>OV121089.1:18267913-18884189 GCA_921293015.1 Phorcus lineatus
AGGGTTCCATTGGCGCGGGTCCCCCCGAAGTCCCTCCCCGCCCCTCCCCGCGACCTTGGAGTACCCCCCACCACACCCCTATCTCAAGCCGAGTTTCTAGCGCGGCTGATGTCGCAGGGTCGCCGCGATATGAGAGTGGGCTTGGTATGTACTTGCCTTGATTAAAAGCAAAAGGCTTTTTATGCATTAGGTATACAATGATAAAAACAGGGTATGTTCATTTTTTTTCACTGGTTTTTGTGTAATTTATTGAAGATACATGCACCTATGGTTCGAAAACAATAAGTTGTCTTCATATCAACATTGGGAAGTGTATGAGTCACATGCAGAGAAGCCAGGGCAATCTGAGTCAGGGCAATCTTAAGTCAGGGCAATCTGAGTCAGGGCAATCTTAAGTCAGGGCAATCTTAAGTCAGGGCAATCTGAGTCAAGGCAACCTTAGAAGAGGCATGTTTGTTGTAACTGATATTATTTAAGATTAAAATGAAATAAAAAGTATAAATATGAAAATAAATCTAGTATTTTCCGTCCGTCCCCAGAGCACCGAGAGACGGTTGGGGAGGGTTCTATTGACACAATGCTTCAAGAGTACCCCTGGTTTCACGGCACCTTGTCGCGTGCCCAGGCTGCTCAGCTCGTCCTTCAACAGGGTCCTGTTGGACACGGGGTCTTCCTGGTCCGCAAGAGTGAGACGAGGACAGGAGAATACGTCCTCACTTTCAACTTCCAGGGGAGAGCCAAGGTAAGAAAGAAAACCTGTTAGATATATGAAAAGGACATAACCCTTATAACGTTTGCCTCTAGGAAGACCTAGACCACGGTTTTTCCCTTTCTGCATAAAATAAACAATAAATCAGTGGTTACATATGGTAAACAAAATCAAGGTCCAAGATTGTAACAAATTCCTCAGATTAACCATAATTTAAGACAAACTTGATGTAAGGCAGGTTTGAAAAAGGCATCTTAATGAATGAATGAAGTTTCAGAACAGTAGAGTACCGGTAAATTTGGAGATTCACAATACACACTTTCAACGACAGATTAGCAAGATTGAACAAACGTGTATACATTTACTTTTATTAATGCCCTTAGGACAGATTTAGTAGATTTACCTACTTTTCTCATGAAACTTGATAGCTAGCCTGGAGTAAATATTTTATGTGTGCTTCAGTCAATATGTGACAAAATTCATTGTAAAACTGTACCCTTGGTTGAATTTTCAAACAAATGGAAAAGTGTTACTTATTGTTCATGTTAAGATATGAGGATATTTGGAAATGACTACAAACTTTCTTGATGTGGATAATGAATACACCAAGTGCCTCTCCAATCATTAGACGCGGTTTGGATTGGGCTATGATGTTTTGAGAAATTGCCTTCTCATTTTACATTAAAGCTTTTAACCTATTACTCTTATTATTAATGGAAATAATCCCTAATAATCCCTAATCAATCAGATATTCATTGAATTCATGTTCTTCCAAATCTGTCACCTAAATAAACTATTTATTATTTCAAGTCCTGGAAGGGCATTAAGATGAAAACTTCTTTATTGTGAAAATCCTGACCTTTGGGATTATATGCTTGCTCCTTCATCAGCTGATTCCCACATCCGACTTGATGAAGGAGTTACCA
This sequence comes from Phorcus lineatus, assembly GCA_921293015.1. Lineage (NCBI taxonomy): Eukaryota > Metazoa > Mollusca > Gastropoda > Trochida > Trochidae > Phorcus > Phorcus lineatus. The sequence goes on from OV121089.1 coordinate 18,269,549, forward strand.
TATGGTCCAAGAGGTCTTCATCATCATCTTATCCAAAATATTTTGCTATTCTATTTTCTCTTTCTAAAAGAACTAAAAGATTAAGAACACTGATCTTTTGCAGGTGTCATCTTAGTTTTGATTGTCTTAATCATTCTGTTTATTTTGTTTCCAGCACCTGAGAATGACCATAAACAATGAGGGACAATGCAGAGTGCAACATTTGTGGTTTCAAACAATATTTGATATGTTGGAACATTTCCGTACTCATCCTATCCCGCTAGAGTCGGGAGGGTCGTCAGATGTGACATTAACGGACTATATCGTCGCCATGGAGCGGCCTCGTACTCCTACGACCTTGCCAAGAGGGTCCCCACGGTCGCATGGAAATGCTGGAGGGCTGAGGAACTCCCTATCAGCGCATCACGGACATTTCGATAATAATCGAGACATTGTGATTATCAGTGGATCTGTGAGATCACGTACGTCATCCATTGAGAACGTTGTTCGGGAACAGGCCCAAGGATCACAAAATCTATCCCACGGACGAGCTGTTGAAAATCATTATTCATTTGTGTGATTGTTACACGAGGGAGGATTCACTTTGTGCTAGCTTTATCCTTCGAATTTTTTTCAATGAATTTTATTGTAACCCTTAAATGCTATCAACAGTATTGTTGCAGATATCTGGTATCTTTCATAAGTGTCATTTTGTCATGATGAACATATTCTCGAAGACCACTATTATAGTTTATCCCTTGCACCTCATATTTCCCTCTAGTTTTTCGAATCGTCTTAACAGATATTTTGTCATGAAATGAACACTCACATGCAAGGGGAGAATATCTATAATTATGTTAAGTTTCTATATTGGGAGGGGGTGGGGGGTGAAAGAGGTGGGGGGGGGATTGGGAGAATCCAATTTAAAGATGTATCAGGGATGTTTTCATTAACACTTGGATATGTCTTTCAGTGTGTGTATAGCAGAACATATTTCACTACTTTTTCAATAAAAAACTGCATACTACAAACTGGTAACATCTTGCGGTCTGAAAAAAGCAAACAACACTAAAAGAAAAACATTCTTCGGCAGATATCAACCTTTTATCTAGCTTTAGTAGATTGGCAAATTTGCTGTATCAGCTGTTTCAGACTAACATTTAAAATCAGCATAGTTAGCGATTGCAAATTGCTTTAAATTTCATAGATGTTGTTATGGTAACACAACTAAGATTCTTTCATAGTAGTGGTACATTATAAGTATCTTAAAACTAATGAAAGTGATATTTTAATCTGCAGTTTTTCTTTCCCATAATGAAATCAGAATCATTCTGTGTAGTAGAGAAGGTAAAATTAGTAATGTTGATAAAACTCAACATTAATTTCATTGTACAAAGAATATTCAACTTATTTCATTTCTTCTAGAATTAGCTCTACGAAATCTTGCTTACAGCTTCTATTATTTGCCAACTAGAAAGTATTTCTTTCCTTCAAACTTTCTAATCATCCCAATTCAGCAGGTTTCAGTAATTTTAGGTGTAAAAAAAAGTTGTAAAAAAACATCAAAGATTGTTCAGATTATTATGTTTCAGAAAAGTAACTTATTTTTCATTCATCTGGTGTTAAATCAAACTTTTGAAAAAAATTGAGATAATTTTTAAATTAAATAAATGAATTTATAATTCATCAAAATATGTAAAGTTAGTGCAATATCTTCTTGAGTTCATGTAATATTTTCAGGATGACTGTTACCAGCATTTAAATCTGTAAAATCCGTAAAATCGCTATTCCATAGATAAACAGCTTCATGTTTCACTGTTTCATACTTCCTTTCTGTATGGGGAAGCTTTATTCATAAAATCATCATTTTTCGCTTTATCGTTTTCACATTTCGATTATTTAATCTATGCGTGTGTCATGTTCAATAGTGGATCTTAATCAAAGAGATACAATATTTTTTATAGCGTTATTAATGCTCTATTTGGAGTTTTTCTTCTAGTCCCACTGTTTTTTAACAAACTCAAGTGTGTATTTTTGCAAACCTAATATTTGCTTGATGAATAAATTGTTTCAGAGCTCTAGATAAGAATTTATTGCAATGGGTTATTCACCCATGTCATGTTGAAGCTATTTTTGACATTCAGTTGATTTACATTTTCAAATACCAACCAGTGAGAAACAAAGAAATTCCTTGTTTTTAGCATAAGAAATCTTTAATGGGGTAACCTTGATAATTCTTTCATTCTATTCATCCATACGCTTTTTTTTAGTGAATAAAACAAAAAATGCGACATGTTACTTACTGATAAGATATGAATGTACAGAGTATTTTCATTATGAAAATGAAAATGTTGATTTGATTTGTTAAGTTTGTTATAAATGTACATATGAGATTCTTTTTGTTGATTCTGATTTTTTATTCATAATTCACAGATCAACAAGAGATCCTGTAGTTGTCTGCTTGGTAACTCAAACTTCATTTAAGTGCATATGTAACATAAGTATAATCTAGGAAGATTCATAGCTGACTTATATAACTCTGAATTTACTAAATATGGTAATTTTGCTAAATTTGCTAAAAATTCACTAGTGAACCATCAAAAATATGATTTCTTTCTTGAACTGATTTAAGGGTTATTTCGCGTAATTCGGAGTAATTCACGCAAATACCCAGCTTAGCAAGAACTCTGCCATAGTAAACCCTTATACCTGTTACGACTTGTTGTGAATTCAGGCTAAAATTTACTTGCTAGTAGGGGCAGTAGCTTGATTATTTGATAAATAAGTGATCTCCTCAAAATAAAAATAAATGTTTCCAATTGCGAGACAATGTTTCTTTATCAATATTAGCAGTTTTAAAAGGAATGTTGAGCTATGCCAATCCATTTCCCTACCTCAAATGACTAAACGGTGTTCATACAAAAATTGTGGCAGTTTTTTTTCTTGATGCTTCATACTTTCTTCTTTAACTAGGGATGTTTGGGTTGAGCAACGAGATGTTTTGACCCTCTGAAGAAAATACATTTGGTATAAACTGATGTTTTAAGAATGAAATCTTTCAAAAAATTTGCTACTCCATCTTTAAGCAAGAAAATATGCCAAATCTGTCACACTCCATTCAAACTGGATTTGAACCAATTAGGAAGACGTATTTCAGTGGGTATCTTGAATATTTCAATGCTTGATTTATGCAAATAAGCAGCTTATCTAGAGCTCTTGATGCTTTGTTTTAATTTCTTGTATATTATTTATGGATGTCATTCTTAGCGCTATTCCTACTAATGCCAGTCTCTTACCACAGAGGTAGTTCCATCAGATATTCCTATCCAACCTCTGTCCTAATACGAACGTTTCTCGGTCTAGAAAAGTAGAGGCCTCATTGGATGCAATCAAAGTTGGTTGTGCAATCAGGGACGCTGTTTAAAAAATTATCATTCTAATCATCTTAGTTATTTCCATTTTCGGGAAACTAAACTTTATTCAAATAGTGTCTTCTGTACAGAGCAACTGCATGATTGAATAGGCTTGTGTGGCAACAAATTTGTTATCCATGCATGCAGTGTTTTCATTGGCTGAAATATTTCAAGATAGTTAATGTTACAATTTTTGCCGCGAGGGGAACCTGCTGGAAGCCCATCGAGCTTGTATTAGAGCAGAGGTTATACAGGATTTATGACCAAACAACCTCTGTGGGGAGAGAATGACTAATGCAAGAGTTTGTCAGGCTTGCCAATCAACCGTTTTTAAGTGATTTTAATTAAATCGGTTAGGTAGATGTTTTTATTATTGCAGATGTAAATGTTTAAATTTTGCGATTATAAGAAATATATATATATAAGATAAAACAATTATTCTAATATTCCGTTTGCTTTTATGACTGCGAACGAGGTTTTAATTTGTTCTTTTATGAACATGTGATTTTAATTCAGTCCATTATAAGATGTTTAATAAATTAGAATAAGACTGTTACATTTATAATGTACGAGATATTTTATCTATTTATTGACTTAGTAGAAATAATGATTTTTAATATAAATACAGTGATGATGTCTGTATTGAAAGATAACCTAGACATTAATTCATTTGTATTCTTCTAGTACTGGGTAATAATCTTCTAGTACTGGGTAATTCACAGTATTCAGTGTATTCAGAAAAGTTTGGGTAATGATTTATTCAATACTTTCATGGCATATCTTCCCAGAGTCAGGGGTGAATCCTAGAATTTTGAAGGGGGTGTTCACCTATTGAAAATATTCACCTTTTTATGGGCAATATTATTTAAAAAATCCAAGGAATAAGGTGTTAGGTAGGTTGGCGTCATTTCCAACAAACCTGATCAGGACTTGCTGACATCTATTCCAACAAGCTCCATATGAAATCATCCAGTTGTTGGCTGGCAGGGAGCTATTTTTGGGGAATGGGGAAAATTGAAGGGGTATATTTTGGAAATAAGGGAAAATCTATCCCCTTCACCGAAGTTATTTTGGGAGGTATTACGTTAGTTTTCGAAGAAAGGTCAGGTTAAGTAATTATTTATTAAAATTGTTGTAAAGGGTAATGCACAGTTTATTTCTTTATGAAATATTTGTTCTCTATGCATATTTTCTAATATTTAGGAACTTACATGTTGAGTTAAAGTACTTTATTCCAGTATGTACACACTGAAAATTTTATAGTTCTCATTATATCATTAAACATTATTTATTGAAATTTTATGCTCAGGATTATGTACCATTTTGAATAAATTACTTTATTTCTTTATGTTGGAGTTAAGTTTATGAAATTAGTTTTGATCCTTTACAAATATTTAGATTACATCATAATTGTACATAGTATAAGATTGTTTTACTTACTCTTTATATTTATTCTGCTTGCCTTGTTTTAGTTAATTGAAACTAACAGCAAAAGAATTCTTGGGTCCAGAATATAAAAAATCTCTTAGCACTAAGATAGTCTTAAGTCTATGTCAATGCAAAAAACTAGCACTTTGTCACAATAAGTGCTGTGAAATATGTTTGAATGCTCATAACTGTTTGCTTGTAATTTTTAAGTATACAATAAAGATAACAGAAAAAAACATTAGCTAGTGATATCAAGGCAAAATATTTTTGAATTGGCTTCAAACATCAAAATTGCATTCTTTTTTGTCTGCTTTTTAATCAAAATTTCAGTATATAGAGATGGTATTTTTATGCTGTTTTCATCACAGGATGTCAATATATTTTCCTGAGTCAGATATGTTAATAAGCAGTTTGGCAATGCAAAAGAAAACCAATTGTTTGATACTTTATGTGTGGTATTTAAAATTTAAGGTCAAGATGTACAATTATTGCAGTTTGAAATTCGAATTGGCTGAATTTAAAGAGGCTGTAGCACATTTTCTTACCAAAATAAACAAGTCTTGAAAAGACAGAAGAGAAATAAAACAGAATACAAAACATTCCCATTACTCAATAAAGTCTGAAACTACTGTATATGACTCCGTTAACCTACGCAATCCACTTGTGTTTACACTAAAATGGCTGCCAGCAGTTTTTGCATTATAGTGACACCATTTTATACGATTACAGATAATTGGTTTGAGTATTTGGATGCTTACCCTCTAAAATAAGTAAATATATTGCTAAAACTTTAATGATAAATTTTTTTAATGTTCAAATGAAAATTTTAATATTAAAAAAAACACAAAAAAACTGTGCTACTGTGCCTTTAATTGCAAATGCATAATTCTTTGACACCATCAAAGACATGTTTCTTAAATTGATCTTGAATTGATACTGCTAAAAGACATTATAAAATTCGATTAGATAAATAAGTTTTCATGCAATTTGGATGATCTTGTATTAAAAGAAAGAAAATTTGTTTTATTTTCCTTTTATCTCACCTTTCATAGGCAAAGAACATGCACATGCTGATGAATTCTCATCCCATGGAGTTACTAAAGTCGTTATTCCGACATCACCTCTGTTAGAAAATTAGCTCTTTGCTTGCTAGCAACGGAATATCTGATTTGTTGTTATCAGAGTTATTTTTCATTGAGGAACATCATATTGAACTAAGCAGATGATCTATTCAAGAAAACCAGAGTTTCTTCATGCTTACAAATTTTTCAATTTTTTTTAAGTCAGTCAAATACTAAGATGAATATCTTACTAGCTAAATATTAAGTCGGCGTCCGTGTAATAAACTTTCACTTCTACGCACTTTCTTGCAAACTGTGAAATTTGGCCTAAGCATTACAGAGGTTACAGGGAAAAAATCACTAGTAATTTTTATGGGTTGAGGATTGGACTGATAAGATAAGCTGTATTTGACTAAGTAAGGACTCTATGATTACAGAGATTATGAGGGGAAAGTAACTAGTAATTTCCATGGGATGGGGTTAAGGCTGATAAAATATACTGTATTCGACTAAATAAGGAGTCTTTGATTACAGAGATTATGAGGGGAAAAGTAACTAGTTATTTCTGTGGGTAGCTGATTACAATGATAAAATTTGTATTCGATTTAGAAAGGGCCCTTGGCCACTTTACACACAGCTCCCTTACAGTGAGATGATCGTTACACAATTTTTTTAATCTGCTAATTCAATTGAGAGGACTTTGTGAAATTTTGGTTTTGCAGCTACAAAATGTGGAATAATTTTGTAAGGAAGCGCTAATCATAGTCTGAAACATGCACTACTACCGGTATATCTTCTGTAGTCTTTCAGGATAAAGACACTGGTTAAGAGTTGCATGCACAGTTTCAAATAAAGATAGTTTTTTTCAGTTGTTATTTGTAATCAACACTCGATTATTCAAGCTTGCAGTCATCAATGACAGATCTAGGAATTTGAAAGGAGGGGGCGCGGGTCAACCGATCGAAAGGAAGGATTATTAAGTTACCGGTCTCCAAAACAATTTAACCTTAAAATTAAATATTCATTTTAATTGCTTTGAATTTAATTTTGCATTGTACATTGAAAATTTTATTGTTGACAAAATTGAACAATATCAATTCAAGTTTTCCAATCAACTTCTGAAAATCTTGCCATTGTATCTTTTTGCACTTGCAGCAAAGCCATGTTTTCTAATAAATGTTATAAAGTCAAAATGTCCATCATGTTTTATTGCTTATATTAAAATCGTTATTACATTTACAGACATGTAAACAATCATACTTGAAATCTAGGTTTGGAATTATATACGTTCAAAATCATCACTTTTATACATCTCTATAAACACCATTCTGTGATTTTGGAAATAGTTTCAAATTTTCTCTATTCAATCAAAAATATTTTTAAGATTTTCACACTTCCTACGTATTTAGAGATTTCTACTCTATTGTTATTTGTATACATATTTGTTATTTACTAAAGCTGGTTGTGCATTCTGATCTTGGATTTGAAGTTTTAGGTGCTGGCATTTTCAAAATTTGATAATGAACTATTCTGTTGTTCAATTTATAATTAATTTTTTTTACAGAATATTTTAAATGATTATTTCCGAAGTTTCTCTATTTATTTTACATTGAACAAAATTGACTTAGCTGCAGTTTGTAATCATGGTTCACCTTAAAATAATTTAATAGAATTATATTCTAAACTACCTAAATCATGAAATAGGAAAAGATATCATTAAATTTAAGGTATAGATAACTACTGATAAATAAGTGATGATTATTATTGATGAAGAAGTATTTAGTTGAAACAGATTCCTCGAAGAAAGATAAATACAAGGAAACTTAGAATTTATACATGTAGGCATAAAGGTTTCTAATAAGTAATTACATGTAAATGCGTTAATAATTCTCAAGTGATGTTGGTATTGGAATTGATATGTCTTAGTATGGTTAAATGCATTTGAGCTAGCTATTTCAACTTTATACATTAATAATTGCATAAAATACCTGACATTTTGCATAGCTACAAAAACAGTCAAAGTTTTCATGCTTAAGCTTGGCACTAAGAGTAGTATATTGCCTGGATTATTCTGACTTGTCTCCCTTGAAAATTTATGCATGCATGTCATCAGATACAAGTACCTGATCTTTGCCTCTGAAAATTTAAGTGTCAGAATTATTTGGAGTTGTCTCCCTTGAAAATTCATGAATGCATGCATGCGATCAGCCAATAAAATACCTGATCTTTGCCTCTGAAAATTTTAATGTCAGAATTATTCAGAGTTGTCTCCCTTGAGAATTTATGCATACAGGTACCATCAGCTCAAATGATTGAAATACGAGATCTTGCGTCTGAAAATTTCTTTTAAATATCATCATTTCAACTTGTTGATGTCAAGGGACACCAAGAAATATTACTGTGTTAAATAAATTATTTAAAAAGATTATAGGCAATTAAAAGTTGAACATAAAGGTCCTTATAACTAAATCATGGTCTTTGAGGAAGTTGAAACAAGAACTGAATTTGTTGGCACGTATTGTAGATTTGGATTTTCTTCAGAATAATAGGAAACTTGAAGAATTGTCGCTTATTGAGATTATTTGCAATCAATATATAATGATAATTGTGAAAAGTTCATTGTGCATATTTTTCTGTGAAGTCTGTATAATACTGTTTTTAACTGGCCATGGGCTTTTGCCAATTTGCACATAGGTTCTTTAGTCTAAGGTGACTGTAACTCGATAATAATACTATGGGTTAAGGGTGGCATTCTGTTAGTGCTACTGCAATTATGGCTACCCATCATGTTAAAAATACATTGTTAAACCAAAATTGGTACCACTAATAGAGGAATTGTCAAACATGTGATGATAGTGAGAGAATATTTTCAAAGTACTGATCATGATTGTGGTAGAAGCATAAAAAAAATTCATCTGATCAGTTTCTTATCGTCTCCCTTTAAATAAAAAGCTGTTTGCTTTAAGCTTACAGTGAATTGTGCCATGCCATTGTAGCTATCCGCAATGGTTCATGTGTCCATTTTAAGTACCCAAAATAGAGGGAGAATATACCTCCAGATGGGATGGAGAAATGAGGCAGGTGACCTAAAGGGGTGAAGAGAAATTTTGCTTTTTAATATGATAAAAAGAATTGTCATGGCCACTTTTTGTGACTTGTTTCATTAGAAGCCATTTAAAATTTCCAGCTTGAATTCCATGATTCTTTGTTGGACACATTTTGTCATCTTCCCTTAAGTTGCACCAGTCTCTGGCTAATTTAAACTTTGCTGCCAATATGTCAAAATTCGCATTTTGAGTGCAGCACCCGCTTCGGCAAAAAGTTGCAATTTTCATATGATTTCTCATTGGACTTTCGAAATCCGTCACAGTAACCTGGACGACAAGCACAGAAAGGTTTTTGGAAGGCAAGTAATTGGGGCTGGGGCAAGTATAGGCCATGGGTGGCGAGATGACTTTTGATTAGCAGTCTGGACCAATCAAAGCAAATTCCACACTCATGAAAAGAAAGTTTGTTAGAGCAAGGTACTCTTACTGTTAGTCATTCTTTGATGGTGAGATAGTTATTGTTAAGATGTAGGGAAGATTGTTAAACATTTCCCATTATCAAGTCCTACCATTGTTCTTGCTTTGTTAGTCTTGAATCTCCTGTTCGAGACATAGATGAGGCATGTGATGCGCAAGAGTTGAGAAGTTGTTGTACAAAGAGAATGTTAAGGAGTGAGTGATGATCCAGCTCCGCACTGGGATATTGTAAATATACGTCAAATGCATTCACAGTAATGAATAAATGCTGCTGCATTACACGCTCATGTCATCTTCTTGTTGTTATTTTCTAAAAGGTTTTGAGAAAAGATCCTTTCACTGACTTCAAGACTGGTATGTTGCCCATGCAGTTGAGATTGAGAAGTAAGATATGCAATGATATGACTGACAATGTGGAAAAACAAAGTGCCTTTAAGCAGTAAGATGCATATTTTTGCTTAACAATTATAAGCTCATAAAGTACAGCTGGTGAGTGATTAAATTGTGCACATTGTGATGCAAGCATGAAATTTGGCAAAATCGTAGGTAATACTTATCTTGTGACATACAGATCAAGAGGCCTGGTAGAAAATTAATATTTTTAGTTCCTCTGGCCTGATGGGCTTATTAGAGCCACAGGGACCACGCCCTAATACCCTATTTTTATCCTCTTCTCCAGAAGCAAGAGGCCTAGCAAGCTAAAACCTTGTGTTCAGACTCCTCAGCTGATAAGGATTTTAATTTATTATAACTAGTTGAATTTGGACGTCATGACGTCATCTGGCCATTGGGGCGGTTTTACACAATTTTGACCATTGTTTTAGTGATTTCAGAACTTGTTACTTTGAACTTTGACCTTGAATGAGAACATGTCCAATCAGAGCGAAAACCTTTTTTTGAATCTTGTTAGTTCTCCATAGTTGACTTATACTAAATAAGAGCCTCATAGCACCATGTTTTCAAGAATTTTTAAAATGAATTTCATAACTTGCGACCTCGATATTTGACTTTGAATAGGAACATATCAGAAGAATTTTATGGCTATGGACCATTTAAAACAGCATATCAAATCGACTGTTCTTCAACAGGCTTCTCTGTCATCACTTGAATGAACTTAATCGCGAACAAGTAAATCAGTAAGTAAAGTCCCCATCACATTTGCACAATGCAGTATATTTAAGAGCTGCTTTTACACGCTTGCATCTGTTTGTACAATCCCCTTGACTCTTTGATGCCCCTTCGATGGTCGTCCACAGAGGTCCAAGCTGTCCAGCAGATAGTCGTTGCCATCCCCAGTTCAGAAGGTTTGGTAGCCCCTCATCTCATCAATCAGGGACTGTCCCTAACATAGCTACCCTGATAAACAGGTCTCTTGATATGTTGGATCAAAGCTGATTCTTTTATTCTGATATTTTCCAGTGTTCTTCCCTTAGTAGCGAATAATAATGCTTTCTTGCTTCATTCACTTTCATAAGGGTGCTTGTTCTGTCATACATGGGGGCGGGATAGCGCAGTGGTTAGCGCGTTCGGCTTCGGATCAGGAGGTCCGTGGTTCGAATCCCGCCAGGGGCTCGGCAACTTTGTCTGCAGTAGAGAACTGTTCTACACGCAGTCAGGTTTGGGTGCAATGCTACACTGAAATTCAGCGCAGTACCACCCATGGTTCGCTAGTTCCAGCCGATGCTCGCAGGTTTCAACGCAATGCATAGCCACAATAGTGTTGCGGGCTTTCTCCCTGCAATAATACTAGCAGCCGCGATATAAGTGAAATAATCTTGAAAGCGGCGTAAAACACCAACTCACCTCACCCATCTGTCATACATCAGCACAACGAATCGTTCCAGCTGTTGAATGTTATCATCGGTAAGTTGAAATGGTGGACATCAATCTTGAGCACTGAACGTGTTGTTAATTTCCGGAAACGCTTTCTATACATTCCTTGCGGTCTTTTTTCCTATTCCACCAAAGGATGAGACACCGTTATAACCGGTGAAGCTACGAAACAGTGGAAGATACTTACTTTTCTCGGGACCCAGGCCTAATAAAAGTACATGAACTGCAAGATAGCGGAAGTGTTTTCCAGTACCCAATTCGACCCAGAGTTCTTCAAGTTCTAAAATTCTTGTTGAAGCTTTAGCCAGCACAACTAGGTACATCAGTGTCAACATATCGAATATAAAACGTGTTCCATCCTTTCTGTGAAGCGTCAGACAAGTGCAGCTTCGATCTTGTATCTGCTTCCTCGTGGTCACATGGTGTCAACTGCTTGAAGTCTTCAAGACAACATTTTCACCATTTGTGCTTATCACTTACTTGTCTGTCTGTGCCATGGTTATTAGCTATTTTCTAGGAAAGCTAACAGTTCTTTCTTGTTGGCATTACACCTCAGAAACTCGTGCCAGTTTTTAGGAACACGTGACTTGGTTTCCAAACTACATCCACTCTCTGATTTGTGTCCAGGTGTTCTGCACCAAAGGCACCTGACTCTAGATATACATGTAAGTATTCACTACAAGCTAAATAACATATACATATAAACAAGGTAGGACAGATCTGCAAGGGGGCCGGATATGGGAACTGGGATTTGTCCACGAAGTTTACACAGGGTAATCGAGCAAGGAAACCAGTATAGTCATTTCAAGTCCCCTTGCAGACACCGTGAACAACTGTATATATACTTACATGATATTGTACATTCAGAGTCTGGCGCCTGTGTTCTAAACGTACTTCAAGAAGACGTTATGAGCATAGTCATCCAATGTCACGTGAGCTGCTGGTTTCAAGATTATTTGAAGATATTGATTATGACAGCTCAATCGAGGACTGACACATAGACATCGGGCTTTGAGTCCGTTGGGGTGAAATTTCTTCTAAGCAGTTCAGGAGAACTGATTTTGTGCAAGATTGTAGCGAATCCTTCCCTTGATTGAGCAAGATATACAGACGTGAAAACAGACTGAAGTCTAAAGAGAGACTTTAGGGATCAGAGGCATTTTGTTTTTATGAAATGTTGCTGAAAGGGTAAGGTTGTTCATACGTCTCTCTGTCACAAAGGTTTCATATTGTTCCCTGCCTTGTTTTTCAACTTCTTGGAGTGTTCTCAATATAGAGTCGTCCACAATTCCTTTGTTGTTATAAGAAAAAGTTCACCTCTAGTATCGTGGAAAGGGTTTTCATACTCCTCGGTCAAATCAGGAATGGGTTGAACAACATACAGGAAGTTTGACTTTCTTTTGTTCATTGTGGCAAAGTTCATACTTGCAGCACGATGTGCAACATTCAGCGAACAAATTTAAAAGGACTTTAAGGTCAGAGTGGCATTGAAATGGAATAGTAACAATATATGGATTAATTTGTGATTGAAAATCGCTTCTGTAACTCCCAAAACCTACTTAAAGTAAAAAAAAAGATTTAAAAAATTATAGAAAAGAACATAATTCCCATTTAGATCCTTTTGGACCCTCCCCCAATCCTCCCAAAACAATTGAAATCGTTATCGTTTAATGCACCACTGGATATATATTTTTCTGGTTCAGTCGAAAAATGACTTAGATATATAGTAATTTACAAGAAATGATTAGTTACTTATTTTATTATTCCAGTGTTGTATATCAGTATCTATACACCGCTAACATGACATGGTTTACATCGCTATAGTCTTGGGCTAATATTATACAAGAAAATCCTGTAGTAAACAAAAGTATTCTAACATGCGAACTCCAGTTCTTTACACCGTTATCTTCATAGAGTTTCAACATGATGAACTTGCATTTGGGTATCTACTTTGGTCCATATGAACGATTCGACACCAATATTTAATACACTTTGAATTATAATGCACACACAAATTACATAAAATTTGCCAATTTCTCCCAGTACAGCACATAAAGCAGTTTTTTACTGATAGATAAAAACCTTTGAAAACTAGTCACTTTGAACCTTTTCAATATATGTTCTATATGTTTAGCCCCAAATTTCACATCCATATGTTACAATTGGCAATATTATGTAAATACTAATATACGTTGAGCAATAGATAAAAACATATCTTGGTATTTTGTGAAAGGTTTAAAACCTGGGAAAACATGCTCGTTTAGCTTATATAAATAGAGATTCCACAGGTTTAAGACATACTAAGCGTGATACAATATACAAGATACAATTCCAAAATATTTATGATAGGGTGAGACTTTTACAGGTAAGTTTAAAAAAAATCACATTTCACTTTTCTGTACACACCCTCCATTTTGAAACACAACACTTAATTTATCCAGATTTACTTCAAAACCCCACCTGTTACAAAAAAAGAAAATCTAGTTTTCTTTGCAAATCAACATTCTTATCTGCTAAGGGTGCAAAAACATCAACAAATAGGATTATTTAAATGATATATATGTATTCATTTACAAATATGCCATGAGTGTTACTTCGATAAAGATCGTCTACAAGTATATCAATAAATAGAATGAACAGCAGCGGACCCAGCATACAGCCTTGTCGAACAGTCATCATTACTAGTTGTGAAGAAATCGGTTCTAGGTTTACCATAACGTACAAAAAGTCATACATTTAAAATTGAGTCCATATTTTAATCATATTATACATCTTACCGTGTACACCAATTTCCAAGAAATATATAACAATTTAGTCCTATCAATGAGTTCGAGGGCCTTGCGGAAATCGATGAAAGCTCCATAGGATAAAGTATGTTTTGCTTTACGAAAGTACTTATGCATTAAAGTATACAGTAAAAACTTATCATCTATGGTAGAATGACCCTTTCTGAAAAACCCCTGGCCGTCACGTCTTTAAACTTCGACCAATTTCGCAGTATGCTTTCAAGAACATACGTAAATATTTTGCCATTTGCATTTAACAAGGATATTTCTCGACATTTATTTAATCAGACCTATTTTCCTGTTTATAGATAAGAACCATTAAACCAACATTCCATTCTGAGGGAAACACTCCCGAATCTTAAACAACGGTAAACAATAGTTATCATAGTAATACATGAACAAGGGAAGTTTTTTCAATCTTTATTATTTGCTGCATTTGATATATTATTTAACACTTCAATGTTTTTTTGCCTTTTTATACTTACAAATGTTCCGAAATTTGCGTTTGGCATCCAAGTACTTGTTGAAATGGTTTCTGACGGTAGTTTTTCAAAAGCATTATATTTCTTGCGTTGTATAAAGAACATTCTTCATCGAAATAATATGGTTGCGTCTCAGACCAGACAAATAATCGTCTATGAATGTAATTGCTTATGTCGCATCGTTTTTAAGTTTTTAACTCATTACTAATGTTCAGCAGTCATCTTAATTATATCTACTTGAAGGTTTGTGCCTTACTTTGACATAAATGCGACATTGTGACGTTTTCAGTTTCAAATGATATTTGTTGACCCATGCACGATATTTACTTGTGTTCATATTTTCGACAGTATTCTTTTTGAAACAGCATTCATGAATCATCGATTTTATCATTTATTACAATCATTTCTAAAAGGTAAAAATAACTCTTAATCATCAGTAATTACTATAAAGATTAGAAATTCCCTATATGAAACTCTGTTACTTATTCAGCTGTCGCATTGTATGTCCTGGCTTGGAGATTATGAGTTAGCAATGACCGATTATGTTCATTACACAACACTAAAATAAAGCCGTATAAAGTTTCATCAATGCAAGATATAGATAGCACGCCCCCTTTTCGTTTCGTTGTTCCGGTGCGTGTTTTACATTCCACCAACAAGTCACATGACTTGACTTGCAAAATGGCGGAAGGTAAGATTCTCTACCTTGTGGGAGGAACGATAGTATCACAAGTATCTTCAAGTTATTGTACTAATAAATGCATTTAATGTCATATTTGTCAACACAAATAGATGGACAATTCATGAATATGAAATTAATATCAATAAACGGTTCAAAGAACATGAGTATTTGCCATCGTCACGACTTTATCTGACACTCATAAGTGACAGTGACACATTGACCAATTGATACATGAATTGATGTCTTGTCAATCTCATCAGCATATGCAGGGAGTCATCGTGGTAAACTCTGTTCATACTTCTGTTTAGTGCCGGCAATATTCATCGGTTTTGTATAGCAAGTAGGATACGCATTCTGTCATCTCCTGAAATATCCATTAATCAGTTAATCAAAACGTGCATTGTTTGTAGCATCAAATATTTTTCAATAGCAGTAGGCCTAGCATCATTTTAATGATAACACAGGTTCTCTTCAACACAAAGGAGTTACTTGTGAGGAGAGGAAAGTTAGTGGTTTTATTTTTTATCTGGCCTTGAAAACGTACTAAACCAGTGCTAAATCAAGTATAATTGTAAATGATAGGATTAACTTAGGAACCTTTTGAGTGTCCCAATGTTGGGAATAGACTGTCAGAGGTATGATTATTAAATAACTAATTATTGAGGACTCAAGATTAATAAAATTTAACTACATAAGAGCATATGAAACAAAACAATGAAAATCTTAGTGATCATGAAAATTATTGAGAGTTAAGTTCTTTATGGAAGATTTTGTTTTAGGCAATAAGGTATCTGTAAACACTAAACTGATAGATAGATTACTTGATTCTCATCACACCCTTTATGGTTCTTTAGGCTAAGAGGAAGTGGCAGTGAGCAAGCATTGGTGCATCACATTTTATTGATACTATTTAGTATTTACCTTTAGTTAGATAGCTAAACTTGATCATTGATTTGTCTACAAAGAAATTGATAACATTTTCTGATCTAAGACATTCTCAACATTTTTAAAAGCCTTCCACCCTTATAAACTATGAAAATAATGTGCCTGAAAAAATCGAACATTAATGAACCCAATAAGAATGGTCTATAAAGTCAGTACTTGATCGAACCAGTTAGAAATGTTTTCAGAGCACAAGTCAAGACTTACAGCAGTTCATAAGTACAAATCTTTGAATTTAGTTCTATTTAAAGAAATTTTTCTAGGATAGGATAAGTCATCTGACATTTTAATGATTTTTGTCAGTTAACGGTAAAAGTCTTTGAATTTGGATTTGCATGTATTTGTAACCCTTGGAAATTATGCTTGTAGTTTGTAGAAAGCAAGGTAACCAGGAAAATTATTAAAACTAGTAACATCATACCAAAAGATATTAAAAGATGGGAGTTATTGCCTCTTTGCTGACACAGCATTATATTGACTGAATAAGAGTTTTACTTGCACTTCACCTAAGATGCTGGATGCAAGACACTCAATAAAAATTTGAATATGTACTTTTGCTGAGAACAATAAATGTTATGTTATGTAACATATGTTATTATTTCACATCAGGTGAGGTAGCCAAGCTACAGAATCACCTGAGCTTATTGCGTGAGGAGTATGTGAAACTCCAGAACAAATATGCAGATCTGGAGCGAAAGTATCAAGTTGCGGTCGCTGGATCTGAGGGCGGCTCACAGGACACTTTTGTGTCCCGGTTACTCAAACTTGTCGGGGATCTTTTCGATAAAGAACAATACAGGTATGTTACTTTCTTGTTCATTCCAGTTGTGTTAGTCAATGTGACTGCTAGGGGGTAAACAATACACTTGAGTTTTCTGTCCGGTTAGTACATATAGTGAAAAGAGTCAAAAGCAAAATACTTCATTGCCTTAAAAAGTCCCCCTAGACCAAGATGATCTTACTCAATATTATTACTGTGGGTTAAATGCACCCTTAGCACTAACTAAGAGGGCTCTGTGAAATTTATGTATTTGGGAAATGCTAGTATTTCAGCAAATTTATGGTAGCAAGAATAACCATGAAAAATTACAACCAAAGCAGAACATCTTATATTGTCTTTTGCTTATGTATTAACAGCACACCCTGTCTCAGGATAAAACTTATGCTCTATGACCTATGAACTATCTAAAACTAGTCAACCAATAGCAGTGCTTGATATGCAGGTTTTTGCCTGCATTCTTTTTAATGGGTCACATTTGAACTCCTACAGGTTATGAAAACAGTGTATTCAAACATTTACAACACCGACTTTGATTAAATGCGAATAGATTTTGATTTTATCTTGCTCTTGTAAGGAGTGAGTGAGTTATTGTTTAACGCCACTTCGGCAATATTTCAGCCATTAGCGGCGTCTCTTGTAAGGACGTATTTATATTGCGGTAGCGGGAAAGCCAACTGTGCCACAGGAGGCTCTGTGTAATTGGCTTAAATTCTATCGTGAACCATCACGATAAGACTGTTTTATTGGCTGCATGCAAGTTTTCGTGATATTTCCTTGTATGCTGACTTTGCCGAAGTGAAATAAAAAAAAAAAAGTTTTAGTGGGATAATATCCCAGGGGTATATGAGTGGAGCGAGAGTGTATACGTTTTACCCTGAGACAGAATGTTGACAGGTTTGCTCTAGTGTATCCCCATAAAGTTGACACCACAAATAGTTTTAATTGAGAATAAAATGATGTTGATCTATTTCAACAGTGACCTGACAGTACATCTGGAAGGAGGTCAACAGCTGAAGGCTCACAAGTTTATCCTGTCATCTCGTAGTGACCACTGGGGCGTGGCTGATCTGCATCAGGTCGCTGACCTTCACCTTACAGGTATTCAACACCTGATGTATTATATTTCAATCTTATATGAGAGGGAGCGTATTTACCACAAATTACTTGGATTTTGGTGTAATGGATCTCTAACTGCAGCCAAAATTTGCAGGCATTTCTTTAATTCTTCCTCCTGGGAATAGTCCCCATCCTTGCAATAGTACATGGGTGAAGGTTTATCGAAAGCAATTTGAAGCAGTGATAAAACCAAAATCACCCTACCTTCACATTAGGGGTTGTCATATTTGGTTAAGCCTTGCAACCTGTACACACTTTCAAATCTACTCTATCCCTATATTCTGTATCTATAATGACTTGGTTTGTATATTACATATTACTTTATTAATCGTTTTTGACAGATATAAAATACGATGTTGCACATGCCCTGATGAGATGGGTGTACACAGATGAAATCAACATCAAGGTGGAAGACTCCTTTCTCCTAGAGCTGCTGCGAGCTGCCACCAAGTTTAAGTTGGAGGCTCTCAGAGTGAGGTAAATTTAAATTTGAATTAAATTCTTTTAAATTGTGAATTACATGTCACTCATAACCCCAAGCTCTGAAGAAATTGCATCGAGATGGAAAATAAGTTGATCCCCCATAACTGGCATTAAATAATGTACTGTAGGTAATATATAGTAAATGTGTTTTGACTGAAAACAATATACAGATTGACAAGCTCATCCTATTTGTCCTGTGTTGTCATAGATTTTGAATGTCATCAGCATTATGATACCATAGAAACAACTTCAGCCGTGATATCAAAGCATTCTAAGGTTAACTGATAATGTAATAGCTTTGTGATGATTGAATGGTTGCCTTATGCAGTAATAGTATTTGAAAATTATATTGCCACCATAAACAGTGTAGATACTTCTAGATATCAAAATTCAATTATAAAAAGAAGCCGGAACAAACGTGTTCCTCTTTCAATTTATGTGCCAAAATAAAAGAAATAACACAAAAACATGCCGATCGGAAACAAAATTAAAAACTTTTAACTGCTGATTAAGCAATGGCGAAATGAATTAAAACAAATACATCTCGAGTTCCTATTGCTGCTATGTGAAACTAACAATGTGTTTTCTGTTGTACAAGGTGTGAGAACGGCTTAATGTCATTTGTGAACATGAAGAACTGTATCAAGTTCTACCAGACCGCGGAGGAGATCGAAGCAGAGGTCCTCAAGAAACACTGCTCAGAACTCATCTCCAACCATTGGGTATGTTCATTAGGAACTCTAACTTTAACCTTCTACCTGTGGGTTTTTTAATTAATATTCCTGAATAGTCTCTCTTCAGCAATTTGCCGACACCCAAAAGTAAAGACCAAAATATTTACATTTTGATTTAAAAATCAAACCCCATAGAGTTATATAGAAAATTATCTTTGCATTTACGTGAAGGAAATATTCAAAATAAATTTCTTTTTTTCCCTAGAATGATTTCACAAGTGAAGATTTCGTTTCCATGCCTGCGGCCCTACTGTACAGGATGTTCAAGACGAAGACAGAGTACCCGCTGCACACAGCCATCAGGGCTCACAGGGAGGATGTTGTCTTCCTCTACCTGATAGAGTATGATTCCCAGGTACGGTTTATATACAGCTTTTTATCAGAGCAAGTGTATCATATGGCCTTTGAAATGCTTTGGTTTAGTGATTGCCAGTTGTTTGGAAAACTTGTATGAATTTAGTAAAAGTCATAGACAAATGAATGATTTCCTCTTTTCTAATTGTGTTTTCTACTCCACTTTAATCACTTAAAACGAGACAGGAAATGCCTTTGTTGCCTAGGAATGTGCCAGTTACAGTGACATCACAAACAAATTGATATCACATTGGAAGAAATTGAGGAATTTTGTACTGTAATCATTCAAGTTAGCTAAACATAGGAATAGGAACATGGGGCAAGCAGGAAGTTATTTTGGGCACCAGTTGCCAGAGGATAGGGGTGCCAAATGAGAGATTACAACACATTGTCAAGCCTTCCATCCAGCCCCCTCCCTTGCTAACAAATAACAAATATTTCCTTGCATAGGAAATAATGACCATGATAATCTTTCATCAATTATTGTAATTATTGTATAAATTTATTCTTATAGAAGTAATTCTTTAAGTACTAAAAGGTATTTTTATCAAAATCAATCATTGGTATTGTATCTTGATGTAATTCAGCTTGGAGTTAAGTTGAACGAGGTAGACAACCGAGGCGACATTGCACTGGACCTGGCCCTCCATGAGAAACAGGAGGGCATCGCACAGACTTTGGTCGGACACAAAGCAGACGTCAACAAGACAGACAATTCCTCCAAAAGTCTGCTGCATAAAGCTATCAAGAGAGGTAAGGAGCTGTGATATGATATGAAACATTCATTACAACTAGTCTTAAATGAGTGGAGGGACATTTATCCACAATGAGAATAAAGAGGTAATAAGGAGGTCTTATAAAGGGCACTAAAAAATCTGTAAATTTTAGAAATTAAATTCTTTGTTTTACATCTCTGACTTCTTTATTTTGCATTCTATAAACATTGCCTATTCAGAGCAAAGACGTTGAATATCCATAAAAATGTTCACTTTTCTTGGCAATTTCTGAGTGTGTACCCACTGGTTGGTTTATCTCCCTCTTGTTATTAATTGAAATTAGACTAGATACCAAATTATGTATAAGAGAAGGCAATTTGGTGAAGATTTTATAAGCTCCCTTAGTGTTATTAAATAGTTGAGTGCCAATATTATTTTATAAATGCTACGTGCAACTTTCCCAGGCCATGAAACGAGACAAGTGTTGAAACAAGTCAGTAGAAACTTCAAATCCTAAAAATGACAACCTTATACACTAAACAGGAGAAAAAGAGATAGACAAAATTAAAAACAAGGACAATATTAATAATTTGTCAAAACAATACAGTTAACTTGAGATGTTCTGAACTACACGTGAAACAAAACTAGAGACATTTCTAGTGATGACAGCAGACAGCAGGGACCCTAAATCCCCTTAACTCAACAGCATTGCAAGAGAAAACATAAATGACCATAATCTGTTTCAGGTGATGAGTTTTCTGCGAGATTTTTAATCCAGAACAAAGCTGACGTGAATCTAACAACGCACCTAGACAAGGAGACACCACTGCACCTGGTGTCTTCCTTCAACCCTGATGTGACCAGTCCAGAGATTATGGAAGGCATGGCTCGTATCGCTCAACTGCTGCTGGAGAGTGGGGCGGATCCTAATGCTCAAGATACTGCTGGCAGGTATGTGACCTTGACCCTTGACCTTGACCTTGACCTTCTCTAAGGATTGGTCGCAATTGAGTTTCATATAACTTTCTCTTGGAAGCTGCATTAAAACTGAAATCACTTTGCTTCACCTTACCTCTGTAGTAAACTTATATCACATTAAATCCTCTTGACAGCCTACTTCTGTTACAGTTTTCTCAAGTGACACATCATTTAATTGTTTTATGACATCATTGGAATTGACAAAAGTCGCTTGTCTATGCACATGTGTACTTATTATAGAAATGATAGATATATGATATAGATAGAAATGAACAGATTCCTATCTAAAGCTATATATTTGTCCCCCAGCACCAGTTTACACACTGCAATATTCTCCAAGAACCAGCTGGTGTTTAAAGTGCTGTTGGATCACGGCAAGCTGAACCTGGAGATAAAGAACTCGGACGGACACACCCCTCTGTGGCTAGCGCTTCAACAGGTAGTCATCTGAAGTTATCTTATTATTGATAATGACCAGGTTGATGATAATTATAGCTGATGATTGATTTTGAAGATTAAAGAACGTCGTGAGAATGTATGTCCTGATAACTTTGTCATAGATGATGATGATGAGAATGATTGTGATAACACAGCAAGTGCAAATAAAAAAAGCTTGAGCTTGTTCTCCCTCTCAATTGCAGCAAATAAGATGACCTTGTATTGAGGATGAGAAAATAGACTCAGAGTTTCAACCCCTTGTCACAACTCTTGTCTCAACTCACCTCTACCTATGGTCTTACTTCCCTGTTTATATCTATCCACAACTTACATTCTCCAGGTACGTGGAGAAACCAGAGAGGCAGACACAGTGTATGATGCTCAGAGTTTTGCCGCTCAACTTCTGAAGGCTGGTAGTTCCCCAGACGCCATCGAGCCCGAGTCCGGGGACAGCTTGCTTCACCTTGCAGCCAGGGACGGGAACCAGGCGGCCGGGATCTTCCTCTCCAAACACGATGCTAGTGTCAGTCACGCTAATAATAAGGTAGATATCTTCATTATTTCACTTTTTACTTTATCTTAATCTCATTAGCTTTGTGCACTAAAATGCTCATCAATCAATCTTTGCTTTAAGAAGATATAGAGGATGAGTTGCACAAAAAGACAAGTGTTAAGACTTGATTCACTTGCCTGAGCTATTATACATTAGCCAAGATATTGAGTGTCTGTACATTTCAATATTTCGAATCTTTTTTAAACATAATCTATCGCATATTTTGATTGATAATTGTACACACTCAGATTCTAAAATTCAGTTGTAATTTCAAGTTTGTAGTTTTGTTGCACAACGCTACATGATTATTACACCTATGCTTTGGGCAATTGTATTTCCTTGATTTCTATGAACTCAAAACCAAACTCTATCCCCAGGGTGAAACCCCTCTACATATTGCCTGCCAGTCGGGTCTGACAGACCTTGTCCGAGTCCTTCTTAACAGGGGAGGTAACCCAAATGCACAAACGCTGAAACCACCAGACACGTCATATAGCATGGCCACGCTAGGCATCGATGATGAACAGAAGCCTGTTACACAGCAAACTCCACTACATCTTGCTCTTGCCAACAACCACAACATGGTCGTACAAGTCTTCCTTGAGTATAAGGGTAAGTGCCTTTGATATCGATGTCTACAAGACTTACATATTTGCATGGTACATCCCAAGAATGTTCAAGATCAAATTTGTTCGCATAGTTGATTTCATTCTGATACATCAGTATCTTTGAATCCCCTGACCTTAAGTACCCTACAGTCTATCATGGCTAAAGCCTGGCATCACTGACAGCTGATTTCTATGCCTGTAGCATGTAATCTATTCAGCCAATAAAAGCAAGGAGCTTAAGGCAAAATATCCTTTCATTAGGTGCTGCAACTATTGATGAATTTGAGTCTTAAGATACCGCAGTGTAATATTTATACGGCGATATTGAACTAGTGTCATACCGCTGCACATATGACGTCATAACATTGTGTGGTTGTGACGTCACAATGTTGGCACTGTCTTCACAATGGCGGCCAAGTCACGGCAATATTTTGTTCAGTACACTTTCGGCAATCTTACTTGATTACTGAGGTCAAGTAATAAACAGAATACTAAACTTCCTTCAATTTAATACTACTTTTATCAAACTCCTTAATGATTTGGTATCAAACTCATTTTCACTCGTTTTATACTTAATCATTAACTCGTTTAATAAAAGTACCGGTAGTATTAAATGGAAGGTTGTTTAGTATCCTCTATATCCACATTGATTGTCTGCCTTCTTCATCTTTCTTGTTTGAGTGCAAATACAAGTCATATATGCTGTTTGTCTTTAGGTTAATTACTTTCTAGATCAATTAGTCATTCTATTCATGATATCCAAAATATATTTCAATTAAGAACATTATTTGTGCAGCTGAGGTATCTAGTCGGACAGACGGAAGTAGAATAGTTCCAAACTTCAACATCAAGGACTCCCTGGGTCAGACTGTCCTCGGTCTCTCGCTGTGGAACGGAATCCATGATATGGCAGCTAGACTACTGGAGGCTGGTGCAAACATTAACGAGAAGAACTCTGCACGACTGACGCTCTTACATCAGGCCATAGAGAAGCAGGATACAGTCAGCGCCCTCTTCCTTATAGAGCATAATGCAGACATAGAAGCTTTGTAAGTACTAGCTTTCTTTCTTCAATCTTCCTATTGTGGCTTGTTGTGAGGAATGGTTTTTTCCTCAGTGGCACTTATTCCTGTGGTTTAGATAGTCTAAGAGCCCTTCTTAAAAGTTTACAGACCTAATTATTGCACATTAGTCATCAGTTACCTACAGAAGGCGTTAAGTCTTCACAACCGATAACTCTTTTGACAAAAAATCCACATCTTTTCTTAAAACTTAATTGAAATTAATACTGAATTGAAATCATTTTGTTTATCAAAAATCAACAAGAAAGACAGATTTGCTTGTCATTTTTCAATTCATCCTATCTGATATTTATCAGCAATTGACGCAGAAGTAGCTGTTTGTAACACATGTGCATTATTTTCTACTCACAGAAACTATTGCTAAATGTAGCACATCAAATTTGCTGTTGGATCCGTTTGCCCCCTATCAGTGTCCTCACAGGAGAAAGTGTCTCTGTAACTTCATTATGGGGATCTGTCATTGGTTAAGATGTAACTAAGGGCAGGATGGTATAACCATAGTTGCAGTTGTCATCTTGCAGAGCATTGGTTGCATGCATTATTACCCTCATGTAGCTTATATGTTGCCCGGGTCTCAAGATCTTTGTGATTGGGGTCTGTTGTAAATAAGGTAGTGTTCAAATGCAGCGTTTGTGGTTCAGCTCTTTACAACTGAATTTCAGTAGTCAACACTCGCAGATAAGTGCCCATTACTTAAGGGTTTTGTCTTGTGATGTAGGTCTTTAGTTCTTTGAACTGACATGAGACCCAATTTCACCTCTGCTGACTAAGTTTGAACACATGGTCACAAAGTAACTGGAATAATTACCCAAAATTCAGTAATGAAATGTTTTATAAGATGTCAAATGTGTCCATTTTCAGGTCACCAGAGAAGCAGACGCCAATCCAACATGCTATCAGTAGACATCTACCGGTGGTCGTCGACGTGTTGTGTACCCGTAAAGCCAACATGAACGCAGTCGATGAGGCCGGCAACTGTCCACTGTGGCAAGCACTAGACTCGGGACAGGAGGATATTGCTCAAACTCTGGTTAGTGGATAATTGAAAATTCTTGTCTAGTTCAGTACTTGGTTTCTGGTTGCTCTATGGATAATAGGGAGTTTAGCATTTAATTTAAGTGGTCTGCAGTTCCCTCCTTGATTACCTCCCCTTGGTCATTTGACAGATTTTTTTCAAATCATCATGTCTTCTGTACAGTGACCAGCATAACTCTTACAGATTACAATATACAGAACTGGGAAATTATGTTATTTTCTTCATTTGGCATGACCATTCTATTTTCTGTTAAGACATTTGTTTTTGTCATGATGATGTTTGTAAAGAAACATAAAGACAATTCTACATTCTTACTTACTAGTTATTGCTCTTATTCCGGTTTTGATAAAAAATCAGTTTGAGTGTCCTTAAAGGGGGCAGCTTTTCTTTGAAACTGTTTAAGATAGGATCACCAAATTTAGTGTGCGGCTTCAGGGTATTAATATGCAGTACCAGAATGAGACGTGTGCAATGCTTTTCTTGCCTTGTTCTGTGTTTTTGATGTTGATGACTATAGCTTCTTGATATAATGATTATCATTATTTTACATACAGGTCAAGCATGAGTGTGACGTGAACCTATGGTCACCAGGGCCGGGATGTTACCAGACTCTTCTTCACCGTGCCATTGACGAGAACAATGAGGCTGTTGCCTGCTTCCTTATAAGGAGGTCAGTCTGTTACCATAGAGACATGATCCACAGTTCAGCACTTATTTTGTGCATTTTGAGTTCCACAAACTGATCTGTTCCAGTAATTGTATTGTTACTTCTAATAACTGTTTATTAGGACATGATATTGTCAAATTATGACACAATATGTCCTAATAAAGATTAAAATTGTTATTGGTATGTTTGAAAAAGTCGGTCAATTGTCCATTTTATATTTTTGTGGTTAACAATTTAATTGAAGCCATTTTTGGCAAGTTGTGTTTTGTTCATATTAAGGGTATCCATCAGTGTGAACACTTGAAATAGTATAATTGAAAACCATTGGATCTGCTGAGGTGGAGACATATTTTAGGTGTTTTATCTTAGTGAGCTTTATACCCTTCCATAAAAGAACCCCAAGTATTGGTAATGTTTTAAAAAAAATGTTTTTAGTAAAATGTTTAAACGAGAATAAGTGCTCTTTTCCCAAACTAAACACCCCATCCACATGTATAAGCACTCTACCCCAAAGATTCTGTGAGAATATAACTTCATTTGTATCTGCTACTATGATATTCAATGCTCTCAGTATGTGATTGTGTTGCAGTGGGTGTGACAAGAACAGTCCAAGACGTCCCGGTCCGTCTGGAGAATCGGGGGAAGAGGCAAGGTGAGAAATAGCATTCAGACAAAAACATTTGAAAACTTAAAAACAGGATAATACTACTGTGTACCCTGTATGTGTCTAAACTTGACACAGATGACAGTAAAATTATGAAAAGTCAGCAAAATGGGAAACTACATTCTGTGGTTGAAATCACAACCAGTCCTTCTGATTAATTGAAAGGCCCTGCAATGTTATGACACTAAGTATATTAAAGGTCACACAAGCAGGGAGGTTTGCTGACCTAATTTATAACTGGCCCCATCCAAAATTAGCCACAGCTGGCTAAAGGGAAAACAGCTTATTCCAACACTACAAATAATTGAATCAAGAACTCAACCCTTTTGTCTTTTTTGCCAGTTCCATAAACCCACATACAAAAACACAATGGTGGTAAAATTTTTCTGAGGAAGGATGTTGCATGGGCTTGTTTCTTATATAGCTTTGAACTAAATCCCTGAGTAATAGGGATTGTTACTTATTTCATTATTTATGACGTCTCCTGGTTTGTTACAGAGATGGACAGGGTCCGCTGCACCTGGCGTGTGCGTGGGGCCTGGAGAGAGTGGTGCAGTGTCTCATGGAGTACAACGCAGACGTCAACACTCAGGTCAGCTCTCCTGCCTCCTCCTCACATCATCCCTTTAGTGTAAACAGTGCTGAGGAGCTCAATTTGGGCAGATTGTTTGAGCGATCATCTATCTGTCTGTTTAAGTGGAAAAGCTATCACTCACGAACAGTGGTTAAAATGCTTGGTTGTCATTACTGGCTTGGGACTTCAGATAGATCATGTAATTTGTAACCAACTAGTTGATGAAGAAAAGAAATAAACTAATCAGGTTTGCTTATGAGGACAGGCAAAAGTTTTGAATACTGCTCACTGATTGCCTTCTCTTATCATTACTGACATTTCTCTCAATGTAGTTCTCTGAAGCGAGTGAGCCTTGAACAAGATGTGTACAAATCTTTTGCAGGTTATTAATAATCCATGAATCTGAAATTAAACACTTTACTTTTTCATTGAAAGTCATGGTGAACTAAATTTTGCACTTATACAATTATTTGTAAAAAGTTCCAATACAATAACAACTTTAAAGGTTCCCATCCTGAGTGCTCCTGCAAGTCCCAGACAACACCACTTGCAGTTTTGAATTTGCAAATATTCTATTCTCTTTTCTCCAGGATGCAGAAGGGAAGAGTCCCATTCACATCGCTATCGAGAACCAACATGCAGTAATTATCTCCCTTCTCCTGTCTCACCCGAGCCTCGATCTGACTCTCCGCGACAAGAACAGCCAGACACCGTTCTCGGCAGCCATGAATACAAAGAACAACAAGGCAGCACAGGCGATACTCAACCGGGAACCAACAGCGGCAGAACAAGTGGACAGCCGAGGTCGAAACTTTCTCCATATTGCCATACAGAAAGTGGACATTGAGAGCGTGTTGTTTCTTCTTAGCGTGCACGCAAACCCAAACTCTAGAGTTCAGGATTCACAAAATCTTACTCCACTTCACCTGGCGGTGAAAGCTGGCTCGGAGATGATTGTCCGAAATTTGGTATGTGTTGTTGAGCTTTGTTGTTGTTTCATGAATGTGTATAAGACCTTAGTGGAATTCAATGAAATTTTGACTCTAAATTAATGTATGAAAACAATCCATTGTTTTGGCTTCTGTTATCTGCATGATAGCCTTTCACAAATGTCCCTCAAAAGATATTTGAAAACAAGAAACTGAAAATTTTCTGGAAAAGACCATATGAATACTTTCTTGTTAATATACGCTGTAAATTGCACTATTAGTAATGTATTAGTTTACCTTGGATTATCAAGGATGACTGTATTGAGGTCTTGCCTTATTCTTGTTATGCAAGTGATGTTTTTCTTCAGCTATTGGCTGGTGGGTCGGTGAACGAGATCACGAAGCAACAGGAGACATGTCTACACCTTGCTGCTGCTCTCGACCATGACACAATCTGCTCTGTGCTGCTAGAGAACGGTATCAACTATGACGCAGTTGATGAAAATCTCAACACAGGTAAATAAATGTTTGATGTGACTTGTTACAATTCAAATGACAGTACTAGTGACATATTAATTTGGAAACTGCCGCACTATCACAGTTTCATTTTTTCATAGATGTCCAATATTGTACATTTATATATTGTTATTGTATTCAAAATTCAAAATAAGAATATAGACCTAGGAATCTTGTCAAATCATATTATGAAATACTTTCATTGTTACCCAATTACTCAATTTTAAATCCTTGCA
The DNA here is from genome assembly GCA_921293015.1 of Phorcus lineatus. Taxonomy (NCBI): domain Eukaryota; kingdom Metazoa; phylum Mollusca; class Gastropoda; order Trochida; family Trochidae; genus Phorcus; species Phorcus lineatus. The sequence continues at coordinate 18,298,144 of OV121089.1, forward strand.
TAGTCAGAAATTGGGCTACACTCCTTGGAATGACCAGCTTAAGTGATCACCAGTTGATTGTTTATGAGGTCACAGACGAAATAAATAGAAACTGCACTGAAAAATTGTTGTAGGCCAAAGTATTTATATACATAAACAGTGCTATTGCTGTTATCAAGGCTGAGGCTTGAACTATTTCTGTCTTGTGCTTCCTGTTCTTTTTGGTGTTCCAGCTCTACACCTGGCGGTACAGCAAGGCAACATCAACACAGTGCGAGTCCTGCTCACTGAGAGTCAGATTAATGCAGAAGTCGTCAATGCAAAGTAGGTTTGTTTATCAGTGATCTGGAATTCTCAAATTTTCTAAAGATTTTCAGAAAATGCCCACTGTCAAACTATTTATCGCTTTCACAGGCTTGCAAGATAATATGGTTTAAGCTTTATGAAATTATTTTTGTGTAGGGTTGTGTTGATTTCCTGTTGCATCATATTAATTTTTTTTTATGTCTTGATATTATATCAATCATTACTTCAAAGGAAACAAGTTCAAGTTTCAAATTTAATAACTATCAAGCTTTTGTTTTACTGGAAATGAGAAAGAGGTTTACTTGAGATAGTAACGGCGAATAACGACATCACACGTTTTGACAAGCTCATTGATTGGCTCTCTAGTCATATAATAGGTTGATGATTTGATATGATCCGTTAAACATCTGTGTCCACATAAACTTTTAACAGGAAATGACCCCGAAATGGACAGCCAATCAGTTGGTAGGCCTGAACATTAACCTACCAATCAGTTTTCAGTTGTCTGGACACTTCACATTATCTATAAAGATGGCTACCCCAATTTTTCCTCTGTATTAATTAATATACACTAGGCATACATAAATTTGTGCGACAGTACACAAGTTTTAATGTGTCACGTTCTCCATGGCAAATCACTGTTAATGCTCATGCAGATAAGCAATCGGGGGCTGCATGAGCACAGCGATATTACAAGCCCTGGGAAATACTTTTGCAATTTCAATTACAGTATGCTGTTTACAGCATTACTCAGAAAAGTGATGTTTGAACTTTTAGTTACTTTCAGAAATTTGAAAGATAATATTACTTCCTTTGGACACTGATCTAAACAGATTCTGTTAGATTGCAGATGAGCGACAGCTGATGACCAATTACACGACTAGAGAGCAAATTAATGATTTAACTTTCATTAGATTTGGTTATGAGCTGATCCTCCTTTAATTCAAATTTACATCGACCAACAAGGAGAAGTTACAGTTTGATTTGTTGTATAAATAGTTATAATTGAAAATTATAAGAGAGTTTATAGAGAGATTGACAACAGAATATATGTAGATTTTGAATTTATGATTAACTATATATGTGGTCGTACATTCATACTGCCAAACCATTAATCAGAGAAAATTCGGATGTTATTGACTTGCAATAGTTATTGATGAACCACCATCTCAGTAGACAATGTTTCCTCCAAGGGGACAGAATCCTCTGCACATTCTAGGGCAGCATGGGAAGGATAACGCAGCAGCCATATTTGAATTGTTCCGAGAGACAATGCCTGACTACAATATAAACAAACCTGATGCGGAGGGGAATACAGGTATGATTCCTTCTTTTACTTCTTTGTGATCTTGGTGTTACAGTGAATAAAAAAATTGTTTCTTCACTGACCAAATGAATCTTGACGTATGCCTGACTTAGCTTCAAGAAAGCTTTGAAAAGTTTGACTTAGTTTTTAGATGAATATCTGCTAATGACTTCCAGTTTGAACAAAGAACCTTTGATATTTTAAGGTAAATATGACATTTGTCATAGACAGTGTATGCTAAATTGACCAGTTTATAGTGATAATTTGATCTTCTCTTTCAGCCCTCCTGCTAGCCTACTGTAATGGAAATGGCAACCTGTGTAGAGCGCTAGTTCGAGCTGGGGCATCATTTGGAATTGTCAATAAATCTGGTCTCAGTATCTTCAATGCACCTGTGGCTACCAAACAGTTATTATTTAAATTATTAGGTAAGTGTTTAGAGTAGTTGATGTACTTATTATTCAAGTTATAAGGTATGTCTTTTAAACCACACCTGTACCAAGATGAAGACACTAATGACTGAAGTATTGCCCAGTTGGTGCTCAACCTAAACACACTCATGATATCAGTTTTATATCTTTTGAGCTTCTGGACTGTATTCATCTCTCTGAAAGGAAAACATGTCATGATGAGGGCTGTAATCTTAACGTTAAAGAGTTGTGTTATCATTAAGGAGTCTTGATTTTAGTAAATTGGCCAGTCACAACGGTTTTACAATTATACAGCGTTAACATTGTTCTTGTGTTGTCTGTACACAGATATGTTATCGAAGGAACCACCGTGGAGTGAGGGGGAGAACTGCTTAGAATGTGGAGTCAAGTTCAGTATTAAGACAAGGAAACACCACTGGTGAGTGCACAGTACATTATACACAGTACAAACACTTGAGGGGGATATCCCTTAAAGCCAAATTCCTTGAGGCAGAAGTGTATAATCATAGTCTACTTCTTAAGAGGGGAAAATAAGCCTTCAGTCCATCATTTCCCTCAACCAGGACCTACTGTTCCAAGACGCCTCACACATCATGGGTACCTCAGAATCAGGTATACAGCACCCTGGGACTTTTTATCAGGACAGCTCATACTCAAATTACTGGGTACTCCATGCATGTCTGCTACTGCCTTAATTTGAGAACATGTTTTCCTGATGAAAACTCCTAGGAAGATATGCAAAGATTGTAGAAATGAGCTGTGGGTTCCTCAGATTTTCCATCTGTTTGTCTGCCAAGATTTAGAAAAAGGTTTTCAAAACACTAATATAGACTATGAAAGTTTGCATGGCACTGTTTTTGTCACTGCCATTTTGATAATCTTACCTTGTGTTGCAGCCGTCACTGTGGGCGCCTGCTGTGTTCCAAGTGTTCCTCTAAGGACATGCCCATCATCAAGTTCAACCAGAGCAAACCCGTTCGGGTGTGTGACATTTGCTTCGATGTGCTCTCTGTTGGGGGATTCATGTGATTCTACTTCCTAGATAAACCTAGAGGTCTACTTGTGCTGTTAACTAAAATATATACAAGACATTTCAAGAAGATGACATAAAACTAAGATCTTAGTTGAAGGGTTCGTGTGACTCTACTCTGTAGATAAACCCATTGGTCAACTTGTGCTATTACCCTAAAGATATGCCAAGAACATTTGATAATGGATATATTTTTTAGATCATCTTCATACTGAATGAATTTAAAAACAACATTTTGTTGATCCTTTTCATGTGATTCTTCTCTGAGAAAATACACCTTAATCTCTATTTGTGACAAATCCAGGAAGAAATACCAAGGACCATTTGGACACACTGTTAAGTTTATCTTCTTTTTTTGGAAGACATGAAAATAGGATGCTATTCAAAGGATTAATGTGATTCTATTTTGTAGATAAATGTGGATGTATATTTGTGCAAACAACGTCCCAAATATGCAAAGGACTATTTAAGTTAACGTTACAATGAGATCAACATCTTATTGGATGAAAAAGAAAGATGAAGATCTTAGTGATAATATTTTGATTTTGATCTACTCTGTAGATAAACTCTCCTTGTGCTAAAACATGGATTGGGAGATATTAACATGTTGATTGATGCAAAATAAAGAAGATATACCAGTCACTTAAAAGATGATAAGTTTAAGATACTCATGTTATTGAATAAAGAAAATATGATCTAAGTCATATGATTCATGTAAGAGGGGTGGGATGGCGCAGTGGTTAGCATGTTCAGCTTTGGATTAAGAGGTGGTTCGAATCCCGCCAGGGTCTCGACATCTTTGTCTGCAGGAAGGACTGTTCTCCAAGCAGTAAGGTGTGGGTGCAATGCTACACTGAATTTCAGCGTAGTAACACCCATGGTATGCTAGTCCTAGCTGATGCTTGCAAGTTTCACTGCCACAATAGTGTTGCAGGCTTTCTCCCTGTAATAATACTAGCATTCCGTGATATAAAAGAAATACTCTTAATAACGGCGTTAAACCTCGAATCACCTTATCCAATCTCTGTAGATAAGATAGAGGACTACTTGTGTTAAAGATAACAGATATTCCAAGGATATCTCAAGAAAAAAATGTTGTGTAGAAATTAAATTTTAATGGAATGAAGACATGACATTATCTTCTTTGTGAAAGGAATACTTGATTGAAACTTGCTGAAAAGTGATTTTCAAGTACCCAGTAATATATTTCTTTGATCTATATTGGCTATAACTCATTACACTTATGTATTTAAAGAGAATATGTTTATATTGGCAAATACCAATGTATATATATGACTGAAAATGATATTCATCTGTATGTATACAGTATGATGACATTAATTTACTTTCTCATACGAAATGGTATAATTGCAATGATATATTAGTGAATCACATATAGAACATATTGCAGTTTTGAAAAGCTATGTTTTGATAATTTCCTTTTTAAATTTCCTTACCCGGTAAATGTTTTTTGAAAAAAGTAAAAGAAAGAAATTTTTTCTTTAAAAAAATTGGATATGATTTAATTTATCAACTTTCCACTCGCAAAAAGGCTAATTCTTTTGTACAAGATGCTCAAATTTTGATGAATTTATTGCATAAGTGGTGTCACTATAAAACATGTATTTTACCTCCACAAACATTGCCGTATTTTTAAAAAACAGTTCATTTGTTTTCAACTAAACTTTTTAATCCAGATAATCTGAGAATCTGTGCAATTTCATAATGTTTTTCAGTTTACCCTGGGCTTTCTTGTTTAGAAATTGTCTTACAAAATGTGGAGAAAATTTTGTAGCACATCTCATTTTGTACATCGAACCATGAATTTTCATATGTTGTATTCAGTTCTAAAGCTTAATGTCTCAGTGATTTTAAGTAGCAGTAAAATATTTCAGTTATCAAATATCAAGTCATAAGATTTCTTGTCCATGATGTTATAAAATTTATTTGAATGTATTAAAACTTTCAAAATATTTAATGATGCTTATTTATTTCATATTAGCATATTATGGTTAATATTTTGAAATGATTGAGGAAAACTTTTAATCAGGTTGATTAGATCACCACCATTGGCTGAAATATAGCAGAGTGTAATAGGATGATAAATTTTGCACTCACTGAGAAATACAGTATAATTTCATCATCACATCCTGTAAGCAATTGTTATCCAAAGATTTGAGTTCCTATTCACACTAGTACAGGTAAGGATTATATCTTTACCGTTTTTTACACCCAGGGACTTTAAGGATGATTTTCTTGTACTTCTTCATTGGAAGAGAGTTATAACGGGGAAAAAATGATGATTTTTTCAAATTTTAATCAAAATGTACTTATAGGTCTAAGCACTGCCATCTTGTCACCATTGTATTCCATTTTCATTTCTGCATTCAAATGTTCATTCCATAATTTATATATTCCCTTGATGTAGAGGCGTGTTCAACAATGTGAACATTTGCCAACCAGTTGCTCCTCTGAATGCAGCCATTAAGGTTTTAAACAAGTTAAAAGAAGTATTTGTAACCGGAAGAAATCTAAATTAACTTTAGTTAGCCCATTCTATGCTTGGAGATAGATCAAGTTTTTTAATACAGATCTTTGACACTCAAATGTTTGTGCTGTTGAACAGGCCTCATGAGATGAAATGTATATATGAGCTTCCACAATTTACATGTATGTAGTCACAATATGTATAGCAAAATGTGTTTTGATTGGAAATTAACTTTTCTCTTGGTCCCACTAGTGCTGACAATGAGTTCCTGGAGATTTCTCTAAACAAATTGTATTTACAAGAGAAGAATGATTTTTTGGGTGGCAGTTGAAATTTTTAAAAACTTTTCATTGCATCATATGTAAACAAAGATGATCTTGAGTCCAGGCAATACCATTCCTGTACGTGCATAATTCACACAGACATGTTTTCAAATGTAATTTTTCTATTGCTGATAATCATTGATTAGTTTTCTGTATACTGTTATTTCCAAAACCATTTTAATACAGTTTTTTCCAAAACCATTTTTATTTTTAAAAACTGTTATTTCCAAAACCATTTTAAGCTAATATCATACTATTAGAAATTGAAGAGAATACTTTAAGTCTGATTGTATCAAGTCTTTTGATTTAAATTGCATCAATCAAATGCTGTGATCTGGGCGTGAAGATGCAGTATACTTTCAATACACAAAATGATCTTTATTGCAAATTTGAGAGAAGTATTTTGTTACATTAAGGTTTGTAAGCAATGCTACATTAAAATTTGTTGAGGACTACCAATGGTTCATAATGCCACGAAGTCCAGCTAGTCTCAATCAATGGTTATTTCCTGCCTTTCTGTATTTTGTGAAATTTTCTTTGTCAGCTCTTCAGTACACATCACCTTTAATTAATAGTCAATCAGAAATATGGAGGTTACTTCAAATAACCAATGTGGGCTCTGCACTGATACTACAAATTTTGATGTAGTGCAGCAAGGCTATAAATTAGTGACGGGCTGGCACAATCTATACCTTGCAGAGGAAGTTGGAATGGCTACTGCTTACAGATTTCCTCACCATGCAGGTATGATATTGTTGTCCCAGTAAGTGAGATACTCTCAGTGACAGGTCTCCTCATTTCATAGCCCATGAACAATTATTCATTGTGTATTATACAGGACAATTTTGTGTTAATGTGTGCGTCAAGATTCTTAAGTTGGATGGAACCTTTAAGAATGCAAATGAAAAATTAGATATAGGTAATTTTTTTCTTGTTATAGTAAAATATTTGCTTTTTATTTTGTATCTGTTAATTTGATCACATATTAGTCAATGTTAAATTTTGTAAACAAAATAGCAATGTTTTCAATTTTAAAATGTTGCTTGCTAAAGCCCTTGCCATATTAAGTTATTCAACTCCCTTATGCAAGATATTTAAGACGACTGTTTATAAGGCATATTTTGTAGTTATTGGAAAGTTTGATATTCATATAATTTAGTGTAGAAGTTAAGTTAATTATAACAGGATTTTTAATGCAATAGTTTTCTTAAAGTCAAGATAGTCAATATCAATGGGTATTTTTTTGTATACAGCAATAAAATCAGCTACATTCCTTTGTTTCCTTTTATTTGATATTTGGTCTTCAAAAAATAATCATTATTAATCTTTTAAATATGTATTGATTTTTGTTGTATATATTTATTAGTTTAAAAATAATGAGGTTAATTTGAATTTAAAAAATTAAAGATTTTTTAATTTAAGAACTGATAATTTCAAAAGTTTATTAAACTGGTGATAAATGACAAATTTTTAAAAGAATGTTTATTCAAAACCATGTTTACATGGTAATATAATCATAAATTCTACTTTAAATAAAAGCTACCCTAATGTAATATTAGTTAGAAACACAATATATTTATTGTATACAAACATACATTTATGTTTAAGAATTAGGAATGACCATTATTGTTGCATCAAGTCTTTGAAATATCTCTCATTTACCAATTATAATTGTAACTCAATGGTACAGCTATAATATAAGTTGGCCTTAGCATCAAAGGAAAATTGGGCACAAAGTTGAAGTGCCCCTTTTACATAGCCCCCTGTGGCTAACGTATTGTAACACAATGGTATGGCTAAGGCAGTCTTAGTATAAGGGGGGTTATGAAAAAAGACCAAGATCTTTTTGTTATATTCTGGTTTGTTATGGCTCTCTGCTTTTTATGTATGTTTTATATTCATTGTTTTTGTGCTGATGTTCATATGATATTGTAATAATAAAACAAAATTAAACCTGAAAATATCTTATTTCCTTGGCTTTTAAAAGTTGTAATTACCAATGAACATTTAAATCTGCAGATCATAGGGCATTGCAAAGTATAGATTGCCATAAGCTTGATAGTATCTAGTTCTGTTGCTTATAATGCATTACAAAGCATAAGTTGCCATAAGGATAATGGCATCTAGTTCTGTTACTCGTAAGGCATTACAAAGCATAAGTTACAATAAGGTTGATAGTATCTAGTTCTTTTGCTCGTAAGGCTTTACACAGCATAAGTTGTAATAAGGTCGATAGCATCTAGTTCTGTTGCTCGTAAGGCTTTACAAAGCATAAGTTGTAATAAGGTCGATAGCATCTAGTTCTGTTGCTCGTAAGGCATTACAAAGCATAAGTTACAATAAGGTTGATAGTATCTAGTTCTTTTGCTCGTAAGGCATTACAAAGCATAAGTTACAATAAGGTTGATAGTATCTAGTTCTTTTGCTCGTAAGGCATTACAAAGCATAAGTTACAATAAGGTTGATAGTATCTAGTTCTTTTGCTCGTAAGGCATTACAAAGCATAAGTTACAATAAGGTCGATAGTATCTAGTTCAGTTACTCGTAAGGCTTTACACAGCATAAGTTGTAATAAGGTCGATAGCATCTAGTTCTGTTGCTCGTAAGGCTTTACACAGCATAAGTTGTAATAAGGTCGATAGTATCTAGTTCTTTTGCTCGTAAGGCATTATAAAGTATAAGTTACAATAAGGTTGATAGCATCTAGTTCTGTTGCTCGTAAGGCATTACAAAGCATAAGTTACAATAAGGTTGATAGCATCTAGTTCTGTTGCTCGTAAGGCATTACAAAGCATAAGTTACAATAAGGTCGATAGCATCTAGTTCAGTTACTCGTAAGGCTTTACACAGCATAAGTTACAATAAGGTTGATAGTATCTAGTTCTTTTGCTCGTAAGGCATTATAAAGTATAAGTTACAATAAGGTTGATAGCATCTAGTTCTGTTGCTCGTAAGGCATTACAAAGCATAAGTTACAATAAGGTTGATAGCATCTAGTTCTTTTGCTCGTAAGGCATTACAAAGCATAAGTTACAATAAGGTTGATAGTATCTAGTTCTTTTGCTCGTAAGGCATTATAAAGTATAAGTTACAATAAGGTTGATAGCATCTAGTTCTGTTGCTCGTAAGGCATTACAAAGCATAAGTTACAATAAGGTTGATAGTATCTAGTTCTTTTGCTCGTAAGGCATTACAAAGCATAAGTTACAATAAGGTTGATAGTATCTAGTTCTTTTGCTCGTAAGGCATTACAAAGCATAAGTTACAATAAGGTTGATAGTATCTAGTTCTTTTGCTCGTAAGGCATTATAAAGCATAAGTTACAATAAGGTTGATAGTATCTAGTTCTTTTGCTCGTAAGGCATTACAAAGCATAAGTTACAATAAGGTTGATAGTATCTAGTTCTTTTGCTCGTAAGGCATTATAAAGTATAAGTTACAATAAGGTTGATAGCATCTAGTTCTGTTGCTCGTAAGGCATTACAAAGCATAAGTTACAATAAGGTTGATAGTATCTAGTTCTTTTGCTCGTAAGGCATTATAAAGTATAAGTTACAATAAGGTTGATAGCATCTAGTTCTTTTGCTCGTAAGGCATTACAAAGCATAAGTTACAATAAGGTTGATAGTATCTAGTTCTTTTGCTCTTAAGGCATTATAAAGTATAAGTTACAATAAGGTTGATAGCATCTAGTTCTGTTGCTCGTAAGGCATTACAAAGCATAACTTGCAATAAAGTTTTCTTTAAATCTGGCACTGAGTTTTACATATTCAGGATGGCAGACAAAAATATACTTTCAATATTATTGGTTTGTTCTGAAGAGAAGAAATCCCCAAAACAATTTTCTTCTTACATATGTACAGTACTCTTGAACCATTTGGAATTTAAATCATGTGTGCATTCTTTGTTGAAGGGGGTTATGTAGATGTAGTCATTAGCCTTCCATTGTGAGTCTAATGCTGACGTAATGGTCATCTAATGACCTTGGAGTTATGTTTAAGGTCAATGGGACATTATGTCTATATCTTGAGATGAAGTTGATGGGATTTATTAAAAATACTGTTATTAGTTCAAAATGACAACTCAGTGACTTTGACCATAGACGTATTGACCGTAGTCAGACGAGGCTTTACGGTATCTGATGATAGTAATTGTCTTGTCTTCAGGTTTCAAGCTTCTAATAATAATAAGCTCAATGAGCTACATAGTCCATGCCTTCATTTACACTAACCTAGTTTAAATTATACCTTTTCAAGAAAAGACAGAAGCAATAGGTTTTGGGACAAATGAGAGCTTTTATTACATAACATGAAGCAATGCCAAATTAGGCGAGTAATTAATAATAATGAGATATTATTAGATAAATATCAATTACCAATTATGCAATAATAATGAAATGTAGTTTTGTAATATAATGTAACAAAGCTCCCAAATATCCCAGTACGAAGTTATAAAGTAGAGGTAGGATTTATTGAAATAATTGGGGAAAATCATAGTTGCACAAGGGGGAGTGATTTTACTAATTGCGTCATGGCTGCGACGGGGGACTGTAACAGCACTTCTAGGTAGGCCAAATAGGATTCGCATTTCCACTCCCCTAGAGGCCTTATCCACTCCCCCGGGAGACCTGCTAAATGATTCAACATTGGTGCCCATGTCTTACCCGCTCCCCGTGGAAGAAAAGCTGGTGAACCTACCGGGGTACCCCGACACAGATTAAATGCGTTAAAAAGGGCTGGTATGGGAGGGGAAGCTGAAGGACACGCTCCTGAAATTGGATTGTCTTGCTTTGCCTCACTAACATGATAGCCCCCCAGTTGTAAAATTTGAAGTCGTCCAATTCTGTTTCGAGGTCCACATTCGTACCTGTCGAATGAGAGACAACAGTGTTTTTTGAGAAAGATGATTACCCAGCGTGGTAGGAAGTAAAGCGTGGAGACCCGGCAAACCTACCATCATCGAGCTTACTCTAAATAGATTGGTAACCCGGTGCATTCGAGATAGCAGGTCTGCCATTGTGTTGAGACATCCTGGTAAATGCACCGCTATGATATAAAAGTTATATGTGGATGACAACCAGAACAGCTCTCTTAATGCTCTCATGGTATTCGGGTTTGTCGAAGTTCCTTTATTAAGAGCTGCTTTTGCCGTCATACTGTCCGTATAAACAAACACCCGTTGATTGCGCAAGAGTGAGGCCCATCTCCGAGCCGAGTATAATACTGCAAGGATTTCTTTGTTGTTTATGTGAAACCCAGCTGCCTGCGGAAAGTCCTGAGAGAAGTTGACATAAAACCAATCCGTTTTTATCAGGCCCGCACACCCCTCATTGCATGCATCTGTATGAAGGGTTATTGCCTGCTTGTCGTCCTGAAAGAACGATTTGCCATTAAAATCCTCGAGGAATCGTTGCCACCACACCAGGTCACGACGAAATTCATCCCCGAGTACTGCTTTATGCTCTGCTTGCTTCAGATTTGCCATAGTATCTATTATTCTACGGAGGTAACATCTACCACCACGGACCACAGGACTTGCAAAATTTAATTTTCCTGCCAACGACTGGAGTTGTCGTTTTGTAGCGCGCTTTTTCCTTGAAAACTGCTCAAGGAGATGCTGAAGTTCTGCTATTTTGCCTGCTGGAAGCTCCACAGTTAGATCTGTAGAATTGAGAACGATACCAAGGAATGTAATAATCTGAGTTGGATCAATGACTTTCTTCCAATTGATAGAGAAGCCTAGTTTTCGTAACAACCGAAGAAGACAGTTAAGCGCCGATTGACACTGCTCACGCGATTCACCTATCACCAGAAAATCATCCAAGTAAACCACTAATGTACCGAAACCGCTGCGAGCCATCATGCGACGGACTGCTTGAGTTATTCTATGAAAGATACCAGGTGCTGCTTTACTGCCAAAACATAATTTAGTGTCAAAAAGATAAGTAGCATTTTTTGCACCTTTAAATTTCCATTTCAGCCCTGTAGCTGGATAACAGTCTGGATGTAAAGGGACGGATCTATACGCTGCCTTTAAGTCCACCTTAGCCATGTAAAAACCTGATTTTACTAGTTTAGTTGCGTCGTGAATTGATTGGAACTTCTGTTTATCAATCTCTATATGATCATTAACTGCCTTACCTGCTGGACGGGAACAATCATGTATTAGTCTGATGTCACTGGAATCCTGTTTGGGGATCGCCCCTAGCGCACTGACAATACGGGGTTTAACATCCGACACTACATAATTACCCTCGTCAATCTCAACTAAAATCTGCTGCTCTACCTTACCGCGGTGGTCCTTGCACGTAGCAGAATCATAATTTTGTATTTCAACATCCTCAAATTCAGAATTTGTGTTCACAATGCGAAAACCCTCTAATATGCCCTCGAGGATAAAGTCCTTATCAGTATCGTTCTCTAATTCCCCCGACCACTCCTTGAACGCTGCTGTTAAAGGGTTGCTGGGGAACTTGTGGTCCGTGGGGTCTACTGGTTTTTTGGCTGCTGCTCCCGTGAGTGGTGAAGCTGAGAGTGGGATTCCCCGCACTGTAGACATACATGCTCGAATCTACAGGCCTGGCCAAACTTGCACCCCTGCTGATTTGTGTTGAAGAGCAGGCACACCTCTCTTGGTCGCTGTGGTCGTCTGCCAGGGTGGTGAATTCCTTGGCTATGATGCGGTCGATTTGGCAGCCCATTACTTGGATGCTTAGGTTTTAGCATCACCGTTGATAGGTGCTGGGAGTCAGCTCCCCAGGGGAACTGGTAATTCGCCTGCAGGTGTCGATACTCCTGGTCATACAGGAGCACACTGACCCAGTCGTATTGCGCTGCCAGCTCGAACACCTTGACAGAATATGCCATATATTGGGACACACCCGTCTCTGACTGCTTGTTCCGCCTCATTAGCTCATGCATGATGCGAAAGTTCGATGCCCCCACTGATCCATGCTGACATTATGAAGGCTTGGACGTTTGGGGCCTACTTGGAGAACCAACCGTGATCCATTGTCGGACGAGACCACCTGCTCCGAATTTGCCGTTAAACTTGGCTTAATGAAGTCCACGATTTCGAAAGGTTTCTCACCTCTTTGGACCTTGAGAAACACCGTTGGGTCCTGGTCAATCCTTGGCAGAGTTCCTGACGTCAGTGATGGGGCCTGGGTTGTGTTGACCAAGGCGTCATACGGGGCTCCTGACGATAATGCCTCCATGTTGGCAATAGCCTGCGTCAGGTTGGCTGTTTGTTCCTGGATCGCCTGCTGCACCTTATTTTCAACCTTTCCTTGTAGGGACGCCACGGCGCCTTTCAGTGCCAAACTCTGGCCAAGGCTGATGTCGAAAGTCTCGATATGACTTTCTTCGAGATATTGAAGAGACACGAAGTCCAGTTCGTTATCAAGTAGCTTGGAAATTGTCGTCTCCGATAAGCCCATGCCTTTTGCCCATGTTGAGAAATCCAACTGGACGGTTTCTTCTTGGTTAGACATAGTTAAGTTTTTTAAAAGATTGGGAAAAACTAAAAATGATTGCTGCCGGCATGGGGTCTCAAGCACGACTGACTGTAGTGCGTACCGAGAAACTCTGGTACCAAAAGGGAGCCTGCTATTGGTCAGTCTTTTCCCGCCATCACTTCTTGCCCCCCAACCCTGGGGGTAGACTCCATTCCCCTGAACCCTGGGAATGGTGCTGCTTGACCTAGGCCGGCTGATAACTTTACGGTCAAAGAGAGGTGACCAACAATAAGGCAATAAAACATAAATGCCAGATAGCGACTTGAACTGTAAATTTAAACAGTAATTAACAAATTAATTCCACACGACTTTTAAAGGGGAAGTAGAACGTTTTAAGAAATATTTCTTCCACAATTGTTCCCAATAAACATTAGTATTCGCGAAGTATAGTATCTTCAGACGGTCACAATGCAATAGACGAATCGTAGCGCAAATTGATTGCGGAACAGATACGAATCACCAGTTTTCTCTTATCTCTGTTGACTCTTCGTACAAGAGCATGTGGAAACATGATCCCAATTTTACATTTATAGGTATATGAGTTCCCCCCTATATTTCTTACATACATCTAAAATAATTATTCCTCGCAGATTTTATCCATCTTAAAGATTTAGAATAAGCCATAAACACAATGGTAAGATAATCCCTAGGTATGATGCGATATTTGTTATATCAGTTGAAGACATGTTTATATAATATGAAAATAAGACTGACATGTATATAGTCTTACGAATCATACTCTACTATCGATCACAGCTTGGGTATATATACTTTGAAAGACCAACTATCAGTGGTTGGTCCGAAAGCGTAGATGGTTCTGGCAGTGGAGACAACTGTAAGTGCGTTTCTGCCGACTCGGCCAGTTTCTATACGGCATCCAAGGCCCACGTTTGAGTCGTGAGGTTAGCATGGGCTGTGAACTGGAGCGTGGTGGAACGTCTGGAGAGTTTATCCACAAGTATGCAGGCCACAACGCTGACCATTGACCAGCCTTTTACATCAGTGACAAAGATAATATAAGTTTACACTACGTTCTGTGTAGCATCTCCCTGTATCTTTCATGTATATATTTATATTTGTATGTATTAGTTTACCATGCACGTAGCTAAATAATGCTAGTAATTTGAAGGTTACTTTATGTATCGATGCATTCGCATATCAAACATTTGAAACTGAAAATAGGCTAGTATTAGCTGAGTATGATATACCGGTTATCATGCACTAAAGCGGGCCACCAGCACTACATGAGGGCTCCTGTGGGTGGATGTCGCCGTGTCGGAGTTCGATTCATTTTCAAGTACGATGTCCACTACGCTTACCATTGTCCTGTTGACCAATATGTTATATAACATGCTGCTTTCTCAACGAAATGCAGTTGAACTATATTGTTACTTGTATATACACTCCTTTTTAGAAGACATATCTTACTGTTAAACTTGAGTACGTGAACTAATTGATAGATATAGACATATATCTATATTAACAGTCTTAAAAGCATGTCAAAATTGCAACTCCTACGAGTTTATAAATTGCCATGGTAGTCCAGTGCTCCGCCGTCATGGCAACGCACGAAGCAACTTCCCGTCTATAGATTGAAAGGGCTTTAATTCTTTTCTCCCGTAATGCTGTTTGTGAAGTAAGTTATTACACGTGTTGGAAGCATGACAATCTTAAGCATGTTTACCAGTGATAAGGCTTTTTTAAAATCATTTTTACATTATGCATTCATAAGGCCATGTTTTGTAAAATTCGATTGTTTTAACATCTGCCAGAATCACAAATATTGTAATAATTTCAAAAGATTATTAATACTGGTGATAAATGACAAACTAAGTTCTTCCAAGAATGTTTATCTAAAACCATTTTCGACATATAACATATACTCAAACGAAAAGTAACACCATCGTATTATGTAAAAGAAAATAACATGATGTAAACTTACATATTAGGCTTGGCAACATTTCAATTTCCAAATCAGACTCTACCGTATATGGAGGTGCACTCTACACTAGTAATCTTCCAAAACCAGAAGTGAAAAGTATTGTCAAAAAGCAAGACAGAACATGAACTCGCTACGGTCTTTTGGACTGAATGATTCTGACCTTCAGCCCTTCACATATGTCAAAATGTGGCTCAGAATGCAAACCCATTTTTATCATTTTAGGAAGGGAAATTTATAGAGGATATTAACTAATGTTTGTCAAATACGTTGTTTACGTCAGTGAGTGGCGTGTGCAAAGATGATCAACTTTGCACACGCCGCGAGATGAGATTGATATCATATTTGACAAACATAATTTAATATTCTTTTTATTATGTAATTTTAATCTTTTAAATCTTTTTTTTCGTACGTTCGTTTAAAAACTGCTTTTTTGATTAAAAGATGGAAAAAATCACTTAATAAATCGAATTAATTATGCAACTGCGACCTCAAAAATGCAACTAGGAGGCAAATAAGTAGAAGGTTCTATGGCGTTGGCAGTATGTCAAAACAAAATTCAAAGCGACATTCGAATCCCGCTATTTACTTTGCAACTTTGTCAGGACTCTCTACTTGCAGTAAGGTTTGGGTGCAATGCTACACTGAATATCAGCGCAGTACCACCAATGATTCGCTAGTTATACAGCAGAAGCTAGCAGATTTCACCGCAATGCATAATCATAATTCTATTCAGGGGTTTCTATTAGATGTTTAAGTTTGAGAATGACACTTTGGTATGATAATGGTTGTTTATTAAAATTCAGTTTTTAAAGAAAAGAGTTATTTTCGGTAAATTTTCCCTAATATTTCAATAATGTTTCATTTGGTGGATTTACAATTCAATGAATTAGTAAATAGATATGCAATTGTTATATCTGTAGAGATCAATTTGTTAAATGTATCATAACATTCCCTGAGCACCGCAATTCAGTTTACAAAATAGGGGGTGCTTAATTAAGTTCTTTGTGTATATTAGAGTACCCGATTTCTCACAATTTAATGGCATTGATACGTGTCCAAATGATATGTGGATAACTGCTTTCATGAAAAGTGTTTTTTCTTGAAACTTATAAATCGGTAGAGTTTGATAGCTCATACCATTAGCGTCTGCATATACTTACGGCTGTTTTTCGTTTTCTTACTGTAAACTGTTATGTCATAAGCGTTTGGGTAGGAATGTGTGAGACTTTTTGACCGTACATCAACCAATTATTTTTATAAACTTTGAACTGACAAAATGTTAAAAGCTTTTGGTAACGTTGAATGAATCTTTAATTGGGTGTTCACTATGCAACAGACGAATCGTAGCGCAAATTGATTGCGAAACATATACGAATCACCAGTTCTCTCTTATCTCTGTTGACACTATGTATGACGTGCATGTGGAAACATGGCCCCAATTTTCCGTAAATGGGTACACGCTTTGCCCCCCTTTAAATTTGTTACAAACATTCAAAATCAGTATTCCTCACACATTTTATTCTGTTTCTAAGATAAAGAAATAGCCATAAACACAATGGTAAGATAATCCCTAGGTATGATGTAATATTGGTAATATAAATGAAAGATATGTTTATATAATATGAAAATAAGACTGACATGTATATAGTCTGGCGAATCATACTCTACTATTGATAACAGCTTGGGTATATATACTGTTAAAGAACCACTACCAGTGGTTGGTCCGAAAGCGTAGATGGTTCTGGCAGTGGGGACAACTTAAAGTGCGTTACGACCGGGAAAGCCCGTCAAGTCACAACGTCCGATCCCTCTACGAGAGGTGACTGTGACTGGCGCGTGGAGGGTTTAACCACAAGTGCGATGGCCACTACGCTGACCATTGACCAGCCTTTTACTTCTTTGACAAAGAAAATTTACGTTAACACTATCATGATCTAACACGGGCGACCGTACTGCATGAGGGTGCCAGTGGGTGGATGTCGCCGTGACGGAGTTTTCATTTAATTCCGAGTACGGTGTCCACTACGCTTACCAGTGCCCTGTTGACCAATACACCTGTTCTATGAAATTCTGCTTTTCCAGCGGACTACAATTGAACTGTACTGGTACCTTTTGATATCTTACTGTGATATCTTACATTAAATACATTGAATACATTCTCTTTTTTCTTCTCCATTATTTCTGTTTGTGACGTAAGTTATGACACGACCTATAATTACCAGTAAAATAACAAATCTGTGATTTTAGCACAAAAGACAAAACTTATGAGATGTTAAAACACAACAAATTAAGTTCCCATGAGGACATACTTTTTTTATGATATTCAGCTTTAAAGAGGTGTAACAATTCTTTTGGTGTTCAGTTCAGTAAAATGTTCACGACTTTCCTGTGCCCTTTCACAGATGTATGAAGGAATCTTACTGATCTTAGTTCATCTACATGGTTTTAGCTAAGCTTGCTTTTTTTTACCACGAAATGCTCGTGAGTTAAACAGGCGGCACATCAAAGTCCTTTGCTCGATTTCTCCGTGCAGTGCGTGAATATCCGGGTTCTCTAGCAAATAATGTTCCTAACTTTGTCCAGTCCGTTTCAGAAGGCTTAGTTGTGTTGTTGTGCGACAGCGCCATTTCGGAGATCTGATGGCTTCTAAATAGTACTAGATTTGTTCGGATTTTCATAAATAAGGTATCTAAACACCCTTGTAATTTCTTTTATTGATTTTCTTTGCAATGTAATTTAAAAAGAAATCTATTAGTGTTTTTAATTGATCAAATCTAATTCTTAATTGAAATATTTTTGTGATATGTAGCAGTACATGGTATATCTAAGCTATTATTACCTGAAGGCATTTGCATGCATTTTCATGATATCGAAACTACATTTGATTCAAATATGCTTTTTTCAACAAAACTTGTAAATCAAGCATTATTTTAAATTCTTTATCATTCCAACATTTAGTTAAGTGTTGATGTCTTCGATAAACCACTTCTACAAATGCTTTTGAAAAAGTGTCCATGCTTGAAATATCAGAACTCTTTTGACAGTATAGGAAGCGATAAGCAGACTGGTTTTAGTTTGACGCGCACCTGCGACGGTTATTGACTACCAATATTTGTTAGGTTACGACAAGTCATAGTTCAGTCGTTATAGTACTTGAAGATTAGTTTTGTAAGTTAGACCTGTTGGCGAATAGTGAATGTTGTTTGTAAAATTGTACACATACGAGTTAGGTCCCTTCACATTTCGTACGTACACCTTAAAAATCAGCATTTCGCACCGATTATGATACTTTTACATGATTAAAAGACAACCATAAACACAATGGTAAAATTAAACGCCAGCCTTGGTACTGGATGTTTGATGAGTTAAGCTCATCATGGAGTTTTAAAGAAAATTATACCTACATTTAAATCGTATTATTACTCTTCATAAACTCTCGTCTATGGCTTCTGTATATAAGCAGTCAACGTGTCATTAATAACAGCTGGTCCGAAGGCATAGGTGGTTATGAAAATGGTGACAGCTTGAGTGCGTACGGTCGGCCGAGACGGTACATTCGCGCCTTGTGTCGTCGCTCTGACTCTAGGGCCTTCATGTAGGGGCGTCATTCGACAGTAAACACATGTGGCCACTATGCTGATCATTGACCAGTTTTTCTTTATTTCTAATAAAAAGATTTCACAAGTGCACAGAAGATGTCCAAGATAGATCATGGTAGATATTTATTTATATCATGTAATTTAAGCGATAATATTATTACAAGATACAATGATTGAAAATTGAAGTATTGAAGTATTTTCATTCTGTTTACGATTATTAACACGTTGAAAGTAGTGTTTTAATTCTACGAGTTCAACATGAATTCGATTATCGTGGGCTTCGCACATGCTAAATGCATATTGTCTCTACCGTTGCTCCAGGCTGCCTTTCTCATCCATATCTGAATATAATCCCTATTACATTTTACTATATGTGTTAAATTTATTTTATTTTTAACTTATTTTCATAACTAATTATTTTCTTAATAATTAATTATTATTATAAAAATTATTGTACACCTGGAAGAAAGTATTGCAACACAATTTTTTATCGTGACCTTTTCCGTGACAGTGTCCTCGTTATATTCAGAGCTATTCTGACTACTTCACTACCAAAACGGAATGGAACAAACGTCTTCATCAGCGTCCTGTTGAGTAAAACTGGGAACAATTTGCGCCAACCATTTGCGTTAACACAATAAAACAGATTTTCCTTCTTACTTTAGTGTTTTCAGTTATCAGTTTAAGTCAGTAAATGTTCTACATCCAAACCTTATAATCAAACAATTCCGTTACACCATAATTATTTCGACTACGAAATTTTGCTCTTTTACAAGGGTGACGCTGATGGCTGTTATAAAATGATAAACTTGGTATCTTATTATATAGAAAAGCCATTAAAGAATACCATCTTTCCTAGCCTAGTCAGTTTCGGCATATGAAGATCTCCAAAACTATTTTCGTGCAGTAGCCGAATATCCAATTATTGGTCAAATTGGTCAAATAACCGACGGAATAGGCTCGTTCTGTTTTACCTCATTTCTTATAATATTTGGATAAATTCCTTGATTGAGAAATATTTTCATAATGACATATTTTCCTATAACGTATATGGTAGATTGCCTGATTTCTGATCATTAGTTTTAACGTGAGTAAACCATTATCTGTCTTTATTTATTCATTTATCGTTTTTTAAAATTTTCTCTATTCTATGGTAGAGCCAAACATATAATAAATAAGACAGATATTCAACACCTAAATACAGTTGCATACACCTTAAACATACTAGTACAATTCATTTTAGTTTTTAACTAGATTTGTTTCCAAGCAGTAAATGTAAAATTAACCAATAATTAAGATCATTGTTTTCAGTCTCGGATGAAAGAAACACTTATCTTGACAAAATCGTAATATTGTACAATTTCACTGTTAAGATACTCCAACATTTGCCTTAAAGATGTTCGCTCCTCTGTCACAGTGACCAAAACTCAAATAACCTTAAATCATAATGTTCTTATATAATAAACCCAAATGATGCAGCAATTTCTCAATTTTGATGATTTCTGATTAAATATTCATCAAAATTAAGAAACGTAGTATTTTTCATTTTGATATAATTCACAAATTTGCTGACTCAGCAATTTTTAATTGTAACTATCATTTGAGCAAGTTCTATAATCTGTTTTTCTTAAAAAGTAGATGTTGAATGAATATAATTTTTATGTATTCATTAAGGTATATTTTTAGATAATGAGTGGGAGAAATCATGTTTTTAGTACAAAAATAGCTTGAATATTGATAATTTAATTGAAATGTTTGAATATATGTTGTGCCGTAGCGGCT
This sequence comes from Phorcus lineatus, assembly GCA_921293015.1. NCBI lineage: Eukaryota > Metazoa > Mollusca > Gastropoda > Trochida > Trochidae > Phorcus > Phorcus lineatus. The sequence goes on from OV121089.1 coordinate 18,318,846, forward strand.
AAAAACCCACAGTACCATATATATTTTATACTTTTTTCTGGAAGAAAATTATGTTAACTCAAACATGTTTTCATACTAAAAAAATTTTGATACAAGAACTAATCTAAATTAAAGATTTCTCAAAAAAGGTCATCATTTCCCCATTTACTCCCATGTTAAATCCCTGACTGACAAAGGCATCTTTGTCTTAAAATATTTCGAAAAAACCCGCACCAACCCCCATTTATTTGGGTTAATATTTCAAGCAAATGCACTAAACTTTTGGAAAAAAACAAGTTAGAAAATAAGTTTAATACTTTAAATTTCAAGAACGGACATCCTTAAATCATTAGTTCTACATCTATAATTATACTGTTTGACTAGTTAAATGATTACATTTACAGGATTATTGTTTTTTCCTTTCCTTATTACGACGAAAAATAAAAACTGTGGTAGAATTAAACATCCAATAGAAATACATTTTACAAGGATCGTAGCTTTTGTGTTATTCGATTGCGTGCTTTCCGCGCAGTCAACGTGTTTCACAAAAATAATAGCCTGTGTCAAATTACCAAAACCTATTTTCACTTTTGGCGAAACAAAGGTAGTTTTTCTTACTAAGCGGTAAGAAAACACGTTGCTTATTAGATAAAATGCAGATTGGTTTGATTTTGATGCGCACCTGCAACGGTTTTTGTCTTCCAATAATTGTAAGGTTACGGCATTTCATAGTTCATACGTTATAGCACATGAAGTTTAGTTTTGTAAGGCATACCTGTTTACGAAAGGTGCATGAATGCTGTTCGAAAAAAAATACATGTACGAGTTTTGTCCCTTAAACATTTCATACTCACACCTTAAAAGTCAGTATTGTTTACCAATCATGATACTTTTACATGATTAAAATATAACCATAAACACAATGGTAAAATTAAACTCCTACCCTGGTACAGGATGTTTCACGAGTTAAGCCCATTCTAGAGTTTTTAAAGAAATATACCTACATGTAAATCGTCTTTTGTCTTTCTAAACGCTTGTCTAGTGCTCCTGTATATATGTAGTCAACTCGTATCCACAAGTAGCTGGTCCGAAGGCGTAGATGGTTACGGTAGTGGAGACAGCTCGAAGGGCGGGTCCTCTGCTCGGTGCACGTGTCAGGCCCACTCAGAGAGTGAGGGCTGAACGGCGATCTGGGAGTACGGCAGCGTCTGTAGACTGTATCCACAAGTGGCCACTATGCTGACCATTGACCAGCCTTTTACTTCTATGAAAAAGATTCCACAAGTGCACAGTTATAAGCATAAATACGTTAGGGAAAGATATAGGTAGATAATGTTAGATATTTAATTCATACTATCTAATTTCAGCGAGAATAGTAATTATGATAAAATGATTGTAAAATCAAATAATTGATAAATTTACACGTTCGTTTAAAATTGTGTTTTGATTCTACGAGTTCAAAAATAAATTCGATTATCGAGGGCAACACACATGCTGTAACCCTAATTTCTATATCGTTGCTCCGGGTTGCTTTTCTCATCCATTTCTGATGATAATCTTTGTCATAAATTTTTTTTCTAAAGGTTGAATTTGTTTTTTTATTCAACTTATTGATTTGTATTATCATAATTATTAAACACCTGGAAAAAACTATTGCAACAACATTTTTTATCGTGACTTTTTCCTTGACAGTGTCCTCGTTATATTCAGAGGTATTCTGACTACTGCACTACCAAAACGGAATGGAACAAACGTCCTCTTTTTCTTTCTTACTTTCGTGTTATCAGTTATCACTTTAAGTCGGTAAATGTTCTCCACCCAACCCCAGTGTTCGAACAATTCCGTTACACCATAACTGTTTCGGCTACGATATTTTGCTGTTTCACAAGGGTATCGTAAATGCATATGGCTGTTTTAAAATGTGAAACTTGGTATTCACTGAAGAGGTTTTTCGCTTTCATATCTTCAGACATGATATAACCTGAAACAAACGCATGAATGGAATATCACTAATTTTTATCAAGACAGTCATTTAAAAACTGGTGTCTCAATACTTATTTTCAAGTTTATATGTATTATACCTTTTAAAGAAAAACAATTATTTCAAAATCTGTTGGAATAACATTATTTTATTTCTATGAGAAGTGTCCTATAGGTAGCTGGCCTACAGTAGAAAATGATACAAATGCAGCTGTTTTAATGATTGGTGTAACTTTAAGTATTTTTCCACCTCCAGGAAATAGGTTCCCTTATGTCTAAGTATAATAATCCCCATTTTGTTTATCGTCCTATATTGTATCCATAAAAAACGTCCAAATCAGCCAAAATATAATGCGTTGGAAACCAAATATTCAAGGAAGTATTATAAGTTGTAGGTTAGATAGGATTTCACTTGGTTGCAGTGATAAGTTGATACGCCAAACACGAGATTTTAAATTACGTAGACCCTCTTTACAATTACCAAAACAGCTTCTTTGCGAGACAATAACTGTGTTATAAGGACTGTATATGCCTACTATATTGTTCTCCTTTTCTCTATCATGATGCCAACGGGTTGCACTCAACAATGAATGGTCTCACAGGTGTCATTTCTCAGCAGATCCTGAACATAGCATGAGTTCGACATATTGCTTTTGCAAGACTATAATATGTGTATCCTTCATTACAAACTCCATCGAAATCTGAATCAATCTAAGTTATCCAAATATTTCATTATTGATAGTGATTTGATATGATGCCATTATTCTACGGATATGTTTAACTGACAAAACAGAAAGGCATACCATTATACGAGAGGCCCATGTAGAGAAAGATACGCATCGTTTTGTGTTAAATGTTATAGATATTATATCCCAATGAGTCAGGGTGACTTTTTCTACCCATTAACATACTAACAAGATGTGTACAATCATATGTTGTGACCTTACTAATGATTTATCTAAAATATAGAAAACCTTTGGTCAAAGAGAACATAAATACTATTAGGTATTCAACCCTCGTATGTCAATCAGAATGTTTTGTTTTCTTCGTTTTTTTTTTACACCTGTTCGACCTGTCCGACCTACATATAATAACTGGTAAAGGAATATGATCTTCTATATTGTAGTGACCCCAGAATATTGTAAAGAGATGATAACACGTGCGTCACTTAAAGAGGCTGTCCTAACGGCTACGGTCCGCCATGCGTTTTGAGGGAAAATGACATGGTTAAAGGCGCTGTACTTTCTTTGATTGTACAAAATTATAAAAATAAACTATATGTATTGATAAAATATCCACACATTTATAAATAATTTATGATAAGACTAATCAACAATGCTGTTCAATGCCTTAGCAAGGTTTTTCACGCCCCTAGCGCAAATGAATGGCTTCACTTGCCATCCTTGTTATATTTTACCGAGTGCGTGCTCTCATTTATCTTGTTGTAAATCTAATTCAACCAAAATATAACACTTATTAACATGTTACAACCTGCGTATGTTATGTCATGTACAAATTATATGCTTATATAATAGGTTAGACTAAAATTTAGTCTATGAAATCTTTTAATAATTTACTGTTCCTTCATCCATAATATTTGTTTTCTTTTGGCTCCTAATTTCAAGTGTATTCAGTCAATCTAGACTTGCTGAATGTATACCTAGACTGTATTAAAGACTCCCTTATATACAATATCATGAAGCAGGACTAATAATGGATATGTCCCCTTGAATTTCGTTTCCACAAAAACTATCCCGATAGGACTATCCTTTTAAATAACGCTTTATGTATTTAAGATCTTGCCATGTGCTTACATTTATTTCCCTGACGATACGACTTATGAATTCAAGGGATGTTACTTGTTCATAATCTGTTTGTTGAAGAACAGTCTGTTGGAATAAACTGTTTGTTAAATATTTATTTAAGACTCTGCGTCGTTTTCAGATTCAATGAATCAATAGTTGTCAAATATACGTCATTACAAAATATTCAAAGGGTGTTTTTGCAAGATTAATTATCCGTATCGTCACATCCGCTATTGATAAGATTATAAAGGTATAATTTGAATATAAATTTTAAACCGGTGACAATATTTGTTAAGCATGGTTATAGGTATGAATAAGAGGTATATTTCAATTGGCGATAATCATAAGGGAGATAACTGGCGTGTACACGTATGAACAGTCTTTCAAAACAAAAACTGATATTTTGTCATGAATATAAGATAAGCATAATTGATATGGCAATACCATACCTGCAATGATACAAAACGGGTTATAACAGTTGAATATTATGTTAAATATTGTGAAAATCCTACTCTAATGTAAATGATCTTCCGGGTCATACTAACCAACGACCTTAAAGATGCATCTCCAACTTTGCATAATTTTCTATGTAATTTAAGGTATTCTTTGCATTTATACATGTTAACTACAGTGTAAAACGTCTGGTCTGAAAGCATGTACGGGCTAAAGTCGTAAATAAACATATATATATATTGTCCACAGCGGTCGCCCCCATGTTGGGTTAGTCTTGGGACAGAGATCCTTTAGACAGAAACCGGATATAGGTGGAGTGTGTCTAGAGTGTATTAATATGGACAATGGTCACTACGATGACCATTGAACAGACTTTTTACTTCATTGATAAAGATAGATATAATTCCATTAGATATATGTACGTGTGGATGATGAGCTTGGTCGATTGTAATACTCTTACTTGAATGGTAATAATTGCATAATTATAAGTAATGGGATCTCCATGCGAAGTGGTACAGCTTAGTTCGTTGTCATATTGGTCTTAAAAAGTCTGTCCTTTTGGTATACGGTCTTGCTTTGAGGAAAATTACATGATAAAAGGCGCTGTACTTTTACTAATCATGAAAATAAAATGCGTACGAATAGAATATCCCGACATTTACAAATTATTCATAATAAACTAATAAAAATGTCTTGTAATGCCGTAGCAAGGCTTTTCATGTTCAAAACGCCGATGAGTGGCTTCATTTCTTATTCTTATTTTATGTACCGAGTGCGCTCTCTCATTTATCTAATCGTCAGATATAAATCAACGAAAATGTTCTCTCAGTAAATTGTTTCAGCTGGTTCGTTATATTCATGTAATGATAACATACATACATAAACTGGAATCTACTCCTTGAATTTCCTTTCCACAGAAAATACCCCGATAGGAATTTCCATGTTCTATTTGAGGTTTTATACCCTTAACTTTTAATAACCAACTGAATTCAAGTTCTGCGAGTATCACAATCTACCAAACCTCGGGGTAATTGTAACTAATCAAGCCTATAAAATGATAGCGTCATTCTAGAAGTTAGTCTATAAAATATCCTTGTCTTCCAGATACAACTATCAATTTCTTTATTAATTATTATGCGGTTTTCATCCGGACAATTGAAAACGGTTTAAAAATCTGTAATCTTTTAAAAATAATGCATTTTTTGAAACGTCTTTATCTGTAAATGTCTTAAACCAATGATTGTAGACATCATGGAATCTGCCTTTGAGAAAAGAAACAAACTGAACTGTTTTCAAATTCGTTAGTAAAACCACTAGTTTCTGTTACCTGTTGTATTTTCCTACCAAATACCTGTAGATGAAAAATAAAATTCTTTTTACAAAACACATCAACTAGTTATAAGGTCAAATTCATCTTGTTTACAATTTGTTTATTATAAAAATAAAAATTGAGTCACTTACTGCTAACGCTCGTCGACATTTTGATAATGGGAATATATTTGAATCACTTTCTGTCAATCTTATGTTTACGAATACAATAAAAACGTTCTATTATTTAACATTTGTCATTGATGTCTCTACAAGATCACACTTTCAAGAAAACTGTTTTCTTGTATGAATGAAAAATAATGAAAAAATGTTATGAAGGTGTAGAGTGTAATTCAAATGGTGATTTTTGCAAGGGAGATAACTGTTATGTGATTCAATTAAATTCTCGCTCTTCAGCTAAACGTGTTCGGTGAAGGCGTTGGCTATTTCTCATCAATAGAAGTTATTTTCATATTCGTTTCTATAGAGGAACGTTGCTTTCTTGTAAAACTAAAAAGCAAGAGTTAGAAAGGTGATTTAACATTCATAATTAAATCCGTTTAAACGTAAGCAAATGTGATAACTACACTACTGACTTTAGAACATGAATGACTTTATTGTGTTGACACTATTAATGTTTAGATCCATTTGAAGGCATAGTAAGGGAGTTTATTCACATACTTGCTTTGTGCCTAAACCTATTTTACACCTTCTAAATCATTATTTCTCTTAACTCAAATCTTGTTTCATGATTATTGCATAACCACAAACACAAAGGTATTATCGCGGCTGACCTGGAAAAAGATTTGTAATGGTAGATCTACACTAGAATTTGTAACATGGAAATTATACTAAAATGTAAATTGTTCAGGTGCCCATGTAACTCACGACCGTGACTTGTGTACATATACTGATAATAAACACAGCGTGGTGAGCTGGTCCGAAGGCGTAGATGGCTTTGGTGGTGAGACTTATCATGGAGATAGTGGCGCATTGATAGATAGCTTCCGGAGGACTTATGTCGTCTAGACGCGTGATCTCTTGCACCATTGTGAATATGGTACAAATGGCCACTAGATCTTTGAGGTTGTCCGCGTTAAGTTCTAAGGCCACTACGCTGATCATTGACCAGACTTTTACATTTTTCGTAAAAATAAAAATACGTTAACTTGTATATACGCTTTCTACAGTTACTTTATGAATGACCGCTTGATTCACACCAAGGAAGATTTCGAACGTCCTACTTGGTCCAAAATTTCAAAATCGAACGAACTAAAAATCGTATATCAAGTTCCAAAACTGCGATGCCATCACTTGTATACACATTTCTCAGAACGTCCATCAATTCAATCTACCATCATTGGTACGTTATCTAATAAAAGTTAAGTTTTGGAAAAACGGACTCTTGACCTCTTGTTCACAACTCTTATCAAATTCGCCCTGAGCTAGATACGGCTTTTTTGGTCTTTCGTTTATCAAATATTGAACATTTTAAAGAAATAAAAAAGGCTTACAAATGACTTCTTTGACATAAGGTTAAAGGCACTAGTGCACGCGTTTTCGGGCTCAAACTAGCTTGTTTATGGCCTACGAGGGTATATATAGTCACTTAAGTTTGCTATTGATGAAAAATGATAATTATCATACGTTAAAATGAACCTGCAATCGATAATGAAACCATCAGGCTATCATGTCCTGTATGTATGTATATTGTGAATTCATAACGGTGTTCTAAATCAAGCTGCAGGCTATTATTTGTTGGTACCGACATTCTTGAGGTGGCGTGTTATCCAAATTGAGAATGCAAACTGAGAAATGTTTTGATATAGCTGCTGTCTTTGTAGATTATCAGCTTTTTCATGATTTAGTTTTTATCTTCGATTGAAGACTTAATTAATAGCATCCACAACAAAACATGCAATTATAACTTGCTTCTCAAAATATACCTACATACGATTTCAGCTTTCTAATGCATTGTTTTTCATTTTATCAAAAAGCATTATTGTTCACCAACCGAGGTGACCAGACATTTCCCCAACTGGCCCTTTACGTTCTTAATACATCGAGACCAATTAGCATGTATTCCATGCAGCAACACGATGCTATATCATAATAAACTTATTAATCACTATACATGCCTGATTGCAATGACATTCAGAGGAATCTTTGACTCAATTGAGGTGAGAAAAACAAAACAATAAATTTCGCTCGTGATAATATTTATAAACTAATAAAAAGAACATTAATCGAACCAAATTGATATAACAGGAAAGAATAACAATTATTGTCCTCTTGCATATCAAATGTATTTATATACTAATTATACTAGTTCATAGGTGTTTCCCCAGTCACTACCTCTTTATACCTCTCCAACCCCTCCTCTCTTCTGTCCCTCCAATTCTTGTATGAGAATTAAGAATCATGTAAGTTTTTGAATTATTTTTGCTACATTCATGTAATTTACCTCATCTCAAATTTCATGGCCATCCTAGTTGTTAATATTCAATATTTTAAAATAGCCCTGAAGGGTTAACACTCTTAACTTGTGCCCCTGCCACACCCTTATTTTCGGAGCACGAGAATGAAATTAACAAATCTAAGTTGCAATCCCAAAGCCTTCAGCTGGGACCTTAGAGTCAACAAATATACAATTCATATTCTCAATCTTCCAAGATACATGGGCACTAGAGAAGATGAAAATACTTTACTAAGGACATGCCCCCAGACCCTCATTTGGGGCCTGTATTATATTTGATTTCACTTTCCCATTTATTACTTCGTTGTTCATGTCTATCGCAAAAATTTAAGAATAACGCCAGTCATAATTTATTAACTAGAGTTAAAAAATCGAATAATTTATTCATTGTTTAAGCAAAGGTTTGATGAATTCGATTCAGTTGTAATGATAACGGGGGGGGGGGGGGGGGGGGGGGGGTTAGCGCAGTGGTTAGCGCGTTCGGCTTCGGATCAAGAGGTCCGTGGTTCGAATCCCGCCAGGGGCTCGGCAACTTTGTCTACTTGTCTGCAGTAGAGAACAGTTCTACACGCAGTCAGGTTTGGGTGCAATGCTGCACTGAGTTTCAGCGCAGTACCACCCATGGTTCGCTAGTTCCAGCCGATGCTCGCAGGTTTCACCGCAATGCATAGCCACAATGGTGTTGCGGGCTTTCTCCCTGAAATAATACTAGCAGCCGCGATATAAGTGAAATAATCTTGAGAGCGGCGTTAAACCCCAACTCACTCACTCACTCATTGTAATGATAACGTTTGACAATTAACAGCTATCATTAGGCAATGATGAAAATGCCTGTACGAAAATCTTGCTTGATATTTCATTTTAATGGTATGTATAACACAGAATTATTGTGATTAACTCACCACCCGATCACCAATTGTTGTTTCTTTATCTGAGACCATTCATCTGACATTTATAACTTTTATTCTTAAACTATGTTATAAGGACTGTGATCAGGGATTATATGTTCGAATAAATGAATTCAAGAAAAAAATCAATATTGATGATGTATTGATTTGTTTTCGATTTTCAAAGTAAAATAATAAAAAAGACCGTCCCCGCGTCTACCTGCATTATCCAAAAGAACGTTAGTCGTGTCGTCATCTGATGGAAATCTATAAGCTGTAACCTATGACCTTTGAACAGTAAACATAGATAGTTGACCGGTAAAATCGTTTAACTTGTGACTTGTCACAGTGACTTTCTTTCAAAAAGCAAGGTAATGGCGAAACCTTGAGGTAGCGAAGTTAAAGTTATCCTTAGTAAAGCTTGTTTAGTTAAAGGATCCCACGTTACCTAACTTCATATTGTACCACTTTTTCTAGACGTGCAATGTCACACTAACCTTCTCCCTGCTGGATTGTTTGCAGGTTTTTACAGAGAACAGCAAAACTGTACAGTTCTAACAATTACATCACATGGGCATCCCTCTACTTTATCAAAAGTGTTTTCTTCAAAAATCTAAAATATTTCTACGAATGATATATTGTTGTTATTCTTCATAATAATTCTAATATTTTTCCAAAGTTGATTTTTTTCGGGTTGTCGATGAATGAAATGAAAAAATTCACAGGTCGAGACTTTGTACTATATTTCTAAATTAGATTATTTTTCAATAATCACTTTTAAAGAAAAGTGTTCACATCATTTTCTCCAGAATTAAATTTTGCACCAGAAAAAAATTAAGGTGCACGACTGGGATTTCGCTCCAGCAAACAAGCACCATTCTCTCCAAAAAGAGGCAGCTACCTCTGTTGGTAGAGAATGTATACACCTCAGTCAATTGATTTCGAGGATACGTTGAGCTCTACATGTATGTAGTGAATATTAACAAATGTCTGTACTACGGATCTACCTTGTTAGTTGTTAGGCCAGTTCATTTTATTTTACCTCACTCGTTGGTCGTTGCTCATGTTGATATTTGTTGGTATATCGCTTTCATAGTGCTATCAACATGGCTCACGTGAATGCTCATTACTATACAAATGTGACAGTGAAATGCCTTATCATGCCTCTATAACGGGCAGGTCCTTTTAAAATATACTGATATATACAGCTGCATATCAAAAGTTTGTTCACTTTCTACTGTATCTTAGGGCATATATAATGTAATTTGGGTTTCGTTTGAACGTCAATAAAATAACTTCAGCAGAATCGACAAAGCATATTGCATTGTCAATGAGTAAAATAGCCATTCTTTAACGTAGTGTGAGATTATTAAGTCTCTCGTGCAAAAATTCTCATTTCGACATGATCAAATAGACAGAAGGGGTTACATTTTCGAAATTCCTATTTCCTAAATTTTCGATTAAAATATTCCATTTCGACTCTTTGAGAAAAAACTCAGCAACATCGTATTGACTTAATGCAAACGAACAAATATGACTTGTGTTAAAAGAACGTCGATCACTTATAAATAATTTTATGGAGAAAAATAAAAATGACTGTTTTCAAAATTTTGACCCCTGGTCACTTCAGTGATCTTGACCTTCCAAAAACAATTACGGTTAACTATATACAATGGCGTACGATAGCGTTAATTAAGGTGCAATGGATTTCCTCTTCTGTATTGAAACTTGAAAATTATTCGTTTCCTTTTGGTAATGCTACGATGCCTCAACGACATGCCAAATTACATGATATTTGTACTACGACATGCAGGTATGTGAACAAACTTTTGGTATGCAGCTGTAGGTTTCCAACCCCCATTTTTGCAACTTTGGGGAATTTTTCGGAAAATGTTAATAAGTTGCCGATTGCATACATCGCAATCATGACCCGTTCAGCGGATCTGCGCTACTGCAGAAGTCCCTTTGCCTTTGGTTTCATTTAATTTCTTATCTTTTTTTTTTCATGTGCAGTTTCACATATTAACATCTGCGTGAATCGTCACTTGATGAAGTTCTTACCCTCTCAGATATTGAAGTTATCCTACTTGCATCCTACTTTTAACTTTGATTTCAGCTGTAAAACTTTGCTCTCTTTGCCACAAGTATATATTGGCACCCCTTCCCGGATGAAAATTTTAAACACGCCACGTTTCGGAAAAATAGATTTCAAAGTTGCGTCAACGAGGTCAAGAACCAGGCCAATATAACTCTAAATGCCTGTATTTAAACATTTTTGAAATTTCGCAAAAATCATTACTCCTCAAAGATTGAAATGGTTTTCAAAACCATAGTAAAAGCTTAAATGGAATGGTAATTTCACGCCTTGCATGTGGTCAAAACAGTGTAATGTCCGCTCAAGATGAAGGAAAATCATGAAATTATATATATATTAACATGTTAATCGTCTGTTGTGACCTTCCTGGCTCATGATGATTTCTCATGTATAAATACAGATAACCAACCAACAGTAGACTAGTATCCGGCCCGAAGGCGTGGATGGAGTTGGAAAGGGGGACAACTCGTAGGCATGTACACGCGAGTGACTTCACACCGTAGGAGCGGTGAACGGCAGGCAATATTTAATAACTGAAAGTGAACTATTTGATGCGCGAGAGGTCAGAACGTTTTGCATTTTAAGTGTAGGAAAATTGTCAATATCAATATATTTATAAGCCACATTTCCACCAAAATCCATGCTGTAAAATAAAAGGCCTTTATGGGTATTATCTCTAAATTTCTTTCTATTCTGTCTACAGACTAGCCTATAGGCCTGAAAAACAATGTCTTGCCGCGACAAACTGTCCGTCAAAATATTTTAATTTTACGAACTTTTAGGTATCTTTGATAAATAACTAAAAATCTAAACACACTAACATTAAGAATATTTATCAAACTATCTTCATGCCAAATTTGACGGCTTTTCGTCGTGCCGTTTTCGAGCTGTCATGTTTGAAACCACAACACCATCAAATTCTTAGTGAACGATTTCATAACATCATGGTGAACTATTTAATGTCAAAGTGTTAATTGTGAAGTGTACGCTTTAATGTCACCGTTCAGTACGTTTTCTAGTCAGAAGGGGCGCTGTATCGTCCATGATTAGTGTATTTACATCATGTATATGACAATCATGTAAATCCTGATCACCTTGATTCTATTTATAATTACTCATTTTTGTTTACCGCATAGTGATTATATTTCTTACATAGGGCCTTCCATATCCAAAAGTTTTAACTTGAATAAAAAAAAGTGCCATTCCTTCGAATTCTTAACTATTGTTTTACCATAGTTATATAAATCGTAAACTATTTGCATATGGAGATACTATAGACGTGAGTGGAATTATTTTGGACGGGTCATTACATGAGACAAGTGCTATTCCCCAGTCAAGATTCTACTCCTATTAAAAGCTGCTCCCTGAAAAAACTTCCTTTGTAGTACTTTCGGCCAGCAATATGCGTCTCAAAATGTTTTAAGGAGCCACACCCGTTTTGTACATGAGAAACATGCAACCTATCGCACATTACATCGGCGATATGAAAACTCATTCTAAATTGAAGTCATATAAAGGTTGAGAATGTAAGACCAAGTTTTGTTAAGACGCGGCACTTAAAACCCAGGTTTAGTTTCCTCACCATACTCTTTCTGTATGATATCAAGAGAGTCTACAACAATTCCTGGTTTTATCTCATTTGCAAGGATATTTTCGCTTGTACTGTCGAGAGTTGTCGGGGAACACCGAGTATGTTGTTTGCGTCAAATATGTCACACTTAATATATGTCTTATATATATATTTTATCGTAAATTAATGTCTGTCTCTGAAAATCACAATCTTATTGCTGATTAGTTCAGTAGGCAGACAATAAACAGGTTCAAGTGGTCGTTTATGATCGAAAACCGGACAATGGCGCGCTAATGACTCAATCGAAGGAATTTGGCATGGGAAATGCCACCTAAAACATTTACAGAGTCACTGCAACGAATTTGACATGTACATACTGAGCTGTAAAACGCCACACCACCACTGAAAAGAAGAAAAGCTATATTCTCAAGCGGAAAGGTCAGACATAGCATGTTTCTGTAACTGAAAGAACTGATGGAAGGGTGTCACTTAGCATTATAAATTCATTTTTGTTGCCTTTTTTGTTGTCATCCATCAATTAATTATCTTTAATTTCCCTGTTTGATGGTCATTACGATGCTTAATCTTTTTACAAAAAAAACACAGTTACTTTGGTTCCCCGGATACAACAATATTTTTATCAGTATCTTTTGGGACATATTTAAGATCTTTTTCTACATATGTAAGTGTGACTTTTTTGTCACATTAACGATTTTTAATGATAAACTTCTTTTCCCTATGACTATCAATGCACTGATATATATATATATATATATATATCACCCCACAAAAGTTTTCCAAATGTTCTTAACAATAGCAACACTGATATGGTGGCATTTCTATCGTTTAGACAGCGCATCTGAAGTGTAAAAAACCTGACAATAAGCTAGAATGCTACAAAATAAAACATGATGACGAGTTAAAGTTGACAACAAATCGTTCACTACCAGAAAATGAAATCGTTCACCAAGTTAATAGTGCCTGTGTTATGAAATCGTTCACAAAGAGTTTGATGGTGGTGTTGTTTCAAATATGACAGCTCGAAAACGGCATAGCGAAGAGCCTTCAAATTTGGCATGAAGTTAGTTTGATAAATATTCTTAATGTTGGTGTGTTTAGAGTTTTCTTTATTCATCAAAGATACTTAAAAGTTCGTAAAAATAAAATATTTTGACGGGCAAGACATTGTTTTTCAGGCCTATAGGCTAGTCTGTGGACGGAATAGAAAGAAATTTAGCGATAATACGCATAAAGGCCTTCTATTTTACAGCATGGATTTTGGTGGAAGTGTGGCTTATAAATATATAGATATTGACAATTTTCCTACACTTAAAACGCAAAACGTTCTGACCTCTCGCGCATCAAATAGTTCACTTTCAGTTATTACATATTGCCTGCCGTTCACCGCTCCTACGGTGTGGACTTCTGCCTCCGAGATGTTTCGGGAACAAACTATGCCTTGATGCTGTGTGGTTTCCCTCCAAAACCAGGAGGCGGATGTTGACTATGGAGTATATCCCTTAATACTAATGCCACTACACCGACCATTGACCAGTTTATTTTACTCCTTTGGCAAAGGCAATGCTTTCGTGAATACCGTCAAATAATAATGAGCTTGGACCTTTCAACATCGTAGAACAGACTTAGAACCGCTATGTCTGTAAACTGTCGTCATATGGCCTTTGTCAATACTGACATCAACGATAATGTCTTCAGGGGTACATGAATACTCACTTCTATGAAGGTAATCACTTCCCGGAAGACACAAGGGTGAGATTCTATTTATCACCCGAAATCAATTTTCCATACCAATTTCATTGATATCAGTTTCCCCATTATAATTCTGAAAAAATTCAATACTATAAAACTCCCAGTGCAGTGATGGCATATCATCGGCATGTTTATGAGATAGCATTGTGATATTTTTTAAGATGTAAAACATTTATCGGATTGTATGTACTTGACAGGTCATTTTCTAAAATAGATTATCAAATGATATCTCCTTGGAGAAAATGAACGCTAGCTGTAAACAAACATTATTCCAGTAAGCAGTGGAGACGTAAGATGATTTAACTTTTACTGGCAATTACCATGCTGAACAATCGTGATATAAATGAAACTAAAAATACGTCGAATTATTTTTATTGACCACAAAACAAGACGCCATCTTGGCACGAGAGTTCTCTCTGTTACCAGGAAAACCAGCTCCACCTTGGATCACGTGACTCCCATACCAGATTCTGGTACTTCAACTGTGGGGAAAAAAAGATTTGAACTAATGAAGTAAATGATTTTAAAACATCTTCAATGTTTCGGAAGCTACATTTCTTAAGAAGTCCAAAGTCGCATGGTAACCAATTCTAATGTCATACTTTTGATTGGAAGACGAACCTATATACCGATATAAGATCATAGTAGCTAATAAGAGAACAAAATGAGTAGTCAGTTGATAACCAAATCTACAAAATAATTCAGGACTTCATATGTATAAACATTATCGACCCCCTTGGAATAAAACTTCAGCTGAAAATTGAGTGAGGTGAGGTGACATGGGGTTGAACGCCGCTTTCAAGAGTATTTCACTTATATCGCGGCTCTTAGTATTATGGCAGGGAGAAAGCCCGCAACACAATTGTGGCTATACATTGCGGTGAAACCTGCGAGCATCAGATGGAATGCTGAAAATTGAAACGTTATGCACAAACAGATTGATATAGTTCAATCTCGACAGCCCCTTCGACATTATATTTAAACTAAGATTGACGAAGTTTACATGATAACCTAGGGGTTCACGAATATGTCTTCGTGTCTTTTTAAGGATCTGCATTTGATTCTTGAATGCTGAGAAATCCTTTTTACAACCAGTAGCAGTCTAAGACAGAACATTATGTTTTCTAAATAAGTATCCCGTAAATATACAATGGCGGAACCAGAGGTAGTGCACCCCACACAAGAGTTTCATATATAGTAGATGTTGAAAGTCATATCATACAAGGGAACTATATTCACATTCACACAAAAAATAGATGAATCTGCGAAATAATTAACTAAATTGATACTTTGCGCACCCATACGAAAATCCTGTATCCGGCCCTAACTCTATATCGATTCAAGATTCAAAACTTTTTAAACCTTATCAGCATGTGAAAACATTAAAACATAAGAGCGACTAGTTAACAATCAACTTCCTATCGCAAGTATTCAATCTTCAAACTTACTTTTATGATTTTGTCTTCTTAACTTACCTCCCTTACATATACTTCGTGCTCAGCCATTTGAATACCACTGAGGTAGGTCATGTACATCTCGCATCGGGACACTTTCCCGTCTCCTGAAATATGAGAGTCAATTTAGTAAAAGCATTCCTGATTGATCATAGGGTACATTTAATCTTCAAGACAGAATAAAATGATCTATCGTGTGCCCTTTACATGTGTTCAAGTTTTGGAATATTAAAGCTGGGCTTGCACGTGCAGCCTGTGCACTTCACAACACTTAAAACTGTAAAGGGTAATTTGCACGTGCAGTTCGTGCAAATAAGAAAGTTTGGTGAGTGGTTTGTCAGATCGAAATGAAACAATCGTTGACACAGTGTAATAGTTGCATGGTAGCCAATTTGCCGGAATTCAAAATTGCTTTCTATTACTCTAGTTGGGTATGATATATATATTAAAAAGTTGACATAAGGAAGTTTATTCTTACCGTTTCTATCATTCATGTTAAAGCTCTGGGGGTTCTGATCCAGCTGGCTGTAAACACCGTCTTTATTTCCGTCGATCATGCTGAAGAGAGCGTTTGCCACTTCTCGGCTCATTCCGTAACGCTTCATGTCGAAGTTGACGTTATCGCATCTTGGTATACCACTGTTTACTGAGCAATAATATACAGCAGTTAGACAATAATTAATAATCAATAATACTTTTAAAAGGCTGATATGATTTTTAGAGGAGGCATAATTTTGTAAGTTAGTCTTTGGTCAACGGGCTGATATTATACGTCTTTGAATGCCAAAGTCATATTAGGACACAACGTTGTCACAATTTTCTGATAACGTTAATTCAACGAAGAATCGTCGGGTCTTAGTGGGACTTGATTAGAGTTTGCCAAATACCATTTTATTTAATCGCGTGTCATATGGCGAACTGCCTGAAATATGCTATTTGCTATAATTTCATTTCAAATAAGCAATTAAGAGTATTTCCATTGTACGAATGTAAGCCAATTTTAATACACAATTGAAAGTAGTTCCGGACTCAGGCCAGTGAGGATATATTATATCGTCAACGGTCTCAGTAAAAATACGGGTTCTTGTCACTTTTACTTGTAAGAGCCTTTCTTAGATATTCTAGTATTTCACTTCTCAATATATCATAAAATATGATTACCAAATGTTAATTAAATTATTCATACTTGTCAGCTTGGGGTCTACAGAAAGCAGAGTTGTCTCGCTGGTCACTTCAGCATACGTAAGAAAGCCGTCCTTGTCTTTGTCGAGGATATCAATGTCTGCCAGCAACCGTCGTGTGTCAACATCGGTGTAGGTGTTTCTGAACCTGAAAGAGACGGTTCTATTATAGTTTTTTGTATGAAAATCAAATGATTCTTCCCTTTGATAAATATATAGTGATGCCGTTTGAAACTTGACATTAAGAAATTTTTAGTTAAAGTTATTGAGATATTTGGATTGCTTTAGATATGATAATTTGTAAGAGAATAGTACCACACGAAATCGATATCGCAAAAAACGCAGGTAAAAAATAGATGAAAAATGCCTGCACCCTCTATCTATTGTTTACCTACGTTTTGTTTACGATATTGAGTTCCTGTGAATTGTACACCTGCATGAAAAAGAATAAGAATGAAACATCAGCAATTGATCGGCGCCAATAGTGTAGAGATCCGTCTACGCCCTCACAATTCTTATATGATCAGTCTAAATGATAATGCTTACATTTATGGATATACTTGTTCGTCATCATACAGTGTACTCCACACGAAGATATCGTTTTGACAGCAGATTACATTGTCAAACGTATGAAGTGTTGATTTACATGTACATCACGAAATGATATCACACATGGAAGCATGATAACGTCACAATACTATGATATCTGATCACAAAGTTGTTAATTAAAATAAACGAAAAATGCTAAGGGACGAAAATGATGAAAGGACGAAACGTACCAACCCCCTCCGAGTGGCCTGAACCTTCCGCCGCACTCGGTGTCGCGGTTTCTTCCGTGCCAATCCCAGGCAGAAGCCACGCCTACAAAGACGGTCAAACACAAAACAGCGACCCGGATCATCCTGCAGAGGGGACAGTTCAATTGAACACCGTTTAATGAGGTACTTAGGTACCAGGATTGCTTATACAGTACAAGGAATGATTATACATTGTAGTTACAGTCGCATGGATGTAGTATATGTAACCACTTAATGGATAGTGAAATAAAAATAATTTAAAGGGAGGGTAAAATCGAGGTGATTTAGGTGGAAACCAAATTTGAGGGAATATTCTTGTTTATACAGATTTGTCATTCATACAAAAAACATTTTATAAGTCATTTGAAGCGTGCTGCTTAAAGGGGCACAGAGTGTGTTGCTGGAGTCAAAGATGTCGAACTTCATAAATGGTGTTATTTTATCGAGAAGTGGTGGTGGTTTAAGAAAATCAGAATCGAAATGCTTATCAGTTCAGGATAGTGGCAATAAACGGGTTTAAGTCGTGATTTGTGATCGAAAACTGGACAGTGGAGCGCGCCGAGGACTAAACGTAAATTTTGAAACTTCTTTAAAGCAGATACAGACAAACATTGGTTGCTAGTGTTAAATAGGTATTCAACTAATGTAAACCTTAACTGGACACAGAATTTCGAATTCCTTATATTTATAGGACCGTATTCTGATTATCATTGAAAACAAGAAAATATCATAATTTTAGCATTTTAGAGATAAAGATGGGAGTTGGGGGCGACGATATTAACCTAACTCCGACCATAAGGTATTTTGCTCTAAAGACACAAATCATGAAACATACTCTGTGTCACTTTAATGTAACATTTTGATTGCTTAAGATGATACACGTTGACAAATGATAGTCTCGCTCAAAAGAAAAACATAAAAAAAATCTATTCAATTGCACTAGCAATGTGAAAAGCTTTAGAAGGGCGGGGCAAGCATAGTTGTTGATCTAACCATTGATTATCTGTAAATTTGTAGATAATCTATCAATACATGTCAGGAAGTAGTTTATCTTTATTTTGATGTGAAATAAAACTAAATGGCGCGCCCAAAGCGAAGGGTATCGTTTTTTAAAACTAAGACAATCAAAGGTACGATTTCATATCGACTATTTGACAAGCTGAGTGGTTATAAAGTGAGTACACAAAAAAACAACTGTTTTTGGTTTCGAAGGAATCAGATTGTACCAGAGCGATGAAGGGAAATAACTCTTTGACTACTGCTTTACTGAATTTCGTTTCAGAAAGAAAGGTACTGTTGTGAAACAGATGAAAGTTTTCCATTGTCTTTAAGAATAGCATATATAGTTATTTGTTCGAATCTCGTTGTAAGAGATCATCCGTAAAGTCAAGCAAACTGGTATTCTTGATTATAGATATTATTTATAATGATAATTAATAACAATTGATTGTTAAGATGAAGCTAACTTTAATATCTTGGAGGGACAGAAGCACACTTTTTAGATTAATAAAATGATCTCGTGCAAACAAAAAAAGGTTTCTGATTGAAAGACAATGCAGTATTTTTCAAACGAAGGTACAACGATCGGCTAAGCTATATGAATCCATTTGCCTATCTCAAATGATTAATGATAAAGGATTGGATACACAGAAATTACCGCTAGTAGTTTTTGCTTGATAGTAAATACCTTTATCTTTCACTATGGAGTACAAGGTTTAGTAACGAGATGTTTGATCTTAAAGATTATACATTTGGCATTACTTTATTGGATCAAATTTGGTGAAGTAACCCTTTCAAAAACCATGCTATTGCCCCTTTGGATCTCTACAGCAAAAGCCTTATGTTAGTGCAGTTTGCATCAATTCGGTGCGCCTAGTTGCTGCACGAATTGTATAACCCTATTGATATCGGAACATGAAAACTGACATGTAAAGATCAAGAGAATAACCTAAATCCATTTTGCTGAACACTTTTCATTAAATGTTCCATGCAAAAACCCTATGAAATTAATAAACGTTATCTTTTAAAGGAAATTAATTCAAATATCTTATATGCGGACATTCTTTATACGTTACATAATGAAATATACACACAAACTCATAGTTTTGTAATTAATGATACATTTTATGACAATTTTACAGTTCAGAATATAAATACATCAAATAAGACCTAAATCTTAGCGTGGCTCTTACCTTCCAGTCTTGTTCAGATATATTTTGTAGGTTTCCAAAGAGTTAGCAAAGGGCGTTGCAAACAGGTCGCCTTTCTATGTCAACTGAACGGGCAAACTGAGCTGTCAATCATTATGAGGCTCCAAACGGTAACCCTATGTGCATATGTTTTGTGTTATTAAGAAACAAAATATTTTAACTTTCAATGGAAAAAGCATTGATTTCTTTGTACTAAACTAGGCCAATTTGTTAGATTATCAATTCCGTGTGTGCTGTCCTTTAGAGAAACCGTTTGAATGCATGTCTTCAAAATTTAATATTAACGCAATAAACGTAATGCAAATATTTAATGGTAATAGATTATTCCTTTAAAATTGACATCGATGTTTAACCTTATCTAAAGTCGTTATTTAAAATTAAAAGGTCCTGTGATTTTATGATTTGTCACGTTATTCGTTTACAATACACAAAATACATAATTCATCGTACTATGTGCTCTCGTGAAAAATCACGATTTTCTTAATCATACGCCACAAGATAAAATACCCTGAGATATTACATGGAATGCTAAGAAAGGTTATTCATTTTGAACGAGTATCGAGTGTTGTATTGAAGACACCCGTTTTGAACAAACATGTTTAATGCAAATGAAGACCTGCATCCAAATGTTGTCTTATTTACTCAGTCTACAACAACTAAGTAACGACTTAGCATGTCCCTTTGGTCGCTTGCCTTAGCGCACAATAATTATAAGTAAAACGTCTCTTGGCTTTTAAATTTATTTTTTACAAATAAAGTAGTCTATTATTTCGATGTTATTTTTTACGTTCTCATAGTAACCCTTAAAGCACATAAAGATCTATTATTATAAAATTTAACCATTTAATCATTTAATGATATATAACCTTTTGTACATAATGGTGAATGGACGTTTCTTCTAGCAGACAGAAGGACTCACAATTTATGTCACAGAAAGGGGTCGTAACTTGAAACTATAAAATTGGTAAACCATGAAACGAGCAACCCATCTGTTGTTTAACCATGCCTAATATTGCTAAACAGGGGCGTAGGAGCGAATTTGAAAGTGGGGGGGCTTGGATTGAAATTTTGTAACCAAAAAAAAAAAAAAAAAAAAGGGAACTTAATGCTTACCCCATCTTATCGTCAATTAGGATGATTGGATGTTTTAGTTCTGCGCTCAGAGTAGTTTTAGAAACTACCCTCAAAGTAGTGCATAGTAGCTGTTTTGTAACAATACTAGACCAGTAAAAAAGTTGTAAAAAAAAATTCGAAAAAAAAGTGGGGGGGGGGGGGGGGGGGCTTAAAAAAAAGGTGGGGGGGCTTAAAAAAAAATTCAAGCCCCCCCTGTTCCTACGCCCCTGCTAAACGTTATCTTTTTTCACTATGAGCTTTGATTAGAACCACTCGCCGTCAACAGATATAACATGTCATGAAATAATAACATTTTGCCAATTTTTCATAAAGAGTCGGGGCGTTTTAAAAACATTTAGATTTTATTACATTTTATTACAATGCCATTGTTACCATGACAAAATATATACGATCACTTCTTGTAAAAATGTGTATAGCATACTGTTTAGGTTATTTAAAATGTTTCTGTTCCAAATATATCTCATTTACGTTCCGTACCTTGGTAATCGGTTGCCTCAAGAAATTTCATTTTCATTTTCATATTTCATCTTTCACTATTTCAACTAAATCACATGGGCGAAGTGTAAGTTTCAGAGAGAAAGGGGGACATCCTAGTCCAAATAATAGTTAAGTTACAATAATAATATTAATGCAATGTGGATAGTGTTGAATGGAACTAATATGGAGGTAAAGAGCCAAGTAACCATGACTAAGGAAAATCTTGAGAGTCGTATTGCACAATCTTGTACACGAATAAACGAACGTGACATTCAAGAATCTCCCGTCAAGATCACGATCCAATCTCATCTATTGTAACTTGGTGAAGTCCCCATAAACGAAATTGAATATATCTTTCCACTAAACATGAATCATTATGATATAAATGTATAGTATAACGTGTCCCCTTGAGTACCGTAGATGGTTAGTCAAGTACATAAACATAGATCAGTCAACAACATGAGGGAGATGAGTAACGTGTTTACTTTTGAGAGGAGGATCTTTGCTTATAGCTTTTCAGAGACATTTGAGACAGCTTGTACATGGAAGTGAAGAATTAAAAGGCACTACATAGCAATGTTTTGATCGGTTCAAATCGGATATTTAAGGCATATGAGGACATACGCTTTCACTTAAGCTTTCTGTCGATGCTATGAAATACGTACTATTCGTTACAACTTACCTAGAATCAACAATGAAAAATTTCAGACGGCCGGAGTCGACTTAGAGATATAAAAAAAAAATCTATGTGCACAAAATTACAAAAAATGGGGACAGTTGAAAACGGCTGAAGTACATGTAGTAATACATGACTTTGTATATGTGCAGCAATCTTGTAACGTAAACATAGTATTAAAATTGTTGTTGGATTAACTATATATAGCGGCAGCCATTTTCGGCTTTGGCTGTGAGTACAGTTTTAATATTCCGAAATCGTAGTAAACGTGGATTTAATGCAAGGTTGCATTAAATACTTTTAGTCATGTACAATAATTTGTATGACCTTAATACATACACAATTGCTACATAACTCACAAGGATTACTTAAATGCATATCGTTAGTAAAATCAAGAGATATGCCTCATTTGTGCATATTGGTGTGCATTGGTGCCTTTAAAATGATATTTATAGGTGATCTACTTACCTATTTTCAAACTATACGGGCCTTAAAGCATTGATCATGTGTAAACTTATATCACTTTGATTAGGTACAACTTTTCTTCGAGAAAGGCAGATAAACATAAAGCAAACATTATTAAAGTCATAGTCTCATTTTTGTAAGGCAACTAAACTGAACTAATTATTCTTCACGAACAAAATCTGATCACTAACATAAATATTTCCCGTCGCATTTGCAAAGATTTTCATTTTTATGCCCGTTTTACAGTTTTGGATGAAGCAGCTGATTGGCGTATGCCGTTTCAGACCGATGAGGTACCGAATCAAGTGCAATCCCATCGCGAGTACGAAACACCGGAAATCTAGTCATCGCAGCGCCGATGCTTATGACAGACGCATTCTTCACTGAGTTTACCACCTTTTTGTTATTTCTGTATTTGAAAAAGCGTAAGCTATTAGCTGATTTCATTGAATATTCAGCTGGGACATTTTATGTGTTCTTCGTCATGGCCTTAGCGAAATGACGTGGTAAGGACTAACGCTCGCAAAAAACATAATATTCGGGTAGGGTAGGGTAGTTTGAACTTCATTATTGAGGGCTAGAATGCATACAGAGTTCTGAAAATTGTTGCAAACGTCAGGGGAAAGATTTCTGTGAGTGGTGAACTATTTGTCCGGAAGTTATTACAATTTGCCTTGCAAAAATGAGACTATGACTTTAAAGTGTTATGAAAATGCAGTAGAAGATCGACATACTTTGTTTTTTCTTTATGTGCTCTATGCAGAGGTGTATTAAAAAACATATCGTAAACAAATATCATGTCCATCCTAATAAATTACAATTTGCACTATTACTAAACAGTAAGAGGAACCGAAGCTTAAAATATACCCATGTATACTATAAGAATAAATAAGGAACTGGGAAAGGGGCAACATATGCTAACTTCACAGTTTCACCAAGGAACTGGGAACTGGGAACTCTATGCTCACTTAATTGTTTTGGATAAGGAACTTGGAAATGTGTACCGTATGCTTATTTCACAATTTTAAAGAAGGAAATCGGAACTTTGGACTGTATGCTAACTTTACAATTTAAATAAGTAACTTTGACTAACATGCTAACTTCACATTGTAAATGCGGAACTCGGAACAGGGAGCTCTTAACTTCACAATTTGAATTAGGAACTGGGGACCTTATGCTAACTTTACAGACCCCCTCGCATGTGTATAATTATACATTTGTAGAGAGAACTACTATTGTTTCCAACATTCCACTAATCCACTGATAATCGTCACCTCTTACGTAAAAATACAAGATATTTTATTTGTAGAAAGGCCAAAGACCCAAAGTAAAAATTAGATTACAAGAATATGTTACAGAGTTACCTTCTTTTGTTTTATACATTCAAATGCATGGTTAAGGAATTTTGCAAGATTTATAAGAAAAATATGATAATTCCAAAGACATAAATATGAAGCATTACCATTATTGTTGCTTTTACAATCTGGGATGAATCTCTTACTAAAATAACGCCCATGAACATTGTCTATTAAATTTGTATTTATGGTAAGAATAAGATATACGCTAAGGCCATATTTCATAGAAAGGGATATTATGATGTTTTATATAGCCTATTCAATTCAACAATTTTTGGTAGAATGGTGTAAACATGAACGTTTTTTTCTTTACAAAATAATTTCTAAAAAGAAAAATACAAAATTTAAAGCACGTCGTCGTTTTTTAAAACTACCTTAAAGCAGATTAAGAGTTGCCTTCGTAAGCATGGTACACTCTCATATCAGTGGCCTGGGTTTGATTCCAGTTGGAGACACAAAAGAATTGGGTTTGACACCGTGTTCTGTCCCTGGGCAAGGCACTTCATCCATATTGCAGTCCACCCAGCTGTTTAAACGAGTATCTGAATACGTAAACTATGAACCTATACGATTGAAGCGCTAATTAACTGTCTCTAAAGTACGATTTCTTCAGGATTATAATGTACAATGAACGGCAAATAAGTAGTCATTCACTGGATATCAAACATTATACTTGTGATTATTATCATCATCATTCTTTCAATCTTAAAATGTTGAATTTAAAAAAAATAATAAAGATTAAATAGAGGCTATATATTTTCTGAATTTGCCACGAGCCTTTTTGTAAAAACTTCTATTTTAATGATAGGTATAACAAATGGGGCCTTATAATTAGCAATTTGGACTTCTGACATTTTACTTGTGCTTGACCTAGAAAGTTGAATTTACACCGCCATGTTAGTTAAACAGAAACTTTCGAAAAAGTCACCAAAAGGCTAACAGCTCCACGAAAACCTTTCACTAAAACGTCTTTCACTCTTGTGATCGGCGATCTTCAGAGTTGATGAGATCACTATCTTTAACATGGCACGTTCAACAAGATTGAGAAATAGCGATGATTAATTACATCAAATATTTTTTTTATCAAATTCCTCTGACCGAATATTTTATTTGATTTCTATCTTAATATGCAAACTGTTTTCTATAGTGACCAAAAATAACGGGTAAATTTGCATATATCAAATCGCCCGAAGATCAGACACTTCTGCCCTAGCTTCGGACAAATGCACCTTATCTTCTCGCATGAATCCATGGCTTAAAACATTTTTCAAAATGATTTCAGACATCTCATTCAGAGAGACAGACAGGGAATAGTCGATGTACAATAATATAATAGTTTTTCGGACATATGATTTAATTTTTCATTGGTACAGTGCTCTCTGATATTAAATTCTCAAACACATTCACTATGAACCATTACATTTCGCCATTTTCTTTGCTTAAATCCGTTAATTATTCCTCCAGGTGAAAATTCAATTAGGTATATTATCGACAATTAATTTTTATAATAATAAGGAATATTTCAAGACAAAGATATTGCTGGAATTGATCGTATTATTGCGTCAGCCTGGTAAAAAAGTGTTCGAATTTCGGACTATCTCGGGTGGTTTTCGAACCTTGCTCAGTTTGGTCTATATGTGAAAACACCCTCCTTTTTATTCTATGATTATCGATTAAATATCAATGATATTGATAACCGAGTATTCAGTCCCTAGTTAAAATTACATTTGACGCATTGGTGAGGTCATATATTGAAATAATGGCATTAATTAACTGTTATAATAAAGTGTCTCAATAACGTCATACTAATGACGTCACCAAAATGTGACGTCAAAACCTTGTGACACGTTTCTTCCGACACACCTTTTCAGCTTGAGTCAGGAATCGTTGGGAGTCAGATT
Organism: Phorcus lineatus; assembly: GCA_921293015.1. Classification (NCBI taxonomy): domain Eukaryota; kingdom Metazoa; phylum Mollusca; class Gastropoda; order Trochida; family Trochidae; genus Phorcus; species Phorcus lineatus. The sequence goes on from OV121089.1 coordinate 18,344,819, forward strand.
ATTAATGTTTATAGACTTCAGAGCTTTTTTAAAAATGCATCGCACGAATGATGATCGTCGCGGTAGAGAGCCTCATCACAGATTGAGACCACTCTGTACGAAAGTGGGAGGAGCCTCTTATTTCAATGGTGTCCGGTTTGTACCCCGTACAAGTTTACAGTCATCGTCTCATACACACAGGTAGGTGGCTTTAGATCCGATTGATATTTTATGGTTTATATGTTATAGTAAAAATTTATAGAAATATAAGGAAATTATTCAAATCAGCAAAGTTTAGTTTTCAAAGTTTAAAGCATTGTCATTAAATTATTCTTTTTATAATCTCAACTTCCGATGCCTAGAATTTAGTTTGAATATACAGCAAATTTTAACAACATACATGTGCCTCTACCAACACAATAATTTTTGGTAAAACAATTTTGATAAATCACAGAATAGAAGGATTTATTATTTTTTTAATATTTCCTTTAAAGAATAAGCCTGTGCTTTTAATAACATGATATTTTGTGACGAGGAGTGACAACATTTTTCTATTTCTCTCCGGACAAACGCCGAAAAAACGCTACCTTGGATTATGCTAATAAGTTGAACTAGTAATAACTTCATATAATGATCCTTGATTAATATAGTGTTGAATATTGAGTATATTTTGATAAAACTAAAAACAACTTCCAATCTTTGTTTCCTTAAAGTCATAGTCTCATTTTTGCAAGGCAAATTGTAATAACTTCCGGACAAATAGTTCACCACTCACAGAAATCTTTCCCCTGACGTTTGCAACAATTTTCAGAACTCTGTATGCATTCTAGCCCTCAATAATGAAGTTCAAACTACCCTACCCTACCCGAATATTATGTTTTTTTGCGAGCGTTAGTCCTTACCACGTCATTTCGCTAAGGCCATGACGAAGAACACATAACATGTCCCAGCTAAATATTCAATGAAATCAGCTAATAGCTTACGCTTTTTCAAATACAGAAATAACAAAAAGGTGGTAAACTCAGTGAAGAATGCGTCTGTCATAAGCATCGGCGCTGCGATGACTAGATTTCCGGTGTTTCGTACTCGCGATGGGATTGCACTTGATTCGGTACCTCATCGGTCTGAAACGGCATACGCCAATCAGCTGCTTCATCAGAAACTGTAAAACGGGCATAAAAATGAAAATCTTTGCAAATGCGACAGGAAATATTTATGTTAGTGATCAGATTTTGTTCGTGAAGAATAATTAGTTCAGTTTAGTTGCCTTACGAAAATGAGACTATGACTTTAATGCATTTAAAGTACTTTTCTTTCTTACAGGATGTTCGTGCTACGAGTGGCCGCAGTTTTGCTCCTTGTATGTGGAGTCAACGGGTGGACCAGGTTGGTACACATGTATTTCTCATCAACCTTCAACCTTCACATGTTTGTTTTAGTTAGAAAGTCTTTTGTTTCCGTATCATTTCCTTCTGTCTCATACTCTGTGGTGTCATGAAAGAAATGACCCTCATTCCAGGAACGCCATCTACAGGTGTCAATAAATTGTAATGTTGTATTTTCCTTTGTAACGTAAACTAGTTTAAAATGATGTTACATGTTAGATGAAAGGTTAGCTCAAAATCAAAATATTATTCTAAAAGGATTTGGTATCTATGAAATTATTTATTCAAGCGATAATTAAAAAAAAGTCAACATTCTAACAGGTTTTTGGCGCTTGGTTGGTTTTTTTCTGTGTAAAAATGCTGACCTTTATAATACCGCCTCGGGTCATGCTATAGATGCTACGACAAGAAGGAGGATGAAGGATGGTACGACTCTATATAAGAGATAAAACAATTGTAGAATTTTTTGGTAGATGAATTAAATTTTCAATATTCCATTAATTTTGGAACAAAAACAGCCCTGGAATTTTATTTTTTGTAACCTTATCATATACATCTAAACCATGTGAAAAATGATTTTTGCAGAGCAACCGCGGTCCAACCATTAGGTCCTGTGTTAGTTCGTTTTGAAAGTCATAAACAAATAACGTCTGACGTCTTTTTATTCAAATGGATCATTACTTTATTAATCAACGACGCCATACGACGTTCGACACTCGTTAACATTTGTGTTTTATCTCTTTCACACTCGGATAATGCAAATCATTACGGCAATCGTATACAGATATCTACTTGTCCATTAATATCTTTCTTCTTCCTTAAGCCTGTACAACATTTTCAACAACTGCCACCCCCCAGAGACACTGGTTGGTAAGTTCTGCGCCGCTGTGTTGGACAACGACGTAAACGGCGATGGCTTTGTTGATAATGATGACATCAACTACGACCTCGTACTGTACGATCGGGACGGTAAGAGCTGATAGTAACTTCTTTAACATTTTCAAGTTCTTGATTTTTAAAAAGTAAAATCATCTGAGGACAAGGATAAAGGCTAACAGCTTCGTTGTTCCTGGAACACGTATAGGAATAAAGAAGTTCTTGATAAGTGTTCGAAGAAAAAGGAGTTGTTGGCCATAAACAAGTTGTCCTTAGTTAATGTTGATAATGACAACTATATATACCAATGTCAACGTCGAATGAAGGTACCAAAAATAATTGATTGTCTTGGACTAATCTGGTGGAGATAAGTTGAATTTCGCTAATAATTAACAATATTAATTTGTATATATGTATGAAAATCTTAATATTAAGGTTTATGTATTTGGTGATGAAACCCTGTCTTGCTAGTCATTGACCAGATAAAAGTAAATAAACTGAGGAAAAACCAATAGTATCTTAGTTTAATTGTTTGACATTTAGAAGTGATACACATTAGGAAGACAATATTTTCTGGATAACAACGTCATTATTTTGAAATTCACGTCAGTTTTCACTGACTCCTTCATACTTTTTTCTCACTATAAATTCACTATAAAAAAGTTGTTGTTCATAAAATCCTGTCTTCCGGTATATTACTTTGTCAAAAAAGATGTCCATTTCCATGCCAAAACCTATAACAATACCCTGATAATTGAAAGAAAACTACTGCTAATCATTAACCAAATGTTGCTGATATAGGCATATGATCAATACTTACCAGGTGATGTTTGCGCACAGAAGAGACATGAGGTGGTGAGACACTGGACATGCAGATATGGCTGGTCATCGCAGTATGGTCACTTTATGTTTGACCGCTTTGATAACGTTAAAGATGGGGTCATCACAAACGCCGACTTCGCTGCTCCCTTCAGTAAGTGGAGTATTCATGTCCTTTAAGGCACTCTTACAATTTTCATATGTTGTGTTTTTTAAAAGTTTTTTCCCTTTTAGACTGCAAAATATCTTTACATGCTTAACATCTCATTACTCAGCCTGATTGACAACTCTAAATAATGGTGACGCAAATAATGTAAAGATGAAATAAAATATAAAGTAAAATTGCTTGTCTGTGACTACCTTCGGGTCATGGAAATTGGTTGGCATTGATTGTTCCAACTTTGTAAGATTGAGTTCAGAAATCGTTTAATAAATAAAAACATGTTTTGCTTTTAACTTTTCTTGAGATCGCCTTTTTTCTTAAATAGCCTTAAAGCAATGCATGTTTCTTTGTCACTGCTTTATTCCCAATCCACCAAGATAAATCAATTTCTAAGACTTATTCTATCATTGATTGGTAACTGTTGTACTCAGTATGAACTCATTTAATCCAAAAAGTGATTGTATATGCAATTTTCATTTGTTTTCAGAAATACCTAACGCTGAATTCTTGAATCTGCAATACACAGTAAGTTGCTTGATTTTTTCTCTACAAGATCATTAATCATAAATAAAAGGTAACTGTTGAATACACGCGCAAGACCATGCTAGAATTATTTGTACATTGTTATAGATAATTTTTGACTCTATCATTAATTGAGTTTCCTTATTTAAAGTCCCAGGGCGGATTTAAAACAGTGTTTTTCTCCCATGAATTAGACGTCCCAAATATCATATATAGGTAATTGAATAATCAATTGACCTTCCTCATAACATATAAGGGAATTTGTCCACGTTTATTATATAGGTTGATGAAACGTTGCGTCCCTTCGTCATTTGACTTCCTGTGAGATACAAATAACATAATCATACAATATCGTTGATTCCACTTGCAGCGTTTCAAGGACCAGTACTGCAGTGTCCCAGAGAACAGAGCAAACTGGCAGGACGCCGAGCTGTGCAGGAAAGTTAACGAGCTGAAACCAGAGGACATCAAGTGTAGATTTGTGTAGATCAAGCCTCTATATTCTACATCAACAATAAACTGGGAGTTACATCATGGGCTTCTGTATTTCATGAATGGTGCTTTGAGTGAATATTATTATAACGTGCACACATGTACAAACCTGTATCCCAAAAGTTTGTCCATTTGTAGAGTAAACCAGGGTAATATTCCTTAAGCGCTTTGAGTTGATAGACAAGTGCGTGCTATAAATGTAAACATTATTACCATTAAAAGTAGCAGTATGAAATGTTGTAAGATAAATAACTATTTGAAAAAAATGGACACTAAATAATCCCAAGAGGGAAGAGCAATTTTGTAGTTTGGAACAAGTCATTTCATTGAGATGTCAAAACCATATCAGTAATTAAACCACCAGTCACGAAATTAGAAGACAACCAGAGTAATGTACACGTTGTCTACGGACTTCTAAAATTAGATGTTATACCTACATCCTTGATAAAGAGATATACCTGTTTATAATGGTATATTCTACAGCGAAAAGAACATTGGATCATTAATTAGTCATTGTGACCCTGAACAAAATAATGATCGCTAGAAGATGAAGTGTTATAGTGGACGTTGAAAAGTTTCTACTTTGGAAACCAATTATATATTACCCCTATTATTTTAAAGTATATGGGATGCAATATTAGGGTGGTTCTTAACATTAATTGTTGAGTATATGATCCAAAACTGTTATACAGGAGAGGTTGCATGTGTGAAGTCAATCATTAGGCCATTATAGATACTGCTTTGAGAGTTGAGCAAGTAATATGATATTGAATGACAGTGACAGATCCAAGAATTCCCAATTTATTACGACAAATCTTCATATCTTGATAGTGTCATTTCTTCACTTCATTGGGTCTTAGTCGATCCAATATCCTTTTTCGTGGCAAAGTATCGATTTCAACAGTTTGATATTCAAATCTCTGGTTACCTTGTGTACAGATGATACAACATGCATAATTTGGGAATCTTGGCAAACCATTTGACCTTGCATGCATCACGGGCAACAGTTCAATATAGTTAAAACTAGCCGTAATACTAACGTCCCGGTGTCCGTTATTATGGATCTTTACAGCTAGTTTTAACAGGATTGTATTTGAAAACACAGTGGTTTAGCAATAATAAAATCGACATGACAATATAAAACCTCTTTCGCAGTCACTCGTACTGTTATGGTCCAGTGCAATTCGGAATCGACCGTGATTACGCCTCTGAAACCATCCTCTTGTGCAAGGCACATGGCATCATGGTTTTCACTTCAATTTTCAAAATGTCACATTTTTAAAACATTTTTCTTAGAAAATAGATATTTAAGAATATTCTTGCTTTCAAAATTAAAACTCATTTTATGACATGCTGTGAACTTTTTTCCGCTGCTCTTTAAGATCGTTGTGTTTCTAAAATAATGTTGGCAATTATCTTAAAATGAAACCGAATATAATCAAGGGAAAATACGATTACCATTGCTGTCTCCTCATTTAAAAAATCTAAATAAATCTGCATCAGACGACGGCAGGGTTAAACGACCAATTAAAATTTTAGAAAGATTTTTGGCAGACAGGATTTGACCTTTTCACGTAACGAAGTAAGGTTTTCAATTTCTGTTGGTGAACATTTCAAACAAATCCATTCTTATTACTTCTATTCATTGAAATGCTCTACAACCTGCCCTTTACTTAACCCACGTCTACAACCATAGTGAAAACACTTGACAAACTGTCTAGCTTCTTTTTGGCCTGTGATGTCAAGGGTCTTTTAATTATATTTTTAAACCAATATTTATCTTTGGCTTATTAACTTTTAGAAATTAACCTTATAGGTTTGACGTAATTATATTTTTAACAAGTTCCGAGTAAACTTTGTCGTTTTAGTTGTAAGGTCGATTTATCATCAAAAGAACTTTTTCAAGTATAAATAAATGCCCAATTTTTTAAAGATCATATTCTAAAACATAGTTCTTCATAAATGACAAGTGCATCCTGCACGACTAAGACGAGAGAATGCATTTGCACGTGCGTTACCATGGTGATTATGCAATTGACAACAAAGTCACTGAACGATCTCCTGCAAATATAAGTATTTCAACTTTATTCAAGCACTGGAGACATGAATAGTGGAGATTTTGTAGGCATACGAACGAATTTTTATATATCTTATGGAAATTGCGAATGAAATATATTAAGTTGGATAAAGAAATCGTTCAAAATGAATTATCGTTTGGTTAAGTTTCACTGAAAGCAATGTTTAAGTTATCATTTTGAAGCTGAATCTTGCACCAGAAACGACACTGAATGAGAGCTTAATTAGCAATCAAAGTTTCATCATTTAGATATATATCCAAAATACCATTTCCTTAATATGTTCAAGACGACGGTATATTTCATTCCACGCCATTTCTATCCAACGAATATAGAAGTAAGTCTATATTCAATTCATTTCTTGCAAAAGCTTAGACAACCTGACCTACTTTTTCAAACCCTTTTCTGCAATATACACCACTGTGAAAATTCAATGTAAATATAAGCTTCGATTTGACCTGCCTTGTGACTATTTACTATAAACAAACACTATTTCCATTCACTAAATGTACTCTTCGGGCGGGCCGCACGTGAAATTCGTGCTATTCGGTTCACCACGTGATTTAAGTGGGGTCAGAATATGGGACAGTTGTTTCAATGCTCAGGCTTGAATCGGTAAGACCCTTTATATTGAAATGATTTGAATGAGTAGGCGAAATTTTAGAGATATTAACATCATAAAAGATGTTTTATAAATAGGACATCACGTTTTAGTGTTCCACGATTGCAAAATATTTGCACAAATCTCTGAGTGGTTGGGCAGTTACCGGTGATACCGAAGGAATCTTATGTGTAGATATAGGTATATGTATCATGTTTACTTTATGAAAACCTAACTATGATAACTCCATAGTTAAAAATGTTATTTGTTGACCCTTTTATAATTATGAATAATGTAAGAGGGTATGACTTTGGACATTTTCCAAATTTTATACACGGGCTTCGCTCCAAAGAAATTCACTATACGATAATGTAAAGTTATCTGGAAACCAAAATGATTTTGATTTGTTACTTATATATACTATTGCAGCTATTTATTTACATTGCGATATCCTCGTTTTCATTTTAACAATCTATATGATAACTCATTGGACATCAGATATTCTTTCAATTTCAGCATTCTATAATGTGGGCACTTGCTAAAATGTCAATTGAAATGAAAGTAAATGAGGTTTGTAGATATTGTTTTCAAGCGTTAAATTTTATATGAAAGAGAACGCAACAGTTCAAAAACGTTTTAATTTCCAAATAGAAGCGGTTGTATAATATACTACTTAGCCAAGTTTAACAACGAAATAAGTAATGGTCACTTGAGAACACATGTTCTACCCTAAAGTAATAAGATGACAGTCTGAACTCTGTCTGATTGGATTCAATAAAACTAGATTAAATAGTCATTGACACCGATTCATAAAGAATAATTAGCAAAACCTATGTCAGTTCCAAATGCTTCGAGAAACCTTAAATTTATTCGAATGTGAACTGCACACAATCGTCTGCATGAGAGAACACGGTCATGTTATATGGCGATTGAATAATGGCACCTGCTTCGCTGAAGGCAAGCACTTAAGCCAAGAAGCTTAATTAATATCAAAGGCCAATATTCAGTAAAATTTATATCGAACTTTATTCAGATACAATCAATCTGAAATTATTAATAACTAATCGATTTGACAATTTTAATCACTGAGTTATTGAAATACTTTTTTTTGCAAATTAATAAGTGAAAGGTAAATTCAACAAAAAATCAAACAGATTGACTTTTATTTGAAAAGTATGTATTATTATTAGTAGTAGTATTTATAAAATGTAATGATACATAATATATACACGAAATTCGATTTACAAGTTACATACTATAGACATATGCTATCACAATGCTGTAGAGGAGGAAGGATCCTAATCGTGGCGATGATTTTGCGACCCCATTTATCGGAGATTGGGTTGTTGCTCCCGGATAAACCTTCTTGATCGCTGCCCAGTCAGACTGAAATAAGAGAACTACAAATAAAGACAAATCTGTACATGTATGTTCATCGCATGAAAACAGTCTAATTTGGGAGAAAACCGTCGTGCATCTAAAATTGCCATCTTCTTATATCGCAACTTTTTAGAATTACTGCCAAGTAAAAAACTTACTTGGTAAACCAGAACAAAATATCATCAACAGTTTAATATGAGCAACTGTTACGTGTGTAATTGCCAACAATCATTAATAAAGAAAAATGTAAAGCTATGCCAATTTCCAAAAAAAAAGGAAAATTTCAATCTTAAACAATTGCCAGCAACGCACATGTTGTCTAAGTCAAAGTTTTGGCTATAGGCAGCAGGCAGAGGCAATTTGTCACATTGACAGAATTATTATCCCGAACCATTACACAACACAAATGGTTTTTTAAGTTTGGTTTGAAAATATTCATGTACTTACCTTTCTAATCGAGCTCTCGAACTCTTCTACTGTTATTTTACCGTCGCCTGTTACAAACACAAATAATAATTTTGAAAATCATTATTTGCTGATAATATCAATGTATTGTTTCATGAAATAAACAATATCCTTTGTCACGACTCTGTTCGATATCAATGATATTTTCAAGCTTTTATGTTTACACTTTATTTTCAACCTACCGATCCTTAAAGCCCAGACCCTAAACAAGTTTAAACGCAAATTCTCATAAAAGGGCTCATATAATTAAAAAAATATCCAACAAAAAATAAAAAATAAAAATCTGCTATCATGTAAACATGTTGATGTTTATGGAACATTTTTTACACTCAGTCTGCCTTTGTACTTGGACATAAGCGATTGGACGTAGTTGGTCGCAGATTACCGTTTGTCGTTTAACCCTTTGTTTCGGACATTTCCTAATGATCGCCTGTGGTTTACTGTTGCTGGGGACGGTTGCCAAGGGGCGGGCCGAATGGATCGGTCATTTTTTAAATTGATATTTCGGTAGACAATAGATTATTCCGATTTATTTGTTTGTAATAATGATATCAACTTACCATCCTCATCAAATTTGGACAGCTTGATATCATTGATGTCAATGAAATTATTCATGTTGTCATCCAATCCGTCAAAGGCGACCGCGGCGACATCTTTCATGTCATCATACCGCTCTACAGAGCGTGTCACAAAGTCACAGCGGCTTACCTTGTTGTCACCTGATTGCAGGTATAAATAAATGATTTGATAAGTATAAACATAAATTTATGTCATATGTCATGTTATTGAATCATAGTATTAAAGTTTTACTCAGTTTCCATTAGTCTACGTTCTTAAATGTTTTGGCCTCACAATTTGGTATATACCTGTTATATTATATACATGTTTATTTGAATTCCATTAAAATCTTAACATTGAAATGAAAATACCAAAGTCCTCAAGAACCACTTAAAAGAGACTCTCAGTGGCATGGCATATTATTTGGCTTTCACGCAAGAAAAAAAGATTTATGATGCCATTTATTCAAAACATCTCACATAACCATCCCAAAATGCAAAATACAATTATTTGTTTTCCTCAATTAAAATAGAACAGCAATCCTCTACAACACTCTAATCGCGACTCCTTTATGTGATAACTCTGCTGAACCGACTCTACAACAACGGGTAGTGCTTCTTGAGAAAATGACCTGTTAGCATTAAACTGATTCATTTCAGCAACAGTTATTTCCTATATAAAATGCCTTTCTGAAGTTATCCATATGTGACTCCAAAAACTCACGGAGTATCAAATGTAACACGGGATTTAATTAAACCGTCATTAATGGTTGGATAATTCAAGTGAACGCTTGTAGATTTCACTACGAACCTTTACCAAATTCATATTGCGGATTTCTTCTCTGCACGTATACAAGCCTTAATGCTGTTGATAACTATTAAAAGTGAAACCCTTGCCGGTGACAAATGTCTCCTTTAACTATGCATCGCGACCCGCCCTTTACATTTTCCTTTTAACTTCATTGAAACTGATTACCGCACATGTTTAAGCAATGACCAACCTGTAAATTTACAAAAAGTTTTACTCACCGTTTTGATCAAAGTTGCCCAGGAAATGAGTCTGGAGTTCGAGTCTGGTTATTCTTCCATCACCATCGACATCAGCATCTCTCACAATCAGTTCCACCTTCAGCGTGGACTTGATTGGTCTAGTGGGTACATCAACGCTACAAAGGGATTACATTATAGACTTGTAGATATTAAATATCATATAAAATATTTCCACTTCGAATCTACTGCCTTTACCATGTTTGTTTAGCCAGCTTCGCAAAAGGCCGAAAAATAACATGGCCAATATCATCCCTACCATTCATCTAGCATTACCATTTGGATTCATAATTACTGAAAAGCCAAATTAAAGTGATAATATTACCTAAAATTTATGGGTTTAAAAAAAATGATTTGGACTTTCTCGACCTCATCTCGTGCTAGTGGACACGCCAGTATATTTTAAATGTAGGTTATTCACATATAATGAATATATCTTGATATAACTAATGATCTGCACTCAGGCAATGTACTAAATAAGTTATATGGACATTATTTACGAGTCAAGTTTGTAAAGTTAATTCGAAATGAGAGGAAGTAGTTATTGCAACGTGTATTAAATCTGCATAACTACGATAGCGGCAATGTTACAATTTTGCATACAATCTGGAGACAAAACGGCTCTGCTTTAGTTGGGGGAATTTTTGAGCTGTGAAAGAAATCGGAGGAATCACAGATAATATTCATCATATATATTTTCAGTTGAGAGATTAGGGCGCATTAAGAAAGCTGCGAACATTCCTTGTTCAACCTTATCCAACTATTAATGTTTCAAATTAGCGTACAACCGACTCATCCGATTATCAATATTCCTAGTGCCTTTGTCCATCTTAACTTTTTAATTTCTGCAGGTAATTAATAAATAATGGTAAGTATTTCATTGCTCAAAAGATCTGGCGCTACCTGAGCAACGGTTTGAAGCCTTTGAAGGCAGCCGTCTCTTTCGCAAGACCACTTTCCTAGAAATGAAACAATAAGAAAATGACAATTGAAAAATGAAAATGAGACACTTAACTCAGCTGTCTCTTTAAACTCGTTATATTTCTAGAATGAAAGTACAAACTGGTTATGAAGTGTAACATTATAAATTTTTTTATATCTTTTATCTTTCGTTTCTATATAAAAAATATCCATGTCCATGACAATTGCATGAGAAAAAAATCCATGACAGCTTTAACTTTTTAAAATTGTACCCCTTAATGTAGAAATATGAAACAAGTTAAAACTTTTTTATCAACATTTCATGTAATCATATGCATCTATCAGAGATATTGTCGAAGTCATTTATCAAATGATAATTTGGAGCAGGGGTCTTTTTTCCATTTTAACCCTCCCCGCTTTTAAAACAAATGAAAAAATAATATATTTATATATATATTTAATCAATATATAATCTATATTGTACGATAAATAACATTTTATCACATTGATCTTTTATCTGAGTCATCGGCAATGTAATTGTTATTAGTATAAAAAGGGAATTCATCATTTGATCACAATGATGACATCACCTTTCTAATTCCTGTCTTCAGTTCTTCAGTTGTCGTCTCCCCGTCCTCTGGTAAAAGAGTAGAGATTTGGTAACCAAGATACAATATGTCATAGTATATAGATGTTTACTTCTTATCTCTTATACCATAAATCTTTCAATGTGTGCGCGTAATCTTAAAGTTCACCAAATGCAGATACCATTACATCAAAGTCTCATTCGGATTACTTTCGACTCGTCAAGTTTAAAAAAAAACCTCCTTTTAAAACTTCCTTTTTTGGATAGTACATGGAGTTTTTACTACGTTTTAAAAGATGTATAATTAAGTATATACGTTAACAAATATACAGTTCGGTCGGTTCTATTTGCAAGGGGCACAGTCGAGCTGGGTTAATACTTTGGATATTAAAGCTGTAACGTAGTCAATAAGGAAATACTATATCAAACATCATTTTCTAAACTTGGAAAAGTTCGGGACCGCTCTGAAATTTGTTATGCATGAAATATTAATGTTAATATCCAATATCTAACATTAACATTTATCGTAATACGTACACACCATTAAAATCGTATCCAGTTATGTCGATTTCAGCGCCGCTTATAAAATTGTTCATGTCGGCGTCGAAGATATCGAAGGAAGCAAGGGCGGAGAGCTTACTGTCGTCATAGGTCTCCACAAAACGGCTAGTCCACTCGCACCGTGCCACTTGGTTGTCCTCTGGATACAGTTAAAGGACACAGAGTATGTTGTTTGAGTCAAATAGGTCAAACTTTCTAAAATGTGTTATTCTATGGAGAAATAGTGGTTGTCTCCGAAAATCCCCCTTTTTCTGCTGATCATTCTGTATGGAGACACTTAAAAGGTTTAAATTTAAATTTATCATGGAAAACCGGACAAAGGCGCGTCAATTACTCAAACGTAATTCTGAAACTTATTCACAGCAGATACAAGGACAAATATATGTTGATAGGTTAAATAGATCAATTAACTAATATGCTTGTAAATTACATGCACAATTTTGACTTCTAACATCTATATGGCGGTTTTTCTATTATCGTTGAAAACGATAAAATATCCTGATTTTGGCATCATGACATAAAGATGCTAGTTTAAGGACGATATTTGAATTGAACCCAAGGGGACAGATGGTATGTTGGCTCTTATTTCAGCCAAATAAAAATTAGTTTAACATAATCTGTGTCACCTAATAGCAAACCTAAAACTCTAATAGTTTGAATTAATTCAATTTGTCATGAAACATTCTCTTGAAGCAAAGACTACTTGTTATATATTCTAACATCTTATTGTTGAAAACATATTTAGCTGAAACAGGTTAACATCTAACTTTGTATATAAAAGAATATACAAAACGAAGGATTCGGATTTTTCTTGTGCATATACATACATTACTAAAATAACATGCGGATTTAGATAAAGCAAATCACGTTTTCTTGTCATAGACTTGGGTCTCATAATGTGAACCAGGTTTCTAATTTTGATATTTCCCGTGATGTTATCATTAACGTCAATATCACGTTAATTCAACAGTTAACGTTATCTTTAGTTACCTGTGACGTCTTAAGTATAATGAACCACTGCATAACCAATTAGAGGTACAAGGATGTTCATTCAGAGATTAATAAATGACCCTGCCTTGAAGGAAAAAAATAATATTGAAATAAACAAGGGCGGCAACCTACTGTTGGTATCCATGTCATTGAAGAAGTTGTTGTATTCTGTAGGGCTGACGATGCCGTCACTGTCGCTGTCTATATCAGAGATGATCCGATTAACATTCAGTTCACTGCCCATCCGTCCATCTCCGCGTTTACTGTTGAATCGAGAATACAGACTGATACAGACGAATACAGAGGAATACAGAGGAAAACTGATATAGAAGAATACAGAGGAATACTGAGGGATACAGAGGAATACTGAGGGATACAGAGGAATGCTGAGGGATACAGAGGTACAAAGGGATACTTGTGGATATAGAAAAATACAACGGAATACTTTGATATACAGCGGAATACTCATTGATACAGAGGATACACAGAGATACTTTGGGATACAGAAGAACACTAGTGGATACTTTGATATACAGAGGAATGTTGCGGGATACAGTGGAATGTTGAGGGATACAGAGGATACAGAGGGATACTTTTGGATACAGAGGAATACTGACGAATACTTTTATATACATAGGAAAACTGAGGGATACAGAGGATACATAGGGATACAGACGATACACAGGATTACTTAGGAATAAAGCGGGTTACAGGGGAGTACCGGAGGATACTTTGGGATACTAACAGATACAGAGGAATACTGTCAGACACTGAGGGATACTGAACCGTTGGTAGAATGAGAGGGATACATGTATATCATGAGCTGAAGATCATTGTAACTTATGTAGTGGAACCAAACATGTCAATATTTTAGTTATTATGAATATTTTGAGTATTCCTCCTTTTTTCTCTCCTATCTCAAGTCAAGTTCCAAAATGCTAGCTATGTAAAATTGAAACAACGATACATTCTTTCCCATCGATATGTATCGTCTGACATCTCTGACTGGTTGTGAAAGTTAAGTGCGCACCGCACAGTTATACCGACTCTAGTCATCAGATTAGTTGCCCAGTTTTAAGCAATTAAACGTACAACGATGTTCATTCGGATGTTAATAAATACACCACGTGGCAGATCACATAACTTATCCTGAACTGCAGGTAATCTAGCCCAGAAATTGTCCCACTTGGAACAGAGGTTAAAGCTTAGCGTCTGACGTTAAAACATTTGTTGGAGAAAAGGACAAAGGGTTGAGAAGTTTAAAATTATTTCCTAAGCTTTGCGTATTATCTTCACACATATTTCTGTTTTGGAAGAGGTAAAGGGTTGGTTATTTGTATTTGTATTAGGGTAATAAGGCAATTCTCATGTTGATGAATCAACACCGGATAAAAAATGAGGATGTGTTTTATTCGAGTAAAAACAATCTGTCACCATTAGAAAAGGTCGTTCATCTCTCGTTTACAGAAAGCAATGGAAGTTAAGCGGGAGAGTGAGTCTATCATAGGATCGGTGTTGAACACTTACTGTTAAGTTCGTTGGGGGCAGTTGTGTTACCATTTCTGCTTTATTCAAATATATGTCAGATATTATGACGCTCCTTTAAAAGACAATTTTTAGAAGCTGCACTGTGCATTTGAACTTCGCGTAGCATCTATTTATCCAAACGATATGGATGAGATATCATTTATCGAGGATATATCTATATAAAAGTGACTAATTACTCCGCTCTCTAAGATTGAGTCGATGCAACTTAGATCGCAGCATATGATTACTTACTTTAATCAGGGGTCGTATAGACATGTCTATACGATCCCTGCTTTAATTACCATAAAGATTGTATATTAACCTCCAGCTTCTGTTAAACAAATGTAGCTATATCAGCGGAAAGGTGATTCCTATATTTGAACAGTGAAATGACCGACAGTTGGCGGTTGTTTTATATCTCTAAGCCGACAGCGATCGTCTTCAAATTGTCATTGTTGATTGCAGTTTAATTGTAAATTAATATATCACGTCGACAGAAAGACAAAGTGGGCGCCTTCATTTACCTTAAAATCGCCAATTTGAGCCGAAAATGCGTGTTATACATGTAGTGCCTCCATGCACAACTCAATTTAAATTAAGTAAAGTAACCGCGTCAAGTCAAGTCAACAGATACAAAATTGATAATTCTTCAACAACGGCAAATTTAAGACAATTTGACTAAATGAATAGCAAAAGATAGAAAGATATAATTTTCCAGAAAATTATTAGATTAAGAAATTCACCAATTTCTCACACAAATAGTAGAAGCAATGATTAAAACTTTGATACTTACATTCGCATACTTGCGGCAGTCTGTGACGCTAGGGCCAACAGGACCAACGCGTGCCTGTGGAAATAATAACTTTAAGAATTGAGCAGTTTGTCATTTTTTTATACCTAATCTTCGCTCCCAATTAAAACTTCTATTTGATCTTTTCAGGTTGATGATTCAAGAAACATTCTTTGATTAAATATTTCATTTTGATCGTATGTGTTGACTATTGCCGATGGTGGTTGTCGACGTTGAATTTTATAAAACTTTTGCTATGTATGTAAAGGAATTTAAGTCATTCTCTTCGTAATAACAATATTGCACAGAGAATGTGTTTTCTAATATAATTTCAAGGTGGAAAAAAAATCATTCACACCTTTCATGTAAATATTGTGCAATTGTTAATAATGATTACAATTTAATCACGCTTGTTGTCAGTATACCAAGGCGGGTTGCTACTCTTGAGAACGCAAAAGGTGACATCACACGTTATAAACTTTTCAAAATAAGCAAGCTAACATGACGTCTCTGTCTATGCAGAATTTCAGCGCTGTACCACCCTTGGTTCTCTAGTTTCAGCCTCATGCAGGTTTCACTGCAATGCATAGCTTAAATGGTGCTGCGGGCTTTCTCCCTTCAATAATACTAAGACCCGTGATATAAGTGTAATACTCTTGAGAGCAGCGTTAAACCGCCTATCACATCACCTGTCTATATGCAAACATTCTATTGTTAATAAATAATTATGTTATTTATTAAGGTAATCAAGGTATTCATTCATGTCTAAAATGGCTACTTTTCGAGGGTGATATGAGTATTTTTCAAGTAGCAGCCGAATAATGCTGACAGACGGCACGAACTGATTGAAACAGACTTCCTTGGGATTGTTTGCATTTTCATAAACGTTTCGGTTCAAAATATACAAGAAGTTACCGTTGGTGAACGTTTCTTTCCCATTTTTCAAATCATGGTTGACAACTATTTTTGGCAATAGTGCAGTGTATTTCTTATCTGTCCAAACACTTAAGCACGCACGGAAATACAGAAACCAAAGCATAATGTACAACTTAACAGATTTATGAATTGAACCGTCGAAAATACACAAAGTGAAATAGACACAACTGAATTCCCCCTACCCATCAACAAACAGAAACAAGTATGATAATTTTGACAAAATTCACTTTTTTCTGTTATCTTTATTAATTGTATTGGTTTTTTGATCAGATGTAAAGAAAACGGAAACTTACCGTATAAACCCCATGTTCAATTGTGATGTTGAAATTCTCACTATAATATTGCCAAATAATGTCAGTACAAACTATTTCGAGCATCCACCCAATGGAGAGAAAAAAAACCAGTTGTCATGGTGACGCACATTCCCCGTTATAACGGGTTCTTGAGGGTATATTGATCCAGATGTGGGGTCAAGTGAGAGCATGAGGCCAATTTCGACTGCTAACGAAGGTTAACGCTTGATTGTGAAATAAATGATGATGGAGGGTTAGTAGTGTCCGTGTTTGTGTTTCAAATTTAGCAAACTTTTAAAATCAAAAGTACTGACTACTATCTATTGTAGTTGTCTATTAAGAGTGGTTTTGTTGAAAAGAAATGGAATTGCTAAAGTTCAACAATTAAATGATGAAATGGTAAAAATTGCAAATGAAGGATAGGTTATACTGACAGGATTTTGACAGTATGGATTTTGTAGAAAGAAAACATGGATTGATTGTCTTCTGTGTTTCGCGACTAACTTTTTAATTCCTAATATATATCTCCTGATTATAACTATTATCCAAAACATATGTTAAATTTTCTATATAGTAAAATTTACTGTTATACAGTAATTATTTACCAGTCTTGAGTTTATGAAATTTATACATAGAGACACGTTTCTTGTTATGGCTTTACAATTCTGATACATTTTATGATCAATATCTTTTGCTATTAGAAATGAGTTCACCTGTCGTATTTGTAAAACCCCTAGATTTTTAATGGACACCGAAAGCGTCAAAACATAAAACGTTAACTGATGCTATTAAAATCGTTGGAATAACATGTTTGTGCACAAAGCACTTTCCACGTCGTAGGGTTGGGTAAATGCACTGTCGTAGCTAAAGTTCCAGACCCTATTTATCTGTTCGTGATGTTTTAGGCAATTCAGTTGGCTTTTATGCATATGGAAACACTACGTATGCTGATAAGAATTGGAAATACCGTATATCCATCTTCAAGGAACAAGTGCACACCTACAGCTCGTTAAAGTTTACATAACCACAAACATATTTCACTATTTTCTTTGGAATATATGAATGTCTGATTACAATAATGTATAGTGCCTCAAAGGTCGCTACTAAAATATTTTCAGTTTGGTAATGAAAGCCGTTTTTGAATGCCACTTTTGATGGGCCGCTCACATCTATCTGGCCACAAACCAGTGAATGTATGACTGGTCACACGCCCTATTTGTGAAGTCATAAAAAGAATAATTACCTCGTGATCCATACATCTACGTAACAATATCACAGAAAAAAACAATAATTAACGATTTTCAGAGAATGTTTTCCACTCAGTTAGATAAATCATTTGACGGTGTAACACCATTAAGCGTTTGGTGTTAAAAAGATATCCACATAAATGGTAATTAAACAATTATTTAAGGCGTCATTTCAATTGAAATAATGATGCGCAACTGTACAGTGTGTTTATTACGTCACACCCGCGCGAATTTTACGGCTATCCCTGGTGGGTGTTTCACAGCAGATAATTACGCTGTCTTAATGAAAGGCTAATTAAAGGTGTTTATTGGACAAATTAACAAAAATCAAGCCCAGTTGTTATTTTGTTGAATAATCTTTGAAAAAAAATCGAGAAGTGATACAATCGACGTTAGCGGTTGTTTAACACAACAAATGCACAGATACATTGTACATGTGCTTCATATCTCTCGATATTACTAACGATACGCATTCAGGCAATGAACCTTAAGTCCTTATGCAAATGTGTACGTTTCCAGGTACTAAAGATGATTTTAAAAGGCCTGAAGTTCTTAATTCATCGTTGCATTGAATCCGCAATAACTACGATATTGAAAAACGGAAACGGCAGCCCCTTTGGTTAATCTGATGAAATGCAAATACTGTGTTACTAAATCGGATAGTGTTCAACATTGCTTTAAACAAACTATATTTCATCCTTTGTTCTCAATTAAGAGTTAAGGTAAATTCAATAGCTGCGCAAATTACTAGTCCATAATGTCTCCGTTTTATGCATAGCTGGCCATAGATTTTTTATATGTCGAAGTTAACAGTTGCTGTCTTAACATTTTCATTGTTGATTGCAGGTCATTTGTAATGAATGATAAGTATTTCATTGCATCGATAGAAAGCTTAAGTGTATGCCTATGTCCTAATATACCTTGGAATAGGTTATTTAAACAGTACAAAAGTGCCTTTAACAAACGCAAATTTTTGGACCATATATAGTTTTCCGTGAAAATCATGTAACAGTTTGCGCATTAACCAAAATATCTCCATAACTCATTAATATAGGTCTATATAGAATGTAACCTATCGAAAACTATTAACTACAGCCTAGTCTTCAGACTGCTTTGGATATTTCAATATTACATCTGATTAATTGATTTGCAAGAGCAGAGGTACGTGTCCGGTTTTCGATAAAAATAACAATTTTTAATCTTTATTTTGTCACTTTACAGATCCATTTAGCCTTTCAATGATATCTTTTAAGCACCAAACAATTCTTTTGAATTGAATGACACCGTTGATAATTTTGACTAAAAGTATCATTTGACTTTATTACCTTACTTATGCGTGTTGAGGAATTTATCTACTCAGGGTGTCACTACAAACCCCAACAACATACATCTACGTTTATTCTAAACTTAAAAAGTAAATATTAACATCCTTGTGTATGGTATATGTAATTCGATTTATGCACACACTGTTTTCGATTTTCATTGATTTTAAAATTGTCACATGTTTGACAATTTATAATGGATACTTTAGCCGAGTGATATGTATTGTATAGCATTTTGGAACAAAATACTTTCATTATAAAACACGCAGTGCCCCTTTAAACTAAACATGATGTCATTGTATTAACGATTGGTATGAAATGATGCTCTAGAAGTACTGCTCTTGACGTCAAAGGACATACAGACCCACATTTTTTAAAGGAATTTGCAAATACATCAATGGACAATTCATGTACCACGCGTTCTTCCTATGAGTATTTTGTTTTTTTTGTTCCCGGTATAAAAGGTTAAGAAACTTATTGAACTCTTGTATTTGAACAAGACTTCTGAAAAAACTTGTTTGATATTAACATTTCGGAATATGTGCTTACTTCTTAAGCAAGCACGAATTTTCATAATTTAACATGTTGACACCCATAATCTTTCAGTTTTAGTTGTTCAAATTCTCAACGTCCATGGAAGGCATTTGTATATGCATGTACTTACAAATATTGAACATTATGTAAACCTTTACCTCTCATAACCACGTAAAATGAAATAAAATCAAGACGAAGAAAACGACCATAATTGTATATTTATTTACAAATATATGCACCCTCTGTATAAACATCACTGATCAATAGTTAATGATAATATGTGATCGATCACACGATTTCACTGCTTGAACAAGTGATCAGTGACTCTTCATTGCGCATTTGCTCTTCTGAATCTTTAAGTCTCTCGGAGGTAGCCGGTAGAGATAATAAGGTTCACATTCCGCCTTCTTTATGTCATCCCTGTCTCCCTGTAGTATAAAAAGGAGGCAAACGGGAAAGAAATATCAAACCTAATCGTATTAAACCTAATAGAACCCAATCTTGCTGTGTCTCTGATCTTAGTACTGCCCCAAAGGGTCATGTCAAGCAAACTTTTACTCCAGCCAATCAGCTTGGTATCGGTTTGACGGTCTTGTGATTGGTTGAATTAATTGAAATTCTGGGTCAAGAACAGTAGCGCTTGAAATGATCTCTATGGAGTTATATTCAGATAGGAACACAGCGACGAATAAATGATAGGATAGATCTCATGTCATCGATATTGTTGCAACTCCACAGTGTTGGATATCACAACATGGACTTTATACACATTTCAATAGAATTCTCTGAACTTCAAAAGATCTCAGACGCTTATTTTAACATCTTTTTTCAATAATACATTTGTTCAGAAATTCAAAATTGTATTTCTGAGGCTGAAGCTAGTCTTTTCTAAAATTAAAGTCAATGTAAAGGAAATAAACAGATTCATCAAGTTATCACGAGAAGTTGTCAGGTGTGTATTGACGTTTGGTTTAGCATCTGTTATTTTTAAATTTCAAAATATTTGAAACTTTATGATCATATTTCATTATATTTCCCGATTCATCGTCACAGTTGAATTTTTTCTTTATAGCAAAGGGTATTAAACTAATTATTTGACGCTACATCGTCCTATTGCACCTCCATGTATAATTTTTTAATAACTGTCACCTATGGCAGTCAGTCATTGTGGCCTTAGGCGTTACACATCAAGGGTGAATCCTAATATTTTTACGTTGTTTAGCTTTAAAAGCATATTCTATGACTTGATAACAACAGGTGTTAATATGATTTTATCTTTGAACTTTCTCTTTAACTATTCAAACATATAACATCACCATTTCCATTTAAATGTGATCCTTAATCATTGACATAGTTGACAAAACGTTTTTCAATTCATCAATGTTACGTTAATGCGGTTAAACTAAAGGCGAGGATATGTGAGGTGTGTTCACTTCAAAAGGTTTCAAAAACTCTCATCAATGATTGTTACCCTGATGTATGAATGACGTCTCAAGATTATGATTAAAACCAGGAAATTGAATCAAATGTTATATTGCAAGGTATAAACAATTATTACCTATATGGTTAATCATAAGTGATGACATATTTTCAATATGAGCACATGTGCACATATCACTTTTGCCTAGCAACGATTGTTTCAGCGCGAGTTACTGTATTACGTCGTCTGTGACGTCATCAAACCATTGTTCGTGACGTCACTGAAGCGAGCCGCCGCAAAGAAAGCAGGCCGCTTTCCGTGTGTTTTAAATGAAATAGAATCGGTAATAAAGAAATTATAACCCTCGGAATTGTGTCATATGACTTTTACGAAACTCGTGCGAGCTTGTGTATAACCCTCGCTCTCGCTCGGGTAATACAAAAATTCGCACTCATTTCGTAAAAGTCATATGACACTCTTCCTCAGGTGATAATCTCTATATATGTTTTATAAAAAAGTCACCTGTCTGAAAGCCTTCATCATTTCGTCTCTGTCAAGTTTGGAGTCGTCTGAAAAAAAGAGCAGCAGTTTTCAATTCATGTCCACGCTATGTTTCTAAAATATTCTTTACAAGCAAAACTATAATATCAAATCTTTCATTTTATTATTATTGTACATGTGACCTAAATATAATGACGTACGTACGTAATTTACCGTTCAAGCATATTTATCGCCTTAAAGATAATACAAAAGCATACGTTCCCCTGTAACGTCAAGTCAAAAACTTGCGCACCAATGTAACGTCCAGTCAAAAGTCAAGTCAAAAACCTACGCACCACTGTAACGTCAACTCAAAAGCATACGTATTGTTGTAAAGTCAAGTCAAAAACATGCGTATTGTTGTAACGTCAAGTCAAAAACATGCGTATTGTTGTAACGTCTAGTCAAAAACATGCGTATTGCTGTAACGTCAAGTCAAAAACATGCGTATTGCTGTAACGTCAAGACAAAAGCATACGTATTGTTGTAACGTCAAGACAAAAGCGTACGTACCTCTGTAACGTCAGTCAGTTTGAATACCACATCACTTTAACAAGTTATAAGCATAAGTACGACTGGAACATCAATAACTTTAAGAATGAAGTCTTTACAGCCTGAAGACAACTCGACTTACTGTTAAGATCAATGAATGGTATAAATGGTACAAAAAGGTCCGCATCGTCCGTAGTTAGATAGTTGTCGCCGTTACGATCGATGTTGTCGAAGTTGTTGTTGATGACGTCAAGACGAGCATCGATGTTCTCCACGTTGTATCTGACATACTCACACCGAGTTACCCGACCGTCGCCTGGAGTAAAGATCATGTGCTAGAAATGATCTAGAGCTTTGACATATAAGGCGATAACATAAGGGTGAAGCAAAAGTATTTTTTGGAAATTATATATAGCGTGGCTTATAAGTAATACTATTTAAATTTTAACAAAAAGTTGTTTGGTCATATTACATTTTTAAAGTGCATTTCTTTTAATAGTGATAAGTTCATCGAAAAGTCTCACATGAATGCGAAATAAACATGGGAAGGATATTGACACCTAAAATGTAAGGGCCAATCAGACTGAATCTGTACAATTTGCTATGACTGATGCATTTGTTTGGTCAAACCAGCGGCATGAGGGCGAATGACCGATACAAATTTGTTTTATCTGAAGTGTTGGTCACACCTACTCGTTCGTGACTATTTGATGCAGGAGTTGTCTGTGGAATATTATTCTTTAATCAGCAAATAGAATCAATTCAAAACTGTAAACTCTTTGTAATATTTGCGATATTCTAAAAATGTTTAGTCATTTACATTCAAATAAGTAAAAATCAATAATGACCATCTTATAAATTCATCTTAGAGAATGCGATTATTAGTAGTATCATTTCCAGATGACCAATTTACCATTAGCATCAAACCGCCTGGCGTCGTCTCGTATCTCCTGGAGACTGATAATCCCGTCGTTGTTAGTATCTGTTAAGTCAAGGGCTTTCTTCATGTCGTATGAGGGACGGAAGAAAAACTCCCACGGAGGGTTAAATCGGTCCCAAAAGTTCCTGTATGAAACATGAAACTATGATATGAATATCAGGGGTTATCCACTGCCTAACTGAAAAGGTAGATAATCTGAAGTGCTCCTTTTTTTATTTCTTTCTTGTTTCAAATATAGTCCTAAAATTTTCAGAGACCTTCAGAACGTTATAAAATAACTAGGTACTCATCCCGTCTATAACCATAGGAAATGGTATCCATGTCAAAATATAATAGAAACGTAAATTATTACGTGACTTTTGATTTTACCTAATGTCTTAGAAATCATGTCAGTTATTATTGGGTTAAAGGAACCTTATGGACGTTGGGGGAATGGCTAGGAAGTGTAATACTTGATGACCGGTAGCGCTTGTCAACACTCACCATCCCCATCCCATCTCCTCGTGACGAGCCTCAACAACCACCAGTAGGGAGGCAGCAACCACAAGCCAATTCATGGTAATAACTGAAAAATAACAAACAAATAACTTAATAACTGAATACCTGCATGTTGTATATGAATGCTTGATTGAATGGATGGATAATGAATGAGAAAACGGGTGGACAAATAAATAAATAAATAAATAGATAGATAGATAGATAACTAACTAACTAACTAACTAACTAACTAACTAACTAACTAACTAACTAACTAACTAACTAAATAAATAAATAAATAAATAAATGAGGTTTTTTATTTAGACAACTACTTTAAAAGTATAAAACTCATTGCATCGTGCTATCATGTGCTTCAAATTCGCAAAACAGTGTCCTTTGTAATCAACATGCTTGTACGAATAATAAAACGATACTGGGCCACAGCATATAACTAAGAAACAGGATTTTACCGCTTTGCCTCCGGCCAGTTTTCCGGTAAAACGCTTTGGAAATTTATAGAAAGAAACCTCACAGTTCCCGACATACATGTACATGTAGACTGTCAATCATAGTACCTGAAATATGAACTGTGACTGTGGCTGCAGATTGAGAAATATCCAGTGTCACCCGAGTATATGTCAATATATTTACACATAATGTATAGAAAATGCAAATGACCGACTATGTAAACATGGATTCCTCTGTATGCGATCTAGCGATCTTTTGTTAGGTTGTTCGCGTCATTTACAAACTATTTGTATGGTGCATACAAAACCCAAATCTTTGAAAATACTAAATTATATTGGATGGCAATTGAATACAAAATACGATTCAAATTGAAATGTATTTTCTGTTGTAAATATTTTAGTATATTTTAAAATCTAAACATACAGTACATATACATGTACAGTCGGAAATAGGGATAAACAGGCATTAACACGGTGTGAATGACAAAAAGCTAAGCGTCCAGGTGATGTACATGTATGTTAGGTGTATTACGATTTTGAATGTTATTTTTCATGTAAACTAAAACTTATGATTATGCCTAATGAATATCTGTTGATAAAGCTGTTGATCGATATAAATATAACCTCATTTTAGTAACACAAGTGTAAACATTACACAAATTTTACAGTCTATATATATCTTGTCACATATTCGACCATGATCTAACGTTGAAAGCTCACATTAATTAATTAATTGTTAGGGACGCGGCCCGCTGACAAACAGATTGTCACCAAATCTACAATATATATTTTTTTGTTTAGATACATAGTCACTTGATTTTATCTTCATTAGGTCTCAAGTTCTCAAGAAGATGTCATAAATGTGTTTCATCGCCTTTCAAAGGTAATAAGTAGCTTCTCAAAGGATTACGGTGCAAACATTTACAGTTCACACTCACCATGGTATATGAATTGTATTTCACCAAATCTACAATATATATTTTTTTGTTTAGATACATAGTCACTTGATTGTATCTTCATTATGTCTCAAGTTCTCAAGAAGATGTCATAAATGTGTTTCATCGCCTTTCAAAGGTAATAAGTAGCTTCTCAAAGGATTACGGTGCAAACATTTACAGTTCACACTCACCATGGTATATGAATTGTATTTCACCAAATCTACAATATATATTTTTTTGTTTAGATACATAGTCACTTGATTGTATCTTCATTATGTCTCAAGTTCTCAAGAAGATGTCATAAATGTGTTTCATCGCCTTTCAAAGGTAATAAGTAGCTTCTCAAAGGATTACGGTGCAAACATTTACAGTTCACACTCACCATGGTATATGAATTGTATTTCACCAAATCTACAATATATATTTTTTTGTTTAGATACATAGTCACTTGATTTTATCTTCATTATGTCTCAAGTTCTCAAGAAGATGTCATAAATGTGTTTTATCGCCTTTCAAAGGTAATAAATAGCTTCTCAAAGGATTACAGTGCAAACATTTACAGTTCACACTCACCATGGTATATGAATTAGTTTTCGATTTTGGGAACATAATTCTGGAAAATTGTAAAGAAGGTTATTTTCTGCTATAACGTTTTTGGTATATAAAACAATTTATATAGCGTCAACAATAAAGGCCGACCTCCTTCAGTCGATGATGGATTTTTATTTCAGTAGCTTGTATCTTGAATTTATACAAACCAATTTCAAATTCATTGGAAATTCACCTACCTTACAGTACGAACGTCCCGTATATACGAAAGTGACCCGTCCTCAAAATGACAAGTAGGACGGTCTTTATTTGTCAAAGGGTTGTGTGTATTCAACCGTCATAGACAGTTCGCTGTTATTTGGTTAAAGGGACAGTTTGACTAGCAACGTCTTGTAAGAATTCTAGGTCGTCACCTAACTGTTTAAGAAATCAATACTATTCAAACATTTGAACATTTATTCAGGAATGGTGTTTCTGTGAGCACTGAAGAATACCCGAGGAGAGGGGATAAAATTAAATTTTTAACACATATAGATATACATGTTTATTAAGATAAAAAATAGTGACTGTTAATTTGATTACATGTTCGAATCCCTCCTCAATCTGGGTCTGCTTTCTGTAGTCTTTTATTATATTAATCGTGATTCTCTAGTTTAAGAAGATGCTTACTTTTGTCTCAAAGAAAAAACGTTAGATGTTTTGAAGGCTTTCCCAATATCTGTCATTTCGCTAATTAAGCAAAGAAATCTGAAACTTAACAGATTAATAGATAATAGGAAGATAAGAGTATTTCACAAAATTAGAAATTAGAAGATGTTCTTGTCTCGTACGTGTAATGTTTTTCGGTTTTACAAATCGTATACCATATTTGTCTAGGGTATGAAAAACAATCAAATGATAATGCAAACTATACCAAGGATATGCAGACAGACAGACAGATGTTTGATTTAAGTCTCACCTCGTGCATATATAAATAGTAAAATAGAAAGAAAGGTCATTTATGAGCCACCCTTTGAGGGTTATGACAGTAAAAAAGTACACAGTAAAATATGCACAAGAAAACTTAAAGAATGCACAAAAAAACCATGCACATTACAAAACAGATAAAACCCAAAAAAAGAAATGAGAAAATTAAAGGAGTATTTAAAATATACAGAAACGTAATCGCCGGTATAAAATATGTCTTCTATGTTCAAGTAAAAGCTTGCAGATTTGGCACTTATAATATACATATCAGGGTTGGACACGTTAAAAAAAAATTTCGTTTAACGTAAAATACGTCACTCTCCGTAGGTGGATACAAGTCATGGCTGAATTATAAAATGTTATAAGGAACAGTTGGCCATTGATTAGCATCGTGTAAATTCCGGGACTTGTGGGAATATTTCGTGACCCGCTTATGGTCTTTAAATTAAAAAGTACCTGTTTCCAAATATTATAGGCGAACGTTTCTTTTTGGAGAAATTGCTTACGTGAGACCGAAAGAAAAGAATGCAATCATGCAGAAATTTCGCATGGGCATTGATATCAGAATTATATACATTTTTCATACGATCTACGGTTAATGCGCAAGCAGTGCATATACCGGTATATGAAATTTGAAAAGTTTAAGAGAGGTTATTTCATTATTTGTTATCTTAACTTCTCTTTTTCCTAGTTCATCCATTTTTAACAATTTCTCATTGTGCACAACCGACTCTAACGATGTTTTTGACTGCAGGTCAATTGTAAAGAAAACAAGTACGGTTATGCATTTAAAGACACATGTAATTTCATTTTATGTCATACAATAGGCAATTTTAGCATTTTAATAAGTGCCATACAGCCTTTCACCCGGAGCATAGTACGAGAAAAAGTCGGGACAAATTGAGATAACATGATGATGTCATTGATATAACATGGCATCTGAAACGCGGTTTGAAAAGCATTGTTGCAGTTATAAGATTTTCATTTCTTGAATTTTTCCTTATATATTTTTAGTTTTTGCGAACACTTCATATGGCCATTCTAATGTGAAGAACCTTAGCTTTAATCATTCAAGTTAGGGAAATCTATTAGCGTAGCTTAAGCGAGCTTGATATATGTTTTTACGAACTTTTTGTGAAGAAGATATTTTTTCATTTTTTTCTTTTATTCCCCCAATTTTCATTAAAAAAGAATAGATTTGTGCTATTAGTGACATTCTTATTTCGTGAGATTATTTCATTTCCACCAGCACTACAGGGCCTTTAATATCATAACTAGTTTGAATTAGTCACATGGTTTTCGATTCTGACGCTGATTATGCTACAAGCCTGTGTTATTCTCATCTGATGTGGTCACAGCTGTTGCAGAATCCGTCACCTCCACCCTTTTTAAGCTAGCTTCTTTCCCTAGAAGTCCATCAATAGACCAAGCCTTCAACCATGTATCTTGCACGAAGCCTTTTCAGCTGTGTCTTGCTTGCGCTTCTTCAGATGGTAACGGCCGACTTCGCAAAATTTAAAGGTAAGATGTTAAGCAGCGTCATGGGATAGCTCGTCCCTCGACTTTCATAGTATATGGTATAGTATCATTAATCTG
Organism: Phorcus lineatus; assembly: GCA_921293015.1. Taxonomy (NCBI): domain Eukaryota; kingdom Metazoa; phylum Mollusca; class Gastropoda; order Trochida; family Trochidae; genus Phorcus; species Phorcus lineatus. Next base: position 18,373,272 of record OV121089.1, read on the forward strand.
GCATAGTACGTGGCATCATTTCGTTCAATGATGCTTAGGAATTCCGTACAAAATAATAGGGAAAATCAGTATGCCCGTTGTTAAAAATGTGTTATACGCGGGGTGATGGGGGCGTGATATGTTTATCAATTTTACGATATACATATCTTTGAATATTTCAGTGGGATAAACGATAAGTTTCATACCTAAAACATATTTCAACCTACAACATTTTCAATAGCTCAATGTACATATTTGGATATATTCGTGTTGTAGACAACTCCAGACTTGGAGACACTGGCGCGACTGGGGATACTGGATACACGGGTGTTACTGGGGAAACTGGGGCTACTGGAGACCCAGGACCGACCGGAACTCAAGGAACAAGGGGAATATACGGACTAACAGGATTAACCGGTTCTACCGGCTATACCGGATATACCGGGATGATTGGGGCAACTGGTACCCGTGGTGTTCTTGGGGGAACAGGAATAATCGGTACAAAGGGGTACATAGGAGCGACAGGTGGAGTAGGATACACTGGGGACACTGGTTTTACTGGCGCCACAGGTGCTGAGGGAACAATCGGTGTCCTTGGAATTACGGGACCGAAGGGGTATACCGGATACACGGGGTCAACTGGCTATACGGGTGTAACGGGCACTGTCGGACATACTGGAGAGACTGGGGTGAAGGGTACAAGGGGAAATATGGGGGTCCCGGGTATCTATGGCTCACCTGGCACCCTGGGTCAGCAAGGTACACGGGGAGCTGTTGGTTATACTGGAATGACGGGCGCCACCGGAACCAAAGGAATTATTGGAAGTAAAGGTGTCATGGGCCTTATGGGGTCCCGAGGTATTTTTGGGGCTACGGGATCAACTGGAGACACGGGTTATACCGGTGATACAGGCGTTGCCGGAGAGGTTGGAGTTCCAGGTGACACGGGCGATACCGGGTGCACCGGTCCTACCGGGGCAACTGGAACGATGGGCATTACCGGAACGGCAGGGGAGAGAGGTGCTATGGGACCACTTGGGACTGAAGGCCTGGGGTTATTGGACTTTTGTTTATACGCAGATGCCAATCCTGTAGTTCCGAAGATCATAAGAGATTATTGCGATGAAATTTTTCCTTAATAATTTTTCAATGATAATAGTGATTTAGTTCCAGAATGTAACATGACCTACTGATGTTCAGAGATCATTGCATCGAACTTTTCCGTTAATGTTCTCTCATTGAATTTTCAACGAAATTTTATAGCGACCTTATCAAGTATGTTTTCTTAGTTATTGATAGTGATGTAGTTCAAAGATGTTAAAATACGTTTGAAATGAAATTATCCAACATTCTACCTTCTTGACATTCTTATGTTTGACATTTGTGTACTTCTTGCTTTATTGCAATCGAGCGGTATAAGAAACTTTCAAAGATATTGTTCTATATGAAAATATTAAAATGATTTAAAGGAGAGTTAATAAACTATTCCGGCTATTCAAAACTATCGTTTAGTCGTTCATTATAATATCAGTAGCGCTTTCGTGTATTAATTCTCTGTTTCAACGTAGAACGTTGCGTGTTGCTGTTCTATTCGTCTCTATGGTTTTAATGTCTTCTCAAAACCATCGGTCGGACATATTTATATACCTACAGCTGCATACCGAAATTTTGTTCAACTACCACTGAATCGTAGTGCAAATATCATGTAATTTGGGTTTGGTTTAAACATCAAAAGAATAACGTAAGCAAGTCTGACGATGGATTACCCATTGTCCATGTGTTAAATAGCCATTCTTAAACTCATTTTTTGCATTGTCTGGTCACTCGTGCAAAAATTCGAATTTGGCATATTGATATAGATAGAAGGGGTAACATTTTCGAAATTTCGATATCCTTAAATGTCGAATACAATATTCCATATCGACTCTTTGAGATTAAAACCAACATAATCACATTAACTTTGTGCTAAGATACAAACGTGACGTATTTTTAAAGAAGTTGATAACTTATAAAGGATTTTATTGAGAAAAATAAAAATTAATGTTTTCTGAATTTTGACCCCTGGTCACTTCAATGACCTGCCAAAACTGTTACGGGTACTTGTGGGTAACGATGTTTGCCTTAAAGAAGAATGGATATGCATATGTGTATTGAAAATTCAAAAGCATACGTTTCTGTTTCGCAACGCTACGATACCTCAAAGGCATCTCAAATTACATGATATTTGCACTAGTGTGCCCAGGCATGTGAACAAACTTTTGGCATGCACCCGTACCCGAACCCGAAAAGTATTTGCTTCAAGGTTTGAGTGAGGAACGTGTTTTTGAATCCTTTCTGCCAATTTGGACCTAATGTCAGACTGTTATAGAAACCCCTATTAGAACGGTTTTGTATCTTAGTAGAATAAATTTCAAAAACAAAGTATTCCTCGGAATGCGGTGGATCTTGATAAGACAGATCGACTGATAACGGACAGGTTGTGTTTCTTGCGGCACTCATTTTAACAGGAAAAGTTTGGGGAGACATGAAACCCCTTCAAAGCTGATTTGATCATCTTGAAAAGCTTATCGCTCCAAGATGTGTTCCCTGTTCCACAATATGATATCAGTTAAAGTCAAATTGTGAACCCGGAACATAGTAATTCATATGTAACGTAACACAGTAACGTAGCCACCCCCACCCCCTGTTGATTATTTCTGAATCCCCCCCACCTCCCCCTTTCAAAACTCCTGGATCCGCCACTGACTGCTACATCATATAACAGGCTTGTTTGTTGGTGGTGAGAACATTCTCCTTCCTGCTAAAAATGAAAGGATGTTGCATCATCCAAAAAAAATATTTCAAATAAATTGATTTTGCTTTAAAAGAGCAGGCCGTTCCGGAGTTAACAAGACTTGTGAGAAAAGTTCGGCGTATTTCTTTCAACATGGTTTGAGGACAAGTGTGGCAGATATCTTTTGACCTGATTTGAGAAAAGGAGTGCAGAATTTGTAAAACCAGTCAAGCATGACCAGTTGTTAGTAAACGCAATCCCTAATCCCCCCAGCCCCTGGAAAACCTATACCGGCTTTTGGGGAACCTTTGAGTAGAGTTAAAATTGATGTATTATTCAATGCCTAAGACAGTAAGACAGTATATTCTCACTATCATTTCTACTTCTACCAGATTCTCGAAGACATTTTCTCCTGGTAGAAGTATTGCTCTTGTGATAATCAAGGATTTGATAACGTTTTTCACCCTATTGCATTGTCGAGTGTTATTAGTCTTGTGAGGGCCATGTACCACATATACCCCAATTTCACTGGGCAAAATGAGTCCACGGAAGATTTGCGGAAGCAATTCCGTTGTTATGCCGTGAAGCCACGCAAGTCTTCCTTCTATTTCCGTATGCTTCCGTCAGTTAGCGCAGTTAATGTGTAGTCTTTCCTCGTCTTCCGCAGGTTTCCGCGGGTTTCCGTGAACCCAAAATCTTCCGCAAACGTTCTTTTCAAAAAGAACGTTTGCGGAAAAAAAAGTCCGTAATATCCGCAAATCTTCCGCTATTATTACCTTTACAAATGCAGAAAAAAAGAAGTAGTCAACACTCTTGGATTTGCAATACGACCTTGTCTATGCTTTAAGTATGCTGTCTGTGGGGATTGTACGCAATATAAACGGACTAATCATTATTAATTGAAGTATAGCATGTAGACTTATGTCTATCCTGAAACTGTTTGTATATGTGTAGCGTGTCGCTGTTGAAACCACATTTTTAATACCACCATAAACAATTTGAATGACATAGCAAACATGTTGGAGATACAGGTATTGTCAAATGACAAACATTACTTATTTGTAATGTCCACGACTATACAGTCAAGGCAACTTCACTCATCTCTGTGTTTATATATGTGTTCATTTCTGTGTTTTTCTGCTGGACGAATGGTTGCCAAGAGATCTGGCCCACTTCGCTTTGGAAATAGAGCTTGAGGTATTACCGCTGCTTCTTTGCCTCTACAGAGTCTCTGTTTGGTCCGACCACCCCTGCCAGATCATGCATGTATATGATGCAGGTATGATGGCGTGATCCTCGTCTTCTCTATCCATAATTGAGTCATGATGTTTGGTGTACCTTGTCTTTAGTATGTTGTGAAGACAGACGACAGCTTCAACCATGGTTCTGACTATACCTGGACCCTGTTGCAATGTCGTGAAAAGGAACTGCCAGCGATTCGCCAAGATTCCAAAAGCGTTTTCGACAACTCTGCGTGCCCTCGATATTCTGTAGTTGTAGGCCAATTCTGGAGTATGGCTTCATGAGGTAATTTCTGAGGCCAAAAGCGTCATCACCTAGAAGGAAGTATGACATGTCGACGTCGTCGTATGGGAGAGGCTCTGGTGTCGGTAAATTGATGCTGCCGTCTTCCATGCATTCCTTCAGCTCTGAGGCGTTGAAGATCTGGGCATCGGACATATGGCCCATACCCCCAACATCAATCCACAGAAATCTGTAATTTGCGTCCACCAACGCAAGCAGGACGATGGAGAAGAACCCCTTGTAGTTGTGGTAGAAACTTCCAGAAGATGGTGGCTTTCTAATGGCGACGTGCTTCCCATCCAGGGCACCCACAGCGTGGGGGAGGTTCCACCTGTCTTGGGAGTCCCAGCTCAGTGTTCTCCATTCCTGCTCAGTATGTGGACTCTGTATTACTTCGTCTTTGTAATGTCTATGATGGCCTGACATACATCGGGAAGGAAACTTGCAATTGTGTGGCGAGATACCCTGAAGTTATATGACAGCGAAGGATACTTGTCTCCAGAAGCCAGATGAGGCATGGTGACAGCAAGCTTGAGACCGGGAATGAGGGCGGGTCTGAAGTTGGTGTCCATCTTGGTTAGTCTAGGAGCCAAGGCTGTAAGCAGATCATCAAAGAGGTTAGGTGGCACTCGGAGGTATTTGACGAACGACTGCTTGTCTTCGAACCGATGTCATAGTTATCAAGATCAATTCTTCGCTCCACTCTCAACCACGAACGCACCCAAAACCGTTTGGGGGTGTATGCCCTTTTTTCAACTGGTTGGATTGAGGGTCAGGGTAACTTTAGGGGGATATATTTTAGAAAATGTTGTATCACACGATCATGATGTGTCCTATTAAGAGCAACACAAACTAGCGACAGCATTAATAATGTTTTGTTTTTTCTTTGAAGAAATATTATGGGATAGGGATCAACAATTTTTTAACAATGCACAGCGAGCCAGTTGATCAATAAAAGTCCGGGAGTCGTCGTAAAATATCTCATTTCATTTATTTAAGTTTATGTATGATGGCCAAGTTGGTAAATAGTCTTTAGTACTGTGCGCTAAAAAGTTGTTCTGTGGGTTCCGTTTGCTATGTCTTTGCAATCTTAAGAGTAGCACAAGAAAGAAAGAACTTGCCATTAATGGTAACATTGATAATGATAACTAAATTAATTTGCTTGTCTGTTATATACATACATACATACATACATATATATATATATATATATATATATATATATATATATATATATATATATATCTGTGTGTGAATGTGTAATGGTACCAAAGATAAGCTCAAAATACTCATTATTTACACAAAAAGATAGACCTTTTCAGATTTACAGATTTTTGCAGATATAAATCGAAAATGGAGAGTTGTTTTAGCTACGTTATCGATATGGTGATACCACTATTGTAATTGGGCATGGTTGACTAAGATACTTTTTTCATATGGAAGAAAGATATTAGAAATTGACACTTGTGCTTGAGTTATTTGCATACGGACCCTATTTGAAACAAAAGAACAGCTTTTAATCGTATTCATGATAAATTTCTTAAATATTTTGTTAAAGGTGGTTATTTTACGAATGCTTCGCGTTACAACTGTTTAATGTTAAAACAGTTTAACACTTTAAATTGACTGGTCCCTCTCACAAGTCCCTTCGTGTCCGACACACATATTTGAATATGCAGATAAGGGTCAACTAATATAGAGGTGGGGCTAAGCTCTTGTCCGAAGATCAAAACAACAGCTAACAGTTAAGGCGTTTTCGGGCACTAAAGTTCGTTTCCCCTACGAATTTCGAGGAAAACAGTTAGCTGTCTTCTGATGAGTTTTTTTTTTATCAGGATAGAGTGAAAGAATTAGGTTTCTGTGGTTTCCTGTTTTTGATCCGAACTGCCTACTCTTAGCCGTATTTGTGTCGTAGTTTAACCGTATATGTTCCGTAGGATCCGTGAGCGTTCCGTAGCTCAGTGAAATGGGGGTATCAGGCATCAAACAGGTCAAGTCAAGTATGTAGCATCCTGAGACACAAGGGACTCTATAGAGGTTTCATACAACTTGTAGAATGTGATTAAGACCTATTGCATTTAAATAGAGAAAGATTGGGATGAGGGTGTGCATGTGGTGTTGTTTGCTGTCAGAGAGTCATTTAAGGTGAGATTATGGTTCGGTCCCTTTGAGCTTGTTTGTGGTCGTAGTGATTGCTTGCGAGGCCTTCAAAATATCTGATAGACAGTAAAGGCTCTATAGAAATCCTAAGATCAATCCTTTGGACTATAATTCTTCATTTACTATAATTCGGGACAGACGTTCAAAGGCATGCGTAGGTACATCAGTCAAAATCTGAAAGCGAAAATGAAAAAACCCCAAATAAGTTAGTTGCAGTGCCAATCTCTCCAAAGTTTAAGTTGATTATTATGATTCATGATTATGTTAGCTCACCTTCATGAGAAATTATCATATATGTTTCCTCATAAATGTTATATAAGCAATTTAATAGCCAAATTGCAATGACCTTAATAGACCAATCAGAAGGCAGCATATGCAGTTTGTCCGTAGCAAAAAAAATGGCGGCCCCCATGAAAGAGAGTTTCTGCCACTTGCTTAAAATTGACGAGGAGTCACTTTTATCATGCACACACAGGTTAGACAAACCTGTATGAGAGCGATTGAGTTTTGGTATATATAGAAGCTTGTTGCAGTAAGGTTACTTGACAACAGTCAACTTGTAATACCTGACATTGCCGGTTACCATAGACGCTGTTATCAAAATTCACAGACCTGAAGAGAATATGAGAAGTTACCAAGAAGGAGAAGGTATGACAACAATGAGGTCAGTGACCTTTTTCCTTTTTGGTAACTGAGAATGTTTAAATTCACTCAATGATTATTATTGTCCAGTTTTCGATCACTTGTTTTTAAATTAAACTAGCTTGTATTTGATTTAAATGGATAACTAGTTTTCATAGTTTAGTGACCTCTTTGATATTTAAATTCAGGGGCTTAGAAAGGTATTAAAAATATTCCAAATATTCACATTAAACGATTTTGTCATTGGTCAGTTTTCGATCACTTTCATTTAACACAAAAATTACAATACCACAAGATTGATTACAGCTTCCATTTGCATTATTTAATAGGTAGAACCTAATTACATTTTCTTGATAGTAATATGACTAAAACATTTTAAGATTTTTGTTCATGCGTATTGATAAAAATGGTTTTGTGAGTTGTCAGTTTTTTTTATAAAATTGTTTTGATTGACTATGATAATATTGGCAGCAGATACCTTGATGCACGGGAGCTATGCCCAATATTTTAGATGATCTTTATAAATATACTTATTTTTGTAATAAATTAAAACTAATTTTATTTTCCCACTAATGATTCAAGGGTTAAAAAAATAATTTAGGAGTCAATAAGTCATGAATTTAGTATTTTTAGTAGAGTATTTTTTTGCATTTTCAATTTTGCAATTCAAACAACTTTAGAAGGTAATTGTTTACAAAAAGGCAAATCATTGACTTTTAAGTATCTTTTTATCGGCGAGTCAAAGATATAATTAGTTAGGCAGTAAAATTTTAGTGACCTGGGATTCAGAATTTTATAAACCAAAGTGAATGTGATAATGTCAATACATGTACCAATATTGATCTGGTTAGTATGGATACAGGATACTTTTCTTAGTGTATAAATATTGTATGAAATAATATCAGCAACAATGTTCATACTTCTTTACTGTAACGTTTTTTTTGTGTGTGCAGAATTCTACACGAGTCGCTTGCAAGGTCAAGCTTCCTATCTTCTTGTTCACCTCCTGTCACAACTTAAGTTTAAAGAAAGGTTAAAGAAGAAGTTTTCTGATTTAGAATTCCATCAACCTGAGTCAAGATGCTGTGTAAATTACTCCTCTACAATTCTGCACTTGCTGCCAACACTTCATCATTGATTACGACACAATTTATTTTATGGTCTATGGATTTTCAACAGGAAGTATGCCGTTGGTTAGCGGGAGAAAAAAGCTTTTCAGAGTTTTTTCAAAAAATTAGTTTTGCCAAAAGTTGGCTGCAAATTTTTTTTAAGAATAGCATTTACAGCCACGTCTGTCTGGTCTATCATATTCATTTTCAAAAATAAAATTTAGAAAAATATTGTATTTAATCGTTCTGATTGTACTTTAGATTTAAAAAACAATGGTCTGTGTTGACAACATGCAATATATCAACAATGCCAGTGCTAGCACTCAGAATGGCTACATTTTACCTAACTTCAAATATTTCAATCCCCTTAAAGTTTCTTTGACATTATTACTTTTGTTTGAGGTTGTGTAAACTTATATTTTGAAAAATTATGAATATATTAAACATATTGATCAAGGACAGTCCTATCGGGGTATTTTGTGTGAGGACTTTCCTGTTTATTCGTATTTATTAGTAGTACATGATTATAAGTCAACACAATTTAAACTGGTTACTCAGGGTAACATTTTTGTATATTAAATTTTAACAACTTGATAATAGGGAAAGCACAATTGGTAAAATTCCAATATGATATATCCATAAAACAAAATGATTGTTAAATTTTTTAGAAATAAGTAAATGTAAAGCGCATTTTGTCATGTTATCCCCCGAAATAGCATCATGGTGGACTGATTGTCGATAGAACAGACTTCATCGACATATTCTCATGAACCACTGACTTTAAGACTGTGAAATCTATTGTACAGAGAGCCACCCTTAAAGATCCTAGAAGATTGAAAACTTGAGTAAAATTGGCCAATTTCGATTAGAAATTGTAGACTTAAACTCAGTTATATTTTACACTTACTTAATATATTAATATATTAATATGTCTTTCTTGTTAATGTGTATTAATCATGAACAACAGTTCTTGTCTGATACCAAAAATATGGACATTTTTTATTAATATATATCCATGTTATCATGCATTAATAAATTTATGCTATAATTCCAGTGATTTTGAGTTATCTGTACTCTTGTAGCCTGTCTCTTGTCTCAAAGGAGTATCTTCAAAAGAATTCATCACACTTATACTTTTTTTTATATAAAGTTATACTCTCCTGTATCTCGAATTCAGGGTGTAAATGATCTTTGATATTTGGTATCAGAATAGTTTTTGAAAAAATACATTTTAATCTGCTATTATCAGCTATTCTTTTAGAAATTAATGTAGACTGACATTTAAGCAGCTACATTTTAAATAAACGAGCAACATATCTAGTATTTTTGATCGTTACTCATCGGTTCATTTTACAGGGATTGAATTCTTTCATTGTCAACTTTTTTTTAACAAATTAAACTATTTTTGGCACCTCATTCTAGCTAAAGCAAAGCCAATAACATTTTTTTGCATTTTCTGTTTCCCTCGTTTGCTTGATTCTGATTATTTTTGTTTTTCAAAATATTTCATGCATGAGAAACATACTTAGTAGATTGACTTGTGTGCACTGGCAGGTGCAGGTGTGACAAATGTGCAATCAGATCTCCAACACACCTACACTGACACTAATTAACTAACAGTAATTAACTTGTTTGAAATTCTCATTATGTAACAGTAAAGTAATGTTTACAGTAAAATTATGGAACATTGATTAAAACTGAAATGTGATTTATTTTTCATATGTGAAATTAAGCAATATCTTGTCTGGTCAGTCGCCATAGTTATCAGGTACCTCAGCTTAATAGTTGGACAAGTTACCAAAAACAATCATAGATCATTTAACCGTAATATTTATCTTTTAATAGTTAGGTAAAAGTTGTTTTGAAGTCAATATTTACTCATAGCCATAGTTTTTCTAACCATCATATGCAATTCAAATTCCATCCACGCCCAGAGCAACAATTCTATTTTCAAAATCACTTTGTCTGATTGAAATCGACCGTGTTCCGAGGAATTAAAGTTTTCAAATATTAACTCAAGCGGGATTTGAACGTATTCTATCAGGGGCTGTCCTCTCCACAACGGTTATGAAAGCACCCTCCTTGCTCGCACGTTCTGACGCAATCTCAACTAGCCAAACACAATGACAGCGGCAAAAGCTTTCGGTATCAGTACCTAGGGGCAAGTAACTCTCGTTTACCATTCGTTAACCTTTATCGCCGCTATCGTTATTTTAAACGGGATGGTGTGATTGGTCCACTAATGATTAGGTTTTGTCTGCGTTAAACTGGTGTAAGACCGTGCGAGCAAGGACGTTGCTTTCAGACCGTTGTGGAGAGGAAAGCACTTGGGAAAAGTTTAATAAACAATATAGACATCATTCATCTATTGAAAAACACTTTGGGTTTTTTGTTAGCTTTTCAACATTTTGAAGTGTGCTGAGGTACAAGGTCTTATCAAGTGGTAGTCTTTACAAACCACAGTATCAGTTCCTTGACATTTCTTCATTAGATGAAAACAAAAACCAAAGGCTTTTGAACATGAGAGTGAGAGTTACGTTGCAGATTGAAGGTTCAAACCAATCAAACATATATTAAAGGTTAACCAAAGGTTTGCCCTGATGTACTTTTCAGTGTGTATCTTACACCTTTTGATGTTAAATGTTTTTAATATTTATAAATAGTTTCTAGTTTTACATCCTGTTCATCATGTTAATTATTGTTATACAATCCACAACAGAAAGTGTATTTGTAATTATAATGAGAATGTGTTTGTTTACTAGTGAATCATCGCCTGACATCGTAGCCCTGTTTAAATGGGTAACACACTTGTTTTGTTTGTTTGTGTATATTATTGTTAAGATTTCTGTGGTTTTACTAAGTGTCTAAGACAGGCTTTTAATGTCTGTGTGTTTCTAGAAACTTCGTTTTCTATATAAGAGATGGTAACACCTAACATTTTCCGTTTTTTTTACAATTGGCCCTGTTATCCTATTGTTATCATCATAGCGGGTTGTCTAGCATTCTTTAACGAAAGGCTGTGCTTACCTAGGATTTGATGACTATATCTAGCTAGCTTAATGTGACTCCTGAGATGATGTAATTCTTACTTTGAATTAGCTTCACATTGTTATTTCAATTCTTTGTTTATTTATATTTATATCATTTAGATAATGTTCAACTTTTCCCATATTTTGCTGGTTTTATTAGGGACATTTTACGTACTCCACATTGTCACGTGACACTATATATCAATAGACCGATATGTAACGAACCCTGTATATTTTCTCACTTAGATATATATTTACTTTTTTCAAGTGTCCTGAAATATCATCTTTGATTTTCTGATAGTGGACAGTGACGTATTGTGGAGGTTATAAGTTTAACCGATGTATGTGAGACACACAAAAAATGACATTCAAAACGTATGCTCTTCACATGGTAGTTTCATCTTTCTCAAAAGTTGCTGTTTAACCCTCCGTAAGAGAGTGATATTTTCTATATTTTATCCAAACATTTTTTACGCTTGCAAAATTGTAGAATCATGTAAATATTTGTTTATTCTTCAGGTTTGTGGGCTTAGTTTTACCTTTCATGAATTTAGTTTCTTTAGCATTGTGCGAGACGGACATATAGGTTAGAACATTTTTATGTTGTTGTTGATTGCCTGACATATTTAGAAACCACTATTGCCAAGACAGAAAATTTATTCATAAGTCATAAAAGACGACCGTTTTGCTAAAAAATAATAAATTCCTTAAGTTAACACATATTTATATGGGAACAAAACAATAAATTCATTCATTCATACATGTTAATGGGTAATTGGGGAATCAGTCATTGGTTGCCAATCACGTAATAATTGCCTCGAACAGCTCTAATTGGGCGTGACTCGAACACAATGGGGTTGTTCAGGATTGATGATTTTTTCCATCACTGTACTGTTAGCTCACATAAGGAAGCGATTACTTTTGTGATATTTTGACTCATACGTGTTTAATTACACTTCTCTGTCCATCAGTGATTATTGCGACAATGCAGAACTATAAATCCTGAACAACCCCATTGTGTTCGAGTCACGCCCAATGACTGATTCCCCAATTACCCATTCAAATGTATGAATGTATGAATTTATTGTTTTTGTCCTATATTAATATGTGTAAACTTCCATTTGTCAAATATATTTGAAAATACCGATACACTGGTCGAAATGAATTCATCGTATTGTATTAAAGAAGATTGAATCATTATATATACATGAATGATTGATAAATGAACACGTTGTGCTTTCTAAAATCATATTTATTGTTTTTAATGCCGAAAAAGTTCAAAGTTTCAAATTGTTACATCTATTGATACATACTTGAACAGAATGTAGTCGCAATCTCATTAAAATCAGTTCAAATCTGACACTCATATCCAGCTGTCTTTCCCAACTGAAAAACGTTTCATAGGATCCATGTCAAGCGACCGAGGATCGAACTGATTTTAATTTGTTTACCACAGTGAAGGATAGAGCCCAAAACGACTTGCTCCTTCTAACCCAAAGCGTCACATACGCTTCTCAACCAGTTGGCATTGAACCCCGAGAAAGTCTGGACGACGTCACAGATGGAGGTAAACGACTCCGCGGTGGCTCCAACCGCCCCCATCTCACCCGTCGCCCCCGTCATCCCTGTCTCTCCATCAGCGCCCGTAAAGCCTGTGAACCCGCGATATCCCTTTGTTCCTTCGATACCATCTGCACCTGGGGCTCCAGTCGCCCCAGTGTTCCCAAGATAACCATCCATCCCAATATGTCCTGTTTTTCCTATGAATCCTCTTGTACCCAAACTGCCACGAGTGCCAGTGGCACCTGTTGCACCAGTTTCACCTGTATAACCAATGGATCCAACAATTCCCGTCAATCCGGTCCTTCCGGTAAATCCCGTACCTCCTGTGTTCCCTGTGTCTCCTGTTGATCCTGTATACCCTGTTTCTCCCGTTTGTCCAGTGTAGCCTGTTTCACCACGGGTCCCCTGCTCTCCGGTATTGCCTATGTACCCCGTGTGGCCAATAAAGCCATAAATTCCGCGGGTTCCTTGATCCCCTCTTGTGCCTGTTTCACCGGTATAACCAATGCCTCCTAGCTCCCCTTGCTTACCTTGGATTCCATCTTCTCCCCTCGTTCCAATATCCCCCCTTGATCCAGTACTTCCGGTTTCACCAACGGATCCCCTTGTTCCAACGGAACCTTTGGTACCAGCTTGACCCGGAACCCCCGTTACGCCCGTGATACCGGTCGCTCCCGTGTCCCCTGTGCTTCCCGTGTAGCCAATGCTGGTTCCGGTAGCTCCCACTGCCCCTACCGCTCCTATGTTGCCAATATTTCCTATGTGTCCAGTTGCTCCTCTTGTTCCTGCAATGCAAACGTTTAAAAACAGTAATTTTAAAATGAGATAAATATGTCAAATTCAACAAAGTTTGTTTGATTGTAATTCATTTGATTTGTGTTACTTAATATTGAAAGAATAAAAAGATACTCTGTCCAATATAATGACAAAGGGACTTATCTAGGACCCTTGCAACAGACCCATCTGTAATTCGGTAAATAAGAACTAACGCATTCATGACAATTATTTCATTGGCATTTGTCGGTTTAAAGGCATTCCTTGGAAAAGGAAATTGACATTGATAAACAATATATTTCCTAAAATTTAAGGGTTTTGAAGTTGGAGAAAGATAGTTGGTTTTGGAATTTAACGGTTTTCGATGTACATTTATGACCAAAACAGTTTTATTTTCACTTATTTTAACCAACTATCCTTCAAATGGGGATTCACACTAACAGTGATTATCGTTTAATAAGAGCATTTCAACGCTTGTAATATTTGACCCAGAGAACATACTCTGACAAGATTTGACTATCTGCAGTTTTGATAAGTTTATGATTATAAGGGAAGCTTTGACGAATGTTATTGTTTAAATAACGTCCTTTTTTATACTTCACGTATCTTAATTGTGTGACTATCATTTTCGGTTGTTTCCGACCGTTAACTTACTACTCACCAACAATCGAACTTGAGCCGAAGTTTGAGTTGATGAAACTTGCATTTGAGTAGGAGACACACAAAGTCAACAGCAAGACCAAGCAGGAATGTTTCATCTTGGCGGTTGGGTTTGTTATGGATTTACTTTGGGTTACAGGTTTATATATGGAAGCTGCTTATCGCTTTAAATCAGATAGCGCTTCACGTTGACAGCAAACCTGTTTAATTAGAGGAAACGGATATCAATGCAAATGCACTAGGTAGAAGATTACGAAAGATTAAAACACCTTCACAAACTAATTTCTCCTATGCTTAACTGTATAACTAAATACTAAATACTGCAAAGATGTTATTTACCAAACACTGTTATTAAAATAAAAGAAATTAAATAAATATTTTTACAAAATCTGTAAAGTATTGAAAATTCGATCAAAAGAAAAAGTCAAGTCAAAATGGATCGATATAAGATATTATTATCATTGACGTTCAAGATATTTTGACAAAATGTCATGTATTGTATTGAATGTTCAATACTTACTAACTACATCATAAATTCATTTTTAAAAACTGTAGATTCACATGGATTAAATCTGTGCTTGATAAGTATCTTAAAGCCAGGTGTTCTAATTACCTTGGTAAGATAAGTAATTTAACGAGTATGAACACCTCTTGTCTAAGTAAAGGGATCGATCGAGTTGATAACTGTGTATTATAAAAGCATCAACGCTTCGACTGTGTAGTCAGTAGCTGAAACTAAACCAAGCAACCATGATCCAAGAAAAGGCTTTTATCTTTCTAATGTGTATCACATTAACGCGTGCCCATTTCGCCGGTGAGTAAAACTTCCAAAACCTTAATTGTTTTAAAAATTAAGTATTTTAAGTGCTTGAAAGAGATAAACCCATGACTAAGATTGGAGGAATAAAACTTTTTTAACCAAAACCGTAGAATTTTAATGCAATGTAATTCATAGATCATTTATATCTGTTCATCGCACTACACGAGTCTGTCTAGATGTCAGTTCCATTAAGGATATTGCATACAATTAAACCGAAATATTTACCAATATTTCAGCACAATATGGTTTTCTGTTATTATGTGATTTTGTACCTCAAAGGGGCAATGCCACGGTTTCTAGAAAAAATGTTTCGTTAACTTTGACCAAATAGTTATTAGTTAATACCAAATAATTTCTCTTCAAAGGGTCACAACATCGCTTTACTCGTCCAAGTCATCCATAGCCGTCTATGAAATTATCACTATCATACAAACTCCATTTGCGCCAACATTTGTATGATACCTTGTAATCATATCAGGTAGAGACAAGAATAAATATTAGTTGAACATTGTGCGTTCGTTTAAGAACGGATTCTGTTCTGCAAAACATTGACATACAATCTTAACATTTATTTACGGTTTCCATAAGATCACTATTTAAACCTGCTGGAATTATGAGGATAAAAACTGTTTCTATTACGACTCTAAGATGTTCGACATTTTCTCTTGTATTTTCCCTGAGGAAGAATATATATTTTGTGATCACTGTAATCATCACCATTATGATTCTTACATGAACTCCGTTCATTGTAGGACCTACGGGAGCAACAGGGGCCAAGGGGAAAAACGGCATGATGGGGACACAGGGTGCCACGGGATCAACTGGTACAATCGGTTTTCCTGGCCCTAGTGGTCCATTAGGACAGGAAGGTACCCGGGGATTCGTAGGAAGTACGGGCTCGACGGGAGTGACCGGGTATACGGGCGAAACAGGTTACACCGGAGAGACGGGTTTTACTGGTCACACTGGTCGAACTGGATCCACAGGAGCCACTGGTCCTACTGGAGGAACAGGTATCACCGGAGAAATTGGCACTAGAGGATATACCGGCAATACTGGACGCACCGGACCGACGGGGTGCACAGGACAAACGGGAACCCGCGGAGAGCCGGG
The DNA here is from genome assembly GCA_921293015.1 of Phorcus lineatus. Lineage (NCBI taxonomy): Eukaryota > Metazoa > Mollusca > Gastropoda > Trochida > Trochidae > Phorcus > Phorcus lineatus. The sequence goes on from OV121089.1 coordinate 18,389,418, forward strand.
CACAATTGGCTCTACGGGGTATACGGGTGCCACAGGAACTCGAGGCGAGGTCGGTAACACGGGTGTTAAAGGGTATCAGGGCCCAAAAGGTGAACAGGGGCCTGACGGGACTCTAGGCTTCTTAGGACCAACTGGCGCTACAGGTGACGAGGGCACAAGGGGACTACCAGGAGTACGCGGGTATGATGGCTATACGGGGGAGACAGGAGGTACTGGTTCAACTGGAACTAAGGGTTTTAAGGGAAGTACCGGAAGTCAAGGTACAGTTGGACAAACCGGATATACTGGGTCCACTGGCTTAACTGGTGCCACTGGAACTAAGGGCTCATTTGGTGATAGCGGCACGAGGGGAGAAGTAGGAACAAAAGGACTAATTGGCTACACTGGTTTTACTGGAATTACTGGCACCCCCTTCGATGAACTCTGTCAGAAGATCTTGCAGACGGGTCCCGTGGACTTGCAGCAAATTTGCACTCTTGCTTTGGTGAGTGCTTGAAGTGAATGTCATTGCTCAAATAATTAGATTGCTATCCTTTTTTCAGAATCTTAGTTTCATTCGAATGATTTTTTTTATAATCAAATATTGTATATAAATATACAATGTAACGTAATATGATAATGACTCATTTCATATCAAGATAATTTAGAAGAATATCATTGTTTATTAATTTATTTATGTTTTTATTTATTCATTTCAGGGTCGTTAGAAAGAAAGATGACCAACAGTAATAATATCAATAAAATAATCAATTACTGAATCATTTTTATCTTATCATTTTAGCCGAAACTGATTTATTGTAACCTTAAAGCTGTAATCGTCGTCCTTACAAGGTTCAAGTTTGATAAGGTCAGAAAGGGTTACGTTTTGATGGAAGGTTTTATTATATTTCCTCGTATTGTATTAAGTTGGATATTCATATTGGTATCTGATTCATACCCTAGAGTGAAAAGAGCACTCTCCCGTAAATCCCTACTCAGACCCTGGATTCAGCTACAGACTTCTATCCATCTATTTGGAGCACAGTGGTGTAGTGGTTAGCTTGCTTGCCTCTCACGCCAGAGACCCGGGTTCGAATCCCGATGGAGACACCAAACATTTGTGACTTGGGTCTCATCCTATGTTGTGTCCCTGGGCAAGACACTTCATCCACTTTGCGCTCAGTTCACCCAGCTTTACAAATGGGTTCCTGAACAAGGGGGAAGTACGGACCTATACGGTCGCGCGGAGTGCTTGTTAATCGGCAGCACCGAAAGTACTATCCCTCCAGGGTAATAATACTCATGGCGCTTTGAGCATGCTTTGTCATGAATATATGCGCGATATAAGAAAGCTATTGTTATATTATTTCGATAAAATATCTTATATACTGTGCCGTCTTGAAAATGTTATCCCGTAAATATGGCAAGATAGACGTAAACAAGGAAACAACAGTAAAGCTTGATTATCTACATTATGTTAAACAATGTGTGACTTTCAATTTGAGGGTTTTAAAGTTAATAATAGTTTGATATTAATGAAATTAGTAAATAACGTCTGTGTGTACTTCAATTAAGATTGAGAATTAGTGTGTGAAAAAGTTCCGTCAACCAATCAAATTGCAAGGTATTTTTAGAAAACAAATCTAATACCCAATAATAATTATGAAGACTTACCCTGACCGCTTTTGTAGGAAAAGATTTATTGTAACGTATGTATTTGTAAGTCAGATATGATGAACTTCTTTGAAAGAAAACGGATTCCTGCCAAGAAGACCAGAAACACAACATATGCTACTGTATAAGCGATATTTGATGCAAAATCTGCTGAATGTAATGTAATACTAACTTGTACAGCTATTCAATTGACATAAACTCTGAACTGAGAATAAAGGATGGATATTGTTTATTTAAACTTTCTTGCAACTTCACGAATATAATAAATGAAGTATAAGCCTTGTTATTTGTTAAAGACATGCCGTTTTCGCTGTTCTGGCCATAGTAAAAATTGAATATTGCCGATATCGTAGTTCATGCGGATTAAATGTAACGTTTAATGCACATTTACATCCTGAATGCGCACATATTTGTTAAATAACTTACGAGGTAGGTTATCACTGGGCGGATCGTTAGTGATGTCTTGAGATATGCATCATATGTACATTTGTTGTATAAACGAAATATTAGTGTCAACTAGTGCCTCTAAAGTAAGGCATCAGGGATAAGTATTTAAAGGGTCCACTGGCACTATCCGTGTAAAAACGGATGGTATCATCCCTATTTAAATGCCAAGCACATATCATTTGACTGTTTGTCTTTAGCTAGCTCAGAGGCTTATCAGACAGGAAAATACAGGTACATGCAACATTCCCTACCAATTCATGACTCGCTCCACTAATGGGTCTTCACAATGACATATCGACAAATAAAAAATTGTATATACAATCTAAATAAAGAAAGTCATTAAGAACAAAACTCAAAGAAGGACTTGATTTTATATATTCAGAAAGGGGGTTTGATCAATCGTCCGGTAGTGAGCTCTTTCAGTTAAATCTATGGCATGTTGAGCAAGTAAAGCGTGACGGGACCTTTCTACCATAGAAACACCTAGATGTTGTTTCAGTGAATGAATTCAGGAGTTGAAGTTGACAAACTCAGAATAAATAAGTTTCCATCACCTTGAGTAAGATGTATTATTCTTTATAATGCAATGGGTTATTTTTTTCTCAAGTACCACCTATCATTGCCAGACATAAAAGCCCTCGGACATTGTCCTTGTCCATGTTCCAGTGTCCCTTGGTCAAGCTATACAATACCTGTAATGCCCCTCTTCAAACATCTATATATTGACATTAAAGTGTTTGCTTTGCGGTGAATGATCACTAAAACACGAATGAACGAATCAGCAATTGTTGTGGTGAAAGAGCTTCCTATACCTTAACACTTGTTTCGCACTAAAGCAAACGGTTAAACCTCTAAGTCACGGCGGCTAGGATGAATGAGGAGGGCTACAAAAGTCTTCTTTGTCTAAGATTTACATTATAAAATTATATTCTAAAGAGCCACTCCGTGAGTTGTTGAAAAAAAAGACACAATTTCAGGCTTATTGTTTTTTACAGTGACAATATGAAGGTTGAACGTCGTAATTTTGATCGAATACCCGACAGTGGCGGGCGTAAAAGAGTCAAACGTAATTTTGGAAACTTATCTTAAACAGTCAGGAGGGAAGTTAGGAGTTGATAGTGTTTGCTAGGTTATATAACTAGTATCCATATAATATATTGGTCGTGATATCTACGCCTCTGTGCATTTACAAAGCTGTTTTAAGATTTTCATGGAAAACCAGTATTTGTCATATATATGTCTTTTGGACATGAAAAGTTAAGATGTTTTTGGTTTTATATCACCACATATGACATTTAGGTTCGTATCAAAGGTAAATAATATTTTATGAAAATCACGGAGTGGCTCTTTAAGGACGCCCATACTCTTTGAAGAAGGCGAGGCAAGTCATCTATAAGACAAATACTGGTGGAGATAAATGGCAGCTAATAACTTCTCCTCTCGCTTTCCGTTAATGATAGAATCCATATTTCAAATTTCTTGTCACTCAAAAGCGAAAGTAGAGGTTGCACTGCGAGCAGACACCGCCCTTTAGATTGCGAGGCAACATGGCAAAAGCTTCGATGCGGCATAAAAAAGCTTCGGTAATTTGACATATTGACATTTCAATGCAATTTCCACAGAAACAACTACTCATACACTAGTTAATTATTAACGATGACTAACGTTGATTAAATGTTTTAAAGAGCAAAGTCTTCTGGCATGATACTGCACTACGTTTCTCCTAAGCCACTGGAAAGATAAAATGTTCATGGATATTTTATAAAGTCCCAAGCCCCTATGACTTGATAAGATAGGATTTCCCGACTTTTCACAACTTTTCTGTGCTTGTCATTCAGGATTGCTGCGACGATTTTCGAGAAATATGAGAATTGCAACGTTTCGAAAAGGAACTGCACTCAAAACACGAATTCTGTCGGGTGGTAGCAAGGTTTAAATTAGCTAGTGTGTTATGAGTGTGTGATTGTTCATAAGTTTAACATTGTATAACATTGTTGTATTGTTTAGTGGGTCACACTTACACTTGTTTTGATAGTCTTAGCTGGCAGTGTCTAGAATCATCTTTGAGTTTGTCGTGGAACTTTAAAGAACATTCTGGAAGGTATCTAATATATATATATATATATATATATATAGCCTGGCATTAGAACTCTTACTCATCTTGCATCTTACAATCAACTTTGCGATCATCTGCCGTGCCACTGTTTTTGGATACTTTTACAAGCCGGATTCATCTATCTCCAATCAAGACCCACTGACTGTTTTCTACATTCATTAACTGTGTGATTCATAAGTACTGGTGAATATATTTAGTAAGCTAATTAGTGTGAATCATTTGATAGTGTATTATAGCTTGTATTAGTTTGATATTGTAATCTTAAACACTTTGTTTATTATTTGATTGATTAAATTGTAATTAATATACAATTGTCTTGTTATATTTTGCTGGTTTGACTGGGGACATTTTCCTATTCCAAAATCATTCGTAACAAGTGATAGAGACTGGTGGAACTCAAAGCTGTGCGGGGGAAGATGGTCGATCGGGTAATGGCGCTGCAATTCATTGTCATTATAACAGTTTAAAATAAATGTTTTTCAAAGTTCGTTCATAAGTTTATCTTGTTCGTAGAAAGGACTTTCAAAAAGGATATTGCCAGATGTATTCCATGGCTTTTACTAAGTTATCTACCTTTCGGTTTATGGCTTCAAAGGCTGCAGGGGCTATCGGCCTTTTACCTGTAAAGTAATTCAAATAATTTATATTCTTCTAAATCTAGAATTCAAGCGACCTTATCATCCTGCTAAATCAGCGTATTCCAATCCGCTCAGCTCTTTCCTCATACCCTGATCTCTTTCGGGCCAAAAGCCACGTATCTATAGCTATCTAACCAGCTAATGAGACGAGTCGCATCCAGCAACAGTGGCACAACCCGGATGGAAAAATCCGTTGAGTTCAAAATATTAGCTTCAAGGCTCCTGCATAACGACATTTCATTGGCTAAATATAAAACAGGTGATGTTAACCACGAATATTAAGCCTATCTCGTCGTACGAGGCATCAAAAGGAGATTAGGGTATTAGGAAGGAGCTGAGCTAATTCAAATACGTTTATTTAGCAGGATGCAAACTTATGGTCTAGCTCACATCTATCCGTCAAAACATATTAATCTAAGTATCCCGAACCGAATTATACGTTAATATGTGTCCGCGAGTTTGATATGGAGATATATCATGTTTTCGAGTTAGGTATGAAACGAGAACAAAGTGTAGCGGTACCAAACAGAAATGGTAAATTAATTTTTTAATTGTGAGTGTTTGGTCACGTGACCTCCTGGATATGTTCCACCTTTGGAAAGTACGATTTGAAGTGGCACTAAAGTCTCCGTACATTTTTAACTGTCATGGGGACGCACTGGAGAATATTTTTTACAGTTTCCAATTGCTCTGCATCTGCTTTCTAACGAGACGAAAATCATATTTACAATCCACGCCTGCTTGCGAAAAGGTAACGGTCATTGTTGAATTTCTAATACAGACGTGAAGATGTCTTAACACAAATCATGTTTATTTATTTGCACTATGTGAGTGTGATTGTACTGGTTCTTGGGAATATATTTTAGCGATATCTTATGAAATCGGACATACGAAATTCCTGTACATGTCTACAGTGTATCTCTTTATGCCAAAATTCGAATTTTTACACCAGGGACAATACGATCACCACATAAGTTTATTAATGATTATTTTAGACAGGGACAAAGGATGGATCTTTGTCAGTTCTGTTGAAATTATGTTATTGACGTTAAAACGAAACCCAAATGACATGAGGTTTTCACTTAAATACGATGAAAATCAAAAGGTATGAAGATGTACCGGGGGAAACAGTACAGACATCACACAACAAAATGTCGGCGTGAAATCTCGGAAGCTTGCGCGTGAAAGTTTTCCATATTAACATAGACGTATTCTTTTCGAATCCATTTTTCGCAATTTATAAAACAACTTATATTTATAATTTTGAAGAATTTTCTAATTACAAAACAAGTAAAAACAAGTACATTTGTTTGCTTAGGTTGATAGTGCACGTTCATAATGTACCTCATCGAAGTAAAGGTAGAATTTTGATAAATTTTTCAGGTGACCTATCTGTTGGTGTGGAATACCTCTATACTCATCCTCGGTCACCCAGGGCTTTTTCTTCCTATACTATTCACAATCATCCCCTGTGAACTTCATCAGGACAATCTGTTCATAAATAACCACTGAGTCTTGCTATGAAACAGTTACCTAATGTCACAGCTTGATACGAGTTGTGGAAATATGTGTTTGGTAACTCTGAGATTAAAACAGTCTTTTCAGCGCATGCCCAAAATCTTGAATTTTTAAATTTCCAAGGAAACGTTCCCTACTGGTTGGCTATGAACACGGACGTGTGAGCTAATGGCTGGTATCCCGATTTTGATTTAGGCTAATGAAACCAATTTCAGAAGTGTGGGAACGTATCAATTTTTTCATTTCTCTGTGGGTGTTTGATGAAAAATGATTGTAATTTGGATATCTGTTACCAATCAATATTTCATTTTACCTTACATGATGCATCACATACACGTCTGAGAAGCTACAGAGTTCATGTCTTCTAAACTTTTCATCACGTAAATTTATGTCTACAAAAGCTACACGTAGCCTCTCGGTAGCGATACGAGACAAATGCTGAGATTTCAATCAGAAAATTTGAAGAGTTTTGCGGATACACTGAAAGAAGAATGGTGGACGCAGGATTAGAAGAAAGTGCGTTGTCTGCGAAAACCTTCTGCGCAGAAGAACCCCTATAGTCTTAGGCCATGGCTAAAACAGTGAAAAGGTGAACTCGCAATGTTTGATTATTAGTTGACTTAAATGTGAACCAGACTGAACTGTATGAAATTATAGTAAACTAGAAACCTGTATCAATATTACCTTCTGTCGAATGTTTACTTAAATCAAATTTCTTATTTCAGTTCTAATGATGCACAAAGCTTGCCTTCTCATTGCTCACCTTAGTCACGTGACTGCCAAGTAAGCAAAACTTTATATCTCGAGCAGAAAGAGATTATGTTTAAACCTCTAACAATTCAAATAAGACATATGTATATTATTTTGTCAAGGGATTGTGTTTTTGTAATGGGATTAAATCGTGGTGATTTCATAGTAACAAGGGTGCTTCTACGATGAATCTTCTCCAGAAAGGGTGGGTGACGTAGCAACAAATTACGTCATAGGATGTATGACTGATAAACATTCAGTTCTGTTCATTAAACATCTTCAAATTTCATTGGTATTTATTGGAACATACCGTCATACTTACACAACACTTGAATAAGATTGAACGAGTCTTTCAAAAAATGTCTTCGTTTGTCAATAACCCTTGTTAAAAACCCTTTTACACAATTTCTCGTTTAATATTCTCATAAGGGTGATTTGATAAAAGTTTCCTTTACGTTCCAGACAATGGTGTTGTGATCCCCCTGCTACCAGAGAGGCCATGTTGGGTCTAAATCTAAAAGACAACAATCAAGACGACGAAAGATTCGTCAGTACTGCCGACATCAGCTACGACTTGATATGAAGAAATTATATCTTAAAGTTCAAAGAAAACGAACTATAAAAGAAGAAGAAATATACTAGTTATGTTTTCAAAAATAAATCTATGTACACGTGTTAAGATAAATATTGTTGTACTACTTGCCGATGTCAAATCCTGCATTTATTTTAATCTTACTATAACTATGATACCGCCGCAAGTATGACGACATGATAGCATGTTGTTGTGACGTAGGAGTATTAGATCTTAACTATCAGGCAAGAGAAAGGTTTCATTCATTTTTCAAATCTACAAAATAAAACAAACGCAGAAATGATAATTCTGACGATTGGTTTATAAACAGGGATTATTTTCCAATACTCTTTTAAAAAAGCACCCAAATATCGGCATTTAATTTTCATAAATACACAAGGAAAGACACAGGGGGTTAATATTAATCAGTAACGAGTGTGACCACCCTTTGCATCAATGCAAGCAAGTACACGCCTCCTCATTGAAGTCGTCAGGCGTCGGATGACGTCAGCAGGGATACTGTTCCATATGTTTAACAGAGCTTGCTCAAGTTCCTGCTGGTTGTTTGAATGTGACATCAGCTTACTCAATTGGCGGTCAAGGTGATCCCAAAGGTGTTCAATGGGGTTCACATCTAGTGAGTTGGCTGGCCACGGCAAAACAGTGACGTTGGCGTTCTCGAGGAAGTCTGTAACAATTCGGGTAGTTTGAGGTCTTTCCTTGTTGTGTTACATTACCAATCCTTTTGGCTGTTGTTTGGTGAAAGGAACGACGTTAGATCTCAGTACCTCACAAGTTTATCGCTGGCCAATCAGATTCCCTCGCAGAACAACCAGCGGCGTCGTCATTTGGCCACAAATCCCTCCCCATAACATGATACCTCCGCCTCCAAACGGGTAAACTTCTCTACTGCAGTTTGGCGCGAGACGCTCGCCCCTTCGTCGATGAACTCGAACCCTGCCATCGTTCCTGAGTAGGCAAAACCTGCTCTCGTCTATAAACAGCACCCTCTCCCAATCACGTAGCTGCCATCGGCGTACAGTATGTGTTTTTTTGCGTTGACGGTGTAAACGGGTCAAAGCCATTTCACGGGTACACCAGTCAAACGAAGTCGATGAAGGTTTGTTCTTGTGCTGATGAAATGACCGAGTGCCGTCGCCGCTGTTGATGTCGCCGTTACGAATTGGTTTCGGAGGTGAATCTGCCTGATGTAGCGATCTTCGGCCGCAGTTGTTAACCTCGGTCTTACCGATCTTGATATGACCTGTGTCTGGCTTGTCTGCTGGTAGCCTATTAACAGCCTTCTGATGTTGGTTTGGCTGACGTTGAAGGTTCTTGGCGTTGGGAAGCGCCCATAGTGGACATACCGATAGCTTGGTCACGTTGCGCTTGCGGTAGCCTTGGCATACTTTTGATGTTCTTTATGTTACTGAATGTCATGTCTCAAAAACGTTTTGCACGTGTATGAGAATGCACAATTCCAGGGGCTGAGTTCGATGCGATGCGTTCGTGTAAAGGAAACGATGCAGTAATACTATCATGTCCTGCTTAGAATCAAACCCGTATCAGCTCTCTCAACGTTTCCATAAAAAATAAAAACATTTCTTTTGCCTGGGAGTTTAGTACTACGGTCATACGAATTAAAAAAATGTAGACGCTATTCAAAATTAAAAAACGATTATCAACCTCATCAATGAGTTTATACCAGACTCGCATTTGCTCCTTTGATAACAAATCATAATCTTTATTTATTAAAATATCGTATTACACTTGAGATCGTTTATTATCATCTATAGATATCCAAATCATACAAGGACACATAGATTTAAGAAGATTTCAGATTTTAGATGAATTCTCACTTATCAAAATAAGAATATAAGATTTTTATTAAAATACATCGAACCACCATAACTGGTTTATGGGAGACTTCTCTACTTTGGAATTTGATTTTTTTGGCATAGGTCTTTTGGTCTTTGAATACGGGATTTGGATACGAGTGATGTTGTCTTTTGATACGGGACTTAGGGTCTTTTAGTATGGGCCTCGTGGTGTTTGGCTACGGATCTTGTGGTCTTTTGGTATGGGTCTTGCTGTCTTTGAGAACGGGTATGAATGGGGTCCGCCACTATCTCTAAGCTAGTCTTCCCCCTATCAGAAATTATCCAATTCAATCTTTGCAAATGAAATTTCTGACAGTTTAACGTAGTATAACGTAGTTAATGATGCCTAGCGTGTTTAGAAAATTTACTGCCAAAACGGTATTCGTAAGAATAAAACATTTGATCTCATATAACCAGTATGGATACCTTCCTTGCTCATCAAAGAGATAACTTTGTTTCATTTTTGACTGACTTCTCTCTCTGTAGAAGTATTTAAAACGACGTGTCTAATTGCACAGTCAAATAGAATAGAAACAATCATGATTCTCAAATATTGGCTTGGGTGTGTGTGTTTCAAATTATACAGTTACAACATGTCCGATATTCCACGCTTCCTATGATTAAATCTCCCGAAGGCACTTCTCTTACGTTTTAATGCAGTTAAACAACTTGCTCCATCAGCGTTTTTAAATCGGCATTGTTCTTCCAAATACCCTGATTTCCTTCACGCCAAAGGTCTCGTATCGCTGAAGGTTGGCACTTTTAGCTATGGTGAACTTGTTATTTGTTCCGCCAATGAAATGTCATTATGCAAGGAGCTTGAAAATAATCTTGAACTCTACGCATGTTTCTATCCGGTTGTGCCGTTATTGCTGGATGCGAGTAATTTCATTGGCTGGTGAGATTGCTAGCGGTACGAGGCCTTTGGCCTGAAGGAGATCAAGGTATTTGGAAGAAAACCGGCGGATTTAGATTCGCCGATGTAGTAGAGTGACAGTCGAAAGGATTAAATGTTTCGAGTTATTGCCTGTATAGGTTTACTGCCTTATTCGGATATTTCTTCTCCAAAAGGGCTAGCGACCGTCCGTATAGGCGCATGTTCTGTTGCTAGTTCAGTGTAGTCAAAACTTTTAATTAGTTGACGAATCACGTCATAGCGTTAAAAAGGAGAAATGGCGACGATCATGTGGGAAGAATGCTTCACATGAGTAACTGCAAAGCTTTTGATTCCGAAAGCCCTTAGAAGAGGCATTGCAGTTGGCTAAGATAACTTACTTCAGAACATGCGACTATACTGGATGTTCTCAGACTCCAAGATGGATCGAGTACGAAACCCTGTAGTGACTATATCGATTTTAACCAAACTGACTTTTAGTGCCGTCTGAAATGTTTTATTTTCAGAGATATATAACATACATGTAAGCCAATACCCTGAAAAAACTAATGCCACTGGAGGTCATAAGAAAATTGTAGTCAGTTCAAAACTGCTTTTTATGTTGAATAAAATTGTATGCATTTCCACGTAGTGTTTTTTCGGTAACTAATATGTTAATTGAACTTAATTTCACAGGTATCGCTTTTTAAGAAATAGCAATTATCACAGTTTCCAATTTGTAATGTGACATACATGCTCAGTTAATACTTGAGGCCTGTCCGAAAGGCCGAGGACGGCTTCACTGACAACAATTATATTTCCCGTTATATATCATATGGTAATAACTGAATAAATTAACTAACTCGGCCCGAGTGAAAAGATTACAGAGAAAACAAAGAGTCCCTTCCCTTTAACGAATAAAGTGTGTGGTACTGTAGACGGTTCCGTTTCAAATAAGAGCTCGGTGCAAAACAAGAGACACCAAGTTCTTAGCTCATATACTTCTTTCAGTCAATGAACATGAGGTTTTGTAGGATTCGGAAGTCTGATTTGAGTTTTATTGAGACTGTGTAATTTCGAAATTAGCTTCTAAATAGGACTATATTGCCTCCGATCATGATCAATACCTAGGTAACCTAAACAGTATGAGAAAAGGTTTATGATATTAATTCCACTCCTACTCGGACTTACCCGATATTGCTAACATTGGTAGTCAGGAAATCCTTGGACCATTTACTTTACTAAGGTTAACCTTAACTCCCATTCTTTAACATTGCACTAAGGTTACCTTAAGGACTTACGGTCACCTTAGGGCTTTCTGGAAGCAGGCCCATGAGTTCACCTAAAGTTTAGTTTGTTCTACCCGAAAGACGATATACCGGGATATGGTGGCCCCTGCGGTGATAAAGTGCCAAAAAGCCTAACGTGAAGAAATTAACCCCACGCATCAAAGCATTGGAAACACAAATAAACAGACATACGCCATTTCTCAATATTGGACACTGAAAACATCACAATCATTATGATGATTTATTAACAAAGGGTGCAGATATTTGAAACTTTGTACAAAATAAATTTGTATTGAAATTGTTGTTGCTGTTATAACCAGCACCTCAACCCTGTCGAGTGGAGCCAGAACTTACTTCCGGGTAAAGCTGTAAGTAAATTATAGTATGTTAGTTAGATTTTGACAGTATTTTACGTTCAGGAAGAAAATAACTTAAATGGGTGGAGGATGTATTTACATGTCCTTGATTGGGTTCATCTATTGAAACGTTAGACAATTCAAAAGGGAGACTTCGAACCCTTTAAAGCATCTCAACGTACAAATTACGGTTTAGATACGCGAATCAATTTACCTAACTCTGATTAACAAAAGGTGTTGACACTAAAATGGCCGCATGCAATTTTCATGCATGCCAATTGATATATACGTGACATTTTTTCATTGACTATGGATAATAAGATTGTGTAATGAAATGTTTATTCAGTGGAAGAAAATATGTTTTCCACAAACTTCTTTCAAATGGAGAATTTTTTAGAAAAATAATCTTGCTTCATTTTCTATAGTAGTAACAATAGGCGTAACAATATCATAACTGCAAATCCTTGTGCTTTTAATCGTAAAAATAAGACATGATTTACAAATCGTGAAGGGGACATGAAATACAGCAAAGGAAGAAAACTAGACATATATTTCAAACGCAAGTGTGTTTTAAATGTAGGTTTCAAAACATTCTTTGTTCAACTCACCATTGATGTGACCATTGCCTTGAACTGCGCCCGAGTGCTGTTAACTTCAAGAGAGAATGAAATAACTTGACAAAAATGTTTTACATAAAAAGGATATCAAATTTAAAGGATATGTTTGCTTTTAAAGTATTAAAAGAATTTGAATACCTGTACTCACATCTGATATTATGTTGATATTAATATTGTCATAAACGACAGGAAAAGTATGGAACTAATTATTGGATTCTTGGTGATGTAGATACCAGTGAATAACCTATACATTAATGAGTCAGCTGACACTTAATTTACTTAATTTACTTCCAGCCATTTACCATCCGACTACATCAGAGTATTTGAATCCCCAAAACTAGCCAGTACCCTGAGACCTACTAAAGGCCTAATGTTTCGTTTTGCTTACGGCGGCTTATTCATGACTACGATTAGCGCGTGAATTTTCAGCCAATGTTCTGCAAGGGGCTTGAAGGAAATATCTCAATTTATCATGCGGGTAGTGCCGCTGTTGGTGGATGCGAGTCGTTTCAATATACACAATACTACAGGTAGGTGCTTTTGGGCAGATAGATATCAAGGTATTGTACGATATATAGAGAATACAAAACGACGTTCCGTTTGATAACATTTTTATGAAACGAGTGAATGGTTTGGTATTCAACGAGCGAAAGTGAGTTAGATACCAATACCATTCACGAAGTTATGAAAATATTATCAAACGGGACTGAGTTTAGTATTTTATTTATTTCTCGCAGAATTATATCAAATAAAAGCAGGAAAATCGCATAGATTACCATTGCTGTCGGGCCGCTAACATTGTGACGTCATACTTAAATATTGTGACGTCAATCAGCCCGTTTATCCCAGAATAATTCCGAGATCGAAGAATCAAGTTCAGAGCCAACAGAATTTGTAACATGTATCACTACATGTACATGTAATCACTACAACGCAAGTCCAAACAGTAATACATCTGGTCAATAATTATGAACGCTGGGCACGAGTTTGCTCTTATGGAGATTCTCTGTGAGTTGTTTGAGTCACTTATGCAAAAATTAATGAATGGTGATGTTTTAATCGCAAAAGACTTACTGTTGCTGAAAATTGACAACCTATCTTTCATTAAAGTTATTCTCCCTCACCTGCGGTAGACCTCATAGCTTCGAAGGTAATGATGGCACTTCCTTGAGAAATAGTTTTGAAGATCTCAAAGGCTTTATCCGGCGTGTCTCCATAACGACAGGACCAAACAGTGACCCATTCATATGGAGTGACCTGGCAGTCACCTGAAACAAGCAATTACATTAGATGTTTTGTTAAGAAAGTAATGGGGTCTCATGAAAAAGAAAACACATGCTACCAATTGCAAGAAGTTCTGATATAAGCAATACAGAAGTTTCTTAAACGAACTCAACAAGTTATTCGTTTAAAAGAAACGAATTCATATTTGTACGTTTTCGATGAAGACAATTACACACCTCAAAGGATGTGCAATGCAAATGTGGAATAGACCTTGTTCCGAGGAATAAAGGCTTCAGAATATTGCCTCAACCAGGAAACGAACTCAATCCGTTCTCTCTTCAAGATTTCCTTCATCTTCTTGACCACGTGACCACGTGATTGACTAGGTTTTGCCCACCTTAAACTTGTATCAGAATTTGCGCCGTATAAGCTGTTGTCAGATCGGAGTGAGAGAAAACTTCCGATTGAACGAGTTCGAATCCCGGTTGAGACAAAACTTTGCAATTTTCATTCCTTGGAAAACGGCCTATTTCAATCAGAGAGTTGACGAATCTAACATGACTAACGTCAGATCATGACTTCTTCTTCTAGATGAGTCATAAACCAAACATGATTACCATTGATATCGTAGAGAATGAGGTCCCGATCAAGGTCCTTGGGTGTCATGGTACCATCACCGTCGTTGTCATTAAAGTCCAGGATCCGCTCGATCTTACCATCAAAGGTTTTTGGGGGATTACAACAGAACCTAGAAAAACAGTTGCACAAGAGGTTTTGTTGTTGAAAAAAGTGCCCAAAAATAAGTTTAAAAAAACCAATGTCGTCGGACCTAAAGCAAAGCACATCCGTACCGGTCTGAGGGGCAACCAATGGAGGCATTATAGAGCTAGTTATTCATAGTGAAACTGACCAAAGTGCCACTGATTTCAATATATGAATACAAGTTGATAAAAGTAACAAATAGCCGAGGCTTGCCGGAAATATTTTTACTTTTATCAACGAGTGATATATTAATATATTTGAAAAAAGAACACACACGGGTTAGATTAATAAACCATGATCGTGTTACATTACGTTTCAATGTTTATGACGTCATACCATGGTGATGTCATTACTTGATGATGTAAACAAAATTGGTTCCAGGTAGTTGAAAATGAAAGAACTTGTTCATTGTCGCTGTCAAAATGAACTATCACGCAAGCGAAATCGCATGCGGAACATAGTTTTTGATATAATAAATTCAGACAGGAAAACATTTTTCTAATTAGGTGCGATTGATCAGCTTATAAACAATTTGTGAAAATAACATGTGAGATATATTCTATAGATTGCTTCCAATAAATTATGAAACAGTTAATGTCTCTTTAAAACTAGCCGTTGTAAGATAACAGATACAGTTTATAGCTTCAATCCCTCCCATTAAACCACTCATTGAAATAAAGTTAAAACCCAATGAGGGCCCTTCGGTTCATTTTTTAGAGCTATGAATAACTCATTGAATAAAAATCATTTACACAAAAACAAATCAAACTTTCTCTACAGAAAATTGAAAATGTAATCTTCACCTTTAAAAAACACAACAGAAAAGTTCAAAATGCAGCGTAAGGTAAGTTTAATCAGGGCTCCGGTATATAATTGCTTGTCAATGTTTACTTACGAACCACTCGGGTCGAAAAGGTTGGCTGTCACCGGCACGGCAACCAGTAACACACACATTATAGCTGTCCGCTTTCTCATGTTGCTTTAAAGGAAAGTTGACCTGAAGAGATTGTATAAATAGTGACGACAGAAAGGGTTGGATATATAGTATATATAGTATGAATAGATGGATGGATGGATGGATATATTCTTGGATGGATGGATGGAAGGAGATATATATATATATATATATATATATATATATATATATATATATATATATATATATGATGATGATGATGAATGCAATAGGTAAATGACTGGTTAAAGGAAATTGTATAAATTGACAGAATACATTTACAGTCAACTCGCGATAGTCCGGCCACCGGTAATCCGAATCTCGCAGTGTGTATATTCACTGCACTTAATAATAATTGAAAACAGAAAACAGGTTTATTAACGCGCAATAGAAGGATACATAAATTTGAGTAGAAAGTTCCTTTGATAAGTGTCATATACGAAGAAAGAAAGTCATTCACGTTTTTATATTAGTGATCTACATTGTCAATTATTTCACTTATTTGAATATGTATATAATCATCGTTAATTACAACAATGCAGAAATCAAAAGTAAACATAAAATCTCTAGCAAAATCACCAAATGATATGAATCAAACAATATTATCTTAGATGAAAAAGTTAGAGTAAGAAAACAATATAATTTTACTTTCACATATCCTATTTCACACAAAAAATAAATTTGACAAAAGTACCTGTTTATTGGTTCTTTCCAAATGCCTTTCTGTGACCCTCGACACTGATGAAGAATTTTTTTCGTCGGCAACCGGACGAGTCTGTATTTACCTTGGAGGGGAGACGGGAACGCCTTTTTTCAATACTCATGAGATTTTTCACCAAGATACTCTGTCGGCTTCTAACATGAATCGCGGGATATACAGTACGGTTTTCGCGTATCATTGTTTACTTCCGAAAATCATTATTTGCTCACTTGCATCGATCAAATATGGTTGTATAGGCCCAAATCCAGTTTCGATATACTGCGGGGAATTATACAAGCGATGTGGGCAGTCCTAGATTTTAAACTTTAACCCTTCTATGGACAAATTTAATCTTTCTTTTTGAAAATTTTGAAATTGATTTTATTATTTTGATGTTTGATGTTAACATTGAATCAAACTTTTAGTTTGGTTTATTTCAGAAGAGTCACACACAATATGTGCTATTTTATCAATTTTTAATTTCAAAAGTTGTTACTTGCAAATACTATTTTTATCTTTGAACATATTATTAACCTGTAATCTCGGGATTTGTTTGCTGGATACATATACAATCATCCCTGTAATACAAATCTCACACATCTATCGCACTAACGATATGATATCAATCAAACTAGAGCAATTTGAATAATCTGTAATATTTGTAAATCAAAATTACCTTCAATATGATGATACCTTATGAAGATGATGATGATGATGATGAAATTACAATAAAAGTTTATTACTGACAAAACACTTATCCAAAATCTATCAAAGTAGTCTTTTTATTTCATAAGACTAGATAAAACTTAAAAGTATTTATGAAAAAGGGAAACAGGAATGACTGTATTTTCGGAATCCTTTATATATACAACTTCCCTCGAAAGGCATAACTTGTGCTAGCCTTAACCACCGGCTGGTAAAAGTCTTGATTTTCATCTTAATTTTAGTGGTTCAAATGCAGCGCCACTGTCGGGGGTTAGTGGTGATATATAGGATATTCCTTATTGGACTTTAACCCCTTCATTCCTAATACACCAGTAACCTATACGTTTTTTTAGCCTGATCTCTCATTTGTACAGGTGAAAGGGTACGAAGGTCAAGTGCAGTAAGATGTCGAGCCGGCACAGGAAAGCCAGGGATGACGTTACTTATGCCTTATAGGGTTTCTACGGGTCTGGTTTTGTAGCAAGAAAGGCTATCCATCGCCCTGATGAAGTGTCTTTAAATCGTAAATTATCATTTGTGTAAACCCGATTAATATACAAAGTGTAGATTATCTTTACCCGTAACGATTTGACAGTTGTAAAGAGCATAACTGTATATGAACAAGAATTAAGTTCCCTGTAAGCCGTAACAACAGTGATACGAGAGTTGCTAACCGAATTCGACCTTTTACAAAAAATTAATATTCATTAGACACCTTAAGTGTTTGCTTGGCAAAGGACAGGCAGCTCTTCTGTAAATACGCTAAGCTAGCAAGAACACGGTCGATGAGTATGTAGATAGATAAAATCATTTACGGTTACTTTCTATGACTAATAAAGCTAAGTAATTGGCCATATCCTTTTTAAATATAAGAGAAAACAGAGGATAATTTGCAAACGATTTATTTCAATGTAACGCGGTAAATTAAGATATTCAACAACCTTTTGGAACATTTTAACAATGAAAAAATGCAGATAGGACAAATAAAGTCTTATTTCGGAAAACCGTTCAATGGACAAACAGTTAATCAGACATTTCATCTATTGATATATTACTGTAAAAAGTAAGAAGTAAAAAGTAATATATGAATTGAATAATAAACATTTTAAAAAATGTACACCTTGGTGAAATCATCATTAATTTGAACTGAAATAGATGTAAATAAATGGTTTAAAATAGGTTTCATTTACTGAAGAATATGATAAATAAAAAAAGAAACATAAGAATGTATGTAAATAATTTAATATCTGAAAGTGCTTAAAAATGAAAATTAATTTAAGTAAATTCTCTATGTTTTTGAGGTTAAATATTTTAATCACCATAAAGGAATTAAACGTATGTGCGTGTGAAACCTGAAAATAGGTTTAATAACCGTAACTAAATAGAATAAAAAGTGAACTAAAGAAAGTCTATATAAAATGTTGAGAACATATCAAATTGTTTTTGAGGTCAACTTGTTGAAAGTAGATTGGTATAGATGTTGTGAGGAATACAGATCAAGTGGATGTAGACAGCTTATGGATTGTCACTTTCCCGTTCAGTGTCAGTACGGAAATGTCCGTAGTAGAGCTCAAATCGGTGAAACCTGAAGAAAAAATATTCTTAATTATAAGAGGTTCATTAATTACATTTTTACACATCATTGGCCTTTCATGACCGTTTAAGCGATGGTTGAATGTTTCGAGATAAATATTCACTTTTAAAAATAAGATAATCATAGACAATGCTAGAAACACTAAGGTTTCCAGAAATATAATTACACAGAAATATACATAACAAAATGGGATTTTCATTTGGCGAAAAGAGAATGATATGTTTATTAAGTGTCATGTAAGAAAGAGCTTCATTTTAAGTACGCTTCAATCATTCAAAAACATAACTAGCCGGAACACATCTATATGTTATATGATACTTACTATCGGTCTCCTCAACCACATAAACCACATTCAAGCCGCTATGGCGACACAGACGGTAGGCCCCTGGGTTCTGTGTTTCTAGCTCTGACAGAGTTTGATTCCCGGTGATGAGGAATTCACCAACGGACACTGTTGGAGAGACAAGACTCTGACTTGCCTGAAATATATAATTTTGAAATATGTGAATGGAAATCTGAATATGATTATATAAGTTTTTTTTATCAACACACAAATGAAGAGAGGTCCTAAAGATTAAACATTATACTAACGATAACCTTTAATCACAAGTCTCATATAACATTTTGATATATTATCTAAAATTCGATAATACTGAAAATATTTGACAAAACGTAAATTCAAAGAAATCATGCTTACAATCAACCGAGATAGCAAGTATTATAACATTACGCTGTGCCTGTCTTCTTAATCAATCAGCTGTTCGAGCAACATCGTTTTGTAAATCATGGGTTTGTCATAATATTTTGGTCAAATATATTGACCATGTTCTGTATAAAAATAATTTTCTGCCTTTTTTCGGTGCTTATATTTGGGAAGTAGTTTGAACACCTGACACCTTAAGCGACCTTAGCAGAAAGTTCACTATTTCACGTACATTTCTGGTTGTGAGCATGTCGACAGTGCTGTTGAAGTCGACAACGATGTTGATCGGAAGGGAGACGCACATACGTTTCTCTGGCGTCAACACCAACATGATAATCAAATCCTGTAATTGTTTAACAAGTCGTTAGAATAATTACGTATGGACAATAATGTAATAAACGATAATGATTTCTATACATTAAAGTTTTATTTTTTTTATGGAAAGAGTGTGTGAGAAGTTTTCCATTCATTAATTTATTCATTTATATATCTATTCAAAATAGATTTCATGATTTGTTTTACTTGAAAACTATGGTATGAAATATGCATGGCCTTTATAACAAAACTGGAAATATGTTGAGATGATAACTTCGTATATATCCTTTTGGTTCTTTAATCCGTATGTTAACTACATTTACACCCATGTGCCATTCACAAAAATCTATCAATAAACATAATTATTCAATGAATTTAGTAAAATAGAACATATAAGGTCAAAAAAATGTTTGAAGAATTCATATAAGAGAGATTGTATGTTTGTAGAAAGTACATATAAAGATAATTGCATATATTGACTTACGTTTTTGAAATCATACGCCGACAGTGTAGGAGTGATGTCCATTTGCATAAGATTAGGCTTGTCCATGGAAACAAAGAAGACAGATTTTTTGTTTCTATTAGCAACCGCCTTCTCCACTACCGTCACGTTGCTCGACAACTGGCGACTCCATTCGAGGAGGTTGGCTCGCCCCTGGCACAGAAAATATTAAAGTGTTAATATCACAAAATAATCATTTCAGATTTAGATATAAGAAGACATATGCATAAGGGCATAGTTCAGAATTATTTGCGTCTATACTATGATCATGGTTCCCTGTAACACAGCGTTACGTTCCCATGGAAACGGAATACATTAGAAGCACAAATTAACATACCGAGGGAACCAGGGCACGATACTTTGACTCAACTCTGGTCACTCGGGTCACAGAGCACCGACCCTCTTTAATCTACCATTCTTAGCAGAAACTCTGTGACTTGACCTATGCAAAAAGCAATATCATTGTGCCAACTGTTTGGTCTTTAAACCAAAGGTTTTTCTCAATAATAATAAGAAAAGTTTGAATACGTTGCTCATGGTTCATCTTTTATAGAAAGGGCACTGATCTAAGTTTCACAACACTGTATGCTTGTGATTCAATGATTTATATTGGCCTATGTTAATCCGTGTTCGAAATACACAAACGAAGTTTTAAAAGTTTATCCATGTTACCACTTTCTTATCAAATCTGATTTTATCAAAACAGAAGAGGTTGCATTTTTAGAAAGTATACTCACCCATTTTTGACGTCGGTTCCATTTTCGTTTATTAGTTGCGCCGTTCTTATTATTAACATTATTCTGAGATTGTCCTCCTCTTCCACGCCATCTACCGGAAGTGCTTTGACCGGAAGTACCTCTCCAAGATCTCCTGGCAGCAGCTAAAGCCACCACAACACCAATGAATAAGACAAAAGCTAAGCCAAGTTTCATTATTCCTCTTGTGCGTAAACTTCTTAAAATTTGTAATTTCGATACTTCAAAGTGGCCTTGATTTCTGTTTGGTTCAACCTTTTTCAACCTTTGACGATAGATTTTAGTGACCAGAAGAATTTATACACTTATTTCGGTGTCACGTGATCGACGTGACATAACGTGATGACCCGGTAGTTCACGTCGATGACATAATTAATGAGCGATGGTGGGCTGTGGGCTGACTTCCTTTACCTCAATACAAGTACGTAAGTGGCGGTTGAGTAATAAAATTTCTTTCCTAAAAAAGGTCATATGCAATTAAATCAATACCTACTGCATAGATTCGATTAATTGCCGATAAGCCACAGGATAAAACATGTCAAATAAATCTAAAAAATTTAAAACTGGTATTTGTTGATTTGCAAACAAAACATTGTGCATTTATCTAGCTTAACTAACTTGGTTCTTTTTTTTAAAAGAACATTTCAACAAAGAATATTGTCTTTTAAACGTTTTGAATGTTTTAATCTTCTAGTTATGCTATTTTTGCTTTAGCCTTTGAAGGATGTGAAATTTCATTCTGCTACTTACATTGTATAATGCTTGAGGTCAGTACATGGAATAAATCTTAACATATCAGATACAAATACAAATTTAACCTTATTAGGATGGACATGATTCTTTGTTTATATATTTTATGATAAATCGGACAACGAGCAGAAAATGATATTCATCTTCAATTGCATTTAGATTACAGAGTTGACAAATTCTATGTTCACTGTTTACATTTACAACAAATTTCAATTTCATAAATTTGATTTTGAAGCCGGGAACAATTGAACAGCACTTGATAAAGGCAAAACTTCGTCTGAAAATGATGAAAGAAATAGCTGAAAGACATTTGGATGAAATTGTAGCCCATGTTCACAATTATTATCAGTCTGTTTAGCAAATTTATCTGTGTAAAGGAACATAATAAGGTTCTAAGTGAGCAACCTTGTCTCACTCCTACACGTCTTTCAAATTTTTCTGATAATAATCATATTTTGGTTTGATTATTTCGTCTAAATTGTTGAAAATCTTGAGGTTAATGCACGTACAATCTGTATCTTAACGTCTCTTTGTATGAAAAGCATTAAAGAGACACTCCGTGATTGTTAGATCATATATATATATAAAACAAGTCTGGAAATGATTGAATCCCCGACCGGTTTCACACTATTCAG
This sequence comes from Phorcus lineatus, assembly GCA_921293015.1. NCBI lineage: Eukaryota > Metazoa > Mollusca > Gastropoda > Trochida > Trochidae > Phorcus > Phorcus lineatus. The sequence continues at coordinate 18,411,727 of OV121089.1, forward strand.
TGATCATCATGCGGTCTTTATGACGTTGCCATGCTATGACGTCACAGAACAAGGGGCGCATAACTCATGACAATCGATGCGTACCCACAGATTGGTGACGTCATTACTTTACATCAATCACATATAAAATACTAACAGCTGTTCTTAGATATGGACATAGTTAGGTGACATTATTTGCATTTAATTGTGGCTTAAAAGGTTTCATGAAAAAGTGTTCTTCCATCTTTCTCTTCTCATCGCTATTTGACATGACTTTATAGAATGGGAATATTTTAAAATTATCCCCGGCATCTTTCTATATGTCCACTCAGTGGAATGTATCCCTGATTTGCTGCTTATGGACCCTCACTCTTGATGTAAGTGTAACCCCCGTTTGTCCTATGTAATCTTCGCCACAACCACCGCATTTGATAACATATATTAAATGATGTGCATGTCATGTTTTACCGTACATCGAATAAGTGGCCACTTTTGAAGTTATATTCTTTCCATGCTAATAAGTACGGGCAAGTGTCACAATTTGGTCTTCCACACTTGCTTATTGATTTGTCAATTTGGCTTGACTGATCAAATTTAGCTTTACTTATTATTTGTTTAATACTTCGGCTTCGCCGTTTACTCTTTATATGATGTACATGTGAAAGTTTATCTTTTAAGGTATCACAATTTTGTAGGGGGTGGAGCGTTTCCTTAAGTTTTGGGAAAATCTCTGGGTTTCTTGGATTGAATGTTGATACAAATGGTAGTACCTTTTCTTGTACTTGCTCTATCACTTTAAGGAGATCATAACGATTTTGCCGTTTTGCTTTCAAAATAGCGTCATCAATTATTTGTTTCGGATAGTGCCTTTTTAATAATAGATCTTTTAATTCATTCAATCTATAATCTACACGGTCAGTATTTGAAACAATCATGCATATATATATATATATATATATATATATATATATATATATATATATATAGATAGATAGATTTATATGGACAACTAGATAGGTAGACATAGCGGTTAGGTAGACATTGGGTGGCTGCTGTGTCGAAAAAATGAGTTGATGGTGGGAGATTGGTGAATGCAATAGGTAAATGTATGGTTAATTCTAATGAAATTGATAAATTGACGGATTACATTTATATCCACTGCGCTTAATAATATTTGAAATTAGGTATATAGATAGGAGTATAAAGTTCCTTTGATAAGTGTCATCTACGAAGAAAGAAAGTCATTCACGCTTTTATATAAGTGATCTACATGGTCAATTATTTTACTTATTTGAATATGTCTAGAACCATCGTTAAGTACAACAATGCAGAAATCAAAAGTAAACGTAAAATCTCTAGCAAAATCACCAAGTGATATGAATCGATTTCGTTTTTAATTACCCCAAATTTGGTAAACTTCCGCTCTCTGCACATGCGCATTCGCTCTTCCATTGTTTTCACTTTCACACAGTTTGCGTAACTTGCCGCAGTTTTTTTCGAATGCACCTCCATCCCCATTCATCCTCCTCTATATATTAGTTTAGAAAATTTCTATATCTATTTTTTTTAACCTTTTAGTCCTTTCCACATCTGGGAATTCTCAATCCTTTAATTGGGGGCTTTCATTCTCCAAAAAGCTATACTATTTAAAAACCGCATTATTTTACTTTATTCCTTGGTAAGCTGCCTAACATTTAATCATGGTTACACCGTTGTCTGTAGCCATCGCATTCTATCAGGCTGCACCGTTCTCTGCAGCCTTCGCATACTGCCAGGCTGCACCGTTGTCTGCAACCTTTGCATTCCATTAGGCTGCACCGTTGTCTGCAGCCATCCCATCCTTGTTAGGCTGCACCGTAGTCTAGCATCAGCTTACCATGGAACAAAAACTTTACAGGTCTACCAGCCATCTTTATTCCATCCATATTGGTCACTGGTAGGCCTTCACATCATAATTCATTATTTTGTTGCAACTGAGAATTCCTCATTTATGCCAAAATATATTTCATAACCTTATTATAGTCATTCTTGTCTTTGTTGTTTGTCTCCAGTCGAAGAACGTCCCTGTAATACCATTCCTTAAACATCAATCGAAATAACGATTTGATATCAATCGAATGAGAGCAATTTGAATACTCTGTAATATTTGTTAATCAAAATTACCTACAATATCATAATACTCATATTGAAGCGTGTCAAAGTAAACATGATACCTTATGATGTCACCACATGCAAATCATTCATACATGTTTAACAAGTGTCGTTTATTTCATATATGCACATGTTCAAGAGTGTTTCTTCACTAGCAACCGCTGTCTTTCTATGGCTCTCGTTTCTTATCGTCTGTCACGCCAAAGTCGTTCAAATGTTACGATGATGATGATGATGATGATGATGATGATGATGGTGATGATGATGATGATGATGATGATGATAAAACGAGTGAAGGTTTAGTATCTGACGAGGGTAGGTGAATTCCACACGGAAACCATTCACAAATACTTCGGACTGAGTTGTTTCTAATCATTACCTTTTACAATTTAATTTCGATATAAGTTTATTATTGAGACAATACTTATCCCAAATCCATCAAAGTCGTATATCTATTTCATAAGACTAGATAAAACTTAAAAGTATTTTTGAAAACGGGAAACAGGAATGACTGTATTTTCGGAATCCTTTACATATACAACTTTCCTCGAAAGGCATATCTTGTGCCAGCCTTAATCACCGGCTTGTTAAAGTCTTGATTTTCATTTTTTAGTGGTTTAAATGCAGCGCCACTGTCGGGATTAGTGGTGATATATAGGGGATTTATAGGAGACTTTAATACCTTCATCCTTAAGACACCAATAACCTATACGTTTTTTTAGCCTGATCTCTCATTTGTACAGGTGAAAGGGTAAAAAGGTCAAGTGTAGTAAGATGTCGAGATGGCACAGGAAAGCCATGGATGATGTTACAAATGCCTTATAAGGTTTCTACGGGTCTGGTTTTGTAGCAAGAAAGGCTATACATCGCCCTGATGAAGTGTCGTTTAATCGTAAATTATCATTTCCGTAAACCCGATTAATTTACAAAGTGTAGATTTTGCTTTACCTATAACGATTTGACAGTTAAGATAATAACTGTTTCAGAACAAGAATCAAGTTCCCTGTAAGCCGTAACAACAGTGATACGAGAATTGCTAACCGAATTCGACCTTTTACAAAAAAATTAATATTCATTTGACACCTTAAGTATTTGCTTGGCAAAGGACAGGCAGCTCTTCTGTAAATATGCTAAGCTAGCAAGAACACGGTCGATGAGTATGTAGATAGATAAAATCCTTTACGGTTACTCTCTGTGACTAATAAAGCCAAGTAATTGGTCATATCTTTTTGAAATATATGTAAAAAACAGAAGACAATTTCCAAACGGTTTATTTCAATGTAACGTAAATTAAGTTATTCAACAACCTTTTTGATCATTTTAACAATTAAAAAAATGCAGATAGGACATATAAAGTCTTATTTCGGAAAACCGTTCAATGGACAAACAGTTAATCAGATATTTCATCTATTGATATACTACTGTAAAAAGTAAAAAGTAATGTATGATTTGAAAAATAAACATTTAAAAAAATGTACATCTTGGTGAAATTATCATTAAACTAGTTTATCTACTGAAGGATATGATGAATAAAAAATGCAACATAACAATGTATGTAAATGGTTTAATCCCTGAAAGAACTTAAAAATGAAAATTAACTTAAGTAAAATCTATATGTTTTTTAGGTTAAATATTTTAATCATCATAAAGGAATGAAAACGTATTTACATGTGATACATGAAAATAGGTTTAATAACCGTAACTATACAGTATAAAAAGTGAACTAAGGAAAGTCGACATAAAATGTTGAGAACATATCAAATTGTTTTTGAAGTCAACTTGTTGAAAGTAGATTGGTATAGATGTTGTGAGGAATACAGATCAAGTGGATGTAGACAGAGTATGGATTGTCACTTTCCCGTTCAGTGTCAGTACGGAAATGTCCGTAGTAGAGCTCAAATCGGTGAAACCTGAAAAAAAAATCTTAATTATAAGAGGTTTATCAATTACATTTTGACACATCATTCATGTCGATATAGCATTTTTCTTAACAACCATTGTCTTTCTTGTTTTGGACGTATATGACGTCGTACGATCTAAACGTTGTGACGTTACGTTGGCCTTTCTTGACCGTTTAAGCGATGGTAGAATGTTTCGAGATAAACATTCACTTTAAAAATAAGATAATCATAGGCAAAGTTAGGTTAGAAAGCACTATGGTTTCCAGAAATATATTCACGCTTAAATATACATAACAAAATGGTGAAGGACCATCTCAATATGCAATACATAAGTATTTTGTGCATCATTATTTCAGCATTCAATTATATAGATATTTTCCTTAACATTTCTTGCTGAGAATCTATAACAGGTTATGTACTTTACTAGGTGAAGGAATAAGATTAGGGGTTTAACGCCGCTTTCAGGAGCATTTCACTTATATCACGGCTGCTAGTATTAATGCAGGCAGAAAGCCCGCAACACCAATGTGATTATGCATTGCGGTGAAACTTACGAGCATCGGCTGAACCATGGGTGGTACTGCGCTTAAATTTAGTGAAGCATTGCACTCAAACCCTACTGCATGTAGACAAAGTTGCCGAGCGCCGGGATTTCATATGGCGAAAAGAGAATTATATGTATTAAGTGTTATTTAAGAAAGAGCTTCATTTTAAGTACGCTTCAAAGAGCTTCATTTTAAGTACGCTTCAAAAACATAAATAGCCGGAACACATCTGTATGTAATATGATACTTACTATCGGTCTCCTCAACCACATAAACCACATTCAAGCCGCTATGGCGACACAGACGGTAGGCCCCTGGGTTCTGTGTTTCTAGCTCTGACAGAGTTTGATTCCCGGTGATGAGGAAATCACCAACGGACACTGTTGGAGAGACAAGACTCTGACTTGCCTAAAATATATGATTTTGAAATATGTGAATGGAAATCTGAATATGATTATATAAGATTTTTTTATCAACATACAAATGAAGAGAGGTCCTAAAGATTAACGATAACCTTTAATCACGATAAACCTTAAATGTCTCATATAACATTTTGATATATTATCTAAAATTCGATAATACCGAAACTATTTAACAAAACGTAAATTCAAAGAAATCATTAACATTAAACGCATCATGCTTACAATCAACTGAGATAGCAAGTATTATAACATTACGCTTTGACTGTCGTCTTAATCAATCAGCTGTTCGAGCAACATCGTTTTGTAAATCATGGGTTTGTCATAATATTTTGGTCAAATATATTGACCATGTTCTGTATAAAAATAATTTTCTGCCTTTTTTAGGTGCTTATATTTGGGAAGTAGTTTGAACACCTGACACCTTAAGCGACCTTAGCAGAAAGTTCACTATTTCACGTACATTTCTGGTTGTGAGCATGTCGACAGTGCTGTTGAAGTCGACAACGATGTTGATCGGAAGGGAGACGCACATACGTTTCTCTGGCGTCAACACCAACATGATAATCAAATCCTGTAATTGTTTAACAAGTCGTTAGAATAATTACGTATGGACAATAATGTAATAAATGATAATGATTTCTATACATTAAATTTTTATTTTTTTTATGGAAAGAGTGTGTGAGAAGTTTTCCATTCATTAATTTATTCATTTATATATCTATTCAAAATAGATTTCATGATTTGTTTTACTTGAAAACTATGTTATGAAATATGCATGGCCTTTATAACAAAACTGGAAATATGTTGAGATGATAACTTCGTATATATCCTTTTGGTTCTTTAATCCGTATGTTAACTACATTTACACCCATGTGCCATTCACAAAAAATCTATCAATAAACATATTCAATGAATTTAGTAAAATAGAACATATAAGGTCAAAAAAATGTTTGAAGAATTCATATAAGAGAGATTGTATGTTTGTAGAAAGTACATATAAAGATAATTGCATATATTGACTTACGTTTTTGAAATCATACGCCGACAGTGTAGGAGTGATGTCCATTTGCATAAGATTGGGCTTGTCCATGGAAACAAAGAAGACAGATTCTTTGTTTCTATTAGCAACCGCCTTCTCCACTACCGTCACGTTGCTCGACAACTGGCGGCTCCATTCAAGTAGGTTGGCTCGCCCCTGGCACAGAAAATATTAAAGTGTTAATATCACAAAATAATCATTTCAGATTTAGATATAAGAAGGCATATGCATAAGGGCATAGTTCAGAATTATTTGCGTCTATACTATGATCATGGTTCCCTGTAACACAGCGTTACGTTCCCATGGAAACGGAATACATTAGAAGCACAAATTAACATACCGAGGGAACCAGGGTACGATACTTTGACTCAACTCTGGTCACTCGGGTCACAGAGCACCGACCCTCTTTAATCTACCATTCTTAGCAGAAACTTTGACTCAACTCTGGTCACTCGGGTCACAGAGCACCGACCCTCTTTAATCTACCATTTGACTTGACCTATGCAAAAAGCAATATCATTGTGCCAACTGTTTGGTCTTTAAACCAAAGGTTTTTCTCAATACTAATAAGAAAAGTTTGAATACGTTGCTCATGGTTCATCTTTTATAGAAAGGGCACTGATCTAAGTTTCACAACACTGTATGCTTGTGATTCAATGATTTATATTGGCCTATGTTAATCCGTGTTCGAAATACACAAACGAAGTTCTAAAATTTTATCCATGTTACCACTTTCTTATCAAATCTTATTTTATCAAAACAGAAGAGGTTGCATTTTTAGAAAGTATACTCACCCATTTTTGACGTCGGTTCCATTTTCGTTTATTAGTTGCGCCGTTCTTATTATTAACATTATTCTGAGATTGTCCTCCTCTTCCACGCCATCTACCGGAAGTGCTTTGACCGGAAGTACCTCTCCAAGATCTCCTGGCAGCAGCTAAAGCCACCACAACACCAATGAATAAGATAAAAGCTAAGCCAAGTTTCATTATTCCTCTTGTGCGTAAACTTCTTAAAATTTGTAATTTCAATACTTCAAAGTGGCCTTGATTTCTGTTTGGTTCAACCTTTTTCAACCTTTGACGATAGATTTTAGTGACCAGAAGAATTTATACACTTATTTCGGTGTCACGTGATCGACGTGACATAACGTGATGACCCGGTAGTTCACGTCGATGACATAATTAATGAGCGATGGTGGGCTGTAGGCTGACTTCCTTTACCTCAATACAAGTACGTAAGTGGCGGTTGAGTAATAAAATTTCTTTCCTAAAAAAGGTCATATGCAATTAAATCAATACCTACTGCATAGATTCGATTAATTGCCGATAAGCCACAGGATAAAACATGTCAAATAAATCTAAAAAATTTAAAACTGGTATTTGTTGATTTGCAAACAAAACATTGTGCATTTATCTAGCTTAACTAACTTGGTTCTTTTTTTTAAAAGAACATTTCAACAAAGAATATTGTCTTTTAAACGTTTTGAATGTTTTAATCTTCTAGTTATGCTATTTTTGCTTTAGCCTTTGAAGGATGTGAAATTTCATTCTGCTACTTACATTGTATAATGCTTGAGGTCAGTACATGGAATAAATCTTAACATATCAGAATCATCGCAATATACAGTCAAATGCATATCAGTTTTATAAAGAGTTTTGAGATCTTAAGTGCTCGAGCTGTTAAATAATACAAATACAAATTTAACCTTATTAGGATGGACATGATTCTTTGTTTATATATTTTATGATAAATCGGACAACGAGCAGAAAATGATATTCATCTTCAATTGCATTTAGATTACAGAGTTGACAAATTCTATGTTCACTGTTTACATTTACAACAAATTTCAATTTCATAAATTTGATTTTGAAGCCGGGAACAATTGAACAGCACTTGATAAAGGCAAAACTTCGTCTGAAAATGATGAAAGAAATAGCTGAAAGACATTTGGATGAAATTGTAGCCCATGTTCACAATTATTATCAGTCTGTTTAGCAAATTTATCTGTGTAAAGGAACATAATAAGGTTCTAAGTGAGCAACCTTGTCTCACTCCTACACGTCTTTCAAATTTTTCTGATAATAATCATATTTTGGTTTGATTATTTCGTCTAAATTGTTGAAAATCTTGAGGTTAATGCACGTACAATCTGTATCTTAACGTCTCTTTGTATGAAAAGCATTAAAGAGACACTCCGTGATTGTTAGATTATATATATATATAAAACAAGTCTGGAAATGATTGAATCCCCGACCGGTTTCACACTATTCAGTGATCATCATGAGGTCTTTATGACGTTGCCATGCTATGACGTCACAGAACAAGGGGCGCATAACTCATGACAATCGATGCGTACCCACAGATTGGTGACGTCATTACTTTACAGCAATCACATATAAAATACTAACAGCTGTTCTTAGATATGTACATAGTTAGGTGACATTATTTGCATTTAATTGTGGCTTAAAAGGTTTCATGAAAAAGTGTTCTTCCATCTTTCTCTTCTCATCGCTATTTGACATGACTTTATAGAATGGGAATATTTTAAAATTATCCCCGGCATCTTTCTATATGTCCACTCAGTGGAATGTATCCCTGATTTGCTGCTTATGGACCCTCACTCTTGATGTAAGTGTGTCCCCCGTTTGTCCTATGTAATCTTCGCCACAACCACCGCATTTGATAACATATATTAAATGATGTGCATGTCATGTTTTCCCGTACATCGAATAAGTGGCCACTTTTGAAGTTATATTCTTTCCATGCTAATAAGTACGGGCAAGTGTCACAATTTGGTCTTCCACACTTGCTTATTGATTTGTCAATTTGGCTTGACTGATCAAATTTAGCTTTACTTATTATTTGTTTAATACTTCGGCTTCGCCGTTTACTCTTTATATGATGTACATGTGAAAGTTTATCTTTTAAGGTATCACAATTTTGTAGGGGGTGGAGCGTTGCCTTAAGTTTTGGGAAAATCTCTGGGTTTCTTGGATTGAATGTTGATACAAATGGTAGTACCTTTTCTTGTACTTGCTCTATCACTTTAAGGAGATCATGACGATTTTGCCGTTTTGCTTTCAAAATAGCGTCATCAATTATTTGTTTCGGATAGTGCCTTTTTAATAATAGATCTTTTAATTCATTCAATCTATAATCTACACGGTCAGTATTTGAAACAATCATGCATATATATATATATATATATATATATAGATAGATATATATATATATATATATATATATATATATATATATATATATATATATATATATAGATAGATAGATAGATTTATGGACAACTAGATAGGTAGACATAGCGGTTAGGTAGACATTGGGTGGCTGCTGTGTCGAAAAAATGAGTTGATGGTGGGAGATTGGTGAATGCAATAGGTAAATGTATGGTTAATTCTAATGAAATTGATAAATTGACGGATTACATTTATATCCACTGCGCTTAATAATATTTGAAATTAGGTATATAGATAGGAGTATAAAGTTCCTTTGATAAGTGTCATCTACGAAGAAAGAAAGTCATTCACGCTTTTATATAAGTGATCTACATGGTCAATTATTTTACTTATTTGAATATGTCTAGAACCATCGTTAAGTACAACAATGCAGAAATCAAAAGTAAACGTAAAATCTCTAGCAAAATCACCAAGTGATATGAATCGATTTCGTTTTTAATTACTCCAAATTTGGTAAACTTCCGCTCTCTGCACATGCGCATTCGCTCTTCCATTGTTTTCACTTTCACACAGTTTGCGTAACTTGCCACAGTTTTTTTCGAATTCACTTCCATCCCCATTCATCCTCCTCTATATATTAGTTTAGAAAATTTCTATATCTATTTTTTTTAACCTTTTAGTCCTTTCCACATCTGGGAATTCTCAATCCTTTAATTGGGGGCTTTCATTCTCCAAAAAGCTATACTATTTAAAAACCGCATTATTTTACTTTATTCCTTGGTAAGCTGCCTAACATTTAATCATGGTTACACCGTTGTCTGTAGCCATCGCATTCTATCAGGCTGCACCGTTCTCTGCAGCCTTCGCATACTGCCAGGCTGCACCGTTGTCTGCAACCTTTGCATTCCATTAGGCTGCACCGTTGTCTGCAGCCATCCCATCCTTGTTAGGCTGCACCGTAGTCTAGCATCAGCTTACCATGGAACAAAAACTTTACAGGCCTACCAGCCATCTTTATTCCATCCATATTGGTCACTGGTAGGCCTTCACATCATAATTCATTATTTTATTGCAACTGAGAATTCCTCATTTATGCCAAAATATATTTCATAACCTTATTATAGTCATTCTTGTCTTTGTTGTTTGTCTCCAGTCGAAGAACCTCCCTGTAATACCATTCTCAAACATCAATCGAAATAACGATTTGATATCAATCGAATGAGAGCAATTTGAATACTCTGTAATATTTGTTAATCAAAATTACCTACAATATCATAATACTCATATTGAAGCGTGTCAAAGTAAACATGATACCTTATGATGTCACCACATGCAAATCATTCATACATGTTTAACAAGTGTCGTTTATTTCATATATGCACATGTTCAAGAGTGTTTCTTCACTAGCAACCGCTGTCTTTCTATGGCTCTCGTTTCTTATCGTCTGTCACGCCAAAGTCGTTCAACTGTGACGATGATGATGATGATGGTGATGATGATGATGATGATGGTGGTGATGATGATGATGATGTTGATGATGATGATGATAAAACGAGTGAAGGTTTAGTATCTGACGAGGGTAGGTGAATTCCACACGGAAACCATTCACAAATAATTCGGACTGAGTTGTTTCTAATCATTACCTTTTACAATTTAATTACGATAAAAGTTTATCATTGAGACAATACTTATCCCAAAACCATCAAAGTCGTATATCTATTTCATAAGACTAGATAAAACTTAAAATTATTTGTGAAAAAGGGAAACAGGAATGACTGTATTTTCGGAATCCTTTACATATACAACTTTCCTCGAAAGGCATATCTTGTGCCAGCCTTAATCACCGGCTTGTTAAAGTCTTGATTTTCATGTTTTTAGTGGTTTAAATGCAGCGCCACTGTCGGGGTTAGTGGTGATATATAGGAGATTTATAGGAGACTTTAATACCTTCATCCTTAAGACACCAGTAACCTATACGTTATTTTAGCCTGATCTCTCATTTGTACAGGTGAAAGGGTAAAAAGGTCAAGTGCAGTAAGATGTCGAGCTGGCACAGGAAAGCCAGGGATGACGTTACAAATGCCTTATAAGGTTTCTACGGGTCTGGTTTTGTAGCAAGAAAGGCTATACATCGCCCTGATGAAGTGTCGTTTAATCGTAAATTATCAGTTGTGTAAACCCGATTAATTTACAAAGTGTAGATTTTGTTTTACCTGTAACGATTTGACAGTTAAGATAATAACTGTTTCAGAACAAGAATCAAGTTCCCTGTAAGCCGTAACAGTGATACGAGAGTTGCTAACCGAATTCGACCTTTTACAAAAAATTAATATTCATTTGACACCTTAAGTATTTGCTTGGCAAAGGGCAGGCAGCTCTTCTGTAAATACGCTAAGCTAGCAAGAACACGGTCGATGAGTATGTAGATAGATAAAATCCTTTACGGTTACTCTCTGTGACTAATAAAGCCAAGTAATTGGTCATATCTCTTTGAAATATAAGTAAAAAACAGAGGACAATTTCCAAACGGTTTATTTCAATGTAACGTAAATTAAGTTATTCAACAACCTTTTTGATCATTTTAACAATTTAAAAAATGCAGATAGGACAAATAAAGTCTTATTTCGGAAAACCGTTCAATGGACAAACAGTTAATCACATATTTCATCTATTGATATACTACTGTAAAAAGTAAGAAGTAATGTATGATTTGAAAAATAAACATTTAAAAAAATGTACATCTTGGTGAAATTATCATTAAAATAGTTTATCTACTGAAGGATATGATAAATAAAAAATGCAACATAACAATGTATGTAAATGGTTTAATTCCTGAAAGAACTTAAAAATGAAAATTAACTTAAAAGTAAATTCTATATGTTTTTTAGGTTAAATATTTTAATCACCATAAAGGAATTAAACGTATGTACATGTGAAACCTGAAAATAGGTTTAATAACCGTAACTAAATAGAATAAAAAGTGAACTAAAGAAAGTCTATATAAAATGTTGAGAACATATCAAATTGTTTTTGAGGTCAACTTGTTGAAAGTAGATTGGTATAGATGTTGTGAGGAATACAGATCAAGTGGATGTAGACAGAGTATGGATTGTCACTTTCCCGTTCAGTGTCAGTACGGAAATGTCCGTAGTAGAGCTCAAATCGGTGAAACCTGAAAAAAAATATCTTAATTATGGCCTTTCGTGACCGTTTAAGCGATGGTAGAATGTTTCGAGATAACTTTAAAAATAAGATAATCATAGGCAAAGTTAGGTTAGAAAGCACTATGGTTTCCAGAAATATATTCACACTTAAATATACATAACAAAATGGTGAAGGACCATCTCAATATGCAATATATAAGTATTTTGTGCATCATTATTTCAACATTCAATTATATAGATATTTTCCTTAACATTTCTTGCTGAGAATCTATAACAGGTTATGTACTTTACTAGGTGAAGGAATAAGATTAGGGGTTTAACGCCGCTTTCAGGAGCATTTCACTTATATCACGGCTGCTAGTATTAATGCAGGCAGAAAGCCCGCAACACCAATGTGATTATGCATTGCGGTGAAACTTACGAGCATCGGCTGAACCATGGGTGGTACTGCGCTTAAATTTAGTGAAGCATTGCACTCAAACCCTACTGCATGTAGACAAAGTTGCCGAGCGCCGGGATTTCATATGGCGAAAAGAGAATTATATGTATTAAGTGTCATTTAAGAAAGAGCTTCATTTTAAGTACGCTTCAAAGAGCTTCATTTTAAGTACGCTTCAAAAACATAAATAGCCGGAACACATCTATATGTAATATGATACTTACTATCGGTCTCCTCAACCACATAAACCACCTTCAAGCCGCTATGGCGACACAGACGGTAGGCCCCTGGGTTCTGTGTTTCTAGCTCTGACAGAGTTTGATTGCCGGTGATGAGGAAATCACCAACGGACATTGTTGGAGAGACAAGACTCTGACTTGCCTGAAATATATAATTTTGAAATATGTGAATGGAAATCTGAATATGATTATATAAGATTTTTTTATCAACACACAAATGAAGAGAGTTCCTAAAGATTAAACATTATACTAAAAATTACCTTTAATCACAAGTCTCATATAACATAATGATATATTATCTAAAATTCGATAATACCGAAAATATTTCACAAAACGTAAATTCAAAGAAATCATTGACATTAGACGCATCATGCTTACAATCAACCAAGATAGCAAGTATTATAACATTACGCTTTGACTGTCTTCATAATCAATCAGCTGTTCGAGTAACATCATTTTGTAAATCATGGGTTTGTCATAATATTTTGGTCAAATATATTGACCATGTTCTGTATAAAAATAATTTTCTGCCTTTTTTAGGTGCTTATATTTGGGAAGTAGTTTGAACACCTGACACCTTAAGCGACCTTAGCAGAAAGTTCACTATTTCACGTACATTTCTGGTTGTGAGCATGTCGACAGTGCTGTTGAAGTCGACAACGATGTTGATCGGAAGGGAGACGCACATACGTTTCTCTGGCGTCAACACCAACATGATAATCAAATCCTGTAATTGTTTAACAAGTCGTTAGAATAATTACGTATGGACAATAATGTAATAAATGTTATGATTTCTATACATTAATTTTTTATTTTTTATGGAAAGAGTGAGTGAGAAGTTTTCCATTGATTAATTTATTCATTTACATATCTATTCCAAATAGATTTAATGATTTGTTTTACTTGAAAACTATGTTATGAAATATGCATGGCCTTTATAACAAAGCTGGAACTATGGTGGGATGATAACTTGGTACATATCCTTTTGTTCTTTAATCCGTATGTTAACTACATCTACACCCATGTGCCATCACACAAAATCTACCAATTAACATATTCAATGAATTTGGTAATATAGAAAATATAAGGTCAAAAACATGTTTGATATTTAATGATATAAGAGATATTGTATGTTTGTAGAAAATACATGTTAAAGATAATTGCATATATTGACTTACGTTTTTGAAATCATACGCCGACAGTGTAGGAGTGATGTCCATTTGCATGAGATTGGGCTTGTCCATGGAAACAAAGAAGACAGATTCTTTGTTTCTATTAGCAACCGCCTTCTCCACTACCGTCACGTTGCTCGACAACTGGCGGCTCCATTCGAGGAGGTTGGCTCGCCCCTGGCACAGAAAATATTAAAGTGTTAATATCACAAAATAATCATTTCAGATTTAGATATAAGAAGGCATATGCATAAGGGCATAGTTCAGAATTATTTGCGTCCATAGTATGATCATGGTTTCTTGTAACGCAGCGTTACGTTCCCATGGAAACGGAATACATTAGTAGCGCAACATAGCATACCGAGGGAACCAGGGTACAATACTTTGACTCAACTCTGGTCACCGACCCTCCTTAGTAGAAACTATGTCATTTTATCTTTGTAACAATTGTGTCAACTGTTTGGTCTATAAACGATCGACCTTACTTAGATAGTTAAAAGGTTGGAAAAAAACTTACCTATACATCAATATACGAGACATACACACACCTGGCAACTTGATTCTCTTACAGGCCCTAAAGTTTTCCTTATTACCAATAAGAAAAGTTTGAATACGTTGCTCATGGTTCATTCTGTTATAGAAAGGGCACTGATCTAAGTTTCACAACACTGTATGCTTGTGATTCAAGGACTTGTATTGGCCCATGTTAATCCGTGTTCGAGATACACCAACGAAGTTCTAAAATTTTATCCATGTTACCACTTTCTTATCAAATCTGATTTGATTAAAAAAAGAAAGTGTTGCATTTTCAGAAAGTATACTCACCCATTTTTGACGTCCGCTCCATTTTCGTTTAGTAGTTGCGCTGTTCTTATTATTAACATTATTCTGAGATTGTCCTCCTCTTCCACGCCATCTACCGGAAGTGCTTTGACCGGAAGTACCTCTCCAAGATCTCCTGGCAGCAGCTAAAGCCACCACAACACCAATGAATAAGATAAAAGCTAAGCCAAGTTTCATTATTCCTCTTGAACGTAAACTTCTTAAAATTTGTAATTTCGATACTTCAAAGTGGCCTTGATTTCTGTTTGGTTCAACCTTTTTCAACCTTTGACGATAGATTTTAGTGACCAGAAGTATTTATACATTTATTTCGGTGTCACGTGATCGACGTGACATAACGTGATGACCCGGTAGTTCACGTCGATGACATAATTAATGAGCGATGGTGGGCTGTAGGCTCACTTCCCGTACCGCGATACATGTACGTAAGTGGCGATTGAGTAATAAAATTTCTATCCTCAAAAAGGTCAAATGCAATTAAATCGATATCTACTGCATAGATTCGATTGAGTGCCGTTAAGGCACAGGATAAAGCATGTCAAATACATCTACAAAATTTAAAACTGAAATTTGTTGATTTGCAAACAACACATTGTGCATTCACCTAGCTTAACCTTACTTGGTTTGTTTTAAAAAATAACATTTCATTATAGAATAATGTCTTTTGAACGTTTTAAATGTTTTGATTTACTAGTTATGCTATTTCTGCTTTAGCCTTTGAAGGATGTGAAATTTCATTCTGGTACTTATAATGCTTGAGGTCACGGTACATGGAATAAATTTTAATGTATAAGAAACATCGCAATATGCAGTCAAATGCATATTAGTTTTATATAGAGTTTTGATATATTAAGTGCTCCAGCTGTTACATAATTATACACATTTAACCTTATTAGGATGGACATGATTCTTTGTTTATATATTTTATGATAGATCGGACAACGAGCAGAAAATGATATTCATCTTCAATAGCATTAAGATTACAGAGTTGACAAATTCTATTGTCACTGTTTACATTTAAATCAAATTTCAATTTTCATAAATTTGATTTTGAAGCAAGGAACAATTGAACAGCACTTGATAAAGGCATAACTTCGTCTGAAAATGATGAAAGAAATAGCTCAAAGACATTTTGATGTAATTGTAGCCCTTGTTGACAATTATTCTCAGTCTGTTTAGCGAATTAATCTATGTAAAGGAACATAAAAAGGGGCCTAGTGCGCAACCTTGTCTCACTCCTACCTGTCTTTTAAATGTTTCTCATAATATATCATTTCGAGTACAAACGTTGAATTTCTGGTAATTTATTCCTTTGGACAAAGTCGAAAGCTTATTTATATCAACAAATAGAGAATTATCCCTCCAACACCTTTCTAAAATTAGATAAATCTGAAAATTGCTTTCTAAAACAAACATATCATCATTATTTGTATAACCTTAACGTCAGCCTGCTCAGAACTTCAACCACTGTAATCAATGTCTCCTCTTCCAAGAGTAACCGCTAATTGATATTCGAGGTCAATATTTTACTGAAAATACAACAAAAGGTTATGCTTCGATGGTTTTAAAAAGGACATTAGCACGTGTTTTTTTTAGATAAATTAAGTGATCTCACGAAAACGGAAGTAAATGTTTCCAAATGAGTTTTAACGAAAAGAAGCTACTTTAAATGTTTTACCATGACTGCAAATCCATTTGCCTACATCAAGCGATTAAAAGGTGTTCACACAAAAATGGCTGGGTTTTTTTTGGCTCGCTATTTGATTATTTCCTCTACGGCTACAGATGATAGAGACTGGGAAATGAGATGTTTTGACGGTCCGAATATATTACATATGGCAAAAACTAATGTTTATTTGGAAAGTTGAAGTTGAAGAAATAGACCTTCAAAATACTTGTTATTCCCTCTATAACATCCTTTATATAACTATTTTTGTGTAATGGTCTTTTTAACGTGCAAACCAATCATGTGTGACACTTATTCCAAATTATTCTAAGTTTTTTCTAAAATATAATCCCCAACAAAGTCTGCTATTTTCAAAAGATACAAACACATATGATGTGTTGCATAATTAGCTGTGTCGATGACGATAAAGTATGATTAATGTTACTTAATCCCCTTAACAGCTAAGTAGGAGGTTAGATAACTGGATGTAGTTTTACTAATGATTATTAATGATGTATCAATAATGTCGTTGATGTCTGGGCGGTTTTCATTGCCATTTGACATTTCTATCAATTATTGATTCAATAATTCACGTGTATACATTTGTTTAAGATAAGCAAATTAAAATTAAACATTGCAATTCAATCAAAGGATATTTAAAATAAGTGTACGAACAGTGGTACGAAAAAACTTCAATTACAGTTATAATCATCGTTTACATAATAATCTCTTCGTGTTAGATCGGAAACAGTTAATATGAGTGGTAGGTCATCCACGGTTTCATAGATGAGATAGTTGCGGGTTGTTTTGATTGTCAGTTGAAATTAAAGTACATTTAGCTTATTTGTCTGTCTTCTTGTTATAGCGACCAACCTAGATATATTTCCTTATTTCAGCATATTATTTCCATAGCATCTGCTTTTTAAAACCCGTTTAAATGTTTTAATTGGCCTTTATAAGCATGAAATGTTGATGTCTACGTCTTGGTATGATAATGTCTGACTGTTAGTAAATGACTTGTTATTAATTTTGATGTTATTTGAAGTTATTGTTATTCTGACAGGCTGTTAGTAATATGACTTGTTATTAATTTTGATGTTATTTGAAGTTATTGTTATTCTGACAGGCTGTTAGTAATATGACTTGTCATTAATTTTGATGTTATTTGAAGTTATTGTTATTCTGACAGGCTGTTAGCAATAAGACTTGTCATTAATTTTGATGTTATTTGAAGTTATTGTTATCCTGACAGGCTGTTAGTAATATGACTTGTTATTAATTTTGATGTTATTTGAAGTTATTGTTATTCTGACAGGCTGTTAGTAATATGACTTGTTATTAATTTTGATGTTATTTGAAGTTATTGTTATTCTGACAGGCTGTTAGTAATATGACTTGTTATTAATTTTGATGTTATTTGAAAGAATTATTGTTAAGGTGTCCCTGGTTCCTTGTTATGGTTTCGTCAAATTATTAAAATGGTATGTATTTTTTTAGAAGCCTTGCCTATTTGTCGTTAGGTATCTTAGGGGTGTATCTTCGCTGCATTAAATTTGTGATATAAGCCATGTGAGCATGTTTTTGGCATCTCGTTATTACGGTGTCTCTATGGCTATTATTATCCTGTCAAACTTTATTATATTAGGGTCTTATTATGTAGGGGTTGTTGTTGTTGTTGTTGTTGTTTCATGTATGGACACACAGAGCTTCCGTGGACCTAAGACGATCGTTACTCAGTGTAACAGCTAAGAGTAGACTAAAATTAAGTCTATGAAATATTTTAATAATTTACTGTTCTTTCATCCATTATATTGTTATCTTGGGCTTGCAGTCAAATCTAGACTTGTTGACTGAGGAACTAGGCTGTATTAAAGGCTCCTATCTAATAAATATTCATGAAACTAGACTTGATAAAGAGTTACGGACACCCTTAGTTCTAAGGCATCATCTTTGTGAAATTAGACCCTGTTACCAAAGCGTCTGTTATTTTAGGTTTTGTTAATACGGTGTCTATAGATTTAAAGTTCTTTATTTTAAGTTCTTGACATTTTAGGGAGTTGACCTATACATAAAGTGCGATATCCGGTATCTTGTTATAATGATGTCTATTTTTCTAAAAATATCTATTTTTTTAAAAATCGCCCATGAAAAAATTCTTGACCAATGAAACTAATATTTATTGGGAGTTATTTTAAAAATAAATTTTAGAAGGGTTGGAAGAATGTTTAATTTTATTATATATATATATATATAATAAAATTAAACATTCTTCCATTCCTGACATTTTAGGGAGTTGTCGTATACAAAAAGTGCTCATCCGGTATCTTGTTATTATGATGTCTTTTATTCTGAATAAATCTATTGTAAAAAACATGTCGCCATGAAAAAATTATTGACCAATGGACATTTTTTTTTCAATAAATTTTAGAAGGGTTGAAAAAAATGTTTGATTAAATGTTAACGTTTTGTCGTTTTGTTTTTCGTCACGATCTTTGTGACACGTTTCATACGTTTTAAAAAATATTCTTGTCATGCAGTTTCAATCACTTAAACGAGATCTGAGAAAAACTAGTTGTTAATGCATTAGTTTTATAAATATATTATCTAACAATCTTTCTCAGGAATATGATATAACGGATAAAGACAATTTTTATGGATAAACAACTTCTTTATTCTGTGGAAGCGACGTTTCGGCATAGATTCTAATGTCGTTGTCAAGCAAGTAATGTATTGTATGGAGTATAAGCATGAGTTGTTTATACAGGAGAGTTGTTCAATGAATAGGATTGATGTACAATGGTTGGATAGAAGAATGAGCAAGTAAATTATCCTGCATATCATCAACTTCTAGAATGCCTATTAAAAAGGTCATATGATATAACGTCCAATTTTAAGAATATACATCACGAGTATATTTCTGAGCTTTGAAATATTTGTAGTTGAACTGATGCCCGAAAAATGTTCTTTGTAAGGAAGAAGTTGGCATCCAGAATTTTAAAGTGATTAACCTTTTTCCCTCTAAAAGCTTGATCAAGTTTTACACCTACATGTCAACAGAGACTTAAACTAAAATATAAAGATGCCTTGTTAAACAATCCACATTTTAGATTTCAGACAATGGGGATTTATTGCCAGAAGTTAAGCAATATTTGGCGTAATGTATCAACGAATGGATGATTCGCTGGAGAAGTGAAGATAAAGAATGTTAAGGATTATTCACCACTGCCCCTACTGATTTGAAGGACGTGTGGTGTTATGATGTTACTTAATGACTTTCTCAAATCAGCAGTTTAAATGGGTACCTGGTGGTGGCAGGTTGGGCTTGAGTTGCAGTATGGACAAGAGTGAACATGTAAAGAGTAGCTTTATCGTTCAATCGACGTGTATAAACGTCCTTAGTTATCATTCATCGAATCAATATAATCGAAAAAAAAAATCACACATATTTTGTAAGAGATAAGAGAAAAACGAAACAAATAAAAATAGTAATTTATTGCCAAATGTGTTCATTGATGGAAAAATATGTACAAAGGAACATCACGTTATATCATCCTTCCCGAATCTCGGTTTGTGTGTAGAACTGAAAATAAAATACGGTACACAAGTTGCATTATCACTTCATACATCAATTTAAAGGGGCAGTAGCACGTTTCTTAGAGATATTTTTCTTCGAATTTTCAACGTAAGGGACCGGTCATTTATTACAGGGGTGGGTGGGCCGGGGGTTTTCAGGGGAGGGTCAGATAAAAATATGCAGCCACCAGAGGAGGGTCATGAAAAAATTTAAAAAATACGAAAGGCTGGGAAGGTCATTCTAAAATAGACAGTTATCTTTAGCAATTGAAAGAGGGGCTGAAACATTATCATAAAGCCTTATCAAATGAATTTTTTTTCCAGAATTTGAGCAAGACTGGTTTATATTCTTCAAAACGTAAAAAATCACTATGAATTCACTGCCCAATTCATTGTTCTTATACTTATAGAACAAAAGGTAGAAAAAAGTTCTGTTGAACTAAGAGTTTATACAAGTAGTTACTATATAACAGGTGTTTGCTATAGTTTTATACAACATAGATGCATATTTGATAATTCATAGACTCAAATTATCAATATTTGAATAGTTATAATAGTCTTTCTCAATGATACAAAGTTATGAAACACTTTAGCAGAAGGCTTGATTGGTGCAAATTTGTTAATATAGCCATACTTTTGAAAAATATCTAAATGCATATTCAGAAAAATAAATTCAAATGTTGATATTTAAAAAAATTGGGCACATTTGCTATATTCATACTTCAGCTTCCATACTTCTTGGTTTTGTCCCTCTCATATCTCAAACACTTATGTGTGTAACATGTAAAAATGTAAGATATGTAATTTCTATGATTCTTAGATGTGTTTTTTTATCCTTATGTTATGTACCTTCAAAATTCTATAGATTTCTTGTGCTACAGACTTTTGTCTTAATCAAATTCATAGACTAATAGTTTAAATTTTATGAAATTTAATAATTTAATTCCTATGATGTAAAAAATTGACATTTTACATTGTTTGGTCCTTTACTCTGAAAGTATTTGTAGATATATATGAAACCTTTTTTTCGCTTTGAAGAATAATTATGTCCAGAGCTTATCTCCCATCCTGGTCCTTCCATGGTTTTATCAATTTTTGAATTCATTATTTCAAGTTTTCAGTGGAATAATGTGGGCAAGACATGGAATTTTGAACTAGTACAATATCTTCAGCTCTTTTTATCGCTGTTGAAAGTAATTTCAATAAAGAAGTTGATCATCCGTAAAAAAAATTCCTTATCTTCCTTACTGCTAACCTATTTTGTTATTTCAAGATAAAAAAGACATTTTTAAAATAAACGAAGAATGAGCCTTTAAAAGTAAACTCAGAATGCATTCATTCAACTTTCAAAGATAGAATTACACTATGTTGAACACATGTATGTATTATAAGCAATGGTATACAAAACCTTTTTTGAATGCAGTTGATTTTCTAGGATACTTTCTGTAAAAAAAAGTTCTAATAAAACTGATTTTAAAACACTATAGACCATTATCAGACATCATGTTAGACCCATCAATGGAAGGGTATATCTGTTTCTTTTGAACATTATTTTAAGTGTTACTTAAAGAAGTTTCTCTTTTGGAAATATCAAAGAAAAAAATTTGAATGTAGAACCGACCATGAATCTTCGAAGAAGTTTCAAAGATATGATTTGGGGGAGGGTCATGAAAAAAAATACGCTTAAATGGGGAGACCCATTTTTTTTTTTAAGACAACCCAAAGAGACCCCCCCCCCCCCCCCCCATCCTTTCCTCCCCCCCTGTAATAAATGACCGATCCCTAAGTTTATGAAGAACGTAATATCTTCAGTCAGTCAAAACATCTCATTACTCATCCCGATCCCACGAAGTCGTAGAGGAATTAATGAAGCGTCGAGCAAATACCGCTGACGGCCATTTTGGTGTGGACGCCTTTAAATCATTTCTTGGTGAAAGTGCTTCTCTTGAGTGAAAACCATTGTTTTCCAATTGAAAATATTTACTTTCATGTTCGTTGGTCGACGTTATTTATCTCACTTAAACGTGCTACTGCACCTTTGTTTCATTCACTTATAATTCCCTTGAGATACTCTTTCAAGAAACCATCAATCCATTAAGTGGTCAGTGAAATGAAATATCACTTATCAATACTTTATTTATCGATTAATTCATGGACAGAAGATACTTTTTTTTTATGTAATTCAATTATTTCTTTTGGTATTTTCTTTAGATTTATTTAATTTTGTTTTAATTTTTTTTTCATTTTCCTTCTTGAAACATGTGCATATTCCTTCATTTTTAAAAATAAGTTGTTTTAAGTACTTACAGAATATAAGTTGTTACGAAAATCTGTAACTGTTTGGTTTGCTGAAATATAATTTTAAATGTATAACATAAACGATAAACATAAATATACGGTTAAGCTAAAAATAATGCAAACAAAAATTCAAATGAGACAATATTCAATTTACATGATGTTTTATTATATTATTATATTTACACTTAAACTATAACATGTGGTAACAAACGTTAAAAGATACTGAGCGGTTTTCAGAGTTAAAATTCTATCAAATCATAATCCTTTGAAAAGAAAAAAAAAGTATTTTGTTACCAGAATCTCTGTAAAGTTCAAAGCTCAGGAGGTTATTGCCCGAGGTCAACTGATTGAATATCCGGTATGCAACATCCGGTTTGTCCCCATAGCGACAATTCCATTCACTCACGAACTCGAAAGGTGACACGAAACTGTCCACTAAAAGTAAAAAAACCAAGTAGTTTTCATAATCTAAAAGGCAGTTAGATAACCAAGTAAAATACCTAGCAATCATTGAAAACGATTCAGTAAAGAACAAGTATAGGAGAAACTGAGAGATTCAAATTTCTTTATTGATTTGCTTTTGCAATGATATCGTTTTTCAAAATGGCAAACTAGGGAAACTAAGAGCGCTTACACTTCATGCATTGTGATACCATGTGGTGGATTTTATCCTTCAGTCAAGCTAAAGAAGAACATTAAGTAAGAAATGTTTTACGTGTTCTCAATATGAAGTCATTTCAAGAAATCTTTGTCTTCGATGCAATCACAACTACAATTTCAATTTCAAATCCCTTTATACTGTTTAAAGACACAAGCAGTATGAAATAACTCACATAATTTGTCAACTTGATACCGTTTCTAAAAATTCTCAAATATATAATGCTTCTCGAGTGAACTTAACAGTAATCTTTAAAATACTTATACATGTTTAAAGCTTAGGAAATCTATTCATATTGGGATGAGAACTTTTGTTTCATAGCACTTACAGTTGTGGTCAAACAGTATGATGTCCCGGTCAAGCTCCTTGGCATTGACAACACCGTCATGGTCAGTGTCCGAGTACTCAACTATCCGGTCCAGTTTCTTCTCAAAACCATCAGGGGGGTTGCAGCTGTGACCAACCCTGAGGATATATACAAACATAAACTCATCATTCGAATGCCTGTGAAAACATCAAAGACAATAGAGGATAAAATAAACATTCGAATACCTGTTAAACATAGTAGAGACCTTAGAATATACAATAAACATTCGAATACCTGTAAAACATAGTAGAGACCTTAGAATATACAATAAACATTCGAATACCTGTAAAATATAGTAGAGACCTTAGAATAAATAATAAACATTCGAATATTTGTACAAAATTTTAAGACCTTAGAAGATAAAACCAACATTCGGATACCTGTAAAAATAGTCACCACCTTACAACATACAATGATCATTCGAATACCTGTTAAATATAGCAGAAACCTTAGAATGTAAAATAAACATTCGAATAGCCTTCTTGTAAAATTAAGTAAAGATCTTAAGAGGCAAGACCATCATTCAAATACCCGTACAACCGATAAAATATCTTGGAAGATAAAAATAACATTCGAATACATGCAAAACTTAGTAAAGACCTTAGAAGATAAAATGAAAACTCAAATACCTGTATAAAGGGCTTAATAACGAAATATACAAATTCGAAGACCTGGAAACAACTAAACATCTTAAAACAACAGGATGCTTTGGGGAGATTAAAAGTCACACTGCATGTTTAGTTTGGGTGTCATATGTCATATGTCATATATCATACGTCATTAACTGTGTCATAACATACGTACCATTGCTGAAAAGGATCACTTCAATGGTTATGGGTTAAAGTGACACAGAGTATGTTTCAGGAACTTTGTATGTGGCTTGAATAGAACCAAAATACCATATGACCGAATTTAAGATCAAATCGCCTGTCTAAAGTTGCATCTTTATCTCTTAAATACTAAAATTATGTCATTTTATTGTTTTTGATTGTAAATAAAAAAAACCGGCCATATTAATGTTAAGATGTCGAAATTCAGAGTCCAATTGACTAGTTATATGACTTACTATGCAATATCAACCCATAACTCTAATTGTGTCTGCTACAAATAAATTTCGGAAATTACGTTTAAGTCATTGGCGCGCCCTTGTCCGGTATTCGATCATGATCACGACTTTTTCCTGTTTATTGTCACTATGCTGACTGATAGGTATTGAGATGCTGATTTTCAAAAACAACCACTACATGTCGATGATATAACACAATTAATGAATTATTTGACATATGCTGTGCCTCTTTAAGTTTTGTGACGATATAATGGTAAACATCATCATTTTCTATCGACAACTTAAGAAAGTATCAGTGGTTATAATGCAACCCTACGTTTGACGTGTATTCACCTTCAAACAATACATTTGATATATCATTACTTTAAAATAATAAAAAAATGTTTGAGATACTGTTTAGTATATACTATTTAGATAATCAATAAGGTAGAATACGTTATACGTTTCTCCTTCAATGTTATAGAACTCAAAAGTGAATATTGTGACGATTTTTTTTATCATCCATAACGTTTTTTTATTTATCTCGTTTTTTTTTTAAAACGACGACGAATTAAGTAAAGTATTATTAATCATGCCTAAAATGAGAAGGGTGAAATATAACGTTACCTAACTGATGTTTGAACAGCAGAGATATATAGACCACAAAGTACGACCAGGGCGCTTATACCAAACATGTTTCTGGTCTGAAAATAAAGAGAATAAATTATCATGTATTTTTATGGTAACAGAGTGGAGTATATGATTTGTCCTCCATCAAGTAGACTACTAACTCAAAAATTTACTCGAAAAATGTTTTTCCAGTCAATCGGAATTTAGAATCCTTGATCCATTACAATCATCATTTTCATTATTGTGAAGGGAATTATACAATTCAACTTAACTTAGAGGTTTATTGTTTCAATGAAAGTTGTCCAATAATGTATTCTAATAAAAAACATTAATATACGAATATGCATATATATGAATTATGAATTCAACAAATTAACAATTTTTTAAATTATGAATAAACGGGTTTGCGTTTAAGATCGCAAAATATTATCATGATAATCATCATCAAATCATCAGTAATGATTTAATTCTTATAATTTTACAAACTAAAAACGACATTTCTAACATCCGTTTTAGATTATAATTGGTTTGCAAGCTTCTTGATTTAAATATAGGTACCAACAATGAGATTATGAGATTTCATATTATAAAACTCTAATGATTTCCAAATTGAGTTCTTTTCCTAAAAATCTAAAAGATCTTGTATGATACACATAATATTTGACATAAGACTGAGGAACACACACATTTGCACTTTACATTGGAATTATCATTCTGTTCATCATTGTGGTCCTATAGTAATATTTACATGTCAGTAATTATATGGTAGATATATATGTATTCATAAGTCAGCAAGCATGTTTGACACTCATCATAAATATTTTCTAGTGAAAATATGTCAAAGACATTATCTTTAACCATCATTTAAAAATAATATTTTGTTTTCTTATCATGGAGGGTATATTCTAAAAACGATTTTGTACCTTCCGGGACAAGAGGGTTTTACTTGCAACTTCTTACCATTAAAAGTACTATTAAATACAATTTATTTCGACCACCACTCTTGACATTAACAGCAGCCTTACTTACTTCTTACACATTTCAATAAAACATCAATTTACTCCCCATTTAGGTCACAATACTTGATCATTTAACATCGTGCCTTGATAACAAAGTTTTTTTACTTCTGATCTTAATAAATGTCAATAAATTAACAATCTACTAAACATTTACGCGACTACATTTAAGAAAAAAACATTAGTTTAGGCTAGCACATTTTCTCAATCTTTCTGACTTATCAAATTCACTTCAGTGAACAATATTTCACTCATGATTTTGGCCAAGACATCTTTTTACATCATACTTCAAATAAAGTCTTCTTCATTTTAAATCATATTAAAAAAATGCATAGAAGAGAACAATAAACAACAATCGTTTAGGCCACACTACTATATCAATTTCCCTTATCTCTACTTTATTAACAGCTTTCCGGCTTCTTATATTAAAAATATCAATAAAACAACAATTTACTTACCATTTATGCTTCGAAAGTTTTACCTACAAAGTACTACGCCACCCCAGGCCTATTTTCTCTCCACTATTTGCAAAGTAACACAAGCCAATGTCACCAGCCCTACATTAAGCAATCCAAAGGGGCGTATGGATCTTTTCAGGTATCCTAAACGTCGATCCCGGCTTGTTTATTTACTAAACTTGACCTTTGATCCCAGTTTCGTTCGTCTCAATGACCTTTAGTCACTTTTTGCATTTTTGATATCAACGAGATAACATTATAGTACGAGAAAACCGCCATAAAAAACTATTTTTGTCTTCGCATGATAATTGAAAACCATGGTTTAACTCAAATTTGAATTTACAAATCTTATGGAAACATTTACAAAATGAAATACCAAAATATATGTTATTGATTTATTTGCCATACAACGGTCGCACTCAAATGAAATCTAAAACTGTAAGAACACTCATTTTTCTAAAATATGAATGGTCAATGAAAGTAAATCAATGATAATCAAATGAGCTCTAATTAATGATCGGAATAAGCAAAATCGCATTCAACCAATTTGATTCATTTCAATGCAATTTTACAAGCATGATAGCCATATGAACTTCACAAGCATAATAAGAATACGATGTATCATAATTGACAAGTGAATATGTTTCTTTGGTTTAAGTCTCATTATAGGACAATTTTGAATTTAAGATCACATCTGTTTACTTGTCAAACAAAAATGGTCCACGCCTTTATTGACAATCATTATGCAAATAAATGTTTTACAAATCTTTCGTGACTTTTATAAACTAAGTTTATCACCAATTCATTCATGAGTCACGCCTTTGAGAGTTGACATGCAAACCATAATGATTATGAAACATCATGGAAACGTTCTTTTCAAGATAGATCACGACACGTTTTAATTCTTATGAAATCTTATTCGATTTAAAGGGACACAGAGACAGAGTATGTTGTTGGAGGCAAATATCCCAAACTTCAAAAATAGTGTTATTTAATTGACAATTACAGGTTGTTTCTGAAAATAAACATATCAGTACTTATCAGTTAACGTGGTAACAACAAACAAGTAAATATTTGCGATTAATGATCGAAAACCGGACAATTGCGCGCACCAATGACTCGAACAAGGAGAAATATAGATATGTATCGTTAAGTAGGTCATTTAACTAATACACATGCAAATGAGACTCTGAGTGTAGATTTCTTAACATTTATATGACCGTTTTTGATTTACAATCAAAATAAGAAAATGTCATAATTTTGGCATTTAAAAGATAAAGAAACAACTTCAGATAGGCGATTTGAAAATAACCCAGTTCATATGATATTTGGATCTATTTAAGCCACATACAAATTCATGAAACATAGTCTGTGTCACTTACGTATTGTGCTGTCTTATATCTCAGGTTATGAAGGGAATCAGTTTTTTTTTATGAATTGTGCATTATGTATCAACTTATATATGAACATATATGTATATTGTCCAAAGTATTAATGGAGTTTACTTCGGAAATCGACCGTTCAACCATAACGTGGTACATAATGAAGAATATCAGAATGTTAGGGTGCGAATTGAAAAAAACCTCATAATTGCGGGATTCTATTAAAATAATAAGTTTCGTACCTCATAAAGGATGATTGATATTAAATACAAAAGGTATTTTCTCATCAAATACTAAATGCAGTGAATTAAGGTGAAACCTCGCTCGAGTCGCGTTATATATCTACTTTGAACATTGGAGGATGGGCTGAACAATGCAACTATCACAATGCTAAATGAATTTACCTTACGATAGATACTCATTGAAGCTTACCCTTACCCTAAAGCCATTATACAGATGTATCTAGGCATATAATACTTAGTACAACAACGACTTTTTAACACATATGTTTTTTATTAACGAGCATACATGTAGACATCTTAGCAAGGTTAACAGACAGAACAGAACAGAACAGAATTGTATTTCTCACAATTCACATAAGTGACTTAGAGAACAATAAGATAAAGTATATAACTTTACTGTATTAATTGTACATATATACAACATGAAATTATAAGACATACAGTTAAATATAAATATCAAAAACAACACAACCCTTCTTTAACGAATTTATCCAATTTTAATAAAAGGTGTTTAATGAGTGGTTTTTATAAGAGAGATGTACTTTTCAACTGTAGGATATTTACAATAAAAGTACGAAGGTAAGTATTTACTTCTTAATTGTGCTAGAAATAATCATATAGGTTTTAATTGTTGCTATATCTCCTTCCGTGCACTAAAGGATATACAACAGAAAACGCAAAAAAAACCTCGCCAGATGCCAGCTCTAGATTGAAGTGACTTCGATTTGACAAAATTAAACCAGGTAGTTCAAAACATTTCAGTATTATAAGCAGAATTTAATTAGCTGTATAACAGGTCAAAATCGAAGAAACATGGGCGTAGGTATTAATGGTACTCCGATGAACACTTTATCATTGACAAGTTCGACCTTTATGACGTTACTCTCGTACTCATTAGCAATTAGCAACTTCTAGGGTAGATGTCTGGCTATATGAGTATCAAAACGTTCAATTCATATCGATGTTTCGTCGAGGGTTTTGGCAAAATATGGGCAAACTAATGGGAATCTTTACCGATCTACAATTAGTAAAAAAATTAATAAAGAATCGGCGGTAAATAACTTCAGATTACATTGTGTAGGATTTGTGATATGCGCCACATATAGAGCGAGGTCATGATTTAAGTCCCTCTGATAAATTGGCGCTTATCCATCCTATAGCCTATTAGTATAAGGCTGGGTATATCATTATCTATAATTTCTATAAATTTAGATTGTAATTATTTTCAATCTGCTAGGCTAAATATTTATGGCAAGCTAAAGGATAAATGTCGCTGTTAAAAATGTGATAATGAAATGACAATTTGGTGTCATCCTTGGTCTTCTAATCTCACCATCACATTTTAAAACGTCCACTAGAATACATTTGTTAAAAAACAACCATGTTCTCTTTAGCTCATCAGTTTCTATTGTTGATGGTCAAGCTAAGATATATACATGTACCCATTAGTTCTAGAAATATATCACCAAAAACGTCCATCGATACAAAAATTGGAAGAAAGTCGATAAAACAATATAATATAATATAATATAATAAGATATAATATAATATAATATAATATAATATAATATAATATAATATAATATAATATAATATAATATATGATATGATATGATATGATATGATATGATATGATATGATATATGATATATGATATATGATATATGATATGAGATGAGATGAGATGAGATGAGATGAGATGAGATATAATATAATATAATATAATATAATATAATATAATATAATATAATATA
Source organism: Phorcus lineatus (assembly GCA_921293015.1). Taxonomy (NCBI): domain Eukaryota; kingdom Metazoa; phylum Mollusca; class Gastropoda; order Trochida; family Trochidae; genus Phorcus; species Phorcus lineatus. Next base: position 18,441,904 of record OV121089.1, read on the forward strand.
ATATAATATAATATAATATAATATAATATAATATAATTCCTTAAATCATGATCCAAAATGGGAGACAGATTCTTTAAAAAATAGCAGTCAGAGAGTATTTTTTGTTTGTTTACACACTCTTCTATACTGGCTTTCTCGTGGAAATTTTCTGTGTATGAACTAAATGCAATTGAATACAGCTAAAAACATTGCAAACTCTGCAAAATGTCATTTCTCACCAACATTCTGCCTCCATGCATCTATAGACTTAGACTACCCCCTTTCCTTGACACTACCCAGGAAAATCGCAAAGATATATCAAGTCTCAATCTGGCTATCCCTTGTCACTGTGAGCCCTAATGCAGTGTGCGTGACTATTCGACGCGCGCCACTGTCCGGTTTTCGATCATAATTGCGCCGTTCTACCTTCATATTGTCACTGTAGAAAACAAATAAGCTTTAAAGTGTGTCTTTTTGGAAGCAGTCGATACTTCACGATCAAATAACACTATTGATTAAGTTTGGCAAATATGACTCAACAACTCACGGAGTGGCTCTTTAACGAGTTCAGTCATACACAACAACATTGCTGACAGGTTCATTTCATGTTTATATTTTGCTTATTAATTGAGCCACAGATATGAACGCGGTTTCGTTTGAAACCTCATAACTACATCCATATAATCAAATTGACAATGTTTTTAATTCTTTCACCTCGTTGATTTGACCGCTTCATTTGACACTAACATTGACATTATCACTAATTCATCCCTTTTAAAGGTTAAACCACGAATATGTTTCACATATATTTTCACAAACAATGATGTTTGTTTACGATCTTGCGTGAGTAGTTTATTCAAGCTTATTGACGTGAAGATAAACAGTTCACGATTCTGAAAATCGTGTCCTTTAATTTACCAACTTTTACAATGCCAACATTTATCCCCATAAGATCGTGGTCAGCTTTTTCAGTGCCCGTGGAATGAAAATGAAGGTCGCCATATACTTGACTCTTCCTTAGAAATACTAAAGGAAAAGACAAATGAAAACGGGAGAAGTTTGTCATATTGTTTCTAGGACTGCGTTATCTCGTATTTTCTGATTGATAATTTGACAATTCATGCCATAAGTTTCTATATATTCAGTTGTTCTGGCTTTGACTTCATATTCTAATGACCTGAGGCCCCTGCCAATTTCACTACTTACTATTACGGCTACGGAGGCTGGAAGGAAGGTTCCTGCTACGGATGCAGTGAAAGGAAGCTACGGATGCAGTGAAGTGGAGTCTTGTACTTCAACGGATCATGTGAGTAGTCGATGCGAATTTTTTATTTGATTAATTTGATTAATATTTTATTTACCTTATTTGATACCTACTTTGAAACACCTAATCGTTATTTATAAAAGGTTTAGTCGGAAAACTTATCCTTATCGAAACTGACTCATCATGAAACTAGTTAGATAGAAGAATTACTCACAACAGAGGAAACGTCGTTAATTGTAGCTCTTGAGCAGATTACTATTAAACCTAACATTAAGAGTGTCTTAAATGTATTTATTAGAAACTCACAACACAATGGCACAATTACACTCTTATGATTTTTTGCTGCACTTTAACCACTAAAGCCACTTAAACGTAGTATCTAACCATTGGAACGAATTGCGTGAGAAACCAGTAAATTACCTCCTTGACACTGTAGGTGCGGTGAGGTGACTTCGGGTTAAAGGCTGTTTTCAAGAGAATTTCACTTATATCACGGATGCTAGTATAAGTGCAGGGAGAAAGCCCGAAATACCATTAATTGCGGCTATGAATTGCGACTAAACCTGCGAGAATTGGCTGGAACTAGCGAACCTAGGTGTTACTACCCTCAAATTCAGTGAAGCCTTGCACCCAAACCTTACGGTGTGTAGAACAGTTCTCTCCTGCAGACAAACTTGCCGAGTTTCTGGCGGAATCCGAACCGAACGCGCGAACCACTACGCTATCCCGCCCCTCCATGACATTGTAATTTAACTATTATTACACTTAAAAGGGACATCATCTTTCCGAAACTATTACACCAGGTGAATGATATTTTGGGTTTGTAAAGTCCTGATGACTCACTTGACCAATATCGAAAGCAAGCACAAGGAACTTCTTTTTCGTTGTCCCTTTAATTGTCATCCGAGTCTTTGGGACCAGCTCGGAGTTGTGATTACGGATGTCCTAGACAAGGTACCACACTTACAGTGAAGTATTATGCCTCACTGTTGAGAAACTGGGAGAAACTTTTGAACGTAGCATGCTGGCCATGTTTGGTATTCTGTAAGACAACGCTCCCGTGCAAGTCCTTCATCCAATATTGAAGGAGTAAGCTTATATTCCTAAACGGAAATTTCACAATGTATATTTGTTTATCATGAAAATTTCGATGTTCTTTTGTATGCCACTTTTAAGTGGATGCCTGGTGCTCAAATCGGGACAAGCGTTTTTGAAACGAGTTATTAAACGGATATTTAAATCTATGTGGATGTAAATTGTGGTATATTGGGCGGCTTGGGTTTATTTGGCCTTGCTCAAATTTGTTTCGTTAGGGCACAATGATCTCCCGTTTATGATAAACTTTGTTTTTTTGGATAGGTTTTATTTTAGAGGTTCCAGCTAAGCTGTTCACTGAATTATAAATGCTGTTACCTTAAAGCTTGCGCATTGGCTTTCATTGGCTGAATATTTGATGACGTTTCCTGATAAGGCGTTATTTTTCTTATACTGCTTCGGTATATCCTCAAGAAACGTTATCAGTATATTGTCCTCTCAAATGGCTACTCAATTCATTTCTTCCTACGTAACATCTGTAACAGGTGGGACAATTTTTTGTAATTCTTTCAAAATCTACGAGCGGTTAAATTTTGAAACACACATACCGTTATTAATTTTACCGAACCACTTTTTTTATTGATTATCCGTCTGACCTTTGCCTCGTAACAGATATGTTCACATCCCATTCGTCATATCGCCTACGGGAACAATTCAACAAGATCAATGATTGCACAACTGATTACAAATTGCTAAATGGGCGTATTTGTATCCGTTGAGCTCCTACAATACCCTGATATCTATCAGGCAAAATACCGTGTACCATAACCGGCGGTGTTTAACATGTATTTTCTTCAACCAATGGAATGAGCTTAAAACATATATCTTGAACTCAATGGACTTTTAATCCGGGAGATGCCAATACTGCTAGATACAAGTCATTTCATTGGCTTGCTATATATCCATAGCGATATGAGGCATTCGGCTGGATTACTATCAGGGTATTGAAAAAGTTTTGGCTATTCAAATAGAATGAAATAAACTGATTCAGCAGCGTGAACTTAATTCAACCAATCAGGATTCTGAATTTTATGCCAATAAAGTGCTCAATGTGTAATACGGGTTAGTAGAGGAGAAATGCTTTTTGAAAACTCTTATAGGAGAGAATAGGCCCCCAACGTTTCCGTAAAATACTGTACCTCTTGAGAAAATTTTTTCGGATTTTTTGGTCCAGGGCTGGTGCGTTAGCGCTGTTCGCTACCGATCTCTCCGGCGCTGCTATTATCGGGATGGTCGTCGCTTTCCTCATCACTGTGTGTATCGTCGTGACACTGGTGTGTTGGTGTGTCAAGAAGAAGTTGAAGACGAGGCGTATAGGAACTGCAAACGTGTCCTTTGCCAGTAAGAGGTCTCCGGTCTTATTCATCGCATCGGCATTCATCCTCGGTAATCCAGAGTAAACGTTATGATAATCCTTACCTATAAGTATCGGTATGTTAACTCTGGCGTATCGAGGATGATTTTTATTATGATTGGGTACATTTATATTTATTCATAACCTGCTTTCAATCGACGGGCACATTGAATAACATATGTGGTGGCAGGTTTGGTTATATATTACTCAAAGAGTTATGAATTATTTAATACGTGATGAGAAAGGAAATACTGGAATTTATCACTGTAATTAACTGTCTTTAGAGCAACGTTGACGATAAATAAAAAGATTTCACAATGACCAATGACAATACGATAAATGTCAATGGCAAGCGATCGGAAATACTTTCTAGTATGAAAACAAATGACAGTTATTTTTCTACGTTGTAATGAATTAAAAATCACTTCATATGTTTGAAATTTATGATAAATACAATAATTATTTGTAGTTTGACAAAAATAGTGTATTTCATATTTCAACATTAATTTGTTTAATATCTACTTGCTGCTGCAAAGTATTTACTTCATTCTGTCCCCATTGATGTAGGTCAAGTCACAAATGCTAACCTCATATGCTAACCTCTGTTTTAACATGAGCAGTATTTGGGCTTCCACTTGTATGAAAAAATTCAACATCAAACTATCTGCAAAATATAAGCCAATGAAATTAATTTTTGGCAAAGAGAGTATACATGTCAAATGATTCATAGTTTTTTCAAGAGGAATTAAAAGAAAAGTGCATAATTATATAAATTCTACTTTTCTAAAGCATTGGGGAATAACAAAGGTGTTGCCAATGCTTGCTATTGACGTCAACTTATTGCACAACTAGATTTCAGGCCTCTCATTTTCTAAGACCGTAAGTGTTCATGTTAGAACAGCTGTAAGCATAGGATTTAAAGACTTCTTCTGTGGGGAGCAAATGACTCATGTAATTCGATGAGAAACCAGTTATTTGTCAAATTTCATGGAATATACTCTTTAACTGTCCTTACAACAGGGTGATAGATGAAAGGACACATGTTTGTGCTTGGTAATGAGGAATCCTTCTCCAATATTTAAAGAAATATGCATTCCTGAGTACAATACTGCCTTTAAGCTTATAAAGTGATGTCTTGGCATGAGGTTTTTGACATCATTGTGTTTTGAGGTTGTTGGGGCTTTGTCATGGATGTTGTTGCTTTATCAAATGTCAAAATCATAACATGTATGTAGGGTTGGGAGCAAAGGGGGTCATCCTTGAGGTTCAGCAATCATAAGAGTGATTATCAACAAAGTATTAAAAAAATGGATTTAGAAGGTCCTGATCAGTCTAATCTCAAATCTTCTACCTCTCCGTCAAGTGACTAAGTCTGATTGTTGTATGAAGTTACTTAAAGTCATTGGATCACTTATGTCAGATGTTGCTAAAATTTCCTAGCTCATCTCTTATTACCTAAAGTGAAAGGTCATTTGACCAACCCTATGGAGCAGTCGTAAGACAAATAATTAAAAGAGGAGCAAATGTTAGATTCAAGATTTAATGAGATTCCATTAGCATTTACCAAAATACCCCACCAATTTTCAAATTCATTATTTCAGCAATGACGAGCCAACATCCCTACTCACCCTCTTTACCTACCAATCAACACCCGGTGAAGCCAGACAACAAGGCCTACCCAACCTACCGAAAATATGGCGGATACCTGCAGCCTCTTCCCGCCCACCAACCCTCAGCCTCAATCTCACTCATGTGAAGTGTGATTTCGTTTGAACAAACTGATAACTGGAGAATTCAAATTTTGGTCAAAGAGGCGCCAAAATTCATGGTTTATGAGTTTCTGGACTATGAAACTTTCTGTTTTGATCCTTTGAATGAAAAACAGCTTACATGGGATTTCATCTTCATGGGCTAGAAACAAATCTCATTAAAATCAGAAACATACAATCATACATTGTATTTCTAATATGTGAACTGCTCAAGATTTTTCATGCGAGCGATTTAATAACCATCAAGGAATAATAATCACTATTTGATATCCAGCGAGGCCTGTGATGAGACAGTCTGATAAACATTTATCGTGTAAAGAGGAATAAAAGTTCAAGAAAACTGGGCTAATTTCCCAGAAGTGTTATAATTATTTGAACTGATATAAATGACAATTAGGATATACTAGAAGATGAACACACCTTATCATAAGCTGTATCAAGCAAATTCTTTTTGACAAACTGAAATTGAGTGTTCATATTTCGGCTTTCTATTTTTCAAACAAAAAGTAAATTCAAATTGTTGCAGGGAAAATATTGAAGTCAAGACACACAAAAATTGTCTGGTTTATTGAAGCCACACATATCATTAACACAATATTCAGTGAAAACAGATAGTCATTAAATATACATATGCAATGTATTAAGTGCCCTGGGAGCAAATCAAGGCTTATCAATACGACTTTATGGAAAGAGAAAAATCTTGAATTTTTAGATAAAAAAAACATCTTAAAAGATGCTTCATTGAATTAATTTCTTAGATTTTGCTTGCACAATATTGACTGAAATTACTCACAAAAAAGTTACTCTTGAAATGTATTCTCTTCCAAAGTGGAAAAAAGCTTAAAAGCAAGATTTGTGATACATTTTCAGTGTATCTCTTGGATATACCATGCAAGGTTATATGTGAGAAAGGGGTGCTAATTTTTCATGAGTTAAATTTGTGGTTAGGGGGCGCTGAATATGGAGAGTGCTCTTAATAGGTCGAAGTTAACAAAAACAATATTTTAAATGTTTATGTTAGAGACACCAAAAGGTCCAAAAGCTTATATAATATAAGTTCCCTCAACCTTTCATACTAAATGCTAATCTGATTAACTGTATACTGCATAAACTTCATTCATGATTATAATCAAAATAAACAATTCTGTTTACCTAAGTATACAATTAATAAGCAAGTTAATTTAAGTCCTCAAAACTTTGCATTATCAATTTCTAGAAGAGAATCTAAATTTTCAATATTAGGACATGATCTGCATGTTGAAAGCTATTGCTATAAAGCTATAATACTGAAACTTGAATTCCGTAGAAATGTTTTATGATACTATGGAATAAGTATAAAGCAGAACAAGACAGAACTATGTGCTAAGATTTGGCTATTATGACATCTTCAACAAAACTAGAGGATCAGATTTCTATATCTAAGCACATCATGAAGCAGTGGACACTTTACAGTCTTCTACCAGATTTTTCTGGTATATTGGCTATGCTGTCTGTATGTTGACACATCATGAAGAAGTGATCAGTTAAGTGTAATATACTAGCTGGTATATTGGCTATGCCATCTGTATCTGGTCACATCATGAAGAAGTGATCAGTTAAGTGTAATATACTAGCTGGTATATTGGCTATGCCATCTGTATCTGGTCACATCATGAAGAAGTGATCAGTTAAGTGTAATATACTAGCTGGTATATTGGCTATGCCATCTGTATCTGGTCACATCATGAAGAAGTGATCAGTTAAGTGTAATATACTAGCTGGTATATTGGCTATGCCATCTGTATCTGGTCACATCATGAAGAAGTGATCAGTTAAGTGTAATATACTAGTTGGTATATTTGCTATGCTATCTGTATCTGGTCACATCATGAAGCATGGGGTTCTTAAGAGGATGGCCTATCAGTAAAATGTCTGCCATTTTGTTTTGAGGAAAATGATATGAAAACAGGCCCTGTACTTTAAGTAATTTTACAGCATTATAAACATTAGTTATATGTTTGGATAGAATATCCACACATTTACAAATGATCTGTGGAAAGGTTAATCAACAGTGCATTCGCGGCGCCGACGGGTTCACTTCTCATTCTTGTTTTAATTTACCGAGTGACCTCTCTCATTTACCCGTCTAATCTAAATCAACAAAAATGTTACCCTCATTAACTTGTATCAACTGGGTTATGTTATAATCGTGTATTAATATCTATCATGTATAAATTGGAAAGTCCCCTTGAATTTCGTTTCCACAAAAAATACCTCGATTGGACTGTCCTTTTAAGTGTCTTATACCACATACTCCTGGTACATGTGCTATGCTCTCTGTATCTTGACCCATCAAGCATGAAGCAGCTGGCTGTTTAGTGTCTGAGACTATATATATTCATTATTGTGGCTACACTATCTGTATCTGGACACATCAAGAAGCTGGGGGCTGTTTACGTTCATAAACAGGATATTCTTGGTACTGGTGCGAGTCAACATAGCGCTCGACATAGTGGACGATTTCAAACACAACCTGAAATAAAAGGTGACAGTGATTAACATATAGACTTCTCTGTGACAAATAAGGATATAATTTGAGAATTAAATAAAAGTTTTGAAATTCAATTCAATCTTATGTTAAACCCTTTAATGAATAAATTGAGCAATACTATCACATGACTTGCCAATTTTCAGGAATTACAGCAAACAGAACACTTATAATAGGCTTAGGGAAGCGATAGGCATTCCAGAACATTATCACATCAACAGAGCAACACAAGAATAAGGCCTCTTTTACCAATTCTCAAGCCTTCTTCATTCTCTCCCCATATAGGTGACTCAACTCATTTCTTTGCATGCTAACCTCTGTAACAAGTGGAGCAGTTTCTTGGCGAGCAGTACACAATCATGATTGGACACAATTAGTTGTGAAAACAGTGTTTCAAAGTGAGCATTTGGTCTGTACCATTTAGTTTAGAGGACTGGAGTTCTTTCATCTGTGTGATGCACTTCAGTACCGAAGTCAGACATAGCTGTGTAACAATTTGTGATTTGTCAAAAATGAAGACTGTATCCGTATTTCAAACTTTCACTAATAGAGGATTTTGAAACAAACAATAATTTGGTCCACATGCTACAGAGGTCATGTAGGAAAAAAGGACATGAGAAATCCCTTTGGGGAGGAGATGGGGTTCATGGGAGCACAAGAACATCAATTGACTTGATGAGCATCTGACCTCAACCAGGATGAGAATGATGATCATCCACTCCAGCCGTGTGTGATGTGTGTCGTTCAGGTGGGTGCTCAGCAGCTCCATCAGCTCGCACAGGTGACTCAGGCGCTCGTTCATCACCTTGACAACACAGGTGAGTCAATAATAGAGAAATACTGCAGAACATTCTTCTTAACAAAGAGACATGGTGTCATGCAGCTGCAACAAGTTTTACATATCAATCTTGCAATTATTTAACTTTGACGAGTGTAACGACTGAAAGAAAGCTTTGAAGGGGCCATAATGGACCAGTATATGAAAACCAATAAGAATTAAAACCAGCTTGTTCTTAAACAACCTTCCTGAAACCTCCCGACTCTTCAAAGATTAGGACTTCACTATGGAAGATACACATACTCTTGTTCGTCGAGTGATGTTAAGATGGTTGCAGGCCTTCTGATAGAGAGGCTCCAGAGACTCACGGTCCCAGTAGAAGTCTGGAGTGTCCAGCAGGTCTGAGCTCAGGTTTATCACATGCCTGCAGGAAAGAGCTAAGAGTTGAAGCTGACCTTACTGGCAGACTGCAGTTTCATTTTTATTATTTTTTGAGAAGACGTCTGGCTTTGTAACACAGTATATTGACGGACTTAAGTTCTCGATTAGTTTTAAATAATCGTTGAAACCTGTTGAGACCATCATCTTTACTATATAACTACCATGCGGAGGTGTTTCATGATTGAAGACAGCTGATTGGTCCGCGAAGAACTGATAAGATTAAAGCTTGCAAAGGGAGGTAATAAAAGTATTAAGTCGAGCATAGGATGGGTCCAGACTACATAGTGTATAATTCTCAGAACGTATACACTAGATTATAGAGGATTGACACTTGCATGAACTGACAAACTTACCTCAAAGCAAACAGTTCTCCAGTCCTCCTCAACACTTCCCGCCTCGACATTCGAATCTTCTTTCCATCTCGCAAATCCTGATGAAAAAATCAACATAAATCGAATGCCATTTCTTTGTGAACATACATTCTCTCAAATACAGGTAAGCTCACATTGTGCATTACATTACTTTAGATGACTTTTAACAACCCTTACATGATAAAATCTAAAACTGGATTAATTCAAGTAAAAAGACTGACAAAAATGTGTACCATACCTATTGGAATTAATAACATGGTACACATAAACATATAATACCCTTGACAAGTCTAACAAAATCAAATCTCAATTTGTATTTTTTGAATTACAAAAAGTGACCAAAATTTTTTTAACTTTTTTTGATAATAAACTTTTTTTCACCTGTGTGATTGGTTCAATCAAATCAACAAATTTCTCCAGTGTAGCTTCCCATACTCCAAGGTTGACTAAAACAGATTTGACAATAATGGATATAATTACATGAACTAATGTGTTGTTCAATTTCAACCAAATCAGTGTAGCTATTGCATTTTTTAAAGTTTAGATGAGGTTACATATTATCATGACATTATTAAATTTAGCATTACAAGTTTCATTATCATCATATTCATACCCATTGACATAATTTCTTAATCACATATTATATAGACAATAACTAACAAGTGACGGGGAATGACAAATTATCTTTCCCGAGTTATATTAATTTCGTAATTCTCGAGCCTTGGCAAGAGAATTACACAATTAATATAACGAGGGAAAGATAATCTGTCGTTCCCCGTCACTTGTTAGTTATTGTTTATATTACCCATAAGTTTTTTTAAAAGACTTTAACTCGAATATAATGGAAATAAACGTTTCTCTATAAAGGATTTGGATGTCGAATCTCCAAATTCATGCGCGTGTGCTGCGGCTTTATTTGACACTTTCCTACGCACAGCTAAATTGCCATTAGTGAAAAAGTTTCAAAATAAAAGCTAAATGAAAGTGTTGTTGAAAGTATATCCCTTCTTTTCATAATCGTAATTCAAATTGATAACTATCAACCGTTTTATGTTAATTTGAAGAGGCCAGTGATACTACGGGACGGCTCAATCTGAAATTCTTGTGACATAACCGATGTTACTGTGACGTCATAGCCGTTCGTGTCTATGACGTCATTACAATCGAACGAAACCAGGCGCTTCTTCGCGACTGTATAGCTTAAACGTGAGGACATGTAGTTTTCAGTAACCGCTAATTTAAAAATTGTGTTCAGTTTGACAGACACATTTCACTTTTTTTGCTGCGGCACATCAGAGGAATTACGAATGGCAACTACGTGAACATATTACACATTGTTAAAATGCAGAATATTTGTAAACAAATAACCAGTCGGGAAAAGTATGAAAGATGAATGAAATAGTTCCGGCAAAACGTTTATTTTCATTGGTTCACATCAACCAATCAAATGCCAAGAAAGTGTGTAACTCCCGTGTGACTTACAGGAAAAATAATTCCCATATGGGTAATATAATGATGAAATTATTGATAGAAATGAGGAAATTTTCAGTCTTTTAAATTTTACAGCTACAGGACTACATTGGGGGTCAAAATGTGGCCTAATTGTAACAGAGGTTACACAGATAGATATGAATGCAGCAACCTCAATTTTTATAATAATAACGCAAACTATTATTCATTACAAGGTAAATAATAAATTCTTTTTGTGCCCTTGGGCACCTGGCAGCCATACTGCAGCGCCTGTTCATGCAAGTTTTAATCGTAATTCTGAGCATCTGAAGAGACATCACCCATCTTTAACGTCTTTTGGTATGACTTGGCCGAGAATGGAACCCAGGCCTCATTGTTGCAGGGTGGACACAAACAACTGAGCCACCTCCCTGGTTTAAAGAATGGTTGCGTGTGAGGATTTGGTCATAGTATACACTTACCTGCCTGAGCATTCCTGTGAGGATTTGGTCATAGTATACACTTACCTGCCTGAGCATTCCTGTGAGGATTTGGTCATAGTATACACTTACCTGCCTGAGCATTCCTGTGAGGATTTGGTCATAGTATACACTTACCTGCCTGAGCATTCCTGTGAGGATTTGGTCATAGTATACACTTACCTGCCTGAGCATTCCTGTGAGGATTTGGTCATAGTATACACTTACCTGCCTGAGCAAGAGCGTTAGAGAATGTGTATTTCTCCAAAACCGTTCTTCCCTCCTCGCTTTCAGTCTCGCAGATATTGATCACTTCTCCAATTAAACCTGTCACCTCTCTGTAATAAAAGTATTTAATAAATAATTTATAAATGACATCTGTCCTTCCTTGATATATCACGTTTATCTCAACAAGTGAGGTAGAAAAGTAGGTATTTTACAGGTGATGCAGACACAACTGAAATATGAACTTCACTACTTCATGAGATGAGAAAAACATGTTATTTGTCATGGAGAAGCAGATATTCCAACTATTCTATGGGAATATCAGATCTATCAAGGTTGCATGTGTGCCCTAAGAAAGCTGGTTCCAATGACGTAACTCAAGTGGTGATAACCTTAATTGCCACTCAGTAGAGTGACAAAAAAGGTTATTGTCACTGTAGCAGAATGGAGGGTTTATGTCAATGATAGAATAGAGGATCTACCTCTTTTTTCTTTTTTCAAACTGATTCAACGAACTCATCATGCTTACCAACATGAACAATGAAGGTTTATTTAATAAATTCTTATATTTAACTTCAGTGAATCCAAGTATGATATCTTCATAATCAATGTGAAACAACTTTTCAAAAATAATATTTTTCTGTGGAAATGGAAACATAAACAGAACAAATATTACATAAAAGATAATCACTTTAAAACTTTGCCCTGTAATGGCCGTTGCCTTTTGAGTACAGTAGACAAACAATTTTAAACTCTTTGGTATAAGGTACCTGCAATTTGATACTCATAGAAATTGCCAAGCCACAATAATATTTCTAGTTCTATTCCAAAATATCTATGTACTAAAAGGAAATAAAAGGTGAAATTAACCTCATTATTCTTGAGTAATAAGTAATAAAGTTCCATAAAACTTCTCATAATAAAAGTCAACGAAGAGTCATAAAAAAACACCTTTCTGGAATACTCACTGAGAATGCTTGAAAGGCATCTGTTCATGTTCATGAAGCACTAAACTCATATCATTTGGGTCTTCTCCCAGCTTGTGTACAAACTTGAGCACCTCACTCCGCTGTTTGAAAGAAAATATCAAGCGTGATGATAATTCACCCTTATTTAAAAATTGACCATGCAACAAGGAATAAAAGTTTCAAAATATTGACTCTAGATGTTTTGAGTGTTTATCATTTGACTATTGCGATCCGTTGCAGCAGCCTGGACGACAAGAACAAAAAGATTTGGGAAATGCAGCAAGGGGTATCTCAGCAAGTCAGTAGAATAGGCCATGCGTGTGAAGATGGTAATAGGTAAAAGTTATATCTGGACATTAATACTGAAAATATGTCACTACTTATTTTTCACATAATAGGTAATAACTGATATTTGACAATTGTGACTGATACCACAGACTCGTAAACTAAGTTAAGCTTTGCCTACCTCAACTTCAGGCATGTTCCAAAATACAGCCGAGCCATCACTGAAACAAACATTTGGATTTTTTTAGGTTGAAAATTTTATTGATAATTCAGTTAGGTCAAGTTGGCTATTCTGATTCAATCAGCCATTTGCAAACTGCAAATAGTGATTTAAATATAAGCGAATGGTAAATTTAAATGAAAATCAACCACATTTAGATATATTTTTCTATTGGTGAGGAGTGTGGCAATCTCTTTGAAATCTGATCAAACCTATCACTAATACAATGCTGCAAGGCTAGAAAGGCACCAGCACAATTTGATATTTTAGTATGCCTGTCGTTTTAATCTATGGAAAGTGAAAGGTCACTGACAAGGCAGTCTGGTACACCCTTTTGAGGAGTACTCAGATGACAAATGAAACGTGGTACTTGTGATAGGTTGTAACTGTTTTTCATGAGATTGCTAATCAAAATTGAGTCCAAGGGTAAAAGTAAAAAATTTTAATATACAAACGCCTCTACTACTACCAGCTAAATTCCATTTCCCTTAAAAAAATGTTAAGAGAATCATCGTTTGATAGGCTTAAACTGTAAAATATTTGAACTGTGCTCCACAGACATATAAAGAATAGATCCTTCATAAATGATGTTGTCTATTGACATTGAAATGATGCTGAATCATAATCTAACTTGAAATTTGAGTCAATGTAAATGTTCAAGCTTTTTTTATATGTAACTATTCTGTCGATGTGGAAACAATGTAGAAAAGTAAGCCATATTCTAATGTCACAACAATGTCATGATGTCAGAAATTGGTTGCTTTGCCACCAGACCTTAAACAACAAAGGTCCAATCTCAAAACGATTTTGTGTGCACGCACGTTATTGAAAGAAATCATTATCTGGTAACTGCACATCAAAAATGGTTGAAATTAACTATCAGTAACTTCTCTTGCCTGATCATGATAGTAAAGAAATTTACTTACGTAAAGAAAAATATCTCCCTTTGTTCCGAGTCTACAGAATATTTGGCTTGAACATGAAGTCCATCAGTCACATCTGGAATGAATATTTTATCAGTCAAGAGACAGTTTGAATTTTATTTTAGTGGCGACAAAATTGACGCCATGTTCCAACTTAAAAATATACAGTAGTAAAGGTTAACATATTTATCCCGCAAGAGATCACACTATAAATACTGACTTTTAAACTTGATCAAATTTATTTTCTAACTTGATGAGCCTCCTCATAACCACCAAAGATTTTTTGATTCGTTGTAAGTACTCCTGTGTCAAAAACTACAACTCAGACTAAAACTGACTTGAAATAAAATACATGTATAAGGCTCTTTACTACGATTAGAGTCCCAAAATAATCTAGAACAATCTCTCTTTCGCAATTTTATGAAAATTTTGTAACAGAAATAATACATCCAGGAAAATCACTCATTATAATGAATAAATTTAATGTTTTCAGATAGCCGGCCACAGCACACTGTTCCAAAGGATGTAATTTCAATTTAATGTAGTAGTTTGAGTAAAAGGATATAGAAGACCTTTGGGAAGAAATTCTTGTCTTAAATCAAGATATAACAATTGTTAATAAAGTCATCAAGTATTGTATTTCCAATATTTTTTACTAAAAACTTACCAAGTGGCATCTCCTGGATCACATATAAGCCTTGTGTTTCTAGCGACTTCCGCAACTGACTCAGGTTGAATTCTTTGGCAATCGCATAAGCATTTACTTCCATATGACCATCCTGTGAGAACATGGTGAAGACATGTTATACAGATGTGACCACCACAAAAATAGGCTAAAGATTAATTTCAAAGCTATTAATGGTTAATTGATATTTTTACCAGAATATTTCTGGATAACAATTGGATTCACTGAAGTTTTACTTTGTTTTAAGAATGATCAGGTACATAATTATTCAGCTGCTCTATTTAGATTAACTTGAACCTGAGACTATTGATTATTATAATTTTTATTCAATTCATTGATACCGTTTTCTATTTAAATAATGAAATATATTTTTTTCAAAACAACAAACAACAAATTGTCTAATGTTATTAATATATACCAAAATGGGGTGAAATGGTTCAAAACTACAGTAGTTAAACTGTAGTATTTTGCAATGGTTAAGTACATCAAAGTGAGATTTAGTTTTTTTCCAAATGCATTATTTAATATAAACAACATTATGAAATTTCATATCATTCCCAGGCTTAAATTTCAGGGGAAAATGTGTTTTTTTTTGTGATTTTAGTTTGTTACATTCAAGTTTCTGTACCGAACTAAGGCTTCAGGTACTGCAATAAGTATCAAACCAAATCTCAAGTGTACAATATCACCCCCATTACCAAACCATTTCCCCCCGATTGATTTTTTTATTCATTCATAATTAAGAATCATGATTATCCAGCTGCTGTTTAATATTAAATTTATGATAGTATGTTATTGAACTATCATAAATGATAGAAGAAGGTATTAACAATATATTCATCTGATTGCTCAAATGTTTATATACTTCAATAGTAAAATTTACTGTAGATTTGTATAAGCTACATCATACTCACCCTTTCAGCTTTCGACGAAGGTGCTTTTTTCCTAACAGGCCTTTTCGCCACCATTGCAGACACATGTTTATTCATGGGTGACATACTATAGTAGCGTATTGAGGAGACCATTTTGGACATGGAATTCTGGGAACCACTAAATGGAGGTGCATTGAAAACCTCCCTTTTCTTTGAAGCTCCAATAAGCAAAGAATACGGTTTGGAGCTCAGGTATTGAACCTGTTTATTTGATGAAAATACTCTTTTCATGACAAAGTTATTTTTCTGGAAGAGAATCCTGCTTGTCCTAAGACAATTAGGGCAAATAGGTCCAGAAAATAAAAACATTGTCTTCGAACTATTTGTCTTCTTCCTGTAAGATAAAATGTACATATAAGACAATATACATTTACATACTACCTACATTCAAAAATATCTACAGAGGCTGATGAAGAAATCATAATACACAATTGCACTTCACAGCAGGCAGCAGTTAGATTTACAAGAAAGTAGTTACCATAATTTATGTTACAGGATCATTTTGACATGACAATTTTTGGTGGATGAAACAAAAATCTTTCTTTTCAACAAAGTCACAACATCAATGTTGACTAAATGATTCCTTTAAGCATTGTTTTTTTGCCTCTGTTTCAGTGAGGAGGGTGAAAATCATCTTCAATTTTATAAGTATTTTGGATATTAAAAATATATTTACATTCAACATAGGGTTTGAATACAAATCGCTTGTACAAACAATGCTGCTTTTACATTTTGACATAGCAATTCATGTGGAATCATATATTAGGTGGACTCACAAACATCCTAGCCAACCAAAGCCTGCTACGGCAACATGCTTGCATATCATTGAAGAGGAAACAGATCTAGAAATGACTTAATAAGGTAATTGAGATATTTAGCTTAGGGATGATGAGTATTTGAATGGACCATTATCCTACCTCATGTAAGAATGCCGATCTCTGATTGGTCCACGTGACCCTCAACAAACATACATATACACCGTCACCGAGGGATGATAAATCCCTTATACCCCGCTACATGAGTAAAGCATGCTTCCACGTCAATCAGTGTCACGTGATCAGGCCATAGGTGTTGTTCATTTCTGTTTGTCTTTTTTAATAATAAATTAAGAAATTCGGTAAGATAATTTCGTTATAACATTCCGTCAAGGGTGACATCGGGATATATTATTCCCTTGAGAGGTTTTATGCAACTCACGTTCCGCTCGTTGCATAAAACCTTTCGCAGGTTCCACTCGTTGCATAAAACCTTCGTAGGAATAATATATCCCAATGTCACCCTTGACGGAATGTTATAACTTGTATTGTCAAATCATGTCAAGAGGACAACAATAAAATTATTGAGTTCTACTGTTCATATCTAAGTAGGTCCTAATAGTTGCAAACTGAGGCAGTAGGTTAGGCATAACAAGTTATACTGATTATTCTAAAGTGCTGGAAAAAAATCTTCATCAAACAAGAAATGGCCAGACTGCATTTTACCCAGTAAAAATTCATTTAGAACTATCTCTTTAACTTTTTTATTCCCAATTTACTCTTTTCTTCTGTCCTATGTTAGCATAAGTTTGTAGCGTTGTAGTTAAGATGATACCCCAATTGTAAAACATTCCAATAGTCAGATGACCCAATTGTTAGACATAGGATTAAAGGAAGATCAAACGCTTACCAATTGCAATAATGGACCAGTCCTAACTATAAACGTGGTTGAAAAAGTAAGACAGTGCTTTTGTATACTTTTCTCAAAATATGACGCTAACTTCTTAACTCCCTGTCAGGATTTTCTTACCTGACAGTATTGTGTAGATAACATCTGTATTGACCAGTTATGGCAGCTACCTTTGAAATTGCATATTTATATCACATTTAACCAACCACTCCCCATTGAAACTTGTAGACAGAATTAAGAAGTACATATCTTGTCCATATCATTGAAAACATTCATCCATTGAAAACTACATTTCACTTTTGTACACCACATACAAACCAATAGTTGTTCAAATCAATCTCATTGAAATCAGATCGAAACTTGAAACTTGGACCGTCTGACACGACTCTTAGGAAACTGTGGTCAGATCAAGAAATGCAGCGAGGTAAAAGGGACAAGTTACGAGCTGATTTCGATGAGATTGTGTTCAAATAGAAATAATAATAGAATTAAAATAAAAAACTATATGTCATCATTTTATGGCTTCTGAGAATAAACTTGACATGAGAAAACAAGTATTAACAGTAGCATTTAGTGTTGTTGACTTCTCAAATCACTGTCAGTTTGTTATTACTTATCACTTTCAATTAGTAAAGTGCGATAATTCTTATTTTTGTCTTACAAGTGTGGTAATGTCTAATAACTGGACTGGTTAATTTCGAATTGGGTACAGTTAAATTAGTTCAGATAATCTAAACTTCGGTTCAACTGCGATGATTGCGCATCCGAAGTTTAGAGTCCGAAGCCTATTTTATCTGTAGCAACTTCCCGACGATTTTGATTGGGAAGGGTTTAAAAATGCCCTCTAACTCCATGAAAACAAAACATCTAAACAAAAAATCTAACTTCAAACAACACATAGAAAGAAAGATAAACCTTTTGGCCACTAAGTAATTTCCAACCAGTTTTTCACCTTAGAAAATTTTCTTTTTTATTCTAAGAGGCAACGAATGCATCACTACTCGCTACCCCCTACCCAAGATGGCATCTATCAATGTTGTCAAACACGAGGGGGGTAATGGTGAATTAAGTGTTGCTAATTAAATAGAAAATTGTCTAAGATGTCACAGCATGCAGTTGGATCTAATAGTGAAAGGGTTTATCTTTGTGTCGATTGAAGTTAGATGTTTCGTTTTTATTGACTTAGACTTCAAAATCATTCCCAATCAAATTCGTCGGGAAGGTGCTACAGATAAAATAAGCTTCGGATATTAGACGTCGACGTAGGAAGACGTGTAGCAAGCTGGACTACAGTTAAATGTGTTCACTCAAAAGTGTCATAAGGAATTTTAAGTGTCTGGGTTGATACCGTTAACAACCATTAGCAATCGGTAAAAATCCTTTAAAAATCATCAACGCATTATTTGAATGAAAAACGCTGAAACTGTTGCAACATTGAAGTTGAAAGTAAACTTATCCTGCAGAGGTCTTAAGAAGGTCAATTTTCGACCATTCAAATAACCGAAATATTTGTAAGATTAATAAGGCAGGAAATATTACCAAGCGTCTAATATTGTTTGAGGTCGAAGGAGAAACGGCTAGAAAACATGATGCAAGCGGGTGAGTTCATCAACTCACGTCGTCTGCTGGACGCTGACATTTTGGTTTCTTTAAAATTTACACTCCATTCTATTATGAACACAAACACCATTAACATTTAAATGTGACCAATACATACGAATTATAACTAATTCTATATATCAAGTAAGGCTCAATTAAGTATTTTTATTATCCTAAGATAAAATTACGGCCCATAAAGCTAACATTTTCAAAATTCATCAATTTGACTAGCCAGAGTCCGTTTTATCTTATTACTAACTTTTAAAACCGGACATGCGCAATATTTTGTACACATCACTACATCCGGTTCCGTTTAGGAAGCTGAGAAAGAATATTCATTAGTATCAGATGATGAGCTTCACAGTTAATTAGCTTGGAATACAAGAGAAGATGAGTACGGGTAGCACAACTGAGGCGGGGAAATCTGAAGGATCTGGGGCAGGGTCATCGGATCAAAATAACGAGAATAATGACGCTCTGTACGAATGCAACATCTGTCTTGACACCGCTCGCGACCCAGTCGTTAGCATGTGTGGTCATCTGTTTTGGTAAGGCAACAAAATGTTTAGTTCATATGAAGCCCTTTATAATTACAAAATCTGTAAATTTGATATTTTTTTGGACAAGCTATCGGGAAATTAACAAATGTCAGTTATTGATAAAAGCAATTTCGTCTTAATTCACAGCATAATCCGTAACTCAATATTTTAGATGTTCTTTATTGAAAATTTTAGAGTTACAAAAAATAACTGTCAACATGACATTTTAACCATGCTAATTACAACGTCTTATGAATAGACTCGTGATGACAGAAATACCCTAATTTATATATCCTTTTACATTTTGAATGAAGCCACACCATAGAAAAATTTGATATGTGTTGTTTAAATTTCGTCATTAAAAAAAGAGCAATTCAGTAATGTATAATATGATAACATATGTTCATAAGTACTCAATGATTTATTTTATTTTGTGATTGTTGTTTCAGTTGGGCATGTCTACATCAGTGGCTAGAAACAAGACCAAACAGACAAACATGTCCGGTGTGTAAAGCTGGAATAGGCAAGGATAAAGTTATCCCTATTTATGGTAGAGGAAATCCTAACCCACAGGATCCAAGGTAAGGCACTGTAATTAACTTTTTACCTGTGAGTGATGATACAAATCTATTATGAAAAGATAAAGGGAATGGTTTGATTCCGCAGCTGAGCTTAAAACCGGTAAATGTTACATATTTAAGGTTTACAAATGTTAAACTGTTATTGTATGAGACTTCTCTGAATTCTGGTCATTATGATGATACAATTTGAATGTAAACGTTTTATCAAGAAGTTGTAACCCATAACACTTATTCGTCTTTAACTTTCAACCTCTAAAATGCCACTCAAGGAAACTTTTTTTATAATTTCATTTCTTCTCAAATGCTGGGTATGTAAGTATTTCTTGGTAATAAATTATATTTCTAAGATTGGTGTCTTAAGTTAAACATTTTATTTACCATACATACTTTACCAAGGGTGTAGCACAGTTGCCAGAGGGTAAGAACACAACCTGGAAGGTCTGTGTTCGATTCCCAGTCATGTCATAAAAAGATGTAACCTGGCTTAAAGTTGAGCTTTATGAGAATAGAGTAACACTGGAACTTGAAATGAATTGATAATAATGTTTACCAAAAGCACAAGAAGAATTTATGAATTTGCAGAGTGAATAAGACTACAAAGAAGGTTTTTTATTTTGATCATCATCATGAGTTCGTCATTTCAGAGAAAAACTGCCGCCAAGGCCACCTGGACAAAGAACTGAGCCAGAAGGAACAGGGGTGAGGCTGATAAACAGAAACTTTTGGTTTTTTCTTTTAATTTAATCCTTTTACAAGTTCGAACGCAAGGCATAAGTTGCACAAGTCTCTATCTATGACTATGAATAAAACCCTATTGCCTAACTGAAGTCTACCTTGCAAACTCTTTAGACTACTCCAACTAAGGTTGATAGTCCTATCAGAAAACTTCAGGGGGTTGAACACCTTTGCTGATGAGGGTGCTACTTTCAGGGCTCCAAATAAGATGCGTATCTGCGTAAAATACGCACAGGTATTTCAGATTATACGCATTAAAAATGAAATCAATGAAAACAAAGTTTCAATTCAACATGTCTGATCATTACATCTTGAACAGTAGCCTACTTGATGGCAACCTGTGTGGAAACGAAGATTATCGAGTTTATCTGAATGATCTCTTTTTTAATCATACTTCATGTTTGGGGTGCACTTTCGTTTAATGTAAGCCCTTATACAGCGAATGTGTAATGAGGACCTGAAAACTGCAAGTTTTAGTGCGATGCAGTAAGGCTTAAATTAGTCTGGGTTTTTTATTGGTGCAAATTATTCTTTATAGTGGAAGTTGATCACATTATTGTAGTATGTATTGAAGATTGAATTATGATTTCCGCAATTTACTAAATGGTTTTGTGATAGATATGATAAATAAATTTGTGTATCAACTAAAAGAGTGGTATGATATAAATGGGTATGAGCAGGCTGAATTTGATTGTAACCATTTTTCTTTGGCAATCGGTATGGACATGTTTACTCTCTCATTAAGTTAGTGATATTTCCAAAGGGCCAGTTATCCTTGAAGTTGAAAAGTGCTTGGCGTCAACCAGGCGCTTTTAACTCAAAACCCAACCATCGGATCCAGACACTTTTGAGAAAGCAGCAAACATTTCATTTTTAATGTTGTTGATATCAAAATTTGAGGTGTGACATACATCAGTTTACAAATACAAATATATCTGTTTTCAAAGTCATTTCTAAAATCTATTCATTTTGAATTCAAATGATTTTATTTTGTTGATTTGGTTCATTTAAATCAATAAAGGATATGCAAAACCCAAATCATAAGCACTGAATACTTTCAAATCTGTCAACAAATTATTAGAATTGAAAACATTGAGTATTAGTGATATTTGTGGCATCCATTATCCTATATGGAAATCGCATGATATGCTAAATCTCATTATAATTTTTATTTTTAAGACTGATAAGCCCAGTCTACATTCGTTGTCCAGTGACTAGAAATTGTTTTTATGTAATCTTTGCGAGATGAAGTTCCCTTACCAAATTGAATCGAATCGAATTGTCTCAAAACGTATATACAACTAATTTGAAATACTGGATTTAACATTGTGGAGAAACATAAGAAATTTCAGAACAATTGGATGAACATTAATCAAAATGAACATTTATATCCATATTAAATAATTGTTTACATTATTTTGAATATCATTAAAGGGGAACAACTTAGACTAGAAGTGGACCTATGTCATGCAAGATAAAGTTTTAAAGAAATAAAAGGATATATCTATAAAATATTATACTGCCTGACTTAAGCTACGGAATATGAATTATTAGTGATTTCATCATGTTGTATCTTTATCTGTTTCAGGGTTTTAATGGATTTGGGTTTGGTGATGGTGGATTTCAGTTCTCGTTTGGTATTGGTGCCTTCCCTTTTGGAATATTTGCTTCAACGTTCAACTTTAATGATGGTCGCCCTGGACCTCGTGAGTGTTCTCAATGTTTTTTTCCTCCTAAGAGAAACGTTTATAGACATTGCTGCTTCCTTAAAAAATAATAACTTTGAAACCTTCGTATGTAGTTTAAATCAGAATCAGAAAAGATTTTAAGAATCATTAAAAATAGTGAAATGTCTTTCTGATGTATGCTCAGGTTGTGGTTTAGTGAGTCTTACCTGTGTTTTACTCCGAGCATATATTGGTATCTTGAAAGTGGTGTTAAACCCCAACTCTCCTCATCATATACAGATTTCAGCTTCCCATGAAAGGCCTGACTTGTCCTATTCTCAACCACTGGCTAATTAAGCCTGTGGTGTGCTGAATTTCCTTGTGTGAGTGCAGCGCTGTCGTCACCTCAAGAAAATTTATGATAATGTTTTTCATGAATTTCGTCTGCAGTGGAGTATTTCATGCTTGACTTATGGTTTAAATATTGCCAAAAATGCTAATAGATCTCTTTTTCATGCTTGATTGAAATCATGTTAAAAAATGTTCATATCTTTCTCTTCAGCACCAGGAAACTCACCACAGCATGGTGAGGAACAGTTCCTGTCAAGAGTTTTCTTGTGGGTCGCCATTGTCTTCATCGTTTGGTTACTGTTGGCGTAAACAAGGGAATTTCACTCTCAATTATTACGCAAGAGTGTTGTGTGATCTGTGGACATGAATACAATACAGATTGATTTTAACTCTTGGACATAACCAAAGTTAATGTGTGTGAGAATTTATATCAGTTGCCATCGTTTACCCCTTATGGCACAGGAATATTGGAAGGAGACATTTTAGCTGTTCTTATGCATTCATACCTTGATTTGACTGATAACTCAAAAGGAGAATATGCACAGAAGTATCCGTAAAATATCGCTTAACCCAAAACACTTCCTTGGTTCTAAAATACAAACCTCTTTCAGCTCAGACACTGTGCTACAGAGGTATGATCAACAGGTTTGGCGTGTGGGAGTATGAAGTATCTGGGTTTGAGGCGGCATATCGCGGAAACATTTGCAGATTGAAAATTTAAATTTGAGTTGTTTTCAAAAGCATTTGTTAGTAAACACTTTAACTGAAAACCAATAATCTTATGATTGAAATATAATAAGTTGAAGGATATTTCGCCATAATGTCATGGGGACAGCACATTTATGTTGATAATAACCTACATACGATGGACATTACATGAATAATTCCCTTGTCCTATGAGGCGGAAGGAAACTTATAAATCTAAATATTATGTCTATCATTTAAATCTCTGATATTATTCAGATATTGGAAAACTCGGTTTCGTATCATCTGAAAAGCGGAATGTTGTATTATATTGTTTGTTTCATCCATGTAATCAAATATTGAGCTTTATTATTTAAGAGTTTGATTTTCTTGTAATCATTTGTGTATACCATTGGCCATTATGAATTGACTCTGTTGCAATATATTTGCACAGGGATAACATGTCGACCAGCATAAATCTTTGAAGGATCCTATTCATTAATTTCTTGGTTTGTGCATATTTAAATTATTGGAATTTAGATGATTTTTTTTGCATCTTCCATGTTTTAATTTATTTCAGGAGTCATAAACTTTGTCAACTTAGTATAAGAAATCTTAGAAAGATATGAAGATATGCCTTATTGGGCACGCAATTATGTTTTTAAAACCATGAAAGGATAGCCATACACGGTGGCCATTTTGTTTCAATTTGACATTTAGTTGGTTCTGACAAGTATGTACATAAACTGTTTGTTTGTATGAATATGGAGTGATTGGTGTGTTTGGAAAGTGACAGATGTAAGAATGAGCAACATTATTTATTCTTTATTATGTAAATTTTGATTATGTATGCACAATTTAAAAACTGATTTCAAATCAAGCTATTTCGATGCAATTGAATAACTTCAATGATAAAATAATTTGATTAATTCCTTGATTTCATTTGTCGGGAACATTTTACTCGGTTGGTTCTTTAACCCAATTGGTGGAAGATTTATATAGGGTTTGTTCAGTTGATATTAAAAGAATGATGGGCTCAAGAACAGGTTGTGATACAAATTTGAATTCAACAAACATTTGTTTATCTTTTGGTATTTGAGACATTATTACTACAAAGGGTTAATGATAGGTAAAATAAATTTGTATCGTTTTTTGTCTTCAGGTAAGCTTACATTTCAATAGTATTACAATTGATTGTTATAATAACCTACATCCCCATTATATAACAAAATAGTGGCATGAACAGAAGGAAAATACCCCAATTGAAAGAAATTGTATACTACTAAGTATCATTTGAAAATCGGTTTTGAAAAGAACTTGTCAGTAGTGACCTAAAATTACCCGGAAAGAAAAGACGCATGTACAAGTATTTGCGTAGCTAGACGATGATAATTGATGCATTGTAAATTTGTTTGTATGAAATGTTCCTATTTTAATTCTTATGTTTGGACTTGGACTAATGGTTGTTTTAAGGCATTCATTTGTTATGTCCAACCCACCTATATAAATGAAATAATTCTGTTACATCAAACTTGCCAATATATATTCATGTACTGTAAGTTGAAATCACTAGGCCTCTTTTCACAAAGTAACTTTAACTAAGGTTAACCTTAATTCCCATTCTTTAACATTACATTTAGGTTACCTTAAAGACTTACGATCACATTAGGGCTTTGTGAAAGGAGGCCTTGGTTTTTATTGGTATTTCAATCCCAATGACTGTGTACCAAATGTTGATATGTAACTTGTATATGTCCATATTTAGTCAGACTTCAGGCAGACTCTCGTCGCACTTTGATAAGTGTATGAAACACTGATGATAATAAAAGTTCAACCAGCCATTGAAATTGTATATACTAGTATATGTTTCTAAACAATATAACCTTCCCAGATATTGAACCAATACTATTACATCACAGTAACATTACATGAGTTAATTCTTAGGCTTTTGGAATGGATCAGGAAGACTAACATTAATTCAAAAACATTAGTTACTGGAATTAAAAATTGTCATACAAGAGACAGCTATATTTGACCAAAGGGTATCTGAAAAGTTATGACTTGATTTACCGTTGTTGCAAGAGATTTATATTTGTGAAAAAAGGGACAGACTAAAAAGTGTAAAGTAACTTCTTTATTTCAGAGCGTAATTAACCTCTTCAAATCCCGCTCTGCGTTTTGTTACATATGGCATACATAATTACGTTCAATGATATTATTCACATCTGTCATACATTCACAGAAATGTAGATGATCGACTAGAGTTTGTAGCACAGCCATGCTTCACAGAAACATCTTCAGTGAATCTGATTAAAATGTAATTCACAAATTATGAACACTAACTGCTGTATAGTTTCAAACCCATTCTGAATGACCAAGTAAATGGAACCACGACTTTTAAATAAACCTGATTGCAAACTTGGGTGTTGAATTTCCATTCTAAATTTCACCTAATCATTTCTGGAAATAGAACAGTTTTCAATAACAGACGGAGATATCAAGCTCCTGTTGGATTTGAACCACAGACTTTTATCCAAAGACTCCCTAATGGACAAACTTTCAATGCCAAATTACCATGGATGCACAAGTGTTCAGTAAGAGGACTTTAGTATGCATCAAAGGCTTGAATTTTGAATGCAATCCAGATTATTATAAGATTGACAGCAAATTTCTTTTTATAAATTTAACAAGCAAGGACTAAGGATTCTCTTAGTTGATCATCAGGTTTATGCCTGACATGGATTGAGGAAGTTCACAACACGCAGTTTGACATACCGGTAGTGTTCTCAGAAACCAATTGTTTTGTCAACTGCATCTTAATCAGATTTATATGATAGAAATAGGATCTAGATTTTCAAAGCTTTCTTTGCACTAGAGTAGTATTAAAAAAAACCATATTTTTACAATTGTTCAATGATAATCATTTGAATAATTATTTTCACAATGGCATGGTTGTCAAGACTTGAAATGATGACGAAGTGAATTGCCATGATTATTTGCCTTACCTGAAATGACATCCATATTCTCACTACAAATTCCAGTTTAATTTTGAGGTTTTAAAAAACGGATATTTTCAATCAACTTGAGAAACTTTGTTACAACAAAAAGCATGCTTGAAAAGTCTGATACTGTTCAGAGAATGGTTTGTTAACAAACCAACTAACATTAAGTGTTACCTTTTACTTAAGCAGTGTTGTTTACAGGCATCCTGCCAAGGGGGTCATGTTATCCTGTCGCCAATCGAATCAATTTCAAAGTATAAAAAATATCTTCGAAGCTAATAGCAAAGCAGTTACTTACCACAGATGACTTGTATGAATGAAAAAGCTGCATTTATATTAAAGTCTTCAAATTCAATGTTCCAATTAATGAGTGATTCAAATGTGTCTGTTTAGCCAAAATTAGGTCAAGAATCTGCACCTGCAACCAAACTGGATGTGCAAAATTGAGAATTTGGGGGACAGAAGTTTCATTTTGGCCAATATTTTCCAAAGAAAGGAAGCATTTGAAAGAATATAAAGTAAATAATTTCATCAAAAGTAAATAATTTTTTAAAAGATCCATGACCCACCTCCAGGATCAACACTGCTTTGACTAGCATTATGACAATCAGGGACATTATTTAGAATGATGGTTTAAAAATAATTGTTGTGAAAAAATGGCAATCATTGATCATAATTACTTTAAGGAAGAAACTGAATCACTCTTCATTGATTTTCATCATTCTGTGATGCAAACAAACATGACGGGTGATGATCCCTTCATGAAACATCATCACGTCATCTTACAAACAAACATGGGCAGATTTCTCATGATTATGCATCCATTTGCAAGAACAAGTCTTTAAAGTAACTGTATCCATGACATAGACGGTATTCATAAACATTATCAAATATAACATAAAAGAAACAAATAAATAATGCTATTAAAACAAAGGAACACATGAATACATCATTTCATAACATAATAAACAGATTAAATGTGAATACATTGTATAACAATGATATTTACTGTACTTGTGGTACCACAGTAAACATTTCCATTATGAGCTTATCTCGGTACATCCTGAATACAAATCTAGTCATAATGTCTATAAGTATCTTCAAATTCAGTGAGTGATTGAGTTAATGTTTAGCGCAGCTTGGGCAATATTTCAGCTGTTAGCGGCATGTCTGAACATTCAAAGACTCATTGATAAGCAATGTAAACGAAACATTTTAGGGACTAAAGGATTGTGTATTTGGAAAAGACACAAACTTGTTATAGATATTCAAGTTTGTATGCTATTATCACTCATTCAAATAACATTGTTGTAAAATGGTTTACATGGTGGTTTTATCAGGCAGTAATAGAATTTTGTACAGTCATATGCCTCAAAAATAACGTCAAGGTCACCAAAGTTGACTGGCGTCTGAGTCTTCCTCCATTGAAAGCTGTCACCAAATATGAACACTCTAGGTGCTAGGCTTCATGAGTTATCGCGTTAACAAGAATCCAGACGTACGTATGTACGGACAGACGCCGCTGAATTCATAGTCCCCCGTTCCGCGTTGCGGCGGGGGACAATAATGATACATGTACTTATTCATATTATGAAACAGATGACTGTTTCACATTACAAATATTTTCTGAAAATAATCTGTCTATGATTAAGAACTTACTTAGGTTAATACACTGTCGGATTTTTGGAATATGTCTCATAAAAAGATTTTCAACAATCATATTTCTATTTCCCACTGCATTTTAATTAAAGGAATGTTGTTATTAATTTTATCAATAGTAAAAATACTCATATGCAACTAGTGACTTGGAAATTATAATTAAAAGCACAAATTAAGATTTGAACCATGATAGATGTTTTTGCATAAAAAATACAAAGTATGAAAAACAATGCAAACTTTCATTACAAAGAAGATGTGAATCATGATATGTTTGACAGTGTTGTTCCCTGAGGGGAGCACTGGGGAAAATGAGGCTTGGTGTCCCTTTGACAATATTGCAAAGGGTCCCATTTCATGATTTGCTCAGAATATGCCAAAATGACCCCCTCAGGTGATCACCCAGGAAGGACACTGTCTGATATCCAATCCATTTTCTACAATAAAAAATTCATGATCTTGTGCTTGATTCTATGCAAATGAGACATTTTGACGCTTGTGGATTTAAAATGCCCTCCTGATAAATGTTAAATTGCAAAAAGAGCTGCTTTAGAAAGAGTAAGGATGAAGTGCTAGACAGTGAGATATCATTCAATATGATCAGTAAGAAAATAGAGATCCCACTTTTTTTTATCAATCTTTTAACATATCTCTCTATAATCAAAAACATATTGCAGCTTTCATCATCATCACCAATCATCATTATCATCACCAATCATCATCATAATCATCACCAATCATCATCATAATCATCACCATAAACCTAATCTTCATCAACATAAACATCCTCGTTGTAGCACTGTACCTATCAAGTTGAACAGTAACTGAGATCTACCAAACATCCATAGAAAGACATGTCATGCTGAAAACAAACAATTCCTAATAACTTGTTAATCGGTTTCCTATTCAATGAGTCAATCTCTCTACTGTACATGATAGGTTTAAAGAGTCAAAATGAGATGTACCATCCTCCACACATGTCAATATAAATCATGAGGTCTTCTTCTGACCTCTTAAAAACCTGGACATATTATTTCTGCTTGCCTATTATACAATGCAGTTCATAAGTGTCCTTCAGTACCCAAATTTATATATCTTAGAACCTTCGATGTTCCAACACTCCACACATATCATCCTTTGGATTTTTCAACAGGGAAGATGTATTGAAATT
Source organism: Phorcus lineatus (assembly GCA_921293015.1). Lineage (NCBI taxonomy): Eukaryota > Metazoa > Mollusca > Gastropoda > Trochida > Trochidae > Phorcus > Phorcus lineatus. The sequence continues at coordinate 18,471,298 of OV121089.1, forward strand.
ACCAACCTATGATTTAAGTTGCCAATCAATCTGTTACATCAATAGAATTTGCAGGCCTGTCAAAAAAAGACTTTTGAAAATTATTTGTCTTGATGAGACGAAATAACTGCAAGACCTCCAATGTTGTTTTTTCCAGCCAGTCCGATGGTAAGTTTGCCTTTCAAAGTTTTTGGAGTCTGAATTTTCATGATGAATAGTCCCATGGGTGATATGTGGTGAGTATTGGGACATTCAGCCCTGGGTGACTGAGGATGCCCCTATCAGTGATACGGCTAGATGTAACATGTTACAGTCAAGTTGAGGCATGTTTCCAGGGAAAGGTAGAATAGAAAATTAGTAAAATAATATAATCTGTTTTCCTTGTCTTTGTCTGTGCGGTGATGACAAAGGTTGACTATTCTTGAGGTCCCAATCAGATTTTGACTTCAGGACCTAATAATCTTCAGAAATGAACACAGATCATCCTTTAGCATAGCTGTCGATCATTGTCTCACATACTATACATTCAGTCATCTCCATCTGTCTAGCATCCTATGGACTACACATGAGCAAATGTTTTGTACTCTTATCTGATGAAGTAGACCGCTTATGTCGTCACTTATCACAGTAACTTGCTGCAGTTTCCGCAATTCTGTTGAGTTGGGTCACCAATACCAAAATCCACACCTTCACAGAAACAGCTACTTTCACAGAAGCTTCACTGAGGTCTCTGGTTTCATGGATGTCTAAAAATTTCACAGAAGTAATAGTTTACAGATGTCTAAACTTTCATGGATAACTCCTCAATTTCCCCAATTTCATATAACGCAAGAAGCATTGTTGAACAAAAAACGATTTGTCCTCAAATATCAGATCCCTGGTGATCTTGACTAATGGAACTTTCATGCGACAAAAGAGACTCCATTACTACCTAGACACAGTTCATACCTTGAGTTATTGGTTTTACATGAGGTGGCTCAAGACTAAGAACTTGAACAACTTTAAGCCCCAATTTTTCATTATACCAGTATCTCTTAAGCTTCAGCTAAAGATGTTAAAATAGTTGGATACCTTGCGTAACTCACCCATGAAGCTTCACTGATAGATTTTGTGTCACATAATGCTCACTTTATGAAAACAAATAATTCTAAAGTTCAAGAGAAGCTTGTTTAGACCTCAACTCTTCACATCCATAATCATATATATATCTGATTCATTCATTGTTACCAACACAATAAAGTGTCATTACACATGAACAAAACATCTCCCAATCTTCACAGAAAGATGTCACTGCCAGATATTGAAGTGAACCAATATCTCTGAAGCTTCTAAACCTCCCAATCTTCATAGAAAGATATCACCATCTCAACATCACTGAAATATATCAACATCTCTGAGAATCCCAAACTCTTCACTTCCAAGTCTTGAAAGAAGAAGTAGAACACAGCATAACCGGCTACACTTGCACTGCTAGGGGTCAGAAGTATGCCGTTATGATCTGGTCTATAGACTGAGTGACATTGTAGTCGAGAGGTTTCACCTCCTCTAGGTTGTGTGAGTCTCTGATATGATTCCAGCGCTGCAAGATGTTGCTGTAGTGAAGAGCTAGCTGCTGTTTGCCTACATTGTGATACAGGCGGAGCAGTCCACGGTAGTCGTACTCAAGTCCGCTGTATCCCTCACCAAAGAGCTTTTGACCTGCAAACATGTATCATTTATATTTTCATAGTCATTATAAGATCACATTTAAAAATTAAAACAAGAAAAAGCAGATTTTTAATCTAATTGAGCAGTGTCTTTCTGACATCAGACGCCATGGATTGAGGATGATCTAAGAAGTAGGTATATATTTATACTTTACTTTACAATGAAGAAGATTCTTCGTGCATATAAGATAAGATGTGTGGTAATATGAGATTTAATGCCTTTCAAAACTATTGAGTTTAGTACGAAATGAATATTTTACTGATGAAATGCATTTTAAAAAAACAAGTTAATTGAAAATGTAATTATCTTAATATCTTTCTGAATACAAGATAAACAATGACATTCCAAAACAATAGAAGCATTTTTACAAACCAATTGCAATGGAGCGAAGATAAAGTTTCTCTGCTTCATCAAACTTTTCCATGTCATAGTTATACAGAGATGCAAGATGGCCGACAGACAATGCAACCTCATAATCTTCAGGGCCAAGGAGCCTCTCTTTGATCTCAATGGCCTTGAGGTGCATCTCTTCAGCCTCCTTGTAACGATGCATGGATTGATAGAGTCGTCCTAGGTTTCCATAGTGTTTGGCAGTTTGAACGTTGTTCTCTCCGAATGCCTTTTTAGCAAGCTCTAGCGACTGTAAATGAAGATCCTGGGCTTCATGGAGTAGTTGGTCTTCCATCTTCTTGTTGTGACTGTCAATAGCTATCTCCTCTAGTATCAGAGCTGGAAGACAGATTTGAAATAAAAACTTCAGTACAAAAAAATCAATACAATATCAAATCCCTGAAGGGCATTGAAATAAGGTTGAGGTGGCAATAATCGACTAGTATCAGTATTCACAATATAATGGCTGTCACCAAATTTGGAGACATTGTGGGCAATGGTTCATAAGATATTCCATTAATAAGAATCTTAATGTATGTATGGACACTGCTGAACAATGCCCTTTGACGTAAGGGACAAAGTCAGAATTTCTCCATGAAAGCATTTCAGTGTGATAAAAGATTTGCTTTACCTTTGACTCTCTTTGAAGATGAAAGAAGTAGGTGGTCGATTGGAAGAATATTACACAAAACTTCAATGGCCTTCTCTGCATGGTCTCTGCAACAAAATTGAATTCATTATCCATTCACCTGCTTGTCTTACCCTGGATGTAGCTCATTAGGTATAGCCTCACTCTCCAAACAGGAGGCATCGGTGTTGATCAACCTTAAAAGAGGTTGCTTCTTTTCTTGACAATCAGCAATATAAGAATAGAACACTATGGCGACCAGGCGCAGAGAGCACAAAACAAATTCCCAGTATTTCTTTGCAACTAGGACAACAAAGAGTCCAGAGATCTTAGTCAGTGATCAATCCGATTTATACACTTTTCATCAATGAGTTGTTTTTCCTGTAGAATAGCCAGTACAAAAGCATAAGCATAATAACATAACAACTATTTTAAACATACAAATCACTATTACATTTGTAACACCATGCTGACCATGTACAAGAATTACATAAACTGGAAAGATGATTTACATTTTACCAATCTTAATTTTCTTCTGATGGTTAACATTTACAAATACACTTGTATGATTATTAGGTTCATGCATGATAGTATCATAATCTGGGGTATGCAAAAGACAAACATTAAGACAAATCTTATCTTTTGTATATTTCGGTGTTGGTATTGATAGTATTTGGCTTTTGGTAACAACAACTTCTTAGGCCTGTCTTACTTTTCACCATTTTTAAACAACAAAATGACAAATTTCTACTCACTTGGCCTTCTGGAATCTGCCGGAGCTGTATTGTTCCACATAAGAGGCGTAAGCTAGATCTTCATGGGCTATTGCCACGTACAGGTTGTTTCCTCCGAATACAGCTTGTCTGATGTCAAGGGCAGTCTAGCAAACAAGTTAATGATATGTTCAATCACACAAATTGAAGAACACCCAGACTTGACGACCTAGGCACTTGAACATTGAAAAGAGAGGTCGCTTCTAAAAATGGCTTATCAGTCAATGGAATAAATGCAAAGATATGGTGACTTAGGGTTTAACACTACCTTTAGGAGTATCTCACTTATATCATGGCTTCTAACCTTACTGCAGTGAGCTCACTATTATAGCTGTACATGGGATGACGAAACCTAAGTGCTAAGTGATATTCAGAAGCAATTAACGATTAAAATATAGTTATTCCTTGCAACCATCTGAGTAAAATAAGTCACTTACATGCAAGAGAATTACCTGAAATGTACCTCCTTGTATCTCCTTGAAGGTGAGAACAATACTTAAAATACTTTATATTATGTTATCGTGTGGGAGTGTTAGCATGGTTTGGGGCACTTACTGCGTGAAACATGGTAATTAAAACTTTGAAAAATATTACTGAAACTCACTCATTATTTGACCACTGATGATTGACATGAAGGGATAATTAGAATAAATGTAAGCTTGCATGCCTTGGTCAAACTCACATTATTCTCTTGTCTTTCTTATACTTGGAAAACATCTTTATGTTATCCACTTGTGATCTCCCCAATTCTAAATAATTCAATTAGACATACCTGATACACACAGACAGATGCCGGTATAGAGTCTACATTTAGAAGATAGAACCCATAGTCCAATAACGCATCTGAGTACTTAGGGTGATGGCTTCCAAAATGCTCTCTGTAAAAATAAAAAAGAACATTGACAGATCAAATTATTCACGTTACATGAATGAACAATATAAGGTTATAACACTTGACCAAATAAATATAAACTTAATGCTGATATAAAATTTGTATATTGTTCCTCATGGCTAAATTCATAGTCAAGTTTTGATTTCGAACAATATGCCTAAGTAACAAGGATGAAAACCATATTTCTTCCTAACTATGCAATCAAAGGTTTGCTATGCAAAAGTTGATGCAATGATTTCACATTAAATTAATAACTCATATATCATTTTTTTACAAAAAAATTCACTTCCCCTGCATAGTTGTTTTTATAAGCACCTGTCTCATTCACTGGCTAATTTGAACCTTGCTGGTAACGCCAAATAATCTTGTTTTGAGTGCAGCACCCTTCTCAGCAAAAAGTTGTAATTCTCATCAGATTTCTCATTGAATTATAGAGATCCTTCACAAGAGCCTGGTCAGCAAGCACAGAAAATGGTAAATGGTCCAAGGCCTAAATAAGCCGGTCATGGGGCTGGCACAAGTTATGCAATGCATAAGAGAAGAAGAAGAGGAAATAATAATACTTACTTGGCATATGCAACCGCATGTTTGACCAGAACCTCAGCTTTTTCAAATTCCCGCTTCACAACACACGCTTTTGAACACTGACGTAACACATCAACAACTGCCTGTAATTGTGAAAACTTAAAAAATAAGCATTGACATACTAAGTGTATATGAAAGTCGAGCTTATTAATAAGTTGAAAACACTGGAGAAACATGTCCCCTGATATCCATCTGCATGAAGACAAAACATAATAACATAATTCTTAAAAGGTGCCCCTAATAAAATTGATAACAGATATTTGACACATCATTTGCAAAGTAAAAAAAGTGTTTCAAGTTTCAGGTAAACTGTGGTTGGTATTGTTCACTTTAAGAATGAAATGAAAGGCAGTGCTTACCTTATGTGAAAGAGATGGGGCAAGTTCATGAAGAGCCATTGTGCAGTACTTGTAGGCCTTTAAGGAAAGGAAAAAAGATAACAAATTTTATTAAGGAAAATTTGGACAACATGTAAAGTTTCTCTTAAATAAAACAACTGAAATTGATGGCTCACTTTGCTTTTCATAGTTTTAAAAAATCACCTCAGAAGTCCGTCGTACACATAAAGATATTTTAATGGATATTCAACTTCTTTATTACACAACTGAAACTTTTTGGTATATGTATATTAACAAAATAACCTGAAAACAGAATACTCATTATAACTAAACATTGCAAGGAGGTTAGGTTTCAATGAGGTTTCAACCAACCCTTGAAAAAAACCGAAGATAAATTGCATGCACATAGGATGATCATTTGACCTCAACGCTACCATCTTGAACTTTTCATTGGCTTAGACGATGAGTGTCATATGCATACCTCATCATACTGACTCTCTGCAAAGAGCAAGGCACAGCACTCAGTGTAGAGCGCAGACTTGCTGACAGTGATTCCATGCTGTGACAAGACTTCCATCAATCGGAAAGCTTCCCGACACGTCTGGTCCGCCTCTGTGTACTTACAGTTGGCATTCTGAACATGCAGCAGCCTGCAAACAGTTTCAACAAGGTCAAATGAATAACAAGTATATATTAAGATATCAATTATACCAGGAATAGGAATGACAATGTTCTCTAACTGTCATCTAATTGAACACTCAAAGAATGAAGCTCTGTTGTCATCTTGGCAAGGGTGATGTCTTGTAACCACTCTATCGTGGAGGCTAGGAAATCGCTGGCACGATACAATATCAAAGCAGTTCTGTGATTAGATAAATTTCTTGCAGGTGGAAGGTCAAAAGAGCAGGTACTAAGGTCTTAATGCAGTGATGTCGAATGTTAGGAGACAATTATCTTTACAAGGGATATAGTTCATATAGTATCTACTCAAAAACCAATCACAAGGGTTCGATGTCCAGTTACATCATAACAAAACGGATAAAAGATTGGAGTTTTAATGCACTACCCAACACTCAACATAAGGACAACACCAATCTGATTAAATACAATTGTGTTCCGAGGATTAAAAGTTCAAAACTGACTTAACCAAGATATGAAATCGTCCCATTAGAGGGTTTTCCTCTCCACTCAAGCTAACCAATGAATTATTATCATTTTCATGAAACTATAGCTGAAAAGATGTTTCAAGATTAATGCTTTCACTACGGACTAACCTGATGCTGCACTCCAGAGCCCTACACAAGCTGCCAGTGTCTGTTTCCGCCTGACACACCTCAGAACACGCCTTGTACACCCTTTCACTGTCCTGGAACCAGCCAGCGTCACTGAGAAACCCTCCTGCACACAAAGAAAAGAAATCTGGAAACCATCTTCATTTATTGTAATATAAAGGGGTAGGATATCTTTACAATAACCATTGTAAAAGTCCTACCTTGGTAAGATTGAGCGTTATTATCGGTATATTGCAATACAGAGACAACGCCATACGTACCAGTACACAATTCTGAAAATATCCACTATATCAGTCGTTTTAAAATGCAAAATTTTCCTGTAAAATTTCAAAATACACACCCAAAAACCATTGTGATTTCTACTGAAAATTGTGAACAAAGTGTATATTTGCTAAGGGACTTTACAAACGTGTTAAAGGTCTAGTCACTGAATCATCTTCCTTCCACAACGGCGGGCACAGGTGCTTATGATCACTGTTCTAATTGTTGTATTTATTCAAGAGATCATGGAAAATCTTAAAATAAAAAAAGTACCAATATATAATATATTGCAATACACATTGTAATACACATTTCTGTATCACAATATATTGCAATACAGAAATAAAGAGCGATACCCACCCTTATAACTTGATCTTTGGCTAGATTGTATAGTCAATAAGATGAATTTTTGTCCAAAAATACCTTAAGAATTAATGACCCATGTTATAATAAAAGAAAAATAGGTTCATTAGCTATTGTATAATTTAGTTATAAAAGGGATGATATTTTGTGAGAGACTTATGAGCATATGTACAAATAATTATCTCTGTTGGTCAAGAGAATTCTACACAAGATATAACGATCTTAAAGCAACACCAGAAGTATACCAATACCAGAATTCATACCAATGAAGCACAGAAATAACTAATAAGGATACCATATGTACCATTTGTCAATTTTGACATGGAATATTCACAAAGATACATCCTAAATGAGTTAGCAAGTCAATAAGAATCAAAGAATTTACTATTTTAAAACTTACCAAGATTGAAACCCAATTGCAAATATCTGATTTTGGTGAACTGATCCTTCCTCATTATCTCTGATAGTCTCACAACAAAAGCGTCAGCAAGGATACCTGAAGCTCTCAAGCCATGATCCATCAAGGCTTGGAAACAATGGTGGAGGAGATGTCTGAAACAAGAAAATCTTCATCACAAAACAGAAATAACAGGAAATCCATTCCCTGAATAGAGGTTAATAATTTCTTCCAAAGTAACCTTTGATAAGTGGGCTATAAAAACAACAAGAAATTCCAACACCAGAAGTTCCTTGTTTCCTCCAATGCCACCTTTGTTAGAAGTGGAATGTTTTCTGGCCTAGTAAACAACAGGAAATCCATTCTCTGACCAGGGGATCATAATTTTCTTCCTCATAACTTTTGTTAGAAGTGAATTGTTTTCTGGCCTAGCAAATCAACAACAGGAAATCCATTCTCTGACGAGGGGTCATAATTTTCTTCCATGTAACTTTTGTTACAAGTAGATATATTTTTGGGCTAGAAAAAAAGTATCCTGATTGGTTGAAATCAAAGTTGATCAAAAAGCAAAGTTGTTTCAAGTTAAGCACTTGGTGTGTTTCCTTTACAGTCAATCAGCCTACATCAATTTACCTTTTTTTCACAGTAAAAGATTAGACAGTTTTTCATTGCATAGACATATGGAAGATTTATCAGCATATAAAAGTTACATCACTAGAAGATTTTTTCAAGGGAATGCCATTGTTTCAAAATAACAAAAACATCATAATGTTATTATACTAATTTTTTGTAATGTTAATATCACACCTTCAGATCTACAAATTGAAAGTTCTAAGCTTGGGCATTTCCAGAACTCAAAGTAAAAGGAGCAAAGAAGATCAAATAATACAGACCTTTTGTCATTCACTTTCAACACTTTTGCGAATGTGTCTAAGTCACTAAATTCCATTCCCAGTTGACACAATCTTCCTTTACTATAGAGCTGAAAGAAAAACATTGTCAATTATTAATTCAAAAGTGAATAAGTTGGGGGAAATCAACACATAACTAAACACATTTGAGTAGAAGAGACTTAATAAATAAAGCTGAAAAAATAACAGGTGAGCATAGCCACGAATATCAAGCCGCCAGTCATATGAGGGCTTGGGCTTAAAAGAGATCAGGGTACTAGAAAGGAGCGAGAGCGGCTTCATATACGCTGATTTAACAGGATGACGTTTTGCAGTTGTGTTAGTATTACTGGATGCAAGTAATTATTTTGGCTGTTCATGAAATATTTAAGAATATTACGCTGATGTAACAGGAAGCACTACCAATGACGTAGCTTGTCAATTTGTCAAACAAAAAGGAGTAGCATTGAATTTAATACACTGTAATATTTAAATCATTAAAGAATGTTTAAAGATCAGACAGCGATAAAGTGATCAAAGGTTTATCTATTAATCCATAAGTCCACTAGAGCTATGATAATATTGATAATCTATCCTAATATTGAGCTTCATGATACTTGTGTAACAGTCTCTATAGTATGATTCAATGACTTTAAAATTGTAATTCAGCCTACAAATCAATGTATTTTGAAAAATTAAATTTTTTTTTCCAAAAAAACAAATAAATTAGTGTGTAATGACTGAATCGTATTGAATCATATTGTAATGAGATATCGTGATATCATATGTATCATGAAATGTCTGTAATGTCACATCTCTTGAGTTTAATTTGCCATCTGATATGAGAAAGATATACTGATGGTTATTATGAGAAACTAAATCATTTCCAATTTTAGCCTTATATAATATCATTAGAAATAAATTTCGATAAGGTTAGCTAGTTTGATAATTGATGTGATGTTGGAGGTATTGAAATTATATCATGATAAAAACACTGGGCATCGCATTTTCTTATCTCATTATACATTGTGCAACATACATTCCCAGCAAAAATCGAAAGCTGATTTACTAGTCGTGGAAGAAAAACACACTTCTATAGTCACTCAGGAAATGAGAAACAGAAAGTTACGTTGATGGGCGTTATCTATATTCGTTGCATCGAAAAATCACTCACCTTGTAATATATATCAAACTGTACATTTTCAGGTAGAACCTTTAAATCTCTTCTTCCCCTGGGATATGAGGCTACAATTGCAGAAACAGCTGTATTATACAAAGAATCAGGTACCCAATGTAATGCACAGGCAGACGCCATTATGGATACCTTTTCTAGTGACGTCACACGCACTTTGTAAAGGGAGTTAACTCAAACTATTTCCTCTATTAAACGCAACAACTTTTTTGAGTTCGAATCCTCACTACAGTATTTATTTCATTTTTTATTTAGAGAGTCCCATCGGGGTATATTTAGGGACATTAGAACATCGAGGGGACATTCCAATTGTCAATATTTGTTTTAATTTTTTTGATATTCCATGGGTACATATAATATAATTATCTTTATCGAAGTTGAAATCGAAAATATGGAGCAGCAAGGATTTTACTATTGACGCCCTCTTTTCAACTCCTCATTACTCATACCAGATTTTAGAAACCCAGCAAAGAGACTCCCACTATCTCATTAGTGAGAATCTCGATCATGACTTCTTATGACAAAGGTTTAATGACTATATAATTATACCGTTTTAGTTTTTGATGTAGCAAGGACTTTTATTCTATACAAGTCTTTGGATGTAGTTATGATTAAAGCGGCCATCAATAAGTTTTTATTCTAAAAAGATTGTTTTCACGCAAATGCGATAGTTTGATTTAAAATCAGTTCTGCCAGATGAGTAAAGAAAGTTTTGTTCTCAGGGTCTAAATATTATTGTTTAGTACATTAAATTCATCAAATCAATAACTATGATCAATAACAACGAAATAGAGAAACAGTTGATAAATTTGTTCAGATTTCATTATATTTGCTTTATCACAATTAAATCCTATGACGTTGAAATATCTTTCTAAAACATATTCGATGTAGGATGAATAGTTTGAAATATATAAATAGATATTTTTCTCTGATGATATGAATGACATAACATCGTTTGAATCATTTTTCGCATTAACTGAATTCTGTTTTGAAGAAACGGAAGTGCAACCTTTATCCATTCAACATGGCGGCCTCCATGGAATAACAACATTGCTTATCAAAATCCAACCATATGTTTGACAGATTAGTTTAGATAGCGATTATTTCATCACAGAAGTGAATCATGGCAAAGCTGCTTTTATTGTTTTCGATTTTGACTTGTGCTTTAAGTATTTTTTTAGTTTTAGATGTAAAACAATTGCAACCCTATCAGGACTTGATAAAATCATACATCCCACTGTATCCCAGAAATGCGATAAATGCTGGTGTACAATATATAAGATCAAAAATGTATAACAGTGATTCAAAATTAGAAAGAGTTTTTACAAAAGAAGAACTTGTTAAGTACAATGGTGAAGATGGAAGCGATATATATTTATCAATATTAGGAAAAGTCTATGATGTGACAAAAGGAAGAAAGCACTATGGGCCTGGTGAAGGATATCATGGATTTGCAGGTGTAACATCATTTTCTATCAACTGATGTTATTAAAAGAAAACCAAGCTACAGTAAGATAGCATATTAGCAGGCTTACAACGGATGTGTTATTTTGTAAATATTTTAAATCCTTTGTTAGCTCTAGGATTCTTCTTAGACAATCGATCTAGCCCTGCAGAATATGTTTCTTAACACTTTGATCTCTTTTGACAATGTTTTCGGCTTCAAAGGACAGTCTTATATGTTTATCCATATATATGGTATAAGTACATGATTATAGCACGAAAAAGTTGTAACTTTTTAGTCAGGGAAACATTTTGGTTGATTTCATCACCATTCATCAGCGCTACGAGGGTGTAAAACCTTGCTACAGCATACAAGACATTGTTGACTAGTCTTATAAATCAATTGTACATATGTGGATATTCTCTCCGTAAGTATAGTTTATTTTTATAATATTGAACATATAAGTACAGCATCCTCTTTCATGTTATTCCCCCCAAAAACAACATGGCACACTTATTGCAGATACAACATACTCTTTAATTTGTTAAGCATAATGGTTTGTAAAGTACTGCAGTCGTAAGTCATGTCAAGTACAGCACTTCCCATGATCCTACTTGCACTCTGTCAAAATGCACAATCTCTACTTTCCAAAACCTCTACAAGAAAATCTACAAGACAGATTACTGTTCATTTTTGTGGTTCAAAGATCTTATTCCTTATTTTTAAGTTTCCTTTTAATTGTGATTTAATAAATCAATTTTGATCCATGCACTGTTTGCAAGACCTTATGTATCGGCAAATTAGGGTTTGTTTGAAAAATCAACCAGCCCTGACATGTGTAGACACTTGGTAAATTTAAAATCACATAAGCGTGGTCAGCTTTCTGACCTCTTCTCGCCCTAGCCCTCCCTGAAATTAACCAGCACCAAGGAGGCAGGGTAGGCAGGCAGTTATTTCAGACACTGATTCGATGGATCAAAGATTTTATTTCTAATTTTAATTAACACATATAATTTGTTTTATTAGAAATGAATACACATTCTATTGATAGGTGAAGTCTGGTAATATTTTAAGACAATGTATGAAAACAGCAAAAACTAAGTTTGAAATGTTGCTGACTTAACAACATGTATAAAATAAACTATGTCTGGATAGAATATCTGATCATTTACATTTGATTCAGGATCAGCGGTGCCTTGTAATGCTATAGCAAGACTTGTCATACTTGTAGCGCTGTTGAATGGCTTCACTTCTCATTTTTGTTTTATCTTACCGAGTGTGCACTCTCATTTTTTCTAGTTTTCAAAACTAAATCAACCAAAAAATTACTCTAAGTAACATGTTTCAACTTGGTAATGTTATCATCATGTACTTCTAACATACATGTATAAACTGGAATGTCCCCTTTTTTTGTTTCCAGAAATAATACCATGATAGAACTGTTTTTGGAAGATAGGAAGATGATAAAGTTGGATTGAAAGTTCATGTACCACAATTTTTCCATTAATTTGAAGTCTTTCCAAGTTTGACCCCTTAATTATTTACAACAGTCTCTTACCATGGTAAATATTCAGTGACAAAGTTTCAGAAAATATAAAACTGAAATGCTTTGTAATATCATCACTAATTAATAAAAAATAATTCCTTAATTTGTTAAAAAATAGTTTGTGTTACATCTATTCAAGAGTCAGGGTTTAGAAAAGTCCAAGGTCAATAACTTACCAAATTTTACGTTTAACTTGATGTAGATGAGTAAAAGAAATAAATGTCAAAGTCAATGGCTTGGTGACACTTTAAAGGGCCACAGAATTGGAAACAATTATGCCAAACTTCATAAATGGTGTTATTTCATCTAGAAGTAATGGTTGTTCCTGAAAATCAGTATCATAGTCCTTATTAGTGAAGTATTGTGAAAATAAACAGGTTTTAGTCATCATTTGTGATTTGTGCACAAATGACTTAATCGTAATTTTGGAAACTTATTTATTTGGAAACTTATTTAGAGCAGAAACAAGGTCAAATATTGATTCGTAGTGTAGTAGGTCATTTGACTAATATAAATGTAAATTGGACGCAGAATTTTGACTTCCTAACGTGTATATGGTTATTTTGCAATTATCATTGAAAACATGAAAATATCATAATTTTGACAATTTATTGATAAATATTCAAGTTTGGAGGGCCGATTTTAGTTTAATTTTTGACTCCATTTCAAGCCACAATAAAAATCATAAAACATACTCTGTGTCACTTTAAAGATATTTCAACCCCTGAAGACTTGAAAATTCCATGATTTACTGTTACATCAATTTGCTGTCTAAAGATTAATAAAGAGGAAGCTGTAAATGTTTCGACTATGTCTTGCTTCAGATTACAAACTCCTGTGTGTTTTGTTCCAGGTAGGGATGGAACAAGGGCTTTTGTCACGGGCAAGTTTGATGATGAAGGTCTAATTGAAAGCATAGATGGCCTTACAGATGACGACTTGCTTGGACTTGAAGGATGGCAGGCTTTTTATGAGAAAGATTATATCTATTTAGGTAAGTATTTTCCCCTTAAAGTGGAACTACATTGATTTATTTTACACAAAACAAACTTCACAGAATATTTTACTATTTAGAAGTCATGCTTAACATTTTATTATCATCAACATACCTGGCTTGATGGAGTTTATGTTTTAAGCTTCAAAATAGATATTTCCTTTAGGAGTAGACTTGGGGGCTGGATAGCGCAGTAGTAAGCACTTTCGGCTTTGCTTCAAGAGGTCGGGGGTTCCAATCCCACCAGGCGCAAATTTATCTGCAGTAGAGAACTTTTCTACAAGCAGTTAGGTTTGGGCGCAATACTACACTGAATTTCCATACGACCCATATTTTGCTTGTTCCAGCTGATGCTCACAGGTTTAACTGTAATGCCTAGACACAATAGTGTTGCAGGCTTTCTCCCTGCTATCATACTAGCAGCTGTGAAATACTCTTGAAAGCGGCCATTAAACCCCAATCCGCCTCACCTCACCTATAAGAAAACTTGCTTTTAAAGCTTTTAACTTATAAACAAATTTGATTTCAAGGAGCCAACTTAAGATTGTTATGCCTATAGTTTGCCAGTTTTAACGATTTACCGGTAGATAAAATTTATTTTATAAATTGAAAGATTTAATGATACATACAAACCTATTATTTTTCAGGAAAACTTGAAGGGGAATTTTATGATATGAACGGCAAGCCTACAGCAACAATGAACTGGTTGAATAAGCAGCTAGAAATTGGTCACAATAAACAGAAAGATAAGGAAGAGCAGGCCCGTCGATTTCCTCCTTGTAACTCCGAGTGGACCAAGGAACTTGGAACAAGGCTGTGGTGTACTAACCTCAGGTTTGTAACTCCAATCAGTTGAGCATTCATTCCTCACAGGAAACCAGGCTGTGGTGTCCCAATCTCAGGTTTGTAACTCCAATCAGTTGAGCACTCCTTCCTCACAGGAAACCAGGCTGTGGTGTACTAATCTCAAGTTTGTAATTCCAATCAGTTGAGCATTCATTCCTCACAGGAAGCCAGGCTGTGGTGTACTAATCTCAAGTTTGTAACTCCAATCAGTCAAGCATTCCTTCCTCACAGGAAACCAGGCTTTGGTGTACTAATCTCAGGTTTGTAACTCCAATCAGTTGAGCATTCCTTCCTCACAGGAAACCAGGCTGTGGTGTACCAATCTCAGGTTTGTTACTCCAATCAGTTGAGCATTCCTTCCTCAAAGAAACCGGATGTGATGTACTAACCTCAGGTTTGTAACTCCAATCAGTTGAGCACTTCTTGCTCAGAGGAAACCAGGCTTTGGTGTACTAATCTCAGGTTTGTAAGTCCAATCAATTGAGCACTTCTTCCTCACAGGAAACCAGGATGTGGTGTACTAATTTAAGGTTTGTTACTTCAATCATTTGAGCATTCCTTCCTCAAAGAAACCGAATGTGGTGTACTAACCTTAACTCAATAAGTTGAGCATTCTTTACTTTTTCTACCTCCTTTTGCTAGTTACGCATTCCCTAAATAACATAAGGCAAATTCAAAGACAAATTTTTGACAAAAATTGCAATTCTGTTGCAGCGGAGGGATACAGAGAGACTGGGTGGGAGTCCCACGAGAGTTCCACCAGCCTGGGAGAAAAATTATGCGATGCGCGTGTGTTCGGACTACAGGCCCCCCGTCTGACGATCCTGAGAGTAAAACCCATAAAAATAGAGGAGATTTGGATAATCCTAGGTTTAAGGCTTACCCTGGATGTGATCATGACGCTGTTTCTTGTTGGTTGAAAAAATAAGGATGTGAAAAAAAATCCTGTGTGATTGTCGAAAAATAGTACTTCAAAGGGCTGGATTTGATAACCTCAACCAAAGGGCATTAATTGCAAACTATGTGATGTAGTATTTTGATTTTTTGTACAGAATGTGTTCATATCTAAGTCACGTTTGTTATGAAATTGATCAATTATTAAGACACAAGAATTATGGAATATGGAATGCTTATGTTGGAGATGGTGAATATCACTTCCATGTTTTACATAATTTTTGCAGTGATATTACTAAAGGTTTCACAAGTGCAACATTGAATTTTGATAGAAGGCTTCACAGAGCTAGAGGTTAGTAGCTACTGTGGTAAATAGAAGATTTCATTCAACTTAAGGAATTTTCAAAAGGGGCTGGAATTTAACATCCCTCTCTGCCTTAAGGGGAATATGTAGTCATCTGAGGGGTATATCTCCTGAATCTTAGAAAATCCTTTTTGAAGGGTTTCGATTGTTGATAATCAACAAAGATCTAGGAATATTACTGCTTTGGAAAAAAGATTTTATTTATTGGATGTGACTGTGATGGATGTCTACTTAATCAAGATTTTTTTTTTGGGGGAATTGATTTTTTAAACCTGAATGTTCTGTATAATAATTTCCCAACGATTGTAGTTTCAAATCAAACACATTGATCTCAATAGCATATTTCTGCTGATATATGTGGCCATTTTTTGGGTGACATTTCTTTGATAGATTTCTCATCAACCACCTTGTTTGTATATTTACATTTCTTCCCTAAAATCTCAATTAGATTTACCAGTTCTCATCTTGTTACATCCTTATATCAATCAGGCCAAATGACTTTTATAGCTCTATATATTAACAAACCAAAAAAAAGGCTTGCATCCAGCAACCGCCCTTTTTCCCAGATGACAACTATGTTGAGTTCGAGGTATTTGATTCAAACTCTTTCGTAATCACATTTCATTGGCTACAATTTATGTGCTTAATACAGCTAGGAAAAAACAGCTGTTAATACTACAAGGCATCTTAGGCGTTTGGTTTCGGATTAAGATGTTCGAATCTCAACTCAGCAACTTAGTTTGCAGTGGGGAACATGTTCTACATGTAGTAAAGTTTGGGCTCAAACTATACTTTATTTCAGCACAGTATCACCAATTGTTTGCTAGTTCCAGCCGTTGCTCGCAGGTTTCACGTCAATACATAAAGACAATAGTGTTACGGGCTTTCTCCCTGCAATAAAACTAGCAATGATATAAAAAAAATACTCTTGAAAGAAACCCCAACTCACCTCACACAGCTCTTGACCAAATACATATCAGGGTATTGCAGCATATCTTAAACAGATTGACACAAATGTCGTTCGTTCGTATTATCTCTTCAAGGTAGTTATTCAAGTCCTATTTTACCACGTTACCTCTGTTACAATAGAAATGTTCTCTAGTGCCAGCAATTGAGAATGCTGATTGGTTGCAGTCAAAGTTAGTTATCCAATCATTGACAAACTCAGCATTTAGTCTTGTTCAGTAACAGTGAAAAGACTAGATTGATTTGCTTGTCGAATATAATTCAAATTAGACAGAAGACGTGAATGGATAGAAAAATGCAAGGTTTTCTTTCTTCAACAGTTTTTCAAAGCAATGGGATTTCAGGAACAGTGAGAAATAAGGGACAGTAACAATGGTTAATGAGAAGATATGTTAACTCAGTTACCTCTCTGTGGATAGAATGGTTAATGAGAAGATATGTTAACTCAGTTACCTCTCTGTGGATAGAATGGTTAATGAGAAGATATGTTAACTCAGTTACCTCTCTGTGGATAGAATGGTTAATGAGAATATATGTTAACTCAGTTACCTCTCTCTGGATAGAATGGATTGCTTTGACAGAAATATTAGGTGCTGACACCATATGTGTTTCTACTTGTTTGAAATTAATCATATTTGCAATTATTTTGGTGCTGGATTATGTTATGTGTTTTTTACATACATATTTATTCGGATTATTATGAATATGATTTTATTTCTAATCAATACCAAAATGATTCTGTGAGCTTAGATGTCAGCACTAATCCAGTATTTTGCTTTAAAATTAACTTTCTTCTTTATAAGCCTCAGCATTTTCATTATCAGGTGTTTTTTTCACAAATCATCTGCATCCAAAACAGTTAGCCTGGGTATGAAATCAGTTATAAAAAGTGAATCTGAATTTTTTAATATTTTAGATTTTACAATGGAGATTGGGAATTATGTATTTATTTCATATCCATCAAAGATAAAAGAAAATCTTATCTTGTTCTTGTCTTCCTGTTAGAAATTGTTGGCATAACAAGAGTTATTTCCCTTTATCCAACTAGAAGATTTTTGGTTTTCTATGCATATATAAGAAATTGATATTATGTTTTCCCATGACCTTTAGGATGCAATTTAAATATCATTTTTGCACTTTATTTCTGCAGCTTAACAGTATCAAAAATGATTAAAAGGTCCTTGATGAAATATGATATCTTGTATGCAAAAATGTCTTCCAAGAATTTACCAGAAATATGAAAATGTCCTTGATGTATACAAAGTTATTGATTCCATTTCAAGGTTATCCCTTTGAATGTTATATCATATTTCATTATAGACACTCAATTTTGTCCTTGATCTAATAAAAAGGTTTGTGGTTTTCAGTTTGTGTTATCTTTAGTCTTTTGTAGATTAAACCAGTTATGAAACAATGAAGTCCAAAAGAAGTAGCCTCTATTTTTGAAGAAGTGAAAAAGAAAACTTTTGTTGTATGTAAAGAATTATATTAGTCATTCAGTTTTTATTGTTTTTTAATGATTACTACATTGAAAGGAAATATATCTATCATACTTAAATGCAAAGATCAAAGGTATAAATTGTGATTAGGATTCTTATATTTTATGACATGTTATTGAAAAAAATGTCACTTTAATGAAAAATATTTGAGATCAAGAGGTTTTTATTTCTAAGGCATAAACTTTAAGACCAGATGCGCTTATGAAACAGGGCTGTTGTGGATCATCTGTTGCTGCTTTCTGAAACCTGAAATTTTGAGTACCAAATCAAATGGGGTCAAAGTTTGATTTTTTGGTCCCCTATCAAACGTAGGTAGCAAGAATTATCCCTAAAACCTTTAGTCAATCTCTCCCCAGAAACCAGTCGGCTAAGCTCAAATTTTAGGAAGGTTATCTTTGTTACAGTGCAGAAAGGGTGCATGACAGGGTGTCCATCATAATCCCCCCCCCCCCCCCCCCCCCCCCCCCGGAGAGTAGTGTCTTTATTGAACGAATATTTAGAATTTAGTATTGGGCACCATCCTTACATACGAAATGACTTCATTTCAAGGTCACAACTAGACTTTGGCATTTTGCTATCTCAGCACTATATCCCAAGAACCATTTGAAAATTTTCTTCATAACTTACACATAGCTTCTTGAAAATGATTGATATCAACTATATTGAAAAGCTCTCCCAGATTGACAGGCAAATGAACGTTTGGTCAGCACGTAACTTAACCCCATATGGAAGAAACACTATACTTAAATCACTCATACAACCAAAACTTAACCATCTGTTCTCATCTTTACCCAATACGAAAAAGTGCGTAATCGCAAGACTGCAGAAAAAAATGTTTCATTAATTTCATATGGAAAAACAAACCGGATAAGGTAAAAAGAAAACGCCAAATGAAAAATATTATCACAAAAATTAAAATGGATTAAAAGAATAAGCGGTAATGATTGCAAATGGACATGCTTGTTTGCCGATCAACTAAAAATCAAGATTCCGCTTCTGCTAATGGATAGTGCCTTCATACGAACAAAAATAATTCCATTTGCAACTAACTCCTTTTGGAAAGACATACTCTTAGAATGGTCAGACTTTTTATTAATGAACAAAAAAGAAATCGTAAATGAAGAAGATATACAATGTCAATCATTATGGAACAACGACAATATTACAATTCATAAATGTCCTTTTTTGTATTATGAATGGTATGAGAAAGGTAATGTTTTTGTGAATGCCTATGCTTCATGATGGCGGCAGATTGTTAACATGTTAGGAATTTTCCACTACGTTTTCTATCAAGACTAACTTTCTAACTTATGAATCAGTGAAAAGATCCTTAATGGCATATACCCGATCACATATGAACACAAAGTAATTCAAGAAGAAATTGTCGAATTATATTTCTCCATTCAATGTATCAAAGATAATATAATTATCATAATTGGGAATAAAAAACTGTCGCCTCTCTTGTAAACTCGAAATTTATTCGCCTGCCATGCTCTTCAAAATGGGAAAAAATCCTAAAAAGTGACCTTGAAGAAAATGATTGGAAAATTTTAAATATAATTGCCAAAAATTGTACGAGAAACACAGACTTGAAATGGTTGCAATATAGAATTATTCACAATATTCTCCCAACAAAACAATTTCTTTATAAAATTGGATATACATCATCACCATTATGTTCATTTTGTGAAAAGAAGTAGAAACAATTAATCATATTTTTTGGGAATATGAACCTATCTTTAGACTATGGAATGAAATCAAATGATGGTTAAACTCTGTACAGTTAAAACTGGAATTTACAAATAAAACAATCACTTTGGGAATGAAAGGAAAGAACAATAATCCTGTAAATACAATCATTTTACTAGTCAAACAGCGTATTTACAGATGTAGCATAAAAGGTTTTAGACCGAAGTTAGAGTATCTTATAAGTGAAATTATACAATATTACGATTTATCAAGATTTGTTTTCTTATCAACAGAAACTGAAGAAAGTTTTTTTAAAGTAGTGGTCAAGTTTACATTTACTACTTGGAAGATAACCCAGTCATTAACTAAATTGAATTGTACTAATATATTTGGATGTATGTAACTGTATTTATATGTTGAATGCCTTTTTTGTCAAATGTGTCTTTTCTTGTACCACTAAATAAGGAAAAGAAAAAAAAGAACCATTTGAAAATTCTCTTCATAACTAACATATAGCTTCTTTTTACAATCTCATTAAAATCAGATCTAACCTTATCCCTTGTACCTTCGTTTCTTGCAGCGAGGTACGAGGGACAAGTTTCGACCTGATTTCAATGAGACGCCAGGCCGAGGTGATTAAGGCAACATTCACATTAATTTCAAGGGTACAGCGAGGCTTTGGCAATTTACTCTTCTCCGAACATTATCGCAAGAACCATTTGAAGGATTCTTTGTATAAAAACGCCAGGTCCAGTTGATTAAGGCGACATTGACATTATTTTAAGGTCGCAGCATTGAAACAGCCATGTTTAGCTTGTCAGCACAAGTTCTCACTAACCATTCACTACATTTTCTTCATTTCTGATGAAACATTTTATTGGGAAGACACTGGGCCCAGGTGATTATGTCGACCTTCACATTATATTCAAGGTCAGAGCCACTTTTTGAATTGTTCACAAAGGAAACATGCGTATGTAGCCTGTCATATTTAAAGAACTGTTCTTCATATTTTGTACAAAGCTTCTTATTGGAGTCCAGTCCAGTCAATTCCTGGTACATTTGCTATATGTCTTATCCACAACTTTTTGGATGTAAACCCAGCCGAGAAAACCGCGTTTAGAGATGGTCACTATCCAATCAAAGTGAATAGGAAGACTGAGAAGGAAAGTTGATATCACGAATCAGTAAAATATCGTATTTAGGAATTCTTTCGGGCATGTTATTGCTTTATTTGGCTGTTGAATTAGCGTAAAATACAGAGAAAATCAAAGAACTGGAGTTTCAGCTGACTCCTAACACGTCACACACTGGGCGTGGCCTCGAGTCATTCAAAATGGGTAAAAAAAGGTCCTTTAGTAGTCGAATTAAAGCGTATTTCCTCAGTTTGTTTGCCCTATTGATTCTTATAAGTGATACGAATAAAGATAATACCTGGTAATAATCAAACTTATACGTCATGCCTCCTCTTTAAGGTTGTAGTTAATCATTGAGCAATTCGCCGTGCACGCCTACACGTGTAGCTCGTCAATTTACATTTGATGAAATGTTTTCATAACTTGTACAGGAGACACCTGATGATGTCGTTTTGGCGATCTTTATAATTTTGATCTTTTCGGCATGAAGCATATCTGACTCCACTCTGTCTTCACGTTCACAGTGAATTTTTAAAAATATCGTCGAGATTCAACCACCACACCGAAACATTACAACCACCGCACCGAAGATAATTAATCGTTCTAATGATGTTTCTGTTGACATGGATTTTTTTCTACTTCCTCTTCAGTATTCCAATGACAATTTGCGGCATGGATAATGGCGCCCTAGTGACAATTACTGGTTTTGTAATGACATCAAATTTAAAAAATTAAAAAGAAATAATTAAATAAAACAAATTCACACAATAGTTTTCCAAAAGGAGAGGGATGCTGGCAACTGGGCACTATAATCTTCTTAAAGAAACTGAAACATCTCTTCAAACTAGGTTTCTGACAATAAATTTCACTTGTGAATCCCGATGTGTCATTCATAATTGTAAATGGCAATGAATGATCGATAGAGAATTACTTTCGAGAACTAAGTAATGTCTTTTACAGCTACATAGAGATTTTCTTAAAAGCTTAAAGAAATTCACAAGGCCAGTAGAAATAAATGTGATAAAATCAACAAAAACCAACAATATTTCTATATGTGATAGGCACTTGATCGTCGACTCTTGCTCTCCTCTAGACTAACAAGCACACGTTCCGGTGAAACCAACAAATCAAACTTGTTGATGAAGGCATTTCGTCTATGAATACCGGGTGTATATTTTTTAAAAAGATATTGCAACAAATCTTAAGTTTTCTCACCTTTTCATGTAAAGCTTCTTTAATAGAGGGAAACAGAATTAGTAGCTACATTTGCCAAGTAAACTTCAGAGGTTTGAACAACATCAACTTAAACAAAATATATAATTATTATATACAACAACGAGATTAATTCCAACAACATTGACTCCAGAAAAAGCAACAAATTACAATTATCTCAACATCAGCAACATCATCAAAAGTAACAGAAAATAATATAAACAACAACGAGATTGATTCCAACAACATTGACTCCAGAAAAAGCAACAAATTATAATTATCTCAACATCAACATCATCAAAAGTAACAGAATGTTCAGCAAAACAGTCATATCTTATTTCCATTGACATTAGTTTAAGATTACTGTCAAAATAAAAAATAATATATAATAATATCTCATATCTATCGTCAGCCATAAAGCTTCATCAAAGAACATTGTTACGAATGAATTTTTGATAGGAAAATATCCCCAGTCAAACCAGCAAACTATAACAAGACAATTGTATATTAAGGATGTTCGCGCCTCAGTCAGAGTTACAAAATTCTAATAACCTTAAATCATAATGTTCTTATATAATAAACCAAATTGAAGCGGTAATTTCTCAATTTTGATGATTTCAGACAAAATATTCATCAAAATAAAGAAACGTAGTATTTTCATTTTGACATTATTCACAATTTTGCTGACTCAGCAATTTTAATTGTAACTATTATTTAGCAAATTCTATTATCTGTTTTTCTTAGAAAGTAAATGTTGTTGAATGAATACGATTTGTATGAATGCATTAAGGTATGTTTTAAGATAATGAGTGGGAGAAAGCATGTTTTTAGTCCAAAAATAGTTTGAATGTTGATAATTTAATTGACATTTTTGAATACATGATGTGCTGTAGCGGCTAAAAACCCACACTACCATATATATTTTTTACTTTTTTCTGGAAGAACATTATGTTAACTCTAACATGTTTTCATATTAAAAAAAAGTTTAATACAGGAACTAATTAAAATTAAAAATTTCTCCGAAAAGGTCATCATATCCCCATAGACTCCCATGTTAAATCTCTGACTGACAGAGGGATCTTTGTCTTAGAATATCTCGAAAAAACCCACACTAACCCCTATTTATTTGGGTGGATATTTCATGCATATACACTAAACCTTTGAAAAAAAACAGTTAGAAAAAAAGTTTAATACTTTAAATTTGAGGAGCGGACATCCTTAAGTACAATTAAATCAATCAAATAATAAACAAAGTGTTAAAGGTTACAATATCAAGCTAATGCAAGCTATAATGCAGTATCAAATGAGTCACACTAATTAGCTAAATAAATATATTCACCAGTCCTTAAGAATCACACAGTTGATGAATGTAGAAAACAGTCAGTGGGTCTTGATAGGAGGTAGATTAATCCGGCTTGTAAAGGTATCCAAAACGATGATTCTAGACACTGCCAGCTGAGACTATCAAAACAAATGCAAGTGTGAACCACTAAACAATACAAAAATGAAATAAACGTAATACATGAATCTTGGGACAATTTGGGAACACAATAAACAGAGCATTAGATGCTTCTCTTACTAAACCTAATCTCTCACAAGAATCTTCGGTTATAACATACAACAACAGTAGATAACATATGAAACTGTATTTTTTGGCCTTTTTTTCTTTTCTTTTATTCTCTTTGCATGATGAAAAATCTTCCCAAGGTGAGCGAATGCATCATTTTAAATCTCATCCTTCCAAGGACATCTTTAACATTCTTATCTATACGGAGGCTTTTGTGAACCTTATCCTTCGAGTCTAAAGACCTCTTATTTATTGTCCTCTTAACGTCAAAGAACATCTTGAAAACAGTTTATTGCTAAAGTAAGTAGATATCTCTGAAGGATGATCCTTAACATGATTTATCAAAATTTCCAAGGTCGGCGAGGTTTAGAAGAAAATGTTAAAGGGACACTGAGTATGTTATTTAAGCCAAATTTGTGAAACTTTACTACTAATGATGTTCATCTATTGAGAAACAACGGTTGCTTCTCAAAATCACAATATTACAGTTATCAGTTCAGTTTAGAGAAAATAAACATGTTTAAGTTGCACTTTGTGATCGAAAACCGGACAGTTGCGCGCAAATGACTCAAACGTTATTTTGGAAACGTTTCTACAGCAGGCACAATGACAGATATTGGTTGGTAGTGGCTAGTAGGTCATATAACTGGTATTAATGTAAAGTGGCATCTATATGGCTGGTTTTGTACTATCACTGAAAACAGGAGAATTTCCTAATTATGGCAATTTAGGGATAAAGATGCAAGTTTAGGGAGAGTATTTGAACTAAATTCACGTCAGATGGCTCTTATCTAAGCCATATAGAAATTCATAAAACATACTCTGTCACTCTAAAGAACCAAAATAAATGATTGAATGACTAAAAGTCTTTAGCATACATGTCTTTCTTTAAAAAGGAACAACGTATTAAAATGTTCAGGACGACGTTCAATTAAGCGGCGGTATCCCTAAGTTCAATGGCATTAATATTATCTTTCATAAGCTTTCTTGGGCATTGGTTGTTAACTTGACGGCAAGAACGAAAATATCCGACATAAGTTTTGAGTGACACGTGGAGCAAAATCTTTTAAGCACACGTGAAAGAATAACTGAAAATGAGTGACAAAATTAAGGATTAAAATGTCCAGTTTTGAGATTTTCAGAGTTCAACTACCCGATATAATTTTCTGTAGACCAGGAGGCCATCATATATTTTTTGCATGCCATTCAGTATGCAGCTAGCTTAACAATCTTCAAAGTGAAATAAGTTGATAAATTTTAGAATTTGACACGCCCGCAACCCAGGGAAGAATTGCTGTACCTCGACTAAGGGCTCGAGTAACATATGGTATTACCCTCACGCGAAGTAAACAACTTTACGATTTGTGAGGTCTGAAATGAATTTTGAAAGAAGATGACAGACACTTTTGAGAAAGTCGAGGACAGCTGAAACTATAGCATATGTCAACAACTATAATTAACAACATTTTGTAATATAAAAGTACATTTAGAAGACCTTGAGTTAAGAAAGCTTTGTATGATGATTGTTATTTCTGAATAAAACGAAACATGAATATCTTATTTACAAAAGTCTTAATTATAACTATTGCAACTTGAAATGACATTTAATTTCAACGATACACGTAAAGGTCATCGCATATATAAAATCAATCGAAACGAAATGTGATATGGTATTTTGCTTTGAAATCAATTTACTGATGATAGTTCTTCAAAACGTCTGACAATCGAGTTAAAACTAGATGAAATGGTCCGTCACTACCAATTAAAACTAGATATAATGGTCCGTCACTACCAATTAAAACTAAATGTAATGGTCCGTCACTACCAATTAAAACTAGATGTTATGGTCCGCCACTACCAATTAAAACTAGATGTAATGGTCCGTCACTACCAATTAAAACTAGATGTAATGGTCCGCCACTACCAATTAAAACTAGATGTAATGATTCGTCATTTCATCAAGAGAATTACTGATTGAGGTCATGTTCAGCTGACCTTTGGCAACCGACCAAGGCAGGTCAGGGCAGAAAGTCAGCTTTAAACCAATCTAAGACGAGCTTTTTTTTTTACATCGTGGTCAATGTCACATGCAGACGTTTACCCTACGTTTGTTTAAATTTATCATTAAAAAAAGTTATTTTTTTATTGTTTGACCTAATTTGTTGATTTAATGTTGCAAATATGAATAAATAAATAACACACAAATAGTGCGTCAAAAATATTTGCACAGACTTGATGCTGTCATCATAATTTTCAACACAATGCACAGCGTGTAAACTTAGCATAACATCCGTTGATCAGGCCCGTTGCCCCGTTCAGCCGCTAGGTCAAATTTAGATTGTAAGATATGATGTGCGTTTTATGAAGTGATCATACAGAAATAGTCGAAAATAGCGCATTTGAAACATCCACAATCATTATCGTATCACTGATTTCTTAAATATTCTTTTTAAATCATTCTCTCATCTGTTTGAGATGTTTCTGTACTTATCTTTCAGCTACCTGATTCCGTGTACTTTATGAGATTTGCGTATCCTACGAGCAATATTTAAAGGACATTTTGTTTAACTGAATTTACTTTAAAGAGCCACTCCGTGAGCTTTTGGAGTCATATATGCCAAACTTAATCAATGGTGTCATTTGATCGCGAAGTATCCACTGTTACCAAAAAGACACATTTTAAAGCTTAATGGTTCTTTTACAGTGACAATATGAAGGCAGAACGTCGCAATTATGATCGAAAACCGGACAGTGGCCAACGTAATTTTGGAATCTTATCTAAAACTGCCAAGAGGGCAGTTAGGAGTTGATAGCGTTTGTTAGCCTATATAACTAGTATCAATGTATATTGGACGTTATATCTACACCTCTGTGCATTTATAAGGCTGTTTTTAGATTTTCATGGAAAACCAGTATTTGTCATATATATGTCTTTTGGACATGAAAAAATAAGATGTTTTGATTTTATATCACCACATATGACATTTAGGTTCGTATCAAAGGTAAATAATATGTTATGAAAATAACGGAGTGGCTCTTTAACATCTTGGTTCTGAATCTGGTTAAAATACACTCAAAGTGGAACAAAAATCCTGTTGATGTTTTTGTGATGGTCTAGGGTGAACAATAACCTACGAGTAATCCGAATTGTACAAAATGCTTCTTTATAATGGCTTCGTGATCCCGATGATGACATTTAAATGTTAAAAAGTCCTTCTTTTGTCTTCTTAATGTCGCATTGTTCAATGTTTATGTAACGATGAGGGTGACGTATGGACATGTGTAATGCAACCACTGAATATGTAAAGTCTTATATATCAAATGACCGACATAACCAAAAAGTTCTTATAATAGATTCCTTACATTAATGGAGATTAGTCGTATTTTAACATCTCTGGGGCATCTGAAAGAAGATTATATCCATTTGCATCCAATAACCTTTGATGTAAGGTAAATCATGATTGAATTTACAAATCTCCAATTCTTGCGGATTCTAGACGTTAGGCTACTTTACAGCTGCATACCTAAAGTTTGTTCACTTACCACTGAATCGTAGTGCAAATATCATGTAATTTGGGTTTCGTTTCAACGTCAATAGAATAACTTCAGCAAAACTGACAATGGATCACCCACCGTTCATGTGTAAAATAGCCATTCTTGAGCTTCCTTTGGATCCTTGGGATCGTCTGGTCTCTGGTGCAAAAATTCGTAGTTTGACATATTTATATTGATGACAAAGGGGGTCACATTTTCGAAATTTTGATTTCGTTAAATGTCAAATAAAATGTTCCATATAGACTCTCTGAGATTAATACCAACATAATCACATTGACTTTGTGCTAAGGTACAAACGTGACGTATTTTTAAAGAAGATGATAACTTGTAAAGGATGTTATGGAGAAAAATAAAAATTAGTGTTTTCTGAATTTTGACCCCCTGGTCACCCCAATGACCTGCCAAAACTGTTATGGGTAATTGTGAGGTACGATAAACATTTACCTTACAGAAAAATGGATCTGCATATGTGTGTTGAAAATTCAATATTGTATGTTTGTTTTTCGCAACGCTACGATACCTCAAAGGCATCTCAAATTACATGATATTTGCACTAGTATATACAGGTATGTGAACAAACTTTTGACATGAAACTGTATAAACTAGTTCTCAAAAGAAATTATAACCGTTGTTTGATCAAATATGGAAATCTAGAAACATAAGCCAGAGTGATATATCTCTGTTCCCATACATTATTTTATCTCATGCTGTCTAATTGTAACCAAAAGTTACAATGTTCATAGCCTGCAGAGTGATACGCTTTCAACTAGTAGCTTTCTCTCTTTTGTTCTCTGGTGTGACTGCTTGCCCAGTTCACTACCTCGGCTCTCTTAACTTTGTTCCGTCTATGTTTAGGTAAGCACACTCCTGGAAAAGCATGCTTTCAGAAGGTAACCATCACTAATTAGCACTTACGAGGGGATATAAAAAAAATTTGAAATATCACAAAGAATGTACAGGTGAATACGGACCGAATGGTCACTGTAGCATAAGTGAGCCTTGTTCCTGGGTCAACAATTGTCTTTTTCGCGACAGCCAGTTTTACGTCTGTTGACCAAATGGCACAGTACCCCCTGTTATGGAGAAAATTGAGCATGGCGTCTGTGCTGTGTATTCCTCGATGCTTGTGTCTTGGGCTATCTCATTTGGCGTTGTGTTCCAATCTGATGGTCATTGAGAAGAAGCAGTATATATAAACGCCTTGGGGGTTGGTAGTTGGCGATACTTGTTACCTCTTACTTTTTGTGTGATTCTGTAGAACATGGCTCATCTAGATCTGAGTCGGCGTGTCTCTAATGATTCCCATTCTAGGTGATGGCGCATTGACATTACGCTGCAAGGAGGCCTTTACGAATATCTGCCTGTTGGGAATCTAGCTGCTCTCCGTTGGACGCTCTCTAATGTCTGGATGTGGATTCGTTGGTATGGGTCGTTCTATGTAGTGCCTTGGCGTTCACTTCATTGTGTATAGGTCTCTATTTGAGGTCACCATCAGCGAACAATCTCACATATGAGGTGGTGTATATTCCGGCAAGTTGTTGTTGAATGTAGGTGGGCGGGATAGCGCAGTGGTTAGCGCGTCGGCTTCGGATCAAGATGTCTGTGGTTCGAATCCCGTCAGTGGCTCGGTGAATTTATTTGCAGTAGAGACTGTTGTGCATGCAGTTAGTTTGCTGCACTGAAATTCAGTTAAGTACCACCAATGGTTCGCTAGTTCCAGCCAATGCTCGCAGGTTTCACAGCAATGCATGGAAACACTGGTTCTGCGGGCTTTATATCTGCAATGATACTAGCAGCCACGATATAAACCCACCGTCACCTCTAGATGTAAACGTATGAACATATAGTACACTGCTGCATCTTAACGCGTCTTTGCGTGTATATGAATGTTTGTGTGAATAAACCGGCCCATCCTTTGCATGGTAGGCACCAATAAGTGGAATATGTTATCATAGTAAATATTTTATGTTCGTTTGAATAGAGGGAATTAGAACATAACCACAGTTCCGTTATACACTAATTCGAAAGTATACTGTTTGATTGACACCAAAAGACATGTGCTACTATAATCTCTCGTTTCACTAAAACCAACAAGTTTTCGTTTTTCATCATATGTTCAACTGATAGTGAGTGTGACAACCATTAAGCTTAGGTGTCGTAGTGCCGTCGTTGTGTTTGACGTTGCTGACACAAAACTGTCCCCAGATGAATTGCTGGGAATATGGCGATCATCAGCAAGCGTCATCACGCGTGATCAACCACTAGGCTTGTCTGTTGTATGGCCTCTATTTCTAAGCTGTTTCAACAAGTAGCAGCTCATTGACGGATAACTCCAACGGCTCTCTTTCTCTCAAACTGACTTGAACATGGTGTAACTTATGTGTTCATTTAACTACTGTGCTACTAAGGAATCGACTTGGCTGATCTATTCACTTCACTTGTATTTTCCTGTACATCAGAATCATCGTTTACATTTAAAATTGTCAAAATTACCACAGCGTATGACCATAGAAAGACCGGTCGTTCTGTCTTTCTGTTAACATGATAGCAGCCTGATGATGCTAATTTGGAAAGGAATAACTTTGAGGAGCGGCCATAATGATGTTGTAAAACGTATGGCATTTAAAGACAGTTCTACTACACCTGTTAATTGGCACGTTGATAAACATGTGATGTGCCTTAACCGAAATAATGTCAATGAAAATATCAATAAATAAACGAATGATCAGCAACTTGAAAATGCAACTTAACTATGACAACGTTTTATCGTCTTGTTGATAACACGTGGCGTTTTGCAACGTACATTTGTTACACAGGCACCAGGCACTACATATTATATATCAATATCGATGATAAACAACTTCTGTCAACATTTAAAGATCATCTTGAAAAGTCATAATCGTGCTGATAGATTTCAGTGCCTGAATCAGATGGTGTGGGTTCGAATCCCGAAACGAAGTCATGACGATTAAACTGGGGAAATTGTACTACTACTTTCCTTTATAACAATATTACCAATTTCTCTCTTCGGAATCATTAAGCGGTTGGTTCCCCAAGACACGAATGCCTTGGAAGGTCGAATTATCCGATCAGCTTCTGAATAAATGGGGCATTGTTTCGGCATTTCTTATCAATATCTAAGGTATGCGCTTCTATATAGATGGGTACCTCTAGAGCTGTAGATGGAGAGGTCTGACTGGATACAAGTTGTGCAATTAGCGACACCGTTTAAAACTTATCATTGGAATAGCTTTATTCATTTCGGTTGCTTTGGGATAACTAGAATTTTATCGACTGTCTCATTTTCACTTTGAGTCTTTTTGACAGAACACGGTCACTAATATAGCGACTGAATCATGGCATAGAACCCGTTGACAACAAGCAAGCTCTAATGCAAAAGATTTTTCATTAGTAGAAATTTTGCAGATAGTTAGTGCGGCAATCTTTGCCGCAAGGGGAATCTTAAGGGAACTCAAGAAGTGCTCGTATTTACACAGAGGTTAGCATGGCATCTCATTACTTGACCTACCTCAGCGGGGGGAGGATGTAATACGGTGTATATGTTTATAGGCCAGCACTGTTGTTTCGGAAGACATTTCCTTTAAAACTTATCATGTCAAATGTAATATATTTCTTACGAAATTAAATCAAAACATCTATCTGGGATAGATCTAAATATCTAGGAGTAAAATTGAGTACACCTATGGTTTATTGATAACTAGGAAGGTTCCCACTTTATATTTACACCTCTATAAATGCAGTAAATTATTGGCTGAAACTTTTAGCTATGTAGAAAACCAAAAAACGTTTTTACTATTCACAATTTAAAAACGACTTATTCAAAGAAACCTACTTGTCATGTATTGATATAAAGAAATTTAGGCGATCACTAGCACGCTTTCGATGCTCTTCACACGATTTATTAATCGAAACTGGTAGATATAGAAATGTAAGAAAAAGAGACCGAATATGTACACTTTGTACTTTAAATGAAATAGAAGACGAATACCATTTTCCATATTTGTCCGGTGTAAGTATATCAAACAGTACTACTATGTCCATCCAAGTATTATAAAATTCTGTATTCTAATGAACAGTAAAAATCAAATTACACTACAAAATCTGGCTATGTACATCTACAATGCAATGAAATACAGAACATATGTCATATCACTATAGTGCAAAGTGTTAACGTATGTAAATCCCAACTACTTCTGTGTATGTTCTATAGGCCTGAGGCCTCTTCAGTACGGAAATAAAGATTGAAACATCTATCAAGGCTTTTCAGAGTTTAGATATGTTAGCACAAATACGACATGAGAAGTTCACATATTTTAAGAATGTGTAGGTGTGTTATATCTAGTTGACATTCAAGAAAATGATGAATAATCAAATTCCTGTTTTCAAATGTAAAAGACGAACAAACCCGAAATTTATCATCAACATGTTGAAGCATCGTGATAACCCCTTTAACGTTAGAAATTCAAGCTTGCCTTTACCTGTACGAATTTTTTCTTCATCGCCTTTTGCCAATATGATATTTATTAAGAATTTCACCCCTAATGCATTCCAAAGCTTGGCCCCATTGTGTGTATCCCTTATTTGACATTATCAACAGTTATCAACAAAAGCACTGCGTTCATTCCATAATTTAGTTCTCCTTCAAAATTGGTCCATGGAACATCGTTCAGCAAAAGATTTAATGATTCCTTGCATTTTCTCTGTACTTTAGGAAATCTTGGGGTTGGGGTGTAATTAGTAAACAAAATATCAAAGATTGTTTACCTCATTCGCTCACTTGTTGCTTGATCCAGCATCTCCCCTCTCCTTCCATATCATATACTGCCCTCGATTCCCCCTCTTTAGCTCATCAGACCTGGCATAGTCCATTGTCTGGCGTCTGGCGTCCGGCGTCCGGCGTCCGGCGTCCATCGGCGGCATAAACTTGTATTAGTCTTGATTTTTCCTCATAAACCGTTGTTTCCCCAAAGCTGAAGTTTTGTAAGGATAAACCTCGGTCTTATGTGATCGGAATTTGTACCTATGAGACTGAGCGCCAAACCCCCCTCAAAAATGGGTGTAGCAGACATTTCCCATAAAATCAATCTTTTTCTCCAGAACCAGTTCGCATGGGAGACTGAAATTTAAGAGTATTATATTTCTGACGTGAAGACTCAAATTACAACTTTGGTACTGATCGCCTTCAAATATGGCGTGGCAGGGTGTCCTCCCTCAAATCTTCTTTCTTCAATTTTCAAGAAATTAAAATTCTAAGAATCTCAAATTTAAAATTATCATCTTTGTAGGATGGAAACTAAGATGTGTAAATTTAATTGTCCTGTCCCCAATAACATAGGCGTGGCAGGGGTGCATAGTTATGGTTATTCACCAAAACTAAAAAGTATTGGTGTATGAAGATCAGTAATCTAAATCTAGTAATTGTAGCGCCGATACTTACGACAGACGCATTCTTCATTGAGTTTACCACCTTTTTGTTATTTCTGTATTTGAAAAAGCGTAAGCTATTAGGTATTTTCATTGGATATTCAACTGGGAAATTTTATGTGTTCTTCGTCACGGCCTTAGCGAAATGACGTGATAAGGACTATCGCTCGCCAAAGACATAACATTAAGGTAGGGTAGGGTAGTTTGAACTTCATTATCGAGGGCTAGAATGCCTGCAGAGTCCTGAAAATTGTTGCAAACATCAGGGGAAAGATTTCTGGGAGTGGTGAACTATTTGTCCGGCATGATTACAATTTGCCTTGCAAAAATGAGACTATGACTTTAAAGTTCGTAGATTTGTTCATTACCGCCCTTCAACATATGGGCGTTACAGTGTACCAAGCCACAGATCTTCTGCCGTCTTTTCTATGCTAGGGATCTAAAGTTTGAAGAATATAATCTTTGTAGGATTGAAAAAAGATATGTAAATTTCTTTGTCCTTACCCCAAAATTAAGAGTGTGGCAGCGGTACGTTTTGTGACGCGGATGCAAACATAAAAACTAACCATTTCCAAAGCTTTGTGAAATGGTCAATTTTATCCTTATGATGTGTCTGTAGCACTTGTGACCATTAAAGAGCAAAATGTAAACAATAAATGGTCAACAATGTTGTAGTCTATCACAGAGCTAGTTAAGTTTGCAGTTTACTATCAATGGACTCACATTGGCCAAGGACA
This sequence comes from Phorcus lineatus, assembly GCA_921293015.1. Taxonomy (NCBI): domain Eukaryota; kingdom Metazoa; phylum Mollusca; class Gastropoda; order Trochida; family Trochidae; genus Phorcus; species Phorcus lineatus. The sequence goes on from OV121089.1 coordinate 18,504,876, forward strand.
GGCATATGGAAACATGATATCATTGAGATTTCTTTACGTATTCGCACGGGTATGGTTGATGTAAATTAGGGATGGGTGGACAGCAAATAGAGAGTCAGAAGATGGGGGGAAGATGTTTGTGAGAGATGATGTTTTAAATGCGTTTAGTACAAACATATAGAGTATTTACACAAGATATAAGAGATAATATATATAAGAGTGTGAAAGTGAATCAAAAGACAGTTACTCGCTAACTGCTATTTTCTTTACGATTCTGTTTTCTAACTTTATCATTGTTTGATAATATATCAATATATCAGGCTCCGTCTGCCTGTAAATATCTCTCCCCTCTTTTGTTTTCCATCAAGCTGTCTCAATGCGTTCTCCCTTCACCACTGTCTCTTTCTCTCTTTCTTTCTTCTAGCGTTTCTTCTCAATAAATGCGTGTGTCTGTCTATCTCTGGCTCTCGTCCTCGCTTTCTGTCTGTCTGTCTTTTTGTCTCTATCTCTCTCCCAGATTTTATTTTTCAAGGTATTTGATAGCATACATAATATATGTATCAAGAACAACACAAACACAGCATCAAAACAAACAACGTAACAATATTCCATCAACAACTTCCTTAAAAAACAATGTAACAACCTACATTTCAAACTTATTAATTTGTTTGTATATCTCGAAGAACCCTTAAAACATCAATCATTCAATAAAGCTGTCATTTTTACTAAGTAAAGCACGCGGACTAATATGTGTCACCAATATAAGAAGCAGGTCAAGATGACCGATAGAGGTGCCTATTACATAGGTGAAACACGCTCTACTAAAATCCGTTTATAAGAATTATTGTCATATGGATTTCACAAATAAGCAATGAAAGAACTATACGAGATGGGAGAGTTAAAATGGGCTTCGTGGCTTGTTTCATGGCGTCCTTCAGTAAAACGTGAATCAAAATATTGTCCAAGAAGTCAATATATGTCGATAACATCTTTCATTTATCTAATTTCGTAAATTTCGGAAATTTTTAGCCTAAATGCAAAACAGTATGGCTAAAACAATTTAAAAAAAGCGATTTTAGGACCCAAAGTATTTTTGAACAGACATAAAGACAAAATTATCAAACTCTGATGGATCAGATTGTGAATTCTTTTTCTGAAAGAAGAATCTTATCTAATTTGATACTTTTTTAAAAACGTGGGACGTTTCTTATGCTCGTGAGTATACAAGTTGCAATGCATGTTAAATACTTGTAATTTAATCACTCTTTATTTTAGTTTATGGTTGAATTGGACAGCTTGGCTGCGTAATATCAACTATGTGTCGACGGCTCCAAGCACACTGTTTCGGAAAGATCATTAATTTTACTTCGTTTGAACTTTCTACTATCTTCGATAAATACAAAACGTGACTTCTTTGTCAACCAGACAAATGGAAAAGCTCTTAGCACATGATTTATACAGATTTATTCAAAATAACAGTTTGTTTTGGTAATACTCAAGTCAATTTCTGCATACGAGGCTTCAATGTAATTTAAAGGCATCGCAACAAGGTTGTTTTGGCATTTAATATTTTTTTAATTTCCTACATTGAAACTCAATGTCTGAAATATTATGTTTTCAGAGTGTTTAATACTCATTAGTCAACCTGATTATCTGTAATGTTAGCATAAAGTGTAAAACGATAGCGATTTTCCTTGCGTGATATGTTGTTTGGCAACTTTTAAGAATCTAAAGAAACGAATATATATGTACATCAATCTGAACACAACTTCATAGTTTTATCAAAACGTTTCGTTTATCAACAAGCGTGTAGTATAATCTGTTTCGTATTTGTAGTTAGGTACAAACTGACCACGAAATGTCCTTTCTCTGAACAGATACATTTTGTATTTAATGCAAGTACCATCTACTTGATGTACGTTACAGTGTATTTGTCTTATGGCATTAGTGTTCCTTTATCGTGTCAATTTGATGGTTGCAATAAGAACAACTTCTTGTATTTAGCGACCGCATTGACATAAGTCAATTAGTTTTCCTCCAATTCTTTTCTTTTGTTGAATAAAACCTTACTATGTTTAAACGAAGCAAACGCATATAGATAAAGGCTGCATTTATTTACATGTTTCTTCGAATTTTGCATTGTTCATTATTAATTGTGCCAATATATCCAGGCCATCTAAACTTTTTACCGATATATGACCGTAACGAATAAGAACTTTAGATAGTAAATAGTAGTACTTTTATAGTAGGTCATGGATTATACGTATCGTACCATAAACAAAAAGGTGTACAATTCTGTCTTTAACTCTTAAACACAAACCAATAAAAGAAAATTAATTATATATTATGTGAATTTTATGGTATTATAATAAGCTTTCATGCGACCGAAAGCGTTTATCATGATTATATTCAATCAAAAGATCCTATGATTGATCAAAATATGACAATTACATGGCATTTATAAGTTTTCAAGGACAGTCAACAACATATGTGTGTGCGTTGAAATCATACGCATCACAAACATAGAAAATATACTCGTAAATATATATCTTTTGAACCCGATCAACTCAAATTTTATCTTCGACTCCTTTTCGATTAGTTTCCAGAACTGCGTTGGCTATCTAATGCGGGTCATTGTCCGATGTGCTATCATAATGGCAAAGATGGCTAACTGAACTGATTAGCATTATAATGATAATGATGCTGCTCGTTAAAATGACACCATTATCAAAGCTTGATCTTTGTGACTTCAACAACTCATCAAGTGTGTCTTCAGAAAGACAGCAATATAGTAAAATGAGATCTCAGCACAATCGTATCGTATGTAACAGGTGACTTTAGGTTTTGTAAGCGCCACTGAAAGGTCATAACATTTTGTAAACAATAACAAATCTCTTTAAGATGTGTTCTTGGGATTATTTCCTTAACTGTCTCTAACAGCGATATCTTTCAAATGCATGTCTGCAAACGCAAACTTTATAACATTATAGAATGGTGGGGATATAGTTTAAACAGTATTTCTTATCAAAAAACTACATTTCACGCAATGCAGTACAAATTGAATAACGGAAAAAGGATAAGCTAATAGGCTACACAAGGCTTTATAAAAGGTGGGTTGGGATTTAAATCAAACTACGTTGCTACATATATTTCCCTTGTCGTACTTTCCCTTTAAACGTGTCCAATTGTCTTGAAGACGGACCACTGTCTGTAACCGTTGGCAAAATATTTGCAGTAATGATTTTGCTATTGCGCCTACATTGTCCGATACTAAATGTTTACAGACCTAGGAAGTTTGTTTAAAGCCATTGAATACATGTAATATCTCAAGCTAATTGCTCATTTACAACGGCTCTGTCGTGCGTAGGCATAATCCCATTTTGAAAATATCAGCAATAAATCAGAAGCTATTTAATCACCTCAGAGACCAAAACCTTTAATAAAACGCATGTTTACTTAAATTTTTTGATTTTACAGTTACAGTTGCTAATTGCTTATGTGTAACAGTGGGTGTATATCTGTATCAAACGGTAAGCCTACGTACACATGCCCTTGCTGATCGATCATAAAGCATCGACCTTTCGATCCACCATTATCTGTACAAAAAATTCTCGTTTCAAAAGGTTACACTATATAATATTTGTCTTGTTCCAAATGTCATAAACTCATCCAGAGTTCCTTATCATATTTAAAAAAAAGAATACAGACATATTGAAAAAGTTGCAATCTGAGTTAATGAGATATATATATTTGTTTCAAGAAGACGTACCATCAAATCGTGTCGACTTTACACTCGCACTTGTTAATAAAATCACTTATTGATTGTTCATACATCAAAGGGGTTGACCTATTAATCTAATTTGACCTTAAGGCATGCTCTTCTTTTCAGGTGCTAATGTCACAATTGAAAGAGATTTAATTTGTTATTGCTTTCCAAATGGTATAAACTTTCAAAGGCGTTTGGTTTGCGAAGCATATAAAGTCACCCGTAGAAATATGCACGATTGTGCTGCGAGCGCACAGTACGATATGCTGTCAAAGGTGTAAGTACCGACTGTTTCCGATTAGTATCATTTAATGATAAGCCCTTTAGAGGAGATTAAATACAGATATAAGTCGAGATTCTGACTGTAAACAGGACGATGACGCACTTCAAGTATCCAAACGTAATCATGGAAACCTATCTAAAGTATTTAAAATAAAATTTGAGTTGATTGTTTACATTTGTTTATGTGACTAGTTTTCATATTAATGTTTCATTCCACTTCGGCACTTACTTAAATAGCCTGTCTAATCGGCATCCGGCCCGCCATCTTATTTTTTTGAAAATGACATAAAAAAAGGCGCGTTACTCTTACTAATTTTTAACAAATATTTTGAAAATAAACTATATTTATGGATAAAAGGTCCACATATTTGCAAATGGTTTATGATCAGACTAATCAACAATGACCGTAACAAGGAATTTCACAATTCTAGCGCCCTATCAATTTCTTCACTTCTTCATGTACATACTGGAATGTCCCCTTGAATTTCGTTTCCATTCAAAATACTCCGATTGCACTGCCCTTATAAGGGTGTTTGATTTATTAATTGTCATATAATAGGGAGACGAATGTGGATGACAAATTCTTATTATATGATATGCGACGTTAAGACATAGTTTGTCAAATAACCTGCGTTATAACCAAACCAGAATCTGTGTCATTAACGTAATCTATATACATATGTATTTCTCTTCATTATCACCATTTCAACTTAAATGACACTCTAAGAAGTTTGTAATGCGTATATGTGGCATTGGGAAGGATTATGTTAAAAGGTCTGTAACGATATAATGATATTTGGCGTTTTGACACGTTATTAGAAGATTTAGATCTTTGAATGCCATGAAAACCTCCCACTGTCTCTTTCTGTCTCGGTCAGCGGAATCAATTACGTGTTAACAATGTTCATACACACTATCAACAAGGACCTCTTTTATGTTGACGTTTTATGGCCATAAAACATATCACCTTACATGCTATTCACAAAAAAAATTAGAAATTTTTTTATTAGCTATTTTTGTGGTACATGTATATGGAATCAAACATCAATTTTCACACAGTCTTGGAAAAGGAATACATGGTTCTGGATGGTACATTTGACAAAAAATATTATAAAATGACAGTTGTGTCGTAAGGTATCAATATAAAGGAGATATCAGCACTGTCTTTGTTGATTACAAAATGAAACTTAACGTTAACGAGTCGTCAGTTGCAGTGGAATAAGGATGTCATTACTACATATAAGAACAAATATTTAATCATTTTGGAAAAGTAGATGACAAGTCGACTAGAATTTCATAAATTTCGAATAATTACTAGTTGACTATTTGTGTTGTATTTATCGATGTTGTATGCGTTTTTGATATCTTGTTAATGCTACTAAAAGTTGGTTTCATCTCGATAATCTTAGATTTAAATATGTTATATTTCACGATAGTTATAATCATATTCAGTGTTCTGATTTCCGGATATCCGAGACATATGATTCCTTTTGATAGTTCTATCTTCGCACTTGTAAAATCTTGATTGATGAATGATTCTTTGAGGTTACTCCAAATATCAATTACATATTGACAATCGTAAAACAGATGGGTTATAGTTTGGCTATTTAAATGATGTCGTCACATTTTCAACATTTTTAAAATATAGATTTATCAACTTCCATAAAGTCTATACATGTATAACCTAATCACGATTCATTCCATAAAAGATAACTCGTTTATATTCTTTAGACGCCTTTTCCGACAAATTTTACGAGTTTTTCATTACGAACGACAATTAAGTAGCTTATCATAAAATAAGTGCACGTTGCCTATGCACGATTTATGCAAATAGTGATAAAGACGTTTGTCTTGAAGTGGGTTAACGACTAAATCACATGCAACTTGATCTTTATTTAACATTTCAAATCTTTAATTGTTCGTTGACATTTTCAAAGATTTGTTGTCTTAAATCAGCTGTTGACTGAAGTTACGTTTTCAAGGGCAATATGTCAGTGAAAACATTTTAACTTTAAGTTCTTCTGAGATACTGTATAAACCAGGGCATAGAGTGGTATAAGCTCTCTTAAGCTAGGATAATCTTAAAGGGGAACAAGAGCGAAAGCTGTCAAACCTAGTTGACTACCGTTGATGACCCCGTTTCTTCAGACAGGTAACGAGGCCATGTGACACATAGGCAACTGTAGGTGATTTCTTAACCAAAAGATCTCGTACCAATCCGATTTCTTATCCTACCTGAACAAAGTTTCCCCTTAATTGCCCCAAAATGCAAGGCAAACAAGGAATTAATAGGAACTTCTGTACAAGTTTGGTACCTACAAGGTAGGCGCTGACACACAACACTGTTTCCTAAATATACCTTATGCTCAGTAAATGCATATATATCGATCCTCAAAACGATCTGCGCTATCTATTATATACGTTTGAAAAATACCAACGTATTCAAGTTATAGAGTAACCTCTAAAAACCGATCTAAGAAGAATTTAACATTGAATTCACATGCATCACGATATTTTTCAATCTATGAATACAGATTGAAAACCAACATCGACAGCCTTCGTGGTTATTACAAAGACAACGCTAAAATTCTCAATAATAAATCTCTGAAGTTACGTATACCTTAAAACGAACAATTCATTCTCAATTCTCAGTTAACAGACAAAAGTTTAAAGTAGGATATTTAAAAAGTACTCACATTCTTAGTTAAGCCGATTTCAGCAAGCAACGTTACCATTTTGTGCTTAACCGACTTGAGATATGTTATATCCCTTGGTGATTTCCACCGTTTCAAATCGTGATGATTGAACGAGAGTACGAAGGGATGCTAAAGTCTTTAGTTTTGGTTAAGCACAATTCAGAAATATTGACTGTTGAAAACGGCTGAACTAGGAATATTTTCAGCTTTTGAATAAAACTTCATCTGTTACTGTTGATATATGCTACAATGTTCATTAATATGATATATATCTAAAACTTTACCCTTCCTTACACAGGATAAGAATTGCTGTTCAATTAACCATAGCGGCTGTATGCAACATTTTGATATTGCATTGTATTTTATACTTCCGGCCTTTAAATCAACTTTATAGCCTAAAAACGTGCATATCTATTAATGCCTGAGTGCGGGTCGTCACTTATAGTTAAATATATGCATTATTTATATTTACGAAATAATGGTGTGTACCAGTGTCTTAAAATCTATCTTGTTTTACATTTGCGATACAAGTTCTATATTCAATCGCTTCGAATGTCTATAGAAAAAGCCAACATAACCGGTGATATAATGTTATAAATAGAGGTTACATTTTGAGTTGACAGTGTCTGATAGGTTAAATAGCTGGTATTATTATATTATTGAGTCGACTCACACGTTTTTAATGAAAAAAATTCTTTAAAAACAAAAAATGCAATATATCTAACATGAAAATAATGGATTATCTTTTAATATTTATAAAATTATATTAAGATTGGAATCACTCGATATCAATTTAAATAGTTCGATGGCATTGCCACCAATTAGGCCAAACCTGATAGCTAAATATAATCCATTTGCTTATATAAGTATCACAGCGTGCCACTCAGTGACCTATAACCTCTTTAAACTCAATTTCATTTTTTTGATGCCATTTACCTTGAGCTATACAAAGGAACCTTGAGTAAGTGATGTATTATAAATAGTGTTTTACTACACGAACTCTTTAACGAAGGAGAGTAGTTCATTGACAATTTTTGATAAATCGCCTCGAACTATTCGAAAACACGTGGACAGGCATGTGATTTTAACATAATGCAATGTCAATATCGATATATTACTACCAACTTGAAAAAAAATTCTGGACCAAACAACCTTATATGCATGAATTTTAATTTCTTTTTGAATTCAAGAGCTTTTAACTGCATATAACTAGATATGACTAGATAAAATAGTTTCAACGAGAGAACTTTTTAACTAAACATTTACAAAATTACGGACACCTGAAACATAATCTTAAACATTTCATAATGTCACAGACTTTACATCTTCTCAATATGTAGCTGTTGTTATAATTTCTAAAATTAAGATATCTTCTGCATTACATTTTCAAATAGAATAAAACTCGACAACTGAAACAATTCAGGGTAAAAACGCCAAAAACATGGCTATAACGAAAGAACATGAGCTGATAATATTCTGAGCATGAAAGCTCTTCTAGACAAAATCAAAGCAGCAGCTTTCAAAACTTTCAACACTTGTCTCGGTTTAAAAATCGTATCTCTGAAATTGATGACGAATGACATAGTTACAAAAATCTTTGGGGTTTGTTGCTCTAAAGCCTGTAACTGTTTGAGTAAGATATAAATAGGTCCATTCATCGACTATGGCACACAACTCATGTACAGCCACGTGATGCGAAGGAGTAATATGTATATTCGGAGGATACTTTTGGACGATTAAAACAAATTCTGGATTTTAAAAAGGAAAATGACAAGAAACCATATCATCATCATACAAACATTACATTTTAAAGTTTGAAATGTTTCATTCAGTATTAACATTTTATTATGTTTATATAGTAATATGTTTCCTTTCAAATGTTCTTATCTACGAACAAGGTAAAGAAATTTAGTAAATGCAGAGTTTCTTGATGATGATATTGATACTAACAATCACATTTCGGAAAAGTAGTGTATGTTTACAACTAAAATGTTTACAATATATGAAAATAACAGGTTATGATATGCAATGAATTGTTACGAAACATGAAATAATAATATAATAATAATAAATGAATGTGCATATCCTTCAAATGGCTTTTAAAGCGGGTATCCTGTCCGTCTTGGACATAGTCACTTATATTACCAAACAATAACAGACAGACAGGCAGACATTTTATTCAGTATAAAGGCCAAAGGCCCATAATACAAACTACATTTCCAATAGTTTTACAAGCGCACATAAAAGGTTACAGGTTTTATGCATATACAATTTTAGCTCTAGTTTTATATATACATTCAAGGAATTTACATACATTTAAGATAATATTTCTATCTTTACTGTGAAGGAGGTAGATGAAATTGTGGTTGTTAACAGTACTGTACAATAGTGGAGTAATAAACCTATTTCTAGCATCTTCATATAATTTACAATCAAATAGAATGTGCAATTCGTCTTCAATGCTGGTAATATTGTTTATTTTGCAGTAAGAACATACTCTGTCAGGAATTGATAAATTATTGTATCGTCCTGTTTCTATGCTTAGCCCAAAATTGCTACACCTAAATTTTGCTAAGAGAGATTTATGATAAGGAGATATTGATAATGTAAGATAGCTTTCCACTTGTAGTGATGTTTTAAATTGTTTATAAGCAAATGAATCTGAAAGATTATGAATATTGGCAGACCATGATTGTTTCAGAGTATCAGAAAGTCTAAGTTTAAACTGTTTCATAAAAGCCTTGCTATCCCCAACATCTTGTGAGAGCCATAAAAATCCAAAACCATATTGATATAAGATATTCTTTATGTATGTAACCCAAGTTGACCTACCCGAATCATCAAGAGATTTTAACATGTTATAACCCTGAGATGGAAGTCTTTGTGGATCTAGTTGAATCAACCTACACCAATATTTGACTGCTCTAGACATATAATTAAACTGTAATGGGAGCCGACCACATTCTCCTAAAACAATACTGCTACTAACATTTCTACCAACTCTTATGAGCTGCCTACAAACTTTAATCTTGAGGCTTTCAATAACTTTACAATAAGATGTTCCCCAGATTTCAGATCCATAACACAAAATAGGCAGAATAATAGAATCAAACAGTTTAAATAGATCATTAGGCAACAAAGTTCCAAAGATCTTTGAAAAGAATATATAGAGATAAGTGCTTTATTACCTTGGGAGGTCAGACAGTGTTTAGCCTTAGTCCATGAAAGTCTATGAGTGAAAACTATACCAAGATACCTATAAGATAATACAATCTCAATCTGTTTCCCTTCAAAAAAACATTTTTCATAATGCCTCAAATAACCTGAATTGCGAAACACCATAATCTTTGTTTTATTTAAGTTTACCTTCATGCCAGTGTGCCTACAAAATAACTCTAGTGCATTTAACCTTTTCTGCAACTGAAGTGCTGTATCAGCAACCCCTGACACATCATCCGCAAACATTAATGCATAAAGGTTATCCACATTAGCACTTATATTTACACCCTTCCCTCCAAAATTTTCTAAAACTGTAAAAAGCTTGTTAATGAAGATAGTGAATATTAAAGGACTTAAAATACATCCTTGACGGGTACCTTTGTTACATTTGAAAGTATCAGTGAGGCCACTTGGAGTCCTTACACAAGCTACCAGCTTCGAATACATTGATACTAAGATATTGAAGAATTTACCAGTTATACCGACATCCTTAAGACAATCAAAGAGAACTTTATGATTAATAGTATCAAAGGCTTTTGCAAAATCTATAAAAACACAATAAAATCTGCCCCTTCTCTTAAGAGCATACTTTTGTACAACAGCATTTAGTGAAAATATATGGTCAACAGTGCTATACCCAGTTCTAAATCCAGCCTGATACTCACTAATAATATCATTTCTCTCACACCACTTCTGCAACCTAGATGTTAAAATACAAGTAAACAATTTACAAAGTGAATCTATTAGAGAGATACCCCTATAATTACTAGGATCTTGCCTAAATCCTGATTTAAAAAGTGGGCATATTATACTTGCTCCCCAAACAGCTGGGAAGTAACCTTTATCTAATATTTGATTAAACAGTAATTAAACAATAACATATTTGCTTTCAAAACACAAATACATGTGTATTAAAGAAAAAAATGACAACATTTGAAATATTATTTCAAACTAACTAACAAACTAAACCTTCTGACCCTCACTCCTCCATACATGGCTAATTAAACTCATCCTCAACAGTTCATGAGATCATTACCAAATTTACTAATTTGAGTCTCCAGACCCCACAACTTAGGACCCCCTGGGGGCAGGGTACATCCCAACATTTTAGCAGAAGGGTGCAGAAGTTCTGGTGGAGAAATTGGAAATGTGAAAAAGTTTGTGGATGACGCCGGACGCCGGACGCTGGACGCCGGACAACGGTGCCATGCCCACTTGACTATTTGGTGAGCTACAAATCATAAATGTATTAAATATTCTCTGTGTCACTTTAAACCAAAATTCACTGAATCATATCGAAGCTCAAAAGATTCGACATAAATACTTTGTTCCTGATACCCGCTTCTCTCTAATGATGAAATATACTCGGGTGGTAGATTGTTTTATTATTATAAGATTTACGTGGAGACAAACTTTAATGAATTTTCACCAGAAATATGAAGACGTTAATTCTATAATGGCATGGCCAAATTTAAGAAAGAAATACAAATTAAATAAGAAAATAGTATCTGAATGTGATACATTTCATATGATATCAATTAACTATCCAAACAAATACCTAAAAGGGCTTTGCGTTGAGCACATGTATGTACACGTGTAAGGATTGGCCATAAGCGTTGGAGACATAGAGAGCACTTTATATATACTTTATATAACACAAGTCACCATACGGCATTTTAAGCTTCGATATAAAACACATGTTCCTGTGTATGGGAAGACGTCCATTAAGAGAGGAGGTCGTGACCAATAGAGTTTGATCTGGTTTTACCATGTTTTATTCATATATATTCATATGATTAGTATGGCGAACACTATTAGAAGCTCAGATTACCACCGCTGCAATGCAACCATTCGACAGTAAACTTCAGTTCTGTAACAACCATAATTCCATACCTACTCTCAATGTTCCAAAAGAAATGCATTGTCACCACGTTTTGCGGACTTTCAACTAAAATGCAATGTTTATAAGCTACAGCGATGTAGGTGAGATATACTTGTGATCAGTTATATAACTCAATTCTACATTACAAAACCTATATATTCATAAATAAATAATAATAATTATATGTTAGGCGATAAACGGACATTGGACACAATTTGTGTCAAATGTCAGGTTCATTGGCACAGTTTCAACAAACCATATCAATACTCTTTACGTAGATAGTGACACGACATTCATTTTTGATATTTGATAGCATATTAATTACTGTGTCACGGAACAAAGCAATACAAATGCCACAGACAGGTCATGCTAACGAGGAATTTCATATTTCAAATATTTACCTGCTGTGTTTTGAAAAAGTTGACAATTTTAATATTTCAATCGGAGGAGTGTGTATGTTCGATAAGAAACTCCGTGCTTATAGAAGGGGTGATTAGTAAGTAGTGTGAATACCACTGAAAAAACATTTGTATTTTGTACACGACTCGATATGATCCATTTTCTGAAAAAAAAACTACTTGAAAAAAACTATCGCCAAGCACTTAGAGCGAATTTATCGACAGCTGGTAACAGATCCCTAAGATCTTTGTCTGTATGTGCAAAGTGTAGTTTCCATTGGGTTGCATGGTTTTCCATTTGAAGCTCACTTCTTATCAATCACCCTTGTACATACATTTATAGAGAAAAACAGCTTATTGATTCAATAAATATTCACAAAGTTACATTAATCTTCGCTAATCTATCAAACATATTGACAAAAAATGCTAATTAACATGAAGTGAAAGTAATCACATACAACAACTTCTTATATGAAATGTTATATTTCAAGAAAATCATGTGTGATTCGATACGATTAAATATGATATTTAATTTTAGATCTCAATCTACTGACACTTCATCCTTACTTTTACACTTTATCTGCACTTATGATGTGTATGACACCAGATATTTAAACATATAGCTGTTAACTATTTTGAGACTTCTGTATTTGTAGATCCGTTTATCATAATTCTGTACAACTTGAATATAAAATTTGATAATACGTGAAATGTATTATTTATAGAATATTAATGTTAGGATCATGCATTTTCGTTCATTATGAATAATATAGTCATCAAGCTTTGATTTACTATTCAAACGTGACAATTATGCAAATCTTTATATTTGACATTTTCTCTAATTCTCATATTTATTCCAATTTCGATAATACAAGACGTTTGACCACAGGAACTCGATATGGTCAGTAAAACTTGAGAAAAAAGCAGATGAAAAAAAGCTACACCCCTCTATATAGTAGAGTAAAGGATTAAGCGCAGCTATTTTGCTGATCTCGACTAGTTTTTAGTTTAGGTCAAAAGTTTTGCTAAGAATTCGGTGACATTCAAAATGTAGCAGCCGTACCTCTCAAATATAGTTCCACACAAAGCCACGCTTGTTTCAACGATATGTAACCCTTGTGGGAACTTTAATAACGCTACGAACTCTCAATTTGACTGAAAAATGCTCTGGGGTGAACGAGCGATGTGATTGGTCCTTTGAGAGGAGCTATTTATAGTCTCTGAAATCAAACATTTCGGCGTGGTTTTGAATCTGCTCAACCATGAATTTGCCCATGAACATGCCACTGATAACCCGTTTACATTGTCTATGATTGAGACTATGACCCATTATTCACGCAAAAATGAGAGGAAAGACACTTATTGCAAGCTTTCTTACTCTAATATGTCGGTATAGCGCTCACTATCTCTCACACATTTTTAGCGCACGCACAAATTAAGAGCTCTTATAATACTTTCCTGAAAGTCAAGTAACTTTATTACTAATAACATTATTGCACATTTGTAAAGTTATTTTTATTTTATCTTACTACATAAATCAAGCCTTACAAAGGAACCACCCAGCTAGCATAATATATAATACCACAAAGTCTTAATTATGTTATCTGAAAAAAAACACAGGTTGTAAAAATAAATACTATTTGAGTATACTGTTGTATGTTTTACAATGATATATATTGTATGAATCTATATCCGTGGTCGGTCTGTAGCATATTTTATTAAGAATGTAGTGTGGATAATCTACCAATATATCATAATATATTTCGCTGCGTTTCTCAGTCTTAATTGAATAAATTCGTAAAGCAAAGACACAATGTATGGTTTGTTGTTAAAAACGTAAAATACCATGTCTAATTTTCCTGTCGTGATTTGCACTGCATATTGTAGCTCTTATCAAAATGAAAATAAAATAAATAATCCGATGAATATTTGGTCATAGGTTGTCTTTAAAAATGTTATTCAGCAATAAAAACAGTCAATATAAATTGCACAGAAAGTATTGACCAAGTTTTCTCGAATATCAGACTTTGTTAACGGGCCAATCACATCGCTCGGAAGACCGCAAGTGCAGAGTAATGTTCACCCCAGAGCATTTTTCAGTCAAATTGAGAGTTCGTAGCGTTATTAAAGTTCCCGCAAGGGTGACATATCGTTGAAACAAGCGTGGATTTGTGTGGAAATATATATTTGAGAGGTACGGCTGCTTCATTTTGAATGTTATGACTGCATGTCAGTTTCGGGGTCATTTCCTCTTCAAAGTTCACGTCGATATGGATGTCCTCGGGATTCCGTCAGATCATAGATCATAGATGCGATACCATTAACGACCCGTTTTAAGACAAGACAACAAAACAATAAATTGATTTTAATAAGATAGTTTATCTTTCGAAACCGCCATGGTTGCTTGATTTCCACGTGTTTCATCGCTGCTTATCTATAAAACCCTATAAATCTCATTAAACTACAATAAAACGTTCACAATCGGTTGACCCCCTTTGGTAGATGTAATCGTTATTTGCTGTACATTTACTTACACGTTAACATATATATTATATATATTGAATATATATTTGCAGGCACGTGCTGAAACACGTGATCTTCTTTTCGTCAGAATAATTGGAATTGTTTCGATATTTCTTGAAAATAAAAACGTTTTATTTCTTAAATGATTATAGCTTCACAAGACTAAGCAAATTTAAAGGTGCTGTAACACAATTTAGTGATGTTTTAAGGATTCAAATCTGCCCCTTGTGATAAAACGTTGTGCAATATATATTCTCTTTAGAAGCTAGAACACCGCATTAATCAACAAAAGTACCCGTTATCTTAGAAAAAGGTATAAATTGAATACTTCAAGTGGTTATTTTAGTATTAACACATTTAAATACCGCATTTTACAAGTTCGTTTAAGGACATCTTTCATTGATTAAAAAAGGTTATTTTTGCAATTTGTAGCATGCATTTTCTTTTCCATTTGATCCCTTTATTTACATAAGAATACGTCTTACAGCGCCATTAAACATATGAAGTGTCACGGCAATGTGCCGACCCTATATATTCAAAACACATCGTACAACCCTGTAATTGTAATTGATATTTTCATATTTACGTATTTCATATTTCCCTACAACTGTATGTCAAATGTCACAATACTTTTTCAAGGATACAGTTACTACTCATGGCAATAACAGGTTTACATTTACAAGCACATGACATGACTTAGAAGAACTTTATCAATGTTGAGAAAATATCTCAATTGAACATACTAGTAACGTGAATCATAGCTTCAAAAGTAATAAACTTACTACCTATTGATGCCATCTGATACAAAATGCAATTTTATCATTCTTATCACACAAATTAATACAGTGAAATGGATGAAAGGCACATTTTTGCACACGTGAATTTCTGAAGGAGTTGCATTAACGTCTTTGCATAAAACTTCAAACTGTATTCTGAACTTACAAGTTCGTATCGTATTTTAAAGGATATAGTGACAATCAAGACATAAAATTGTGTGTGGGAGAGATAAAGACATACACACAAAAACTTGATAGGAAAATATGGGTTTCTTTGAAACGAATACGAGAGTATTAATTTCTTTTTGAATTTGATACGGCTTAAGTACCATTCATGTCTATTAAAGCCCTATTGGCGTTTCACATAACTTGCACTTTTATTCCAAAATACAAAATATATAAGATTTTCTTTTGGTTAATGTTAATCAAACAATGACCTTATAATTATACGGAAATCTTAATTTCCGTGTCCAGTTAAATGGCATATGAAAAACTATTAACCTACTGTTTTTTTGTAATTTGTGAGCCTTGCACAGAGAGAATGAAGGAATTTAAAAAATTTCAAAACGATTCCATAAATCAATTTCCCTATAAGTGAAACAAAGGGAAACGTCCGAAAGCCATATCTTAGACAGTTTAAAACAACAACATTTATGGTTGAGTGCACTGCTAATCCTTCGGCTGTTACCTACATCTGATAAGGGACCCGTCCATGAGAATCAGGAAAAAGAACAATATCATAGAATTGTTCAAAATTTTTAACAAGTATTTCAAACATTTATGATGGAATCAATATGTTACCAAAACAAATAAAGTACTTTTCCTCTGTGGTTTCATTTACATAACATTCAAATACAGAAAATGAATATAGAACTATTTGCTCTGTGGTAACAGTATTTTAAACAGGTTTAATTGATTAATCTTTAGAATATCGATTTAAACATTCAAATATCAACATGCATTGATATAAACACACGGATCCATTTCAACAAATTTGAGTCTTTCTCTACAGTTTCTGCAACATTTAACCAATGTGGAGCAAGTGTCCGACTACATCTAAGAACTCGACTTCGGTCTTCTGCCCTCGTTTTCATTATCAGGGAATATTATATTTTCAAATAAAAACATTTCATTACTTCAAAATTAATCTCCCTTTTGATCAATGTTTAGAGCAATGTATACTTTCAACTACAGGTTATAGTTACATTTGGCAAAAGCAAGAATTTCAAAGTACAAAATGGCTTGTTAATAGAGTTAAAACTGTACTTCTTGAATCTCAATCTTCGGAAGGTTATTATTATGATAAGCTTAAAAATAATTTATGTATTGAAAACTATATCGTATAGTATATATATTGTATAGTAATTGATAGAGAACATAGATCATGTCCATCATGTAAGCATAAGACAGGGGATGAATTTCACTTTATGCTAGAGTGTAATATTTTAATGAATGACGAGATAAATATCTTCTTGCATATTACTGTAAACATTCATCAATTGAAAAATATATTTCATTTACGTCCATCACATACAAACCAATACATGTTAAAACGTCTCTTTATATAAATAATGATATTTTCAAATAAAAACATCCCATTACTTCAAAATTAATTTTGATCAGTGTAAGCTAGGGAAGCACTAATTAGGACTCTTCCATGTCATACATGGGTGTCGTGTTAATAAACCACCTACTCAAGTGTCTAAGTGGCTGTCTAAGATATGGCTGTCTAAGTTTGGAGACATAATCAAACAAAGTAAGTGTCGTTAATTGTTTGACCCGTGTGGAAGTTATCAACCATGTGACCACCCTCAGAACACCTGTCCTGCTTACGTAACCGTCTTTACGTTATTTGGGGTCGGTGACGTCACGCTTTTAAATTTTCTCGCTGAATTGGTGGAGGAAAATAAATTATTAGGATCGACAAAAATATAATTTTTTCATTAAGTCTTGAACGCTGATAATCCGGTGTCAAAATTTGAAGCACCCATCGTGCTCAACCCGTTGACATTTCCAAAGTTTCAGTGAACTCGCACCTGGCTTATGCCAAATATTTCAGCTGTGAATTATTTGGCATCTTGCCGGTGTTTTAGCCTCTTATGACTCTAGCATAAAAGCTTCAAAGAACTCTCCTTGAGGGCCAACCCAAAATAACTCTAGAGTCAAATGAGACTGAATTGTTGCCTAAATGACTATATCTTGCCCCATTTGACTTTCCATCACCCTCGATAATTTCAAAGCTGTCACGATGAACCATGATAGAGTCATCAGGAACTAGCCTCAATTAACTCGAAGTATAGTATTCACTATATTGTTTTACCTTATTTCATATTATTGAGGGAATCGTTTTAAGTTTCATCATTGACAATAATATAAAACATGTTTGTTTTTTTAGCCTACCACAAAGACAGAATTGAAAATCACGACTTTGTCAATGGAAAACGTTGAGTATAATGGAATTTATTCAATAGCTGTCTATCATCTGATCACCTGCTTATTACTATTTGTGAACAGAATATGTTATTTAGTGATTATTGATGCAAGGCAAAATAGTGGTTATGTTACCGATTGTTCGCAAGTGCACGCTCATAAAAATATCAGGTGTGGTTTTTATAGTGCTTGAACTATATAGTGCTGTTTTGACCACGCATGTTTTCAGCAGATTACTCTTTGATCGTTGGAAGGAGAGTCATTAATGTTTCAAACTTTCAACCATATCACATCGAACGACTTCCGGCGTAAGACCCTTTATCCTACCTTATGTAAGAATACCGATCTCTGATTAGTCCACGTGACCCTAAACAAATATCCATATACACCGTCAAATTTTTTCATGATACATACCTGTAATTTAAAGAAAGGCTTGCTCAAAAGTGTAAATTTACCAAAAACAATGGCCCAAAAACTTTACGTTGTGTTCAGGGACGAAAACGAGCGATATTCGTCCAAATGCATTTTCTGCCAAAGCACGTGCAGCATGAGATCATGAAGGTTTAGATGCAGACACGTCTGCTTTAGGGGTATAAAAAGCCATATCAACCGCTGACTTCACAACATCGGTACAGCGACCTGAAGAATGCCAAGACTGAACAGAGCGCAACGCAACAACGCTATTGGCAGACTGCAAGCAGGAGCGACGCAGCGAGATGTTGCAACACACTTTGGCGTGTCCAGACAGACCATCTCTTCATTATGGACCCGTGTCAACACCCGAAACAGCGTTGATGATAGGCCAAGGTCAGACAGACCAAGGGTGACTACTCGGGCCCTAGATCGGTACATCCGACTGCTCCACCTTCGGGAACGCACCAGGACAGCAACGTCAACAAGAACGCAGATACCAGGCCTGCGTCGAATTTCCGACCAAACGGTACGCAACAGGCTGAGAGATGCTGGACTTTTCCCACGACAACCGGTTCGACGTCTCATTTTAACGCAACGTCATCTGGCGGAACGTCTCCAGTGGTGTCAACAGAGGATGAGATGGGCACGTGCAAGGTGGAGAACCGTTCTCTTCACTGATGAGTCCCGTTTTCTGCTTCGACCAAGTGATGGACGAGCACGTGTATACCGACGTCGTGGAGAACGTTATGCTGCCAACTGTGTTCAGGAGGTTGTCCCATTTGGAGGTGGGAGTGTCATGGTGTGGGCCGGGATTCGTCACGGTGTAAGGACACCCCTTGTGCATGTTGTGGGTAACCTCACAGGAGTACGGTATAGGGATCCTACAGCCTTACGTTATTCCTCACGTCAACGTCCATGGCGGTCTCTTTCAGCAGGACAATGCTCGACCACATGTTGCACGTGTTTGTCAAGACTTTTTACAGCGTAACAATGTCCAGACATTGCCATGGCCAGCCAGGTCACCAGATTTGTCACCAATTGAGCATCTCTGGGACGAACTGGATCGACCCGTGCGCAATAGGAATCCACCACCCCAAACACTTCCAGGACTTTTTACAGCACTTCAGCACGAATGGCAGAACATACCACAGGCTGTGATTGACTTGATTGCATCCATGGGTCGTCGGTGCCAAGCAATAATCAATGCCAGTGGTGGCCATACCCGATACTTACATTTGTGCACCCCTGTGATGTTGAAACACTTGTGCACCTGTGCATTTCAAGATCATGCTTATTCTGAATAAAATTTACTGAACAGAGATCTTCAAACAGCGTTTTAGTTTTCATTTCAATGTTTAACTTGCCTCTGTGGTCTTTATATTGAACTTTGAAAGTCAGTGTCAAGTTTCTTTTTTTGAAGAGTTTATATAACAGCTCGCGACTCGTAATGGTCTAATTCTGCTCCAAACAGACCCAACATCAGTAAAAATACCAATCACAACCAAATTGTTTCAGCCAATTTATTGAAAGTTGTTGACAGAGCCAAAAGAATGTGATGGTTCACGTGCAAGGTATGGTGCCCTTGGTTTTCTTATTTTGGTCACCACTATATCAATCACCCCTACTTGCGCAGACAGGTTTACATGATTACGCTTGATTCATTCGCGCGCGAAAAATCCGCAGTATGTTGACCGGTTTTCCAAAAGAAAATGATGACTTTATACGTTATACTGAACCGATAAGCATTGTGGCACATTTGACAGCAGCAAAAATACTATATTTAATTTATATGGAACATGGCATTGTGAGCGTTTAAAAGGAAATATTAAAATGAGATTACTGCGATCAAAGTTACAGGTAAATCAACTTCAGAGGGAACTTTCTCTGAAATAAAGTCAAGGTGATTAGAATTCATAGAATAAACAATCTCCGGTAATAAAAGACAGTTACTGAAGATCATCAAACATTTCATAGGTTTTTAAAGCGTTTGTTTACATGTATATGGAATATCGATCAGAAAGTGTTGGCGCTGGGAAGATTACTTTACCTTTAACGATAAGGTAAACAAGCATTATAATGATCACGATTATCTTCATCATCTCATCATCAACATAACCATCATCATAACTATCATTATTCTGCATTTTGTTTTGTTACAGGTATCCGATAAAACTGTTAGATAGTATGGATAGTTGTTTACATGCATTTGTTCACTATCTAATTGACACATATTTCTAAAGTATATGACAAAGTTACAACGTGATATCAGATACATAACACACGAAAATAATGTTTTTAACTTTATGAAACTGCAAAATAGTCGTTTTCGAATTTCGCTATGACAGCAACTTTATTTAATTACATCTATGACATTCTAAAGATCCAAGCAAAATGAAAATTCACTTTAGATAAACACAGACAATAAACATTGTGTTGGTAAGTGGTAACACTAAAGGTTTTAGTATTTTGGTCCAAAAACCGTTTCAGTTATGGTATAAAAAGTAATACCAAAATAGAATATTAGGAACAAAAGGCAAACCACAAGTTCGTACACGGAGAAAAATGCCACTGGTGACTGACAATCAGTCTCCGAATAATAAGTAGATTTTAAATATCTTATATTTTGATAATAATAAACTGATATCAATAAACTTAAATACTAGAAGGTCAGTAAAGGAGAATGTATAATGAAGACCAAAATACGGACTTGCATTGAAAAAAAAGGTTCCATGCTTTGGTGAAGTTATGTAATGATAGTTGTGTTTTTACAACTATGAGTGTACTGTCATAAATGGAAGATACTGTTTTTAATGGAGGGGAACCTATTTTTTCATTTGAATGCCAATTAAATGCATGGGAAAGGTCCTATTTAATTTCTTAAACTTTGAAAATAAATGTATCGGACGCGATATTATAATTTATTTATCTCTACCACATACTGCATAGTCTCAAATAACTTGTTAAAAAACCTTCTTGTAAATAGTCTATAATACGTTAAACGTTATAATTAAAAAAACAATAGATGTTTCATTCTTCCGTTGTATTAAGTAGTAGCAATAAATGTTTAGTATGAAGTATTCAGTGGCGGATACAGGACTTTCATTTAGGTGGGGTGCGCCTTATTAGTGTTATTACTATTGAAATTACTTTTGACCAAAGCATATGCGTGTTCTTAGGAAAACTAGCTAATTAACTGAATTCAAATGTTAAACCAAATGAATAGAAATATGGAGACAAAATTTACTCTCTTCTGTTGTCTTTATTGTTTATCTGTCGACCAATATCATCAGCTAATTTTTACTTCATAGTTATTTAAAACTAAAAACATAATGATCTTATATTAAATATTTAAACGCCTTTTTCCTTATTTCCCTCGCCGTTCGGTCGAAAATTGTCGCCGTTTTGCCTATAGCCTGTATCATTAACATAAATTAACATATAAAACATTAGCTTATAAAAGATGCAAGTGTTAAATTTCGCCTGTGCAATAGGTCTAAAAATAGGCCCATTTTTGCTTTTGAAAAATAAATGAACAAATATTAAGACACTAGATGACTCTAAATGAAACATAAAATGGTTTGGGCTAGCCGTGACGGAGCCGAATGGTACAAAATGCGAGGACTGGAGCAGTTCATGAACCTGTCGAGAAAGGGAGGTAACTCTCATTTAGAACCTGGGAGAGAACACTAAGTACTTTTCCATTGAAATATCGTGAGAATGATGTATTGGGGAAGAGTGTTGACTATATTCACAGGTAAGATACTATATTAGAATTTGTAGCGTTTCATGATATGTCTGTTTCGAGCCACAGGAGCTCTCTTCACTCATATGTACAATGTAAATGTGTATGTCCGGTTTTCGATCAAAGGGTGAATCCCTTTAATTGAACCATGCAGTGCTCAAAATGGTGGTTAAATTCAAAGTCTTTATTACATCAGCAAAATATTCATGTTTGTTTATTCACCTTTAAAAAATATTTTGATTATTCGTCGAATATATATTACATGTATTATATATATCTAACGTACGCATATTCATCATGAACATTTTCTTTTCTCTGGTTAGGGATTTGGCCAACACCAGGCGCTAGGAATAAAAAGATGCTACTCAGAAGAGCAGTGCATGAATAGGTACAGTAATTTGACCTTCCATAAAACAATGGAACACAACGAAGAAAAATCCCGTTTATGCTACGTATGCGGGTCGTTCTGCACATCACCAGGTGACCTGGAAGCACACATGATAAGTCACACAGGGAAAAAGTCATACAAATGTGAAGACTGTGGTGAAACATTTTCAAAGTCATACAATCTTGACACTCACATGAAAATTCATAAAGGAGAGAAGCCATATGGATGTGAAGTGTGTGGTAAAGCATTTACACGATTATGTCATCACAACACACACATGAGAATGCATAATGCAGCGAAGCCTTACAAATGTGGTGTGTGTGGTAAAGCATTTATAGAACCGAGTCACGTGCAAAAACACATGAGAATTCACACGGGAGAGAGGCCATACGATTGTAGTGTGTGTGGTAAAGCATTTAAGGAATCTGGTCAGTTGCACACACACATGAGAATTCACACTGGAGAGAAACCATTCAAATGTGATCAATGCGACAAGGCATTTACACATTCCTGTACGTTGAAGAGACATATGAGAACGCACACTGGAGAAAAGCCGTACACGTGCAATGAATGTGGTAAATGCTTCTCATACAACGATAGTCTGAAGGTCCACATGACAACCCACACTGGAGAAAGACCATTTGAGTGTTGTGAATGTGGTAAAACATTTACTTCATCAAGCCACCTTCGCGTACACATGAGAATTCACACTGGAGAGAGACCGTACAAGTGTCATGTGTGTGGTAAAACTTTCACCATATCATTTGTCTTACGTACGCACATGAAAATTCATACTGAAGACAAACCATTTTCGTGTAGTGTTTGCGGTAAGGCATTTACAATATCATGTAACCTGCAAAACCACATGAAGTACCATACAGGGCAGAGAGCATATAAGTGTATCGAGTGTGGTAAAGCATTTGTAACGGCACTTGCCTTGGATAAACATATACGAATTCACACAGGAGAGAAACCTTTTGGGTGTAGTGAGTGTGGTAAAACATTTGCAGCTTGTTTTAGCTTGCAGACACACATGAAACTTCACACTGGAGAGAGACCGTATACGTGTAGTGAATGTGGTAAATCATTTACAACAGTTACAAAAATTAAAGAACACATGAGAATTCACACAGGCGAGAAGCCATACAAATGTGATGAGTGTGATAAATCATATACACGATTAGATAAACTGAAGAACCATAAAAGAAAACATGCAGTAGATACGCCGTCGCCAATGAGAAGCACATTGAGCATATGATATGTATTTAAAGGAACTGTAGTACCTTTCCCCGAAAAGGGGGGGGGGGGGTTATCTTACGAAAAGGAAACCAACTGTAAGGCTATCTTTATTAAGCAATAGGGACTCCGCGACCAATCGTACAAAGTTTGGTTAATTAATTTTCCTAACTCCATGTTTGAAAGGTGTTCACTCTAACATGGCCGCACGCACTTTTTTGATACGTGATAATTTCCTCTACGAGTACGGATAACTGGGTTGAGTGATTAGGTGTTTGTTTATTAAGCAATAGGGACTCCGTGAGCAATCGTACCAAGATTGGTTAAGCAGCGCAAATTCATTTTCCTTACTCAAATGATTGGAAGGTGTTCACACTGAAAGGGCCGCAAGCACTTTTTGATACGTGATAATTTTCTCTACGAGTACGAATATGGATAATTGGGTTGAGTAATTAGGTGTTTGACCCCTCTGAATATTATGCATTTTGCGTTTTATTAATATTGGGAGACAATTTTAATAAATAAGATTTCCAGTGAAAGTAATACAGTACCTTTGATTAACTAGTACATTGTGAACTTCCCCGTTTTGCAGTCAATCGTTTCCATATATATGTCAAGCATAGTGTTAAACGATGTTATACATAGCAGTTCATATCTTCGGCATTTGACAAGAGTGTTGGTTTGAATAAAATCTGCTGACGATATGCATGCTTTCGAGGCGGATCGTTCTGTAAAACGCTGAAATCGATATTTCCCTTATGTTTTTTAGATATCTTATAGTAACGCCATCATCATTGATTAACTGGAGAAATTTATCAGCTTAGTAAGAAATTTTATCAGAAATGTTTCATTTTTTTATGTAAATCGAAAGATTCATCAAAATGATTTTTAGGAAGAAGATTATCTTTATATTATTTAAGCAAAAAAGAAGTGATAACCACACTAAAATTTAAGTATTTCCTTAGAATTGTTTCGCTTATTTTATTTGGCACAGTCGATGTCATCGTGATTTGTTTGTTAACATCGTAAACATACATGTTTTATTTTGTGGTGTCCACAGCGAGGATAAAAAGCTTCGCGTTTTCAAAAAACACATGCAGAATAAGCAGATTATTTAAGGTAACAAAAAGCACGTTTCTGAAATTTTCCTCAAAGGATTGCCTTGCCTTGTTTGTATAATATTATATTTTTTCTGGGACAGAGTGGATTTTGTAGAATATCTATTTTTCTAAAATTCATATGTGAATTTAAATTGTAGATTTGATATCTTCCAGTCTTTAAGGAAGTTGTGCTTTTCTTCGTTGCGGTCAATGGAATATTATCGGGATCAAGTTATGTGAATAAATGAAATGTTATTGAGGGGTTCATCCGTTTGTTATGATATTGTGAACTGCAATAAAGTTTGTTGGTATATTTGCGTTGATTGGTTTTATATATAAGACCAACATTCAACAATTCAAGATTTCTTTGAGAAGTTCTTGGCAACCTGATAAAGATAAAATATATGTTTCGATATAAAAGCCCCAAATTAATCAATAATCAAAGTTCAGGAAACACCTAACATCGAATAAAGGCTTTCCAAATTGTATGATTGAGTACATATAACCATGAGCATACCGTATATCGTAAAACGGCGTATATCGATAGCAGATACACATCTAGGAATTATACAGCCTATATGATAGATAACGGTATCGATGGATTCTATCAATAATCAAAGTTAAGAACTATCAGCAACGCCTTAATTGTCATACCAAAGCAAGGCATTCCACATGTTGTTTTTTTACGATGCACCATATACACATCTAGGAATGATACGGCCTTTTCAATAGTTAACGGTTTTAAACGCCGTCGGTTTTAAACTAAATTTGCGGGTGTTGAATAACAATGAATCCCGGAAATTTTACAAACGCAACTATTTATCTTCTAAATCTCGGCTTTGCCTCTAGTAATATCGCAGAAAAAAGGATCCTATACATGCTTTACACGCACTAGTGCACACCAATATTTCTTTAACACAACGAATGCACAGATACTGCATATCTCTCGATATTATTCAAGAACCTCACTCAAATAATCTACCTCGTAAGTTATTTAACGAATATTTACGTATTAAGGTAGTAAAGTTGATTTTTAAAGACCGGAAGTATTTAATGTTACGTTACAATAAATCCGCATGAACTACGATATCAGAAATATTAAGATTTTGCTTATAACCAAAAAAGCGGAAACGGCAGCCGCTTTGGTCAATCTAATAGCAATGCTAATGCTGTGTTATTAAGTCGGTTTATTTACAACATTGCTTTCATAAAACATAATTCATTATTTGTGAGTTTAGGTAAATTCAACAGCTGCACAAAACAATTGTTCAGCCGCTTTCAACTGTCTATACATATGTAATTTATCCGTTTTGTGCACAGCTAACCTTAGATTTGTTATATGTCCAAGCCGACAGCGGCTGTCAGAATTTTTCATTGTTGATGGCAGGTCAATTGTAAAGAATTTTAAGTATTTCATTGCATCGATAGAAAGCTTAAGTGATTGCATAAGTCCTCTTAAACCTTAAAATAGCCAATTTAAACCGTAAAAGCGTGCACTAGTGCCTTTAAGGTTGGAAGACGATACGAAAGGTTGATATCAGATATATTAAACGTTTATATTTAATATTTCCGTAGAAAACCTTTAAAACAAAATAAACACTCCAAAGTTATAGTTGTCAATCTCATAAAAATGGGATTTAAAATGCTGCACTACGTTACGAAGCAACCATAACTCTTATTTCGACGAGATGATTGGTGTGGCTGTTACTTCAATAATTTGAACCCCATAAATATAATATAAACTTTAACTACATTTGTCATGTTGCACACGTGAGGATGTTCATGTCTTTCACACATTATTAGCTGACTAAATATATCTTAAGGGTCGGAAATTGTCGATAACTGACTCAGAAATTCATCTTCAACACCTCATACAGCAAACTCAGCATAGGCTTTGGAAAATTAACTGTGATAAATATTTCAACACGTAAAACACAAACATACTAACGATAGAATTTCACGTCTTTTAAACATATTCAAAATTGAAGCTGAATATCTATAAGATCTTTCAATTACTACAAAAAGAAAAAAAAAATTAAATATCATTTTATAGTTTTATATAATTTACTTCTAAAATCAGTTGAAACATAATTAAATGTAATTCACAAAATTCATTTACAAAATGTGTATTTTGATCATTGACATGTATTTATGAAAGAATTTGTGGCCACATCAACCATGTTGACATCAACTTGGAGAGAAGATATTTGATTGACCCTGTAATTTTCATGGTATCTTCTTCATACGTGTCATACATAAATCACTAAAAAAATCAATAACGAACAATGCTTAAAACATCAAAACTTTCTACATACGAGTTATCCATTATATTTGATACATGTACTGTCCAAATTTGCCTTAACGTTAAAACGAACCACCCGCGAAAAACCTGCTGTCCGTTGTTGACTTTATCGCATTGCCATCGGTATGGTAGCGCAGCGCAACTATGCGCATGGACCAGGCAATTCGGTTCAGGAAGGGAGGGAACTCGGTTCAAATTTGCGAGTTCGAGGAGAGAAGAACATTTCAACATATAAGTGAAGATTGTCCAGCCATGGTCGTAGTATGTCTTTAACTATCAGAGGTAAAAATCGCAATTATTCTGTCACACGGTTATGGTCATTGGTTTGAGACGGACCCAGAGGATATTGGCCAATGGGTGATTGAGGGGTCCAAATGACGGGGTATCAAAAACGTCCATAAAATGCAAACTACTCCACAAGCGCTTGTAACAACAGTGTATTTAAAGGTTATACTGTCGGACATATATACATATAGCATATAACCTATATACATTGTAACAGACAGACATACAGACAGATATTTTATTCAGTAACAGGGCTCCGGCCCAAAATACATACACATCAACACTTTTAAATTGTAACATGCGCATAATAATCTATTTGCATTTAGATATGTGTTTCTTGTCAACAAAGTATAGATATAGACAAACATCCTTCATGATATTAAAGAGCCACTCCACGATTTTCATAACATGGTATTTACCTTTGATACGAACCTAAATGTCATATGTGGTGATATAAAATCAAAACATCTTAACTTTCCATGTCCAAAACACATTTATTTGACAAATACTGGTTTTCCATGAAAATCGAAAAATAGCCTTAATATAAATGCACAGAGGGATAATATTACGTCCAATATACATGGATACTAGTTATATAACCTAACAAACGCTATCAACTCCTAACTGCCCTCCTGGCTGTTTCAGATAAGTCTCCATAATTACGTTTGACTATTTGACGCGCGCCATTGTCCGGTTTTCGATCATAATTGCGACGTTCTACCTTCATATTGTCACTGTAAAAAAACGATAAGCTTTAAAACATGTCTTTTTGGTAACAGTCGATACTTCGCGATCAGATGACACCGTTGATTAAGTTTGGCATATATGACTCCAACAAATCACGGAGTGGCTCTTTAACATTATTACTCTGTATAATGGATATAAAATTAATCATAGTTGGGTATTTATAGAGATATTTTGATAGCCATTCATTGTAACAGGCGCTTGTGACCTACTTATTCAAAATGGTTCAAATGAAAATATTCTGAAAGCTGAAATAATTGATTGTAATTGTAAGTGACACAGAGTTATAGTAGTTTTCATAAATTTGTATGTGGATTTTATAAGATGCAAAATTACATCTGCCCTGAATTAAGTTCAAGCATCCTCCCAAAACTTGCATCTTTATCTCTAAATTACCAAAATTAAGATAATTTCCTGGTCTCAATGTCATTGACAATACAAAAACTGCCACATAGTTGTAAATAGGTCAAAATTCAGCGTCCAGTTTACACAAATATTAGTTAAATGACCTACTAAACAATTAATATTCGTCTCTGTGCCTTCTGTTGAAATGTTTCCAAAAATTACGTTTGACTCGTTGGTGCGCGCCACTGTCCTGTTTTTTATCACAAATTAAATCCTTTTAATCATTTTTATTGCTTCTATTCTGAAATGATGAGCTCTAAGGTGGTGATTTTCTGAAATAACCACTACTTCTTGATAAAGTCATTGGGGCAAGTGAAAGTATAAGCCATGCTGGAATTATAGATAAGTGGGGTGTATCAACTTCTTCCTACATTTGATTTTGGCAGTTTCCTTGGAAATGCAACTTATCTCTGTGGAACAATCATCATGTTAAGTGGTGCCTTTGTGGTTTTCTTTAGATTTATTTTGTGCCCTTTCCACGGAAACTCAAATCAGAAACTTGTTTCCTGTTCAGAACTAAAAAACACCAAGGCCGAGCTCATTGATAGTTTCTATATGGAACAACTTCATGTGTAATGGCACCTTTTGAGGTTTTCAACCAGAACTAAAAAACCATAGGGTCTAGCTCACTGGAACTTGGTGTGTAGAATAGGGATCATGTTAAGTGATACCTTTTGGAGTTTTGACATCTTCAGAAGTCACAATACTGTTTCCAAGGTTGAACCTTAAAAGCTAACCACTTAAAATAATGATACTAAGGATCTTAAATCATCTTCTGAAGTTGAAATTTATTACCAATGATCTGCTTCGGAAAGTTTTCAACTAGGAATATGAATTTCTTAGGGTTTATGAAAGAATACAGCTTTTTAACTATTGTTCAAAATATTTCACACTTTAGCCACTGGTTGGATGATATTGCTGACTAATACCTGTTTGTTCATTCTGACAGGTTCCCTCTCATTCTTAGTCAAGCATGTTAGACATCTTCCTGCGTTGATGTCTAGGATTTTTAGCCTATTTTATTTTCATGAGATTCCAGAAGAATTTGATTTGGGGAGGTTTTTGCTAATAAAAGCAAAACATCAAACTTCAAATATCACATGGATGGAAAGATACACTATTTGGTTATTGTATCCAACCGCCGACACATCTAAAAAATGTTTGTTTTCATTCAGCAATATTGAAGTCATTGCTACACTCCTCTTGTTTGACAGTGGCCATCTTGGCTAGGGGATAGCAACACATATTGATGCCGGTGAATAAAAAAGAAACTTTTCTCTGATGCGACACTGGTTAGATGTTGTAGCCAAAGGGTTTATCTTTCAATCCATTCCTTCATTGAAGTTAGATGCTTGTGTTTATGTACTTACAAGGCAAAACACTTCCTGATCAAAATTTTTTGGAAGCTGCTACAGATTAAATAGGCTTCAGATCCTAGGCGTCGACAAAGGAAATGAAAACATGTATTTTGATTGTTAAAAAAATTGGGTTGCGATTGCCTTTTGCCTTAATTTATGTGTTTTAAAAGTGATAAATTGGTCTGCAACCAAGCTCAAAAGGTTTGATGCTATATATCAATGTATAGATAATTGTTCAACTATAAGAAAATCCCAATTTGAGCTGTTGAAGAATGCACTTTACAGTCATTTTAAGAGACCTTATTATTCAGACTCTTCAATTTCTTTTTGGCACTTAGTTTCCACTAGGTCATATCAAAGTTGTAAGTATATGTGGTCTGGTTTTTTTATCAGCTGACACTGTTCAGGATACCCCTGAAAAAATATATAATATATCTTATGGATGATTATCAGGGTGAACACAGTTGAGCTTCCTAAAAAATTGCTTTTCATGCATTTGCTCATCTGTAAAACGGGCAAAAGTTGATACGTACAAATTTTAATGCACATTTGTGCTTGTCATCCAGTTTGGAATTTGCCGCTTCTTCTTTGACTTGCCAAAAATGAATATAGCCCAAAGATGCCCGTGTGCGAGTATGCTTTTTATTACTCGCCCATGTGAGATACTGCAGTGTAATATTTATACGGCGATATTAAACTAGTGTAATACCGCTGCACGTATGACGTCATAATATTGTGTTGTTGTGACGTCACAATCTTGGCACCGACGTCACAATGGCAGCTTAGTCGCGGAAATGCTTTGTTTAGTACACTTTCGGCAATCAATGCTTGATTACTGGGGTCTAGTAATAAACAGAATACTAAACTTCCTTCAATTTAATACTATTTTTATTAAACTCGTTAATGATTTGGTATCAAACTCGCTTTCGCTCGTTTTATGCTGAATCATTAACTCGTTTAATAAAAATAGTATTAAATGGAAGGTCTTTTAGTATCCTCTTTATATCATAACCCTCCTAAATCATTAAGATAACAAC
The DNA here is from genome assembly GCA_921293015.1 of Phorcus lineatus. Classification (NCBI taxonomy): domain Eukaryota; kingdom Metazoa; phylum Mollusca; class Gastropoda; order Trochida; family Trochidae; genus Phorcus; species Phorcus lineatus. The sequence goes on from OV121089.1 coordinate 18,535,838, forward strand.
ATACTGTTCACCCAGTTTGTGCCGCAACCATCCCTTTCACCATCTTCATTATAAATGTGAAAATGAGCCCAGTCAATCCTATTTTCATCTTCTCCAGAAGCAAGAGGTCTAGAAAGCTGATTTTCTTTTACAGACTCCTTACATGATAGGGATTCTGATTCATATATTTGATAACCCTGTGACCCCAAACAGCGCCAGGGGGACCATGCCCTTTAATCATATTTAACCCCCCCTTTTTTTATTGCTTGTAGTTAAAAAAAATGTGTAGAAAGGATAAATCCTTTACAGAGTCCCAAGCTGTTGAGGATTATAAAAGATGGATTTGGTGATTCTCTGCCAGATCATTTGGTGAGAGTGACAATTTATAGTAAAAATTAAAGAAAGCCCAATGAGCTACAGAATCAAATACTTCTATTCCTTAAGGATTTACCAGTTTTAATGGGTTTACCTTGGCACCAAATATCCTCAACAAATAAGGTGAAGGGAACCGAATCTAGGGAATCCTTATCATCATCATCATCATCATCATCATTCTGTATGCACACAAGGTTGTTGCATTACTGTGTACATACTCCGAGAAATCCTTGTTAAATCAGTCAAGCATAACAGGTGTTGCTTAGTTGCTAAAATATTGTGTTACCAATATAAGATGTTACATTTATTTTGTGAAATAGCTGCAGTAATACTATAAAAACACTGTGAATTTGTGTTAGTCTATAATATGAACTGTGCTTTGAAATACTCGCTTATTATCAATTGACTTTTGCTCAGAATTCTTATGTTGTTTATTAAGTGTGTCTTTAAAATTCAATTAAGTATCCTTTCTTTGCATTATTTTGCTTTTGTTGTTGGCATGACTTAAATATATTTTTATCATCTTTTCTAGAACTTTATGGCCTGAAAACTGAAATGTCGAGTACAGACTCCTTGGCTAGTATGAATTGTAATTTATACATTTGGTGACCCTGAGGCCCCTAATAAGGGTTCACAGGGGCCACAATCTCAAACCTTTTTCATCTTCTTCTTATGAAGGAGAAGGCTTAGAAAGCAGTAATGTTGTGAAGTGATTCCTTAGCAAACAAGGATTATGAATTATAACTTTGTGGCCCCTCATTTAGGCAACAGGGGTCACACTGTAAAAAAACTATATTAATCTTATTGTCCAGAAGGAAAAAGGCTTAGAAAGCTGAAATGAATACATATTCCATAGCCAATTGGGATTATGAATTTTAGACTTGGTGATCCTCTTTCCCCAGCTAAGTAGTAATATATTTTACAGCCTGATAGATATATGGCTCTTTCTTTGTCACTTTGTAAACACAAAATTTTCTACAAGTAACTTTTAATCAACATTCTCAGTTATTGCACCACCTAACACAGCTTCTAAGAAACCTAGTGATGAAGTTTAAACCAGTGAAGAGATGTGGTGAGGTGATTTAGGGTTTTATGCCGCTTTCAAGAGTATTTCACTTATGTAATGGCTGCAAGTATTATTGCACGGAGAAAGCCCACAATACTAATGTGGCTATGCTTTGCAGTGAAACCTGTGAGCTTTGGTAAACCAGTTAAGCCAGTGAAGATTGTAAACATATATTGCAGTGTTGATTGGATTAACTATGCGATTACTTTCCATAGAAACATTGAAGAAACTGCAGTTAAAACATTTAATTTTGAAACTTTTTTTGTAGGTATTTAGTTCAACCCAAAGAATGTGGCGACAGAAGTGAGAGCTAATTCCCAATACCAGGTTTGTATGATAACAAAACATCATCTTACCAAATTTAGTAAGTTAAATCATAACCATAACCAATCTGAATACCTGTTCGAACAGAATAATGAAACACGCTGACGGGAAATCATGGGTGTGCTCTGTGTGTGAGAAAACTTTTAAAAAGAGCTATGTCCTAAAAGTACACATGAGAACTCATACTGGAGAAAAACCATTCAAGTGTTGTGAGTGTGGTGAAGTATTTACAAGATCAGATGAACTGCACAGACACAAGAGAATTCACACTGGGGAGACACCATACATCTGTACTATGTGCGACAAGGAATTTTCAAGACCAGGTGGCCTGGTGGTACACATGAGAATTCATTCTGGAGAAAAGCCATACAAATGTGGTATGTGTGGTAAAGCATTTACAGCATCGTGTAGCCTGCACAAACACATGAGACTTCATACAGGGGAGAGGCCATATAAGTGTGATATGTGTGGAAAAGCTTTCACAGAATCAGGTAGCCTGCAAGTACACATGAGAATCCATACTGGTGAGAAACCATGCAAGTGTGGTGTGTGTGGAAGAGCATTTACACAGTCCTATAAACTTAAGACACACATGAGAACTCATACTGGAGAAAAGCCATACAAATGTGACACGTGTGATAAAGCATTTTCAGAATCATGTAGCCTGCAAGAACACATGAAACATATTCATCATGGATTGAGACCACATAAATGTACTGTGTGTGGTAAAGCTTTCTCTGTATCAAGTGGCCTGAAAGATCACTTGAGGGTTCATACTGGGGAAAGACCATTCCAGTGCACTATATGTGGTAATGCATTTAAAGCAAAAGTCGCTCTGCGGAATCATTACAAGACTCATGATGGGAGAAAGCCATACAATTGTAGTGAGTGTGGAAAGACATTTACGAGGGCAAGTAGCCTGCGAAAGCACATGACAATACACACTGGGGAGAAACCATACACGTGTAGTGAGTGTGGTCAAGCATTTACACAATCAGGTAATCTGCAAGCACACATGAGAGTTCACAGTGGGGAGAGACCATATGAGTGTAGTGAATGTGGTAAAACATTTACAACATCAGGTAACCTGCAGACACACAAAAGAATTCATACTGGGGAGAAGCCATTTATATGTAGTGAGTGCGGTAAAGCATTTGCACAATCAATTTGTCTACAGAGACACATGAAATTTCACACAAGGGAAACCATACAAGGGTAAAGTGTTTGCCGGTAAAGCATTTTTTACATTCTAGTAGTCTTCAAACACACATGAAAGCTCATTGAAGGGAGATACCATTGACATGTAGTTTGTGATTAGGAGACTTTTACCACATGTAGTCTGCAGTGTTATTTATTAAAGTGTACTGGAGAGAGGCCACACAAGAGTGATGTTTGTGGTAAAAAAAATTGAGAATGAAGTGGTCTGCAAGGAAGCATAAGAATTCATATCAAGGAGAGACCATTGGTTATCTGTGTAGTGTGTGTGTCATAAAACATGCCCTGAAAACACATAAGAATTCATCCTGGAGAGAAACCATACACGTGGGTGTGATAAGTTGTTTGCATCATCATCTTCTTTAAAGATACCCATTAGAGTTCACTCTGGAGAGAAATCATACATGCATGTGTGATAAATTGTTTACAACATCATTGTCTTTATAGACGCTCACAAGAGTTCATAAGGAGAAAAAACATACATGTATGCTGATAGAAGTATAAAATAGCTTTTTGATTGATTCACAGAAGTTTCATTTTCATTCAGATATCTTACATTTCTTGAAAAGGACAACATCAAATTTTAGACAACCCTTTCTGTAAATTTGACATTTCTAGATCAATTAGCTTTTATTATATGAAAGTATGCAGGACACCAAAGATGCAATATTCCTCCTTCGAGACAAAAATATGGGGGTACAGCTTATGATTGATAATAAAAAGCAAAGCTTAAATTTTCAAACAAATTTTTGTCAACTGGAGACTCAAGTATGAAGATTAGGTGTTGACCCCTGTTCAAATATGGACGTGTCAGGTTGTGCAATATCAAATCTTCTTTGATCTTATATCCAAACTAAGTTTTCCGGGGATATAGAAATGACATCCGAATGTCCATTTGTTTGTCAATCATCCGTGCATACTCTATTCCAGACCAGAATACAAATCCATTAGGCCATGCTCCTTAAAACTTGGTACATGAAACAATCATCTTGTGAAGTGGTGCCTTTTTGGTTATTAACCTTTTTCCTAAATTTGTTTTTGGCCATTTTCAAGGAACCAAACCTAAGAATTTCATTTCCTGACCAAAACTCAAAAACCATAATTCCAATTTTACAGATCTTGTCACCTTGTGACCCAAATAATTCTTAACTTGTGCAATATCTGTTTCTGAACATTTTTTTGACCAGTAAGGGAAGAGGGGTATGTGAGTGAGCTATGCTGACTAATGTTCTTGTGGATTGTAAGTCCATAATAGTAAGTGTCTTGAAATTTAGTGTAAGTTCTGTCTAAATGGAAATAGGTACATGTAGGTAATGTATATTACATAGAAATTATTATACATGTACAGCACCTAGTACATGAATAAAAGCATATTTATATTTGTTCTTTTGTTCATTTCATGCTGCTCTGGCATGTAAGGTCTGTATGGTCAATTGTTAATGTGTCACATGTTCAACTTTTCCAGAACTTCTCAGAGGAGGAACTTGAATATTTAGTGGAAAATACTGTACACTTTAAGATGAATAAGATTATTATGATTTTTTAGATTATTTAGTATGCAGGGTCTCAAATGAAATTTGAATGCCTAATATTCATTTATCAGAATTTTTGTTTTTTAACACTTTTTGTAAAATCCACCTAAAAGAGGAGTTAACGGGTGCGAAAGTAAAATATAGATGATGATGATGATGATGATGATGGATATTTCTTGTGAGCCAGTGTCCACCCACTAGTGCATGCTCATGGCGCATTTAAAACTATGTACAAGAAGAAGGGAGAATTTCAGTTGAAAGCTTTTTTGAAGAGGTCTGTTTTCACAGCTGTCTTGAAAGCATTTTTACACCATGAAATATTTCATTCAAGATGTACTTTTCTGATGCTGACTATATTATGTGAAAAAGATGTAATTCAACACGATCGCGGAAATTGTTATGTTTTTGTATGAAATATTTATACATTGAATGTGTTTTGCTAGTCGTATCTCATGTGAAATGAAAGTTACCTGAAATGATAGATAAATTAACAATTTCGTGTGATAAAAACTGATATTCTAACGAGTTCATTCATGAATGTAACGTCAATTGCGTAGTCGCCATGACAACGCGCATGTAACTGCGTATAACCGCGTAAACATAGATGCAAGCGTCTGCTTACCCTCAATCCTGATTGTAACATGATCTGAATGTTTTGCAAATATGCAATTTATTAAAGCATTTTTGGGGGGAAAATGGCACTTTTAGATACGATGCATTCACAGGGCCAAGTTCAGAAAAAACTTTTATATTTCAACATGTTAGAATTACATTTCTTGATGAAGTAAACACATCAAAATCAATTATATTTCAATGAGTACTATTGTTTTGAACATCAACGGAGCTAGAGAGCCCGTGGCTCTATTTTTTTATCACTGTAGCATAAAAGAGAGTTGACTAAAATTTCCTCAATAGTTTCATTGAAAGATGACTAGAAAATATAACATGGCTTCTTAATTGATGTCGATATTGACAAGATATTTAAGGCAGTAACCAAACGGAACGAAATAATTTCTCCGAAGGTATTAAGTAGCGGCTGGTAAATTACCCCTGCAGTTGGCTACCTATTTCCTATTGCAATAAAAAAAAAACTGTCCGTGACACTTTGATACTTTTTAACCACTGCAAATATATAAATTTATTTATGAATGAAATATACTTTTTTGAAAATATCCAAGAAACCTATTGGATATATCTACAGTTTGAAATTTAAAGAAATCATTGACACCGAGATAATTCCTGAGTTTTTCTGCATTCTAAAACAGTATTCTAAAAAGGGTCACAATGCCGCACTGGATTTCATTTTTGCATTTTTCCAACCATGGATCGCTATATCCAGCCAAAGCTCGCAGGTTTCAGCGCACCGCATAGCCACATTGGTGTCGCGGGCTTTCTCCCTGCAATAATATTACTCTTGAAATCACCTCACCACATGATAGGATATGTCGGCTTTAGAGATTGATCATTCGTTTACATCTAACTTCACAACACGTTTAAGTTTTCTCGGAAATAGAAAAACAATGGGTTTGTTTTTGCTTTTATTCGTAATTCCTTGATAAGAATATGTGATTCTAACATATATTGAATATTGAACTTTTCCGATCTTGATCTTGTGAATTAATGAGTACATGTAAACAAAATTAAAAATGTGAATTTACACAAAGTACAATTAAAAGTGCCAAAAAGAAACATAGTATGCCTGACGTCACAAACAGGAAAAAGGGTTCTGTTTACATGTGCAGATTCATAAGCAAGTGCGTTACCATAACAACGATGCAATTGAAAATCTAGGCAATTAATGTACATGTACGCATGAGAGCAGTATTTTTTACCTGCATTTACCTCATTTACACACAAACTTGCGTCAGAAACGTGTTTTTAACTTTGAAAATAGTTAAAGTTGTAAACATTTATGCCGTTTTCTTTCGAAGGGAAGGGTTCAAACATTATATTACTTCCTATATTCAAACAAAAAATGGGTGTCTTCGAAGCAAATCAAGAACAATTAATTGTGTTAAATTTTATATTAGCTAATAGATGGTAGCTTCTTAAAATTCCTTTGTTAGTTTTAAAGTCCTTTTTTTGAGTGCAATTTGCATTAAATGTTATAATACTTCAGACACTATTTTCACTTGATATAAGAGTATGGAGAATAAAACGAATCAATATACATACATACATACATATATATATATATATATATATATATATATATATATATATATAATCAGTCATCATTAAAATGATATCTACAGCAAGTGTCGTCTGAAGTATTTTATTTTCAAATATCTTTTTACTTCTCGTGAGACCTTCTTCACCTTTTACCTATATATATATATATATATATATATATATATATATATTATTACCTTGTAACAAAATATAAACATAAACATGGTCAGCTACTTTGGAGGTCATGGCTGAGCTTTCTCTGCTCTGTACTTACACAAAACTAGGCTTATCGTGACCAGGCAGAAGCATACAGAAATTTGATGTCCATGGGTATTGTTAGGGTTTGCTTGATTTTCTTTTGGGATGGGTGGACAACAAACGGAGCAGTAAAAAGATTAAGGTAAAAGGTTTTTGATAAATTTTATTTTGCTCATTTAATAATGTTTTGGTAGTTTTGAAATGCGTTAAGTGCCTTCAGGCAGTAATCCCACAAGATTTAATAAATAAAATGTATAGGAGTGTTTGAATGAATAAGGATATAGTGACCACTTCACTGCTTTTTAAAAAAAAAATCTTATTTTCCTTTTTGGACCCTGATTTAAGGGATATGATGTGGTTACCTCCAAACCATACAAAGACTGGTGAGCTACAGAAAGCATGGCCTCATTTTTCAACGTTTTTTTTAGTTGTTCAACTTGACAAAGGCTATTTTGAAATGATTTGATGATTTTAGATCACCATGACATGTTTTGCTTTGAACTGTGGAAGAAATTTTTGAAGTATACAACCTACACAAGATTACTTGTCAGTGAAGAACTTTATCTCCAACCCTTGAGATGTTTCTATTCAAGACGAGAAATATTTTATTTTATCTCTTTGTAGGTTCTTTGGCCAACGCCTAGGATATGGAGTTTGTTTCATGTCTGAAAGAAAGGAAAAGCGAATTCCTAATATCGTGTTCAAACAATAACCAAGTGTTCAATTGAATAAGTGAGTCATAAACCTTGTGAACGCAGAATGACGAATCATACTAATGAGAAAACTGAGTGCTCTGTGTTTGAAAAGGCTTTTAAATCATCAAATGAACTGAAAACACACATGAGAGGTCATACCAAGAAGATGGAATTTAATTGTAGTGAGTGTGGTAAAGCTATTACACAATCGTTTAACTTAAAAGCACACCTGAAAATTCATTCAAGGCCATTCCAGTGTAGTATATGTGGTAATGCATTTAAAGTAAATTATGCCTTGAAGAAACACTTAATAACTCTTACAGGGGAGAGACCATATAAATGCGTGTGCAAAAACATTTCAAAGATCGAGTCACCTTCAAGAACATATGAAAGTTCATAGTGAGGAGAGACAACACACGTGCAGTGAGTGTGGTAAAGCATAATAGGAATCCGGTACTCTACACACACACACACAAACACATGGGAACTCGTACAGGGGAGAGACCATACAAGTGTCGCGTGTGTGGTAAAACATTCATACAAGGAGGTCACCTGCGGTAGCACATGAGAATTCATACTGGTAAGAAACCATACAAGTGTCCTGTGTGCGGTAAAGCATTTGCACAATCAATTTTCCTACAGAGACATATGAAAATTCATACTAGGGAAAGCATACACGTGTGATGTGTGTTGTGAAACATTAACATTATCAAGTAGCCTACAAAGACCATTAAAGTGTGATAAAACATTAACCATAGACATTTTTAGGAGTAGGAATATCAGACCAAGGTTTGAGGCCGCAGACAAATCCTGTGGGTATTTGATAGTGCCCACGGGTCAGGATTTATCTAATCTCTAAACCACAAACTAATTATTATTGTGTTGGTTTTACTGATAATGCAGAAGTATAGTATGAAGAGAAGTGTCCAAACAATAACTCATATAACAAAAATCGGACCCTTGTTCTAAATGGGCCGATCATTTCACCAATTTCAGCACAGCCCGCAGGAGAGGGCACCAAATTGATAGATATGAATCACTAACTTTTACCACAAAACACCTTTGTCATACGTATTTGAAGAAGTATATATCACCATAAGACGTACTGTTAACGTATATTAAGCAAGATACCAAAAATAATCCCCTTGCCCTTTGAGGCAGAAGGAGATAAAGACGAAATAAATTGTCTCTCCCCCCAGGAAAAAAGGAATGGCGTTTCTAAAGTGTTATATGTGTGGTAAGACATTAACTGTATTGAGACCAGTGTGTGGTAAATCATCTACTGGATCAGGTAGCATGCATGGACACATGGGAGTTGATGCTGAGGAGTCTGAAATACCATTCAAGCGTAACGTAAGCAGTAGATATCTTGCATCTTCAAGTAATCAAGAGAAGCAACGATACAAGTGTAAGCTGTGTTGTAAAACATTGAAAGCATCAAGTATTCTTCAAAGACAAATGAGAATTTTTAGAAGGGATCGATCAGCCATATGAATGCAAGGTGTGTGGTTAACATTAACTTCAACAGGTAACCTGTAAAACGTATGAGAATTCATGATAGGGAGTAGCGTTCAAGGTAGCATGGAAGTTGAATTGAGACAAGTGTACAGAGTGCCATGAAGCATTTACTAGGTTATGTAACCTAAAGAGTGCCATGAAGCATTTACTAGGTTATGTAACCTAAAGAGTGCAATGAAGCATTTTCAAGGTTGTGTAACCTAACGAGTGCCATGAAGCATTTACTAGGTTATGTAACCTAAAGAGTGCAATGAAGCATTTTCAAGGTTATGTAACCTAAAGAGTGCAATGAAGCATTTACTAGGTAATGTAACCTAAGCGTGCAATGAAGGATTTACAAGGTTATATAACCTAAAAATTCTAATGAAGCATTTACAAGGTTGTGTAACCTAAAGAGTGCAATGAAGCATTTATTAGGTTATGTAACCTAAAGAGTGCAATGAAGCATTTACTAGGTTATGTAACCTAAGAGTGCAATGAAGCATTTACTAGGTTATGTAACCTAAAGAGTGCAATGAAGCATTTACTAGGTAATGTAACCTAAGCGTGCAATGAAGGATTTACAAGGTTATATAACCTAAAAATTCTAATGAAGCATTTACAAGGTTATGTAACCTAAAGGGTGCCATGAAGCAATTACAAGGTTATGTAACTTAAAGAGTGACATGAAGCATTTACAAGGTTGTGTAACCTAAAGCGTATAGTGAGTGAGTTGGTGTTTAACGCCGCTTTCAAGATTATGTCACTTATGTCGCGGCTGCTAGTATTATTGCAGGGAGAAAGCCTGTTACACCATTGTGGGTATGCATTGCGATGAAACCTGCGAGCATCGGCTGGAACTAGCGAACCATGGGTGGTACTGTGCTGAAACTCAGTGTAGCATTGCACCAGTGTAGAACAGTTCTCTACTGCAGACAAAGTTGCCGAACCACTGGCGGGATTCGAACCACGGACCTCTTGATCCGAAGCCGAACGCGCTAACCCCAATAGTATATATATATATATATATATATATATATATATAAAAATAAATCTATCTGTGAAGTCAGATGTGCATACAGATGATAATATACATCAACTGTATAGATTAAAAGTTAATGTTAGTTACAGAATGACACGATTAATGTTTTTTAAGTTATAGAACTTGTTCCTCATCATTTTCTTTGTAAATTAATCTGTTAAAACAAAACCAACGAGCTATCACTTTTCCGCAGTCACGTTTTAACGCTTATGATGAGACGAAAACACCTGAGTATAATATATATAACATATAAATAGTCGTCCGGTCGGCGTGATAGGTTTCCTTCGAGGAAATAACAACTTATTATGTTCATTGTTGCACAACATGAGAACATTGTCTAGACAAAACAATAGGTAAATCAGGAATCGTCTCATTATAGATAACTACTGACGGAGAAAGATTTATGTCGCAGAAGGTGTAAGTGCAGTGAATTATTTAGAGTCATTGTTTCATCTTTGCAAAGCAAATGCTCATATACACCGACTTCATCACTTACATAAATTATGCAATAATTTTCAAAACAATGGTGCATCTGTGCCTTCAGTATAGAATTTCAAAGAACAGTACCCGGATCACCTTTCGTGCGACTCGCCTTACCACGTCATTTAACAAAATTTGCACAAAACCCGTCCATTGTGATGCAAAATAACAGTAGCGGATATGTGCAATTGACGATTGATTGCATCAGACAGTAGGTAGTCACACACTGTCTAAACACCGTAACACTTTAAAAGGAAACTAGAAAATGTTTTACTCGTAAAAACAGATGTCTCCCCCAATACACCATTTCAGCATGATTTTGTTTTTATGAATTCCTCACAGTTTTTTTAACTCGAATAAAATTTAAGGCATGTTACAGTAGTTTCATAGTTAAGCTCCCGAAACTAACCCTACCCTTCAAAATGACAAAGTCCAAACTATTGCCATGGAAACCAAAAGCAATTCATAATTGAAAGGAGGTGAAATCCCCAAAAGGCACATCTACATGATATGAAAAGGGTGTATACCACATTTGGTCATGTATAGTTGTGCTCCGGAAACCAACCCTACTCTTTAAAATGACAAAGTGCGAACTGTTGCCACGGAAACAAAAAAATATAAAATATAAAAACAATAATTGAAACCCCCCAAAGGCACATCTACACGATATGTAGAGGATGTATACCAAATTTGGTGAAGATTGGTCAAGTAATTTCAGAGTTATGGTCCGGAAACGAATGGGAACGCGGACACGGGAGGGAACTCGGCCAAAACCAACATGTCTCCCGACCCTTCGGGATGGGGGGTGGGGGGCATAAGAAGTTTTTGATCCTGATTCCTGGGTTAGTGGGGCAAGGGTATAGTAAAACAGAATTCTAGTTTTAAAGTTATCTGTTGGCGTTATCCTGCGTGATAAAAATTGTCGAATAATTAGACAGGCTCTTTATAAACAAGTCAGTATCAAACACTTTCATACACGCGAAGGATTGTTGCAATAGGACACTCCGTGTCATAAAGAGTCTTCCTTTAGATTTGATGCGTGTCTAAATACCGTCTATGACATAAACACCTTGACAAACGTATTGAAGCACTTGATTTTTGCAATAACTGTCTAGATAAAATATGTCGATATTCGATTGATAAGGATCTTAAAGTGTTTGCTTCAGGTAAAACTATGTTTGAAGACTGCTCAGTCCATAAGGTAAACGACGTAATACTCATAAAACAGTATAATTTCATAGTCGGAAAGGTTTTTTTGTGTAATTGCAATGTTAGATTAGGAGAGACGGATATCGTCATTTATTACCCATATGGTTATTCATAAGCGGTATCATATTTTCTATATGAGCACATGTGCACATATCACTTTTGCCTAGCAACGATTGTCATAGCGCGAGTTACCGTATTTCGTCGTCTGTGACGTCATAAAATCATTGTTCGTGACGTCACTGTAGCGGGCCGGCGGAAGGGAAGGATGCCGTTTTCTTAATATTTCCATGCCTTTGAAATGGAGTAGAATCGGTAATAAAGAAATTATTATCCTCGGAAGCGTGTCATATGACTTTTACGAAACTCGCGCTAATTAGTATATTACCCTCGCTCTCGCTCGGGTAATACAAAAATTCACACTCGTTTCGTAAAAGTCATATGACACACTTCCTCGGGTAATAATCTCTATTTACTGACTTCCACTGATTACTGAAGAGACGCAAACAAGAAAGAAATTCAGTATTTGGTGTAACCCCATCGAGCACAAATAGCAATCGCAAAACGTCCTCTTTTTGCTCCAACAAGACGCTGAGCTGACGGTGAGGCCGTTGGTTTCATTCTGTCTTGCTAATGTATTTGTTTGAAGTATTCTTATTATAACTAGGAAACCAGTGTTCAGGCTGGTTGCAGGTAGAATTATGGTGTTGCAATACTTTCCTCCAGGTGTATATAAAGATTCAAGTTAAAGACAATAGTAAAGTAGCTTTCGGCGAAGATCGAACATCTTTCGGATCAACGTCTCATTTACATGAATACTAGTTATATAGCCTGTCAAAAACTCTTCACTTTCAGAAAAGTCAAACCAATTTGACGGATCGGCACTGTGACCGGCTTACATAATATTGGAACGTACCAAAATATGATCGAAAGGGGGTTTGATCTCTGAATAATGATTTATTTAGTTTATATTGTACATCGTTCACAAGCAAAGTGGTCTGTTACTGCTAACAGCTCCTGCGTCAAAGACAAAAACATAAGGTGAAAGGACCTAGTCTTTGGAACAGTCTTCCATAGCATCTGAGAATAAAAGCAGATCTTATGAGCGCTTTTTAATGTAATATGGATACTGGCGCTGTATAAGTATTCGTGATGATTGCAATGATGGTGGTGATGGTGGTGATGGCGGTGTTGATGATGGGGATGTTGAAGAAAATCCAATCTCGGTGAGGCCCTGTTTCGTTTCGATAAAAAAATCATATTTAAATCAGTTATCATACACTAAGTGACAGCAGTCCGCCATCGCCAGTAAAGTCCTCCGTACACACAACAATAGCAGTTAAATCTCATGACAGAAAACAGCCTTGGGATGCTTAGAGTGCGAAAGATGTGTCGGAGTTGAGAGGCCGTCGTGACTGGCCGCTTTTTCCTCCCCCATCTTAAAAGAACTAATAAAGCAATGGACCTGTACATTTTCATCGATCTCTTAGTTGATTGACGATGTAGCGAACTGATTGTATATTAAGTGTTTCAAAACCAGCGAATTATCCTCTAAAACCCTTCAAGTCGTTCCCATATAGACAATCTACGATGGTGATCATCTCGGGTTTCGTCTGATATGCTATATCATTTATCCTACACCAATGACGTGAATACGAGTTAAATGAAATAGATCTTATTCGTTACCTCCAGATCTCACTTCTAGGTCATGGTTCTCTGGGAATTGACTGGAAGGATATGAACTGTCAGACAGCGCAAGGGATTGCCCACGCTACAAGCAATTAATCTATATAATGTGGACATCTGCTAAACTATCACGTGCTTCTCAGCCTTGAAAATCTATTGCGTCTTTGAATATGTTAATGCGGTGTATAGTAAAAATCTAAACGGTAAGAGTATAAATACTGTAATTGTGTCTAATTTTCATAAGAAACATAACTGGCATTAGTGTTACGTAATTTATTTTAAGCTTGTCTTAGTTACTTGCTTCTTTTTTTGAAGATTATTTCAAATAAAAATCGTAAAATGAGAGAAGTAGGGAATTTTTTTACACATCATTGTATATGCGTAAAAGGAATGTTATACATATCATGTGGGTGACAGTTTATGCACGACATTAGTTTATTAAAATCAGTTTATGCCTTAGGATCAAATAACAGAACACTTTGAAGCCTACGCATGTTCAAGATTTATTATAACGATGACCAAGAACTGTAATGGACATACTCCTTTTTAAAGTGCTAATGTACTTTTCTGATGCATATGATAAACATATACGTTATCGTGCTTAACTCTTTTATCGCGTGTGTGAGAAATGGTGATTCATTTTGATAACCATATATACAATCCTGTATACAGACCGAGACCTCAATATTAAAAAACACTAACGAATTAACATGGATTTTTTAAATGAAGGATTTTGTATGCAGACCGAGACCTAATTATTAAAAAAACACCTTGAGGGGTTTTCTCTAATAGATCGAGACTTGAATATAAAAAAAGGTTTTCTTACACTATTGATAACGATAAATGATTTCATTCGGAATAGTTTTTTTTATTTGAATGAATTTTCTCAAATTGTCAAATATCATTGATATTGCCACCAGTAACATTAAGCTTATAATTAAAAAATAATATCATGTATGTAAGATTGCAATATACCCTCTAATTTCGCTTCTACAAAAAATACCGAAACGAAACCATGTCTTTAATTCAGATGGTTTAGAATTTTTGAGATTGCAATGTTAAGCATTGCTATAAAAGCCATTCGTAAAGTGGACATCTATAAACGCCAAAAAAATCATTTATTTTTATACGGTGATAACGTTACTCTACTGTGTTGAAAGTGGATTCTTATTGACCAGCCGGTTTTGGGGACGTCAGGTTTTTGATATTTGATATTTGATATTTTTTAAACCAAGGAGCTACGAAAAGAGAGAAGAAAATGAGTTTTAGTTTGTCAATTGAAAACCTTGTCAATTTCATTTGAAAGGTTACCCGTGGAGGACATGGGTAACATGATGTAAGCACGAGGAATGCGGGTTATTGATGTTAATGGCGATGCATGAAAAATGGCGACCCCATGCATGGGCGTATCCATTAAGGTCTTCGGCACTCGTTGGTTATTTTTTAAAATCAATCCATTTACCTTCTTGATTTGCCAATACTAAATTTCATAAGCCTAAAGAGTTTCATAATTAAGGATTCAGCAACCAGACTGAATACTTATTGTTATTGGCGTGTTTATTTTGTTTTTTGTTAGTTATTCCAGCAATTTTGTCGAGCAGTTGGAGCCAAAAGAGCTGATGCGATTACAGCGAAATTTTCGGTGCTAGTAAACCTTATTTAAGAATGGCAAAACTGAGCTTTTGGGCTGAATCGGTTATTGCCTTAAAGGCCCAATTCGACCAAAAATTTTGAAAATTAACATTGTTTTTCTTTTAATATGCACGTAGCGACATGAATTTTTTTTAAAAAGATGCGCATCCTAAAAAAAAAATTGTGACGAAGTCTTTGGTGACGTGGTTTCGGCGCCATCTTGATTTTTTCACCTTTTTGCAAGTTATGACACTATGCACTTTGAGGGATCAGTTCTCTGCTAATACTTGCAGTAGAGATTCGATAATTACATGGTTAATACTTTTTTACATGGATTTATAAAAATCGTAAATTTAAAGGGCAAATAACCTAAAAACCTATCCGTCGAATTTCATGATTTTTGCATGAGCGCAAGACATGAATAAGGTCTTAATAATAAAATTGCTCGCGAACAGACATTTCTGGTCAAAAGGGAGGGTCAAAGGTTGCAAATCTGAAAAAAGGGAATTTTCTGACTGTGATTAAAAGTCGTAACTAGAGTCGAAGCTCCAGCTCACGTTAAGTTGTTCGAATCAAGTATCACAAACTTTAACCATGGTGTTATTTGTCAAGAGGTTCTGGTTGTTTTCATGCTGACAAGTTCACTATAGTGACAATAACAGTTCGCAGTGGTGATTTCTGATGGTAAACAGGAAAATGTAACAGGCCAATTACTCAAATGTAACTTTTGAAACCTATTCACAGCATACAAAAAGAAAAATATGGATTGGTAATGCTTTGGTATAAAAAGTGTACATGAAAATGGGATTTAGAATTTCAATCTTCATATTCGTATGAACGGTTTTCGATTATCACTGAAATCAAATATCTCCTCCATTTTAGGCATGAAAATGCAATTTTGCCGAGATAATTTAGACCTAAATGTGTACACTGGCAAATTCGAATTTCTTTTACAAGATACCATCATACTGACCGAATCCGTCGCATGCGACTATGTTTTTCCATTTTCTATATATTCGATGTTTATTAGCATGTTTTTGTCAATAAGTATCTAGTGATGATCATTCATCTTGGCTGAATTTACATCTGATATCTTATTTAATAATTTGGATTTAATCCAATGAGGAATAATTGACTTTGGCTTGTCTGAAAAAAGTAACTCAAGTCAAGATGTACTGCAGAAAATTTGATATTCCCACTCCAGTCAGAGTCGAAAATTATCAGATCAAATTAATGAAATTTTCTACGCCAACATACTAAAATGCCTTTTCTTTCCAAAATAACCTTCAAAATTAAACACGTGATAGCGCGTCACGTTGAGCCTTGCAACGGTTACATCAGGGGTTTAGAATATCCTTGGCATTTGAAATCCATTAGTCTTCCTATTTTAGATTACTACAGAGTTTGTTATATAGATCAATGAATGGCAATAAGGAGGTGAAAATAAAATGTGCTTATGTTTAGTTCCTCAATGGTCAGTCTATATCTGTCCTCCATGGAAAACAATAGATGTGTCTGTGTGTGTTGGTCTGTCCAAGATAAATAGATCAAATGTGGCATTGTTTGTGACATTTGTGATCCGAATGCCATATTATATCCGTTAGAATGCCATTAGATATTTTTGATTGTTTCTTGGTTTACGTTCATAAAAATACTAAATTGGTGATTGAAAGTTTGAAAAAATCAAGGATATATAACATGAAATTGAGTGTGTTCAAAACACGGTTCATTAGCGTATTAGTTCTGTCTGAAAGGTAAGATGAACTCATGTACTCTCACATTGCCGAGTTACGCTCCAGAAGTGCTGCATCCCCAAACCTGTAGTTAAGTGGGTAGGTACGATGCCTCGTGGGGATCAGAACTTGCAGTTGAGTACCTGACCCTCTCAAGCCTCCCCCCCCCCCAAAAAAAAAAAAACAAAAAAAAACAAAAACCGGTTATCATTTATAAACCGGCTGGCTTCAGAAGAAATTGTCCAATAAATAAATGAGTTTTGTTAGAGGGAGATAAAATATTTTAGGGGAGTGAAAATGTATCCATCCTCAAATCGTCTTTCGACATTTCTCAAGCAACTTATAATGCGAGGAATCGCAAATTTTGAAGCGGTTTAAAGCTTTGTCATTAATCGATTTGACCAAGATCATGTTGAAATGACTATTAAAACGAGCCCAAGTTTATGTCTAAAGAAAAATATAAACATAAAATGGTAAACAATGTTGGAGTGTATGGCTGAGCTCTTGTCGAACACTGTACTGGGCTCAGATTAACTAGAGACAAGCAGATGAAAACATTTCTTTGCGATTTCCCTTCGTATTTGCAAGGGTTTGGGGATGTTATTTTTGGATGGCTGGATAACAAAGGAAACAATCAAAGTCAAGGTTAATTGTATTTAATGCGACATTTCATTTTAAACAGTTCAACAGTTCATTTCTCAGTTAAACGCTATGTTGATAGATAAGGACACATTAAGAATAACATTAACGTTGGACAAAAGAGAATAAAATGTATTTCATATGCACAACTTCTTATACTCCCGTCGATATACAATTACATATATAATTAAATGTAACATACCAAGTCAACATGTAAATCTTTAAAATATAAAATTGACAAATGCATTGTTGATGTCGTGACTTATTATTAACTGTTGAATGCAAATCTTTAGGAAACATTCATAAATTGGTTTTCAAAGGGGGTCAATATTTCCGATGATTTGGTTAATCGAAATATACATGTAACCCAAAGCATGGGAGAAGAAATGGTTTCTTATTAGGGATATGTTTTCGAATGTAACTTTCAGAAGATGGAAGTTTAATGTTGGTGAGAAATGATATTTATGTCATTTAAAGCATGTTTTGTCGTTTGTGAATGCGTTTAGTACCTACAGAGAGAAAATATAAAAGAGGGGAAAAGTAAATGAATTGAACATCAATCTCTCAAAGTCTGATGAACTGCAGAGCCACTGGCTTTAGTTTTTAGGCATTCGCTATTTATTTACTCATTTATTAATGTTTTTTCATAGTTTCTTTAAAAATGCAAATAGTATACGATGAATAAGTAGAAACATACTTTTCTTTTTTAACTTTAAGATCTGTTGCGGTTAAAAAATCCTTATATTGTATGGACCCAATAACAAGCTATCATTCCACAATACCGTGAACTTGTTATTTACAGAGTAGAGAGAAAATAACATGTTATAAGTACTTAAAGGTTGAAGTTAAAAAAATAATTACCTTATTTGAGAATTCTCTTATCACGACTAATTGATAATATAAAGATTATGTTTTCTTAACGGACGTTTAACATAAATGTGGGCAAATTACAAGAAATACAGCACATGGTAATTGAATGTCTACTAATGTTAATTCTTGACTACTACCATGTTTCTTATCTCGCAAAGTAAGACACTATGATACTTTCACTCGATGCGTATCTTCTGTAACAGCCACAGTGGTAAAACACCCACAGTTTGAAGCAACAAGAGCCAAGGGCCAGTGCACAGCTACTCCCTTATCATTTAATAATGAGCCACTCGAGGAGGTAAACCGAATTAGTCAAGACAAAACCCGTGCAGATTCTTCATAACCCTCGCTATCGCTCTGGCAATAAACAAATACATGCTCGTTTCGTTAGGCAATGCTACACTGAATTTCAGCGCAGTACCACCCATGGTTCGCTAGTTCCAGTCGATGCTCGCAGGTTTCACCGCAATGCATAGCCACAATGGTGTTGCGGGCTTTCTCCCTGCAATAATACTAGCAGCCGCGATATAAGTGAAATAATCTTGAAAGCGGCGTTAAACACCAACTCACCTCACCTCACCTCGTTTCGTTAGTCATGTGGGACAATGCCTCGGATGACAGTCGCTTGATATTTTCACGTGTACCAATGATTTGAAATTAAATTTCCAACTAACGTCTTGGAACGTTAAATCGCTCTTTTTTTAAATGCAATACTTAAAAATTACAAGGAAATCACTGATTGAAACCAGAAGCTGATTTGGTAATTACAAATTTCGTAATGGTCTATAAGTATTGAAAGTTATGACATTGACAAACGCACTTTATGTACTGAGATTCTTATTTACTTCCGGAATCTTGTGTAATAAATAAATAAAATAACAGACCTCTTGCAGAATTGACCTTGGGTATATCATCATATGGAATGATACACGGTAAGACAAAAAAAGCTATGATAAGACTGGCGTGAAATTGATACGAAATATTAATATAAGTATAGGGAATGTCTAGTTCAGATTTAAAAAAAAAATCTTTGTGTTTTGGTAATCATCGTTATAGGATCTAAAAATGTAGCATATGTATAATACATACAATGTTATAAAATTTATTTATTTATCAAATCATTCTGAATGTTCGGGTATGTGATTCTTATAAAACTTGCCTTACAGAGAGGGGCCAATTATATAAAAAAAACAAAAATCAACCAACAAAAATACCTCCGAAAACGCTGTTAAATAAATGATCCAAAATATTAATAGTTACATGTTTTAAGTGGATTATTAGATAATTATGTACTGATGGCTTAAAGGTACAAACATCGAAACCTCTCTCAAAACTGGTGTTAGAATTGTGGAACAAGTCATATCTCATCCAATAACCAGAGACGAAAAATGGCCACAAAATGCTAGTGAGATTGAACTTTAATTTAAAATTTTAAAAATTGACGTGGAGCCTGAAAGGTTAATGCCTAAAAAATTTTGGATTTTGAAATTTGTTCATACAATAGATACAACTTATGTACGAAATGCCGATTCTTGTTTCTCTTTAAAATCTCGTTTATCACTGATAAAGCTGATGAGCGTGTCGATAGAATTTCTCAAAATATTTTATGTTATTCTATTTGGTAAGAACAGGAACATTGAAAAAAAAAGTTGTGTTGTATTTCGAAAATGTACCAAGAAAGCAGATCTTTCATTTTCACCACAGGCAAGCTTCACGAGTATCCAGTTTCTAGGATATACTGTTTACACAGTGTTGAATATAGATGTAAATAGTTAAAAGGAACTGCTTCTATTTGAATTAAATGGGATGGTAAATTAACGTCAATAATGGTAATTAATGGTTTAATAAACGTCTAACTCTGTTGACTTCTTCTCAAGAACAAGAATTCTGAAGAGTAGAGAAGCTTGTTCACAAGTACATTGGCAAATGAATTCTATATTTGGTGACTCTGTGGTCCCTAATAACGGCATGAGAATCCATACCTTAGAATCTATTCTTATCTTCTAATACAGAAACAAAATGGCCTATTCTCTTTCTACAGAGTTGGGACCGTCATTAATTCCTGTACAACCTCGATCTATTCTAAAAGGGCCTCTACTCGAATTTACAGATTACCCTTGCAGCAAACTATTGCAACATAAACCACATTGCAATAGTTCAGCCAATGAAAACACTGCCTACGTGGATAACATATTTGTTGTCACACAGGGATATGCTATGATTCAGTCGCTAATTAAGGCAAAGGTGTTTTGCAACGAAGACTCAAAGTGCAGAGCGCATATTCGATTTAGGTTTAGCTTTCCGAAAGCATACGGAAATGAATGAGGCGTTTAGAATTATAGCTTTTGAAACGGCGCGCTGATTGCACAACTAGCTTTGCATCCAATCATCCTTCTCTATTTCTAGACCGAGAAACGTTCGTATTAGGACAGAGGTTGTATAGGAATTTATGAAGGGCATAATCATGTCCGATCGTAGAAAAAAGGTGGACGAGATATCTTCAAGGTGTGGCATTTCTCAAGTGTTCGAAGTGTTTGCATCATGATGCAAGATGCGTACCACGAACATTAAATGCACACGATCGACACCAGCGAGTTGAATCGTGAACTCTTGGACATCTACAGTGCTTATCCCCATAACCGTCTGGTTACATCAGTTGGATGCAAGAAGTTCAGAACTCAGCCTTCTGGTAGCAAGATCTTGGCGACCATGTTTTTGGATTCAAGGGGCGTGATACTTAAAAAATATAAACCACCTTATACTATCATATCATGAGCCCATTATGCTGACTTGTTGAAGCAAATGAGACGGGCGATTAAGAAGAAGAGGCGCAGCATTTTGACAGTTGGAGTTATGTCCTTTACAACAACGCTATAGTGCACAAGAATCGTATTGTTTATTACGTTTGTATGGCAAAAACCCAACAGACAATGGTGAAGTTGTATTGTCATGTATACGTACTTTTCTTATCAAAATACACATGTCTCAATAATGTGTTACATTTGATTAATATCTCAATCGTTTGTGGAAAATGATATCTGCTTTATAAGTTTCCAAATATTCATAAACGTGTATCAAAATTGTATTTTTTCTTCTTAGCCAGATAAATGTGATTCAAATCCGATTAAATCGTCTTAGGTAGTTTCTTCCCGAAGCCTCGCCGCATTGCTAACTTCACAATTCTCATGTTTCAGCAAGAACGTATGCTATCAAACGTTGTATGAATCATATTGCATTATATCTGAGACGATTACAAGTTTTATAGCAAAACGAAATGCGACAGTGATCCGATTTAAGAAAATAAGTTTTTACAGTTTTAGCATTATTGTTATAGCCATGATATTTTGAGGATGATTAGATATAATATCAACGAAGGTGAAAATGACACCTTCAAAGTACTGTTTAAAAATGATTTTTTAAGACAAATAAATGAAGTATAATCGTTAGAGAAGATTGTGTTACACATTGTCATATATTAGCCCAGCGTATGTGTATAGGGGAGGGGGAGGAGGGATAGAATCATTATTGGACGACAGTTTCTGGTTTCTTTTACATTTTGAAGCTTCTATGATATAGCCTAGTATGCCTTCATAGGTTTTCGATACGTAACTTGTTCAAGACACCCGATTACCAGGTGTCATTTAGGATACAAAGGACCTAGCGAAAGGTCCATCTGATATCAGTTGCAATCATGTATAAGCAAGAACAAGGGCTTATTGTCCATATACGGTGGATCATTGAACAAATTCGAAAAGTAGTCCACTCAAATGGCCGAACGAAGCGTATGTATGGGAAATGACACCTACGACTACAGGTAATCGGGTTGAGTGATGCGTTGTGTTCCTCTTTACACTGAAAATATGCTACAGCGCCTTTAAAGTACGATAATCTTCTTGCATATTCAAAATTTCAGTGATAAGGCATGCTAAAAATAATCACTATGAATACAAGGTTTGTGATTTGTAAATGAGTGAGTGAAAATTCCTTCGAATACACTTCTTAATACACAATTGCGTCATACTTTCAACTTACATAAGGTAAGCCTGTTTTACAAAATGTGTATTTTTCCATATTTCTATGACGGATGTGCCTAATTAATTACCAAAGGAAACATTTAACTATAAGATATGAATCCAATAATTGATATTATCTGTTACAGAAAACCCTTGGAATCAACTGTAGAAAATACTTAGCGGAATTAATCTTACGATTACAACGATTTCCAATGCGGCTAGGCTACATTGCCTTAAAAACACAAATCAGATTGCATGAGCACTAGATACAGCCTATGGCATAAACAGCATCATATTTTGGATATAGAATCCACATTCTTGAAAGGATTGGTTTAATGTCTCACAGGTAATATATTGTTCTTCAGTTTTCGTATTATATGAGGATGCAATTAACCTTGTTATATTATATGTTTTGCTGTTCTAGCACTCGAGTATGATTTCATTACTTTTGTCTCACAAGTGACCCTCAAGCGACATTTAGATTTTTAAAACGAATGTGTTGTTTTTGGGGTAAAATCAAACGATTAACATCAAGTCTGCTTCGTAGCAAAGATGTTAACATGTTTCCACTATGGTATAGGAATATGATACATATACAAAACTTTGTTGAACAATTCATGTTTTTTGTTTGTTTTCAAGATTGCAATGATTAAATTTTCTAAAAAGCAAATTATGATATATACAGCTGCAAAGAAAATAAAAAGATAAAGATTTATCTTTATCAAATAGTTGTTTGCGTGGAAGATGGCAAGTTTTTCACATTAATGAAATCCAGTAAATCACTCCTTGTATCCTTTTAAAGATAGCTTTTACGAAAGGCCCGTCTGACAAATGCGAAAATTAAGACCTGATTATTTATGCTGAACAACAAAAGAAACATCACCACATTTTCAACAAAGACGAATACAGAATACTGTTTTAAGGAGCCACTCCGTGCTTTTCATAACATATTATTTATAATATAAATATATATACGAACCTTAATGTCATATGTGGTCAAAACATCTTAACTTTTCATGTCCAAAAGACATATATATGATAAATACTGGTTTCCCATGAAAATCTAAAAACAGTCTTATAAATGCACAGAGGTGTAGATATCACGTCGAACATACATGGATACTAGTCATATAACCTAACAAACACTATCAACTTCTTACTGCTCTCCTGGCTGTTTTAGATAAGTCTCCAACTTACGTTTGACTATTCACGCGCGCCACTGTCCGGTTTTCGATCATAATTGCGACGTTTTACCTTCATATTGTTAAACACCATTGATCAAGTTTGGCATATATGACTCCAACAACTCACGGAGTGGCTCTTTAAGAGAAAGGCAACTTTGAGTGTTTTCTAACGAAATTTACATCAGAGTATAAAACTGAAATCGCTATTTAAAATTTTTTTATTGCAAAACGTTTTGACGGTTTCCTCAGCGTGTTTTTCAGAACCATGAATGGACGTATTATCATTTGAAATTTAGTGCACTTGACTTCTGAAGACACGATGTTAACCCACGTCAATCGCATTTCTTACTTATAGATTGAAATATATCGTATTTTGTATGATGACGTTTCCCTTTTAACTCAGTTTAAAATGTTTTAAAAATTTAAGTGTCAAACTTCTAAAATCGTTCTAAAGTTTTCCATAAAAACGATGCTAATCGATACGTATATCCACGTAAAAAGTTAAAAAGGACTAAAAACTCAATATTTAAAGGCACTAGTGCACGCTTTTACGGTTTAAATTGGCTATTTTAAGGTTTAAGAGGACTTATGCAATCATTTAAGCTTTCTATCGATGCAATGAAATTCTTTACAATTGACCTGCAATCAACAATGAAAAAATGTAGACAGCCGCTGTCGGCTTGGACATATAACAAATCTAAGGTTAGCTGTGCACAAAACGGATAAATTATAGACAGTTGAAAGCGGCTGAACTATTATTATGTGCAACTGTTGAATTTACCTAAACTCTGAACTGAGAACAAATAATGAATTATGTTTTATGAAAGCAATGTTGTAAATAAACCGATTTAATAACACAACAGTAGCATTGCTATTAGATTGACCAAAGCGGCTGCCGTTTCGGCTTTTTTGGTTATAAGCAAAATCTTAATATTTCCGATATCGTAGTTCATGCGGATTTATTGTAACGTAACATTAAATACTTCCGGTCTTTAAAAATCAACTTTACTACCTGAATACGTAAATATTCGTTAAATAACTTACGAGGTAGATTACTTGAGTGAGGGTCTTGAATAATATCGAGAGATATGCAGTATCTGTGCATTCGTTGTGTTAAAGAAATATTGGTGTGCACTAGTGCGTTTAAGTATTAGAATGAGCATGAGAGAAGACCATGCCAATGTTTCGTAAACAAAACAAATGCACAGATAATGAATCTCTATAATACTAACGACCCGCACCCAGGTAATCAACCATTTACGTTATTTAGCAAATATGTACGTCTTCAGGTATTAAAGTTGATTCTAACAGACCTGGAGTTTTTTTAATGCAATGTTGCATTAAATACACAAGAACTACGATATCAGAAATAATCAAATTTTGCTTACAGACAGAAAAGCGAAAACGGCGGTCACTATGGTTGATCCAACAACAATGCCAATACGTTATATTTATGAAGTCGGTTAAAAGACAATAATGTCTTCATAAATAATATAACTCGGTTCAGCTTTTGGGTAATTTAAAAAACTGCACACATTACTAGCTCAGCCATTTTCAACTGTCCATAATGTACACAACTGACCAGAATTGTTTTATTTCTCTAAGCGGACATTGGCCGTCTTAACATTTTCATTGTTGGATGTAAAGCAAATTGTAAAGAATAATAACTATTCCATTGCATCGATAGAAACTAAAGAGAGTGCCTATGTCCTTGGATGGCTTAAAATAACCAAATGGACCGAGAAGGGTCTGTTATTTTCTTGTTTTCACTGATAATAGGAAAACGGCCCTACAAATGTTAAGAATTTGAAATTAAATGTCCAATTAACGTGTTTATTAGTTAAATGATCTACTTAACACTATCAACCAATCTTTTTCTTTGTGCCTGCTGTGAATAACTTTCCGAAATTACGTTTGAATCATTGACGCGCGTCACTGTCCTGTTTTCGATAAAAATTCGCTTATTTATTATAATCGTTTATTTTCACTATACTGAACTCATAAGCACTAGGATTCTAATAAAATAACACCCTGTATGAAGTTTGACATATTTGACTCCAGCAACATATTCTGTGCCCCTTTAACATCCGATTTTCTTGCTTGTTAGTCTCGTACTTAATTGTTTCAAATTACAATATTTCTTCAATTGTCACGATGTCACCTCCAGCATTATATACAATGTTATATACAGCGAGGAACTGTTAAACGGGGATATGATCACGTGTATATGAACGTGTAACTTGGCCTTGTCTTCAGTATCAAATGGAGTCATCCATTCATGTTGACTTTGATGTCAAACTAAGACATGATGTTTTTGTAATTCTTACGTAAGCTTTTCAAATAAGAAATTCTAAGCAACAAAAAAGGGTCAGTTGATTCTAGTCAATGACGTTGACGTTGAAAAAAACCCCTATAGAATGGTAATATCATCTACACATCAATGTCTATTTCTTTATCAAATTATGTACATGTATGTCATTTAAAAAGAGAATAATGTGATCTTTAAATGGTAGGCCTGGTATTTGCATGTTGAAGATCGAAATATACAGAAAATATAGAAAAGGAATACTTCCCTTACTATTAAACCGGTTTGAAAATTCTGATTCTGATTATGAAAATGTTTTAAGAAAGTTTTTACGGTGGACATTCGTATCAGAGCTGGTTGTAGTGAAAAGTAAAAAGTCTTAGACCCTATTCTTAACATATTCACGTAAAAATACCTCTTTATTGTTAAACTTCAAGTAAAAATGAGAGAGTTTGCTTTATGAATTCATTGAATAACTTTCTTTCTTTAGTACTTTTGCAGATTTGTTTTGAAAAGTTAAAAAAAAAATCGAAAATTAACAAACGACTCTATGGGAGGAATAATTGTAAAGGCAATATATTACCTATTACAAAACTCTTGCAAAAGTATATAAAAACAATTTAGCCAGTAAATTAATTTGAATTGTGATACCAGGTAAATTAATGTTTTATCCAATTGTACATCTGTAACTTGTGTTGTGAGTTGATTCACTAACGAAGATTTCTTTCATTAAAGGATTGTGCTAAAGTTCAGTTCTGAAGTTCATATTTGTTAACTAACTTACGAGGTAGATTACTTGAATGAGGGTCGTGAGTAATAGCGAGAGATATGCATTATCTGTGCATTCGTTGTGATTACGAAATATTGGCGTGCACTAGTGCGTTTAACCATTCATAAGGTTATATGCTATTATGAAGCTATTGTCAATAATGAATATACAACTTGTTTTTTTGTTAGATTATATGAGGATTTATTTCTCAAAACACACATTAGTTTCGATAAAATATTATGCATAACCTTTTGTAACGAGGAAAGATGACACTAAAAACTAATACTAAATCATTTTTCTTCATGAAATCTTCGGATTTGGATTAAATGTTGCAAATCTAATCTATAGAAGTTGCATCCTCACATTACTTTGAATGAAACTGTTCACGAAAACATATGTTAGGCTCATAACGGAATTAAATATGACACATATATATAAATGCATATATTTACAAAAAATTAGTTGGAAAGTGTTTACGAAATTAAAGGTCTGTGTAATACACCTTAGTTCTCACCTGACAGAGGTATATAAGAGCAAAGACGAATGTAAGCATTTTGACGTCATCACGCGATCTACGGCCTGTCCTCATTTCGCCTACACCTCATTTCGCCTACACTGTTATCACACCTGACCCTGACCCCTTAAGAATAATGAACTCTTCCATCAAGAAATAACAAAGAAATTATAGCTGTGGGGTGTGATATTTTATTTTGCATGCCACCATGATAGCCAGTTAAGTATGATACATGTATATACATTTTGATACATCAGTCATGCTGTACAAAACAAAGCACTACACTTGAAAGCACTGGACACTTTAGCATTGGACAATTTTGGCAACATTACTGCATCCAGGAACTGCATCATTCACAGATCTCCTGCATCACAGATCTCGGTGAGCTGGCGCTTGAGTCTCTCGATCCTAGCTGGTATCTCGGTCTCGATCAACACGAGCACGTGGTCTCACGGCAGCGCCTAGTCCAATCTGTCTTCTGGTCTTGCTCACTAAGGATCTCCAACATCTCAGTTGTGGCAAACACTAGCACTCTAACAGACGTCGGTCTTCACTGTCTCCTTCATCCTGTTGAGCATGCGGATGTGTTCTTCAATCTCGGTAGGTGGATGACTGTGAGGCTTGGTTGAGGAGAGGTGGTCGCCGATGATGCTGCATCTTCCATTGCATCTTCCATGTAGAACTTGCTGACCACCTCTCTGTGAAGTAAAAAACTCAACTCTCTGAAGAAGTGCCATTTTCAGAATCACACATAAACTTAAAAATCGTAAATATATAGCCATTCTATAATTGAGATGAGATGATCCTGTTAACAATGTTCTGTTAACCAATTTCCTTGATCAAAGTGAAAATAAAAAACAGCAATTGCTTAGATATACATTTAAATACTTTATACAAACAACAGTACACAAGGAAAAGATTCAAAGTAGATTATTACAGTAATCCTGTATAAACAGTCAAAACATACTCACGGGTAGATTATACCACTGATTGGACTCTACTCCAGCTCATGGCTGTCATGGACTGTACCATTCAAAATAGGGGTGAGGAAGTGACCCTTTGCACTAAGTGTAGGCAAAATGAGGTTTTTTCAGGTGTAGGCGATATGAGGTGTAGGCGAAATGAGGGCAAGCCCGATCTACAGCTGTAGGTCAATCTGACCTTACTAGGTCAAACCCTAATTCTTCATCAAATATTTTCACTTAAGTTTGATTCAGTTCACATTACAGACAATCAGTATAAATACCTCGATATAGAAAGGGAAATATAGGAATACAAAATGATCTACAACAACCCATTCAAATGAAAAAGAAAAAAGGCTATTAAGGAAGTGTTTTTATGTAAAATTTTTTATGATAACACATATGTACATATTATACGATAAAAACAATACATATGTTTTACAAAAGGCGAGTTGATTAAGGGTTTAACGCCGCTTTCAAGAGTATTTCACTTATATCGCGGCCGCTAGTATTATTGCAGGGAGAAAGCCCGCAACGCCATTTAATATCCTCTATTACCGCCACTTTCAAGAGTATTTCACTTATATCGCGGTCGCTAGTATTATTGTAGGGAGACAACCATGTAAAGGATGAAAACGTTTTTATTTATTTCAATTAACACCTGTGCAAGGAGTAAACCAGAAACTTTGCAAGAAATAAATTAAGAAAGTTGTTATCAATAAATTCTCAAGTATCACTTACCTAATTCGAAATGCCCTTTGAAGAATTTCGATATATATACTGTCTTTAATTTTTCTTTAATGCTAGTTTTAAAAGCATTTTGTTCGTTTAAAACTACAGATGGCTAGCTACAAACGAGTAAAAGAACAAGGTTTTTTCACGCGATGCGAAACAATCAAAATGACAGGTGGAACCCATTTAAGTGAGTTCCGGTTTAACGTGCTTTCAACAATATTTCAGTTATTAAACACGTGGATGACAATCATCCAAAAGAGAGAGGACAGATCAGGGAGAAAGGGATCGAAAGGATGAGGGAAAAGACGGAAAGAAAGACTAAGTGAGAGATAGAAAGCAGGTTTTAGAAGGACTCAAATTTGGTCTGGCTTCTACCCGTCGACCTGTCCAGCTTGGGTGCTACAGCTGGCTTAGCTCTTGGGGTGTCTGAAGCATCAAACCACCACACCACGATAAGGTATGAGTCCAGTGATGGGGTTGTTGAAGAAAAGTTAATCTTCAAATCCTTTAAACCTCAAATTATGTCTCGTTTTTATTCAAATTAGCCAGATTAATGCACATTTAACCCTAGGCCCTATAAACATAGATTACATGTTTATTTAAGTTGCGTAAATAATCAAAACCATTTTCTCAAAATTGTTACATCATATGCCATATACCAGCCGCTCTAAACGCCCTCTGTACGTATTCTCTATGTAAAATTACCCATGCACCACCGTCTGTGGTTTGAGAAAGAGATCAATCAGTAAATCACGTGTTGTTCATTACTACACAACCTGAGATGAAACGATGGTAATATATACATCTGTTTATTCGCTCGAAACAGTTAACTGTTCTATCTCTTTAAAAAAAATTGTAAGTATAACTTCAAAAAGTTTTTCTGCAATTTTAACCATACAACCTTTTCCATTATGATTGCTCAGAGACCAAAAACATATTTACCATTTATTGGTCGCTTTATTTTTCCGTTCTTCAAGGTCATAAAAGCTTGCTGTGACATTAACTTAATTGTTCTCTAAGTTACTAACGTAAATAACGAGAAAGAAAATTCTGTTTTGGTCAGTTGTCCAAATACGTATGAGACAGTATATAAGATACAGATTAACAATTTCCTCAAATAACCTATTTCAAAGTGACCGATTAGGCTGTAATTGTTCTACGATATAAGGAATTTGTCGATCAAAGAGTCATCTTATCTAATCTCGGCTAATATCATTAGTCGATATAACTAGATTGTCTATGATCATAATCCAGTCAGGGCGACATGATAGCTAGAGTATTGAATTATTGCACGTAATTCAATTTCGAGGAAAGGTCATTCCATTGGGACACGTGAAACGGTAACCCACTTTTGTAAGTAATACAACCTGAAAAGATATTTAAGATTGAGGTGAGGTGAATTGGGATTTAACGCCTCTTTAAACAGCATTTCACTTATATCAAGGCTGCTAGTATTATTGCAGGGCTATTGTGGCTATGCGTTGCGGTGACGCCTACGAGGAATGGTTGGAACAATACTATCGTGGTTTATTTGTGCTAAGGTTTTCGTATGAAATATGCTAAGGGGAGACATATGAAAAATATCGAAACATTAAAGACGGAAATTTGAAATTCTTTACCATGGTTAAAATGCATTACGTGTAAAAAAAAGCTGTTATTTTACTTTTATAATGATATCAAGATAAAATATATGTATTGATTGGATATCCACAATTTTACAATAATTTAACGAAAAGAGTCATCACGAAATCCTTGTCACACCGAAACAGGGTTTTCAAAACACGTAGCACCGAAGAATTTCTTAATTTCTCGGTTTTCTTCTCGTTTACATTCTTCGCCAATGAAAGGAATACACTTAGCCACATGTTTTAAATGAATTTTGTGAAAAGTTTGTTTATTAAAGACATATATGTATAAACAGGAAATTTTACTAAAATTTCATTTCAACAAAATAACAAAACTGATATCTCCCTTTAAGTATTGAAAAACCGAGAATTGCTTATAGTGCATACTGTTTCAATGATGATAATCCATGTATAATATAAATGTTTAACAATTTTTGTTTTATAAACAATGGTTCCAAAGTTTGATTTATTTATTGTCGATATTGAGACAAGGTAAAAGCTGTATATAGAGGACGATTATTTTTATACGTTTGTTCATACTGATAGAGGTTTTCATTTTTATGATGACATAATTCTTCTTAGATAATGGCTGATATCACGTGATACGTCGAGGATATACTGCTGACACAGCAAAGGTTTAATCTCCTGTCCCACTCTGTTGAAGCCTATGAACTTCGATTAAATTGACAGAAAACTCTTTCGGTACAAGGTGTGATGGATACAATATGACTTAGAGGTTTCATTGTATGACAGCTGTGATTTTGTAACCGGAAGATAATCATCCAATCGAGCAAAAAAGTTGTTTCAATATGGCTTAGGGTAAGAAAATAGTCCATACATCCTTTCTTAAACACATAGCAAAGATTACATTCATAAATTTTGTGATTCTCTGAACTTCACTTAGATGGGACACGCGTTTGTACATACTGGATTCCTACAAACGACTTGAAAACAGATCGTTATACATAAACATATGGTGTTTCCTTCTTTTAGTCGATATTAATTTATTTATTTTTCCAAATTTTATTTCGATAAATAATGATACAATATAATCATCATTTCGACTTAATCGATATTTATACATCATCTTTCATATCTTATCTTATCATATTTCATCTTGTATTTCAAAAGATCAATTTCATGAATGAACTTAATAAATAATCAAACTTACTAACGAACTTAATCAATAACTTCCCAAATTGCTTCTTTTAGTGGCTTTTATAAGTTTGGCTTTTCCAGTGGACCATCATTTATCGGGTGAAAGAACAACAATCACAATATAGCTGATCACAGCAAAGACTATCCAAATCGTCAAATAAAATAGACTCAAATCTCAAATAGAAATAGATATATCTTGCTTGCGCCAAAGCTAATTACAATCAATGTAAATACATACAGAAAAGTCCAAGAGATACAGCGGGTTCAGCTATCAATGAACGAAAGTTATTGCATACCCGATCCGATGACTCACCCAAACTATTCTGCAGTCATCCATACCACCAAGTTTTTGTAGGTCTCTGTCTTCTTGAAATGTTATTCATTATTAACTACCTTCTCTCTATTTGTTAAGTTTTTTTTTACTGTTACTACTGTAATATTGTACATGTACATATATTTACCACCACTACTCATCACTTGATAACAACCTCACCTAACAATCATGAATAATGAAGTTGTAATCTATATATTTATTTAATTTTTTAAAGTTCTAGGTGCCACTCTATCAATTTAAATGGTTCTTAATTATTGAATAATTAAGAACGAAAGTGTTGTTGATGGACATGGAATCACCTTTCTGAACGCAGCTTTTCTCACAATATCAATTATGTTACATAACATCGCATGTTTGAAACTTTCCAGAACATCTTGTTTTTCATCAAATTACCTCTTACAAAAAAACCCAGTGAATTATTCAACAGGAAATGCATTTTTAAATTTCCAAGTCACGTTTAACATGCTGCCTTGTCTGAACAAGTTGATAACAATAAAGTTTATGCCATACATCAATTCTAACTAGTTTCTTTATATGAATATAAATTGTAAGAAAATACCATATCCCATTTTAAGCTCAATCGACACATATACTTGTGTATATTCAATCATTAAATTCATGAGGAATGAATAAGTATTGAATAAATTTAAAATGTTTTACATGTATCAACACTTACTTAACTATGTCAAGTTGTTCAGCGGTGCAACTATTTAAATGTTTTGAACAATTATTCAGAAAAACATGCCTAAATATGTAACATTTGCGTTCCTTGACGGTGTCTTTTAACCAAAATCCCTATCGAAAAGTGACCGAAAACCACAAACCATATATAATACACTCAGCGACGAAAGAAATGTCACCGCCTTATGTGTAAGATAGTTTAATCCATGAAGGATAAAAACGCATAGTCACATCATATACACAAAACACAACTATCGTAATTTATATGTTTCGAAACATTATTCGATGATATTGCTACATAAAACGCTTTCGAGAAAGTTTTCGTTTTGGATACTCCTTGACTAGGCGAGATAGTAGAAAGAAATATGACTGTTTTAGGTGTGTTTTAGGAAGTATTAAATCTATAAAATGTCAACCAATTACATGCCAAGAAGGTGCATTCTTTCGTCAACATATTTTATCTAAGTAGTATTTATATTTTACAAATTCTTAACTACAATCCCTTACATATGCATTCTGTTGTTGGAGTCATATATGCCAAACTGAATCAGTCGTGTCATTTGATCGCGAAGTATCGACTGTTACCAAAAAGAAACATCTTTAAGCTTATAGGTTTTTTGCAGAGACAATATGAAGGTAGATCGTCGCAATTATGATCGAAAACCGGACAGTGGTGCGCGTCAAATAGTCAAACGTAATTTTCGAGACTTTTGTAAAACAGCCAAGAGGGCAGTTGGGAGTTGATAGCGTTTGCTGGGTTATATAACTAGTATCCATGTATTTTGGACGTGGTATCTACACCTGTGTGCATTTATAAAGCTGTTTTTAGATTTTCATGGAAAACCAGTATTTGTCATATACATATGTCTTTTGGACATGAAAAGTTAAGATGTTTTGATTTCATGCCACCACATATGACATTTATATTCGTATCAAAGGTAAATAATATGTTATGAAAATCACGGAGTGGCTCTTTAAAAGAGCGATTTAAGCACTCCTTTTTTGGCAGCAATAGTTTGTTTGTTGCTCTGAAGATAAAATGGGTGACGTTTCTTTTGCCGCTGAGTGTTTATACTTAATCGTTAACTCGTTTAATAAAAATAGTATTAAATGGAAGGCCGTTTCGTATCCTCTATATACACATCCCTGGGAGTGTGATGAATTACAAAACCACTTGACGACAATCAGGAAATACATTAGTCGTCAGTAACCTTGACTTGCTTTGAGAAGGAAATAGTTAATCATTGTGTTGAGATTAACTTTGCCGTTGGCAATCGGGAAACAAATTGGCAATATCTTTGAAAGATTTGCTTGGTTCAATACCAAAGCGATATTCTAATAATCGGAGATTAGCCATGTCAACAACAATTAGCAAAGTCAATTTATTTCTTTAACCCGCACAGAAAAGGCATGTTCTCGTATATGTTCCCGGAATGATATCAATGCTAAAGGAGTCACATAAAATCAACATTGACTGATTTTAATGAGATTTTTTTCACTTAAACATTCATTGTATTACGGTTTGTTACAACTGATGAAAGAGAAAATATAGCCACTTTTGTGGAATCCTTAAACTTTCTTTCTCGATTCATGAAAAAAAGTTTGGTATCTAGCTAATATAATAAGACGCCATTGGGTTAGGAGTTAGAAACCAGAAGTGTTTTATAATATTTAAGAGGTTATGCTAAACTTATTAGTCATGTCTTTTCAAAACTATTTGAGTTTCCTCCTTCAATGGCGTGCATAAACCTGCATAACGCAAGAGCACCTTTATTATTATTATAGCCTGAATGGATGTGCATAGATGTTCAAACCTACAGCATTATTTTAATCCTAATTGATAAAAAACCAAAGTACGTATAAAGGATGACTTCCTCTATAAAAATAAAAATTATTCTACAAAAAGAATTAATCCAGTTTTTCAAAAAATGCGAACCTCTAAATAATTTTAATTTAACACAACATCTGATTAAGTAACAAGTTCTCAAATCATAATAATTAATTGTTTTCTTGTCTAGACAGTTATATGAATTAAGTTTTCACAAACATGTTGTTTTTCATCCAATTAGCGTCATTATCTGCGATAACGTATGTTAAAAAATAAATATAAGACTATGCATTAATTCTAACGGAACAAAATAATAAAAATGCTACTCAGAATCTTAGAACAGAACAGGCTCAGAATTCATGACATTTGATTCCAAAAAGGATCTTTTCCGTTTCTTTCGACGACCAAATCGTTTTGCTGACTTAAGTGAAGGAAAGATAAAAAAGTTCATTCAAGATTTAGAGAGAATATACAAATAATTCTCCTACATGTGTGATACATCAGTCATTAATAAGCCTATAATACATATAAAAAATAATTCCGAATCAGGTATACAAAGACTCAAATCTAATTGATACTTCACCTTTGCCTGAGGGTAAGATAAACGAATAAAATACAAATGGCAGATTTCATTTCAGAAAGATGAGTCATTTGAAAAAAACCGATCTCAACACTGCAAGCTGACAGGTATTAAATGTCTGAGAGATTAAATTAGAGTTGATACTACTACTTGCTTACTAATTATAATTTTTTTTATCTCACTCTTTATAATAATAGCTGTAGCTGTAGCTGTAGCTTCCTTGAGTTCATCATCATCCCCAAACAGATAGAAGTCGCCAGATCTGAACTGTAGGGGGGATGTTGTACCACGCAAATCTTGAAGCTCAAGGTACAGAAGAAGTAACTATATTTGCAGGTCTGTTAACACATATTTTATTATGTTAAGTCATATAACTATACATAGTAAAAAACGTTTGCATTCCCAAATAAAAGTTTAGTTATTTCGCCCCGTTGATGTTGTTTGTAGCCATGAATCTGCTATGTAGTATAGTAGAGATATTCTTCATCCAAACGCGACAAGCTGTGCGCGCACTTTGCTATTCACTTTTTTCAAAATTTGCAGTATGGTTTTGTGATCAATTTCGGTTAAAAAACGTTGTGACCATTGTAACCCAGAATGCCGGGTGCTAGAATGTCAGAGGCTGTCAAGTGGCAGATTATTGGTCTTCTCGGAGCGGGTCTTTCCTTCAAGGAAATTGGAAGAAGAACTGGACGTCATTACTCTACCATAAGTCGTTTAGCCAGAAAATATGCACCAACCAATGACGTGAAGAATCGCACACCTTCAGGCAGACTACGTATAACCTCTATGAGAGAGGATAGATAATTGCTAAGGCTCGTAAGAAGGTATCCTTTCGCTTCGAGTACAACCATATAACGCCAATGGCTTCCACACCGTCTGTTTAGTCACCAAACTGTCAGAAATCGACTCAAGGCCGCTGAATTCAAGTCCAGAAGAGTAATCAAGCGACCGAAACTCAATGACACAAGCAGTTGCTTTAAGATCATGGAAAAAGGTTAAGTGGTCAGACGAAAGCTGATTCCTTTTGCACTCTGTGGATGGTAGGATCGTGGTTTTGAGGCGTTCAAGAGTGCAACACTTTTTTGACTATGTATAGTTTTTTTCGGGTGACGTCATCATAGCAAGACATGGTCTAACGAGCTCCGCTGAGTAGGAGTGGTTTTTTTGTATGCCTAGATGGAAACCAACGTAATTTAAAACTTTCAATAAAATATATGTAAACTTTAATAAGTTTAATGGAATTTAGTTAAAATTTTGTGTCTGTGGCATCCATTGATAATTTTCGAATCGTAGCAATCTACTTTTCCCAGAGTTTAGTGCTTTACCACGATTGTGATTTACCACCGTTGAAAGAAATATATCATCTGTCTGGATCACTCAAGGTGTGATACTCATTAAGTTGAAATATGGATCTGTCAATCAAGTTGCTTATGCTACTCATTTCCAAGAAGTGGTCGAGAAAACTCGACTCAAAATGGTGATAAATTTATCGCAGGGTTCCAAGACACTAATACAAAACTAAAACTTCTATGTAACCTTGCAACAAATGAACTTTGAACAAATACGATTTTTACTTCTCAAAGTCACTATCTTGTCACTGCGTTGACTTGGTAGGTTATCTATTTAGCGATAGAACTGTCATTTTATCAGTGGCGCTGTTCAAAGTTAAAATACTGTCAATGGAAAAAGAAAAATTATTTACAGATTGTCCTATCGCAAATAAGCGAATCATTATTCTTATTGAAGACAGCTTTACTGCAATGCTGAAATTGATCACGCTGACAGAGATTGATGTTTGCAATGTATGAAGGAACTTTTAATTTGCGAATGATCACTGTAATACTTTTCACACATTAATACTGACATTACAATACAGCGTTCACTGTTTTTCGTGTCACAAATTCAATGATCCTCATAAAGTGATTTAAATAATAACAGTATAAAAGATATCATTTCATTTTATGAATGTGCATGATAATAGGTCTAGAATATTATTAGTGATTGTTTAATTCAATGCCAATGCACAACAATGATTTCCACGTATTTTACTTCATGGTTAAAATGTTCATGAGGTTCATCTGTTTACTTTATGTGGCATTTCGACTGATACTATACAGAAAAAACATATTTAAAATGTAACTTGTATTATTTAATTTTTTTATTTTAGCCAGATCAAATAAAAATTGAAAGGGTTTGTTTTAATACATACACAACATACACAAATATGTCTCTGTTTTCGAAATTGATAGATTTTCATTTCCGAGAAAATGTCAGTGTTTATCTTAAAACTTGTCTTTCCATCCATTGGCGCGCGTCAAATAGACAAACGTAATTTTGGAGTTAATAGTGTTTGTTAGGTTATATAACTAGTACTCATGTATATTGGACGTGATATCCACACCTCTGTGCATTTATAAGGCTGTTTTTATTTTTTCATGGAAGACCAGTATTTGTCATATATATGTCTTTTGAACATGAAAAGTTAAGATGTTTTGATTTTATATCACCACATATGACATATAGGTTCGTATCAAAGGTAAATGATATGTTCTGAAAATCACGGAGTGGCTCTTTAAGGAGTCCAGTGTTGGGGTAATATTTAGGTCAAGGGGTAATGAGTACCTCAAAACCTGAACAATATTAGAGAAGTTCTTTAATTTGTCGGGAGGTACTACAACAAGGGGTTGGTAGGGAGCAATAAGTTCATTGATGTAAGTAGAAGTCTGGCATGAAGGAAATTGTAAGCGAGACAGAGCAAGTTGAGCCTTCAGTTGTTTCCATACTTGGGTGATGTGACTCTGTTTTGAGGAATGACTTATTATCCGTGCCGCAATTTTTTGGATCTTCTGAAGTTTGTTTTGAGAGAGTAAACGAGACCAGAGTAAATCATGTTGCATTAATCTAGTCTTCTGAGAATAAGGAATCGAACGAGAGAGTAGGCAGATTCATCACTAATGAGTAGACCCATATTGCAATAACTCTGAGATGGAAGTAACAAGTTTTATAAAGGTTATTAACTTGGGATAAAAAGGAGAGACGTGACTCAAGAAGTCAAGATAAGATTATAATTTGGGTATGTCACTGTTTCAGTCATTTTATTTCAATTCATTTGTAATTCTCACTCTCAGAAAGCTCATCTAGGAATAATAGCTGATATGTGTATGAAATTTGATAAAGCTAGCAGTAAATTATCGGTGTGCTCTGCTCAAATGACTATGTCGTAGAGTTACTGTTTTAGTAATATTTTCCGTGGAAACCGCAAAATTAAGGTTCATTTGCAGATCTAACCCTCAAAAAGCACATCCAGGGATCATGACTGATAAGTGCATGAGGTGAAGCTAATATGTATAGTTTAGGAGATATGCTCAGGACAATTGACCTTGTCATAGAATCAATATCCATGGAAAACACAAAAATCAATTTCATTTGAAGGTCTAAACATCAAAAGACACATCTGGGGATCAAGACTTATTTGTTTATGAAGTTAGGTGACAAAAGATGGATGGACAGACGGGGTGGTTGGGGTGTATAAAACCGTGCTATAGTGCCTTTAAGTTTTATTAGGGAAGGACGACCTGAGTAATGTGATGATTGAGTTTGTGGAATGCAAATGAATGTGTAAGTAGATTGAGCTATTATATAGATAGTTGGTTATGTAAAGAGAATGTCACTGTGTCAATATGAAACAATAAGAATAAGGTTACCGTCTCTTTCCATATTAACTTATGGTAATGATGCATTTAACTTAACGAGGAAAAATGAACTATGATAATGAACTAACTGATTACTTTTCTTAACATAATTACACACGGCTATTTTAGATTATTACTGTCCCAATTTGGTCACGTTTTTATAAACGAGCAGGAAAATGAGAAGGTTATTAATGAAATGATTTGTTTTCTTGGCATATTTTTGTAAAATGTTTACATTTTCATGGGATATTTAAACACTGATGATTTTATTCAAACATGCTTGGGAAAAAGCTTTTGTTTTCATTTTCATTCAATGAGAATAATTGAAGCTTCTTGAATATGTTTTTTAAATAGAATAGACAGATATATTTGTCCATTTGTTCCACAATTGTGCATGGTCTTGCATGAAGAAGACAAACAAGACGGTATGAAGCTTTCTGATACTGCTTGGACCAAAAGTTTGATTCACATTTCTATCATGTCTTTATTTAGACATACCGTTACTTTTTCATCGATTTAATTGTTTACATCGGCAAACCAAAGGAACAGAATTTCAAATATGTTGTTTTAGTTCACTAGCTAGATGTTGAAGTGCCAATAGTAACTTTATTGAGGCATCCAAGTCGATAAATGGAAGAGGAACTTGCCATCCTGTACACAGTGTCCCTGGTTCCTTAAACCCTCAGGATTGAGGTCATTTTAATTGCTGCCTAACGAAATCAGCTGATTTAAAACCTTCATTAATTTAATTTCTATAAACGTTCGGTTAGCTAGTAAGAATTAAAAAGTCATCGGTTTTCAACACTTTTTCATTTTAATAGCTATACACATCACCAATAGTGAAGTAAATCTAGTCAAGGAATAGCACATTATAAATAGTTGTGAAAATCCAAGTACAGGACAAATATTTTGCACGGATATGATATGTTGACATGTTTTGTCATCTATTGTAAAAAGTAAGTATTATCATACACTGGGATCTATCACAATGACGGGTTGCGTCTGACTTGTGCTGTTAATTCATACACTTTAGTAACAAAACTGACATTTATGACAGTACTCATTTCCCTGGTTTATAAATGATTTCACCTTGACAGAAGCATCGAAATCATCTTAAAAATAGGAAAAAAAGGAAGACTGGATTTTGTTTCTCTTGTCAATGTTTTTACATTACTTCAGTCACAAAGCATGCAACATCCAACCTTTTGAATTTTTATTGTTGATAATTGTCTGTCCTCATTCAGATTAACATTCCAATTTGGTCCTCGCTTTATTGAATAATTAATAAAAATTGAATAGCATAATCACTATTCTCGGGATAGATTGCTTATATGGAATTCAATTTATATCCTCATTAAGTGGATCTTCCTGATTTTATAATTTTTCATAAATCAATGGAAAAACTATTTCACAAAGGAATATATAATAAGAGACAGTAATAGACATATCAGACGCTAATTCATATTTTAAATATTTTTACTTATGCTGGAAATTTCAATGTCAAATATGTGAAATAATGTTATAAATCTCGTTAGAATGACCGGATATCGCATTGCAGTCGTGACCTTTTCCTGATGATTTTAAAAACATTACAAAGTCAACTTTGAAGATGTTTATCACATGAGGGGCGGACTGATACCTCAAAATGACTGATGATGATGGAAGAGTATATGGAATAATTCATTATGCTGGCAAATTGTAAAAGGACTCTGGTGCACGTCATAAATGACTGATGATATTATTACATCAAGAAACTCAAAGTAAATGGAGAGTTTGAGATGATGGATTTGCCTCTGTAAAAGGTTGTAGACAAAGAACATTTGCCAATTCATCTTGAATTACAAATTTATAGCGCCGGCAGATACCGACAGGTGATAGTTTGATTTAAGGATGCTTAATAAGAAGAGGTGAAGCAAAGTTTGATGAACGGCGAAGATGGATAAATGTTTGGAGAAGGAAGTTGGTTCAAAAGTTAACTTTATTTGTTCAGATATCTAGAATTGACAAAGCCGTCGGGACCTTGAACTTGGAATGCTTCTCAGAGTCATACTCTAAATCCAGTTCGCTGAGGACTCATCATATTGCAATTACCCGACTGTATCTGTTGATTTTACATGTAACTACGGCTTATTATCAGTATTAAAGAGCCACTCCTTGAGTTGTTGGAATCATATATGCCAAACTTAATCAATGGTGTCATTTAATCGTGAAGTATCGACTGTTACCAAAAAGAAACATTTTAAAGCTAATTTGTTTTGTACAGTGACAAATGCTATTATGGTCGAAAACTGGACAGTGCCGCGCGTCAAATAGTCAAAGGCAATTTTGGAGACTTATATAAAACAGCCAGGAGGGCAGTTTGGAGTCGATAGTGTTTGTTAGGTTATATAACTAGTATCCATGTATATTGGACGTGATATCTACATCTCTGTACATTTAAAAGGCTGTTTTTAGATTTTCATGGAAAACCAGTATTTGTCATGTTTATGTCTTTTGGACATGAAAAGTTAAGATGTTTCACCACATATGACATTTAGGTTCGTATCAAAGGTACATAATATGTTATGAAAATCACGGAGTGGCTCTTTAACACGACTCGGCAAGAAAATTACTTCATGTAAGAGCAAGTGCAATAAAACTCAAGTCATATAATGTTTCCACTCAGTGAAACCAGAAAAGAAGCACTGTATGTGAGTATGTGAGATAGAACCATCATTAAATAACTTGACACAACAATTAGGCTGATCAGACAAAAAAAATCACTCAACCATTTTATTATTTTAGTGGAAACTCGTGGAGAGCAACGACTGGATGACGTTTTCTTTTTATTTAAAAAAAGTTATGGCAATGGTCAAATGTCATATGAAAAT
Source organism: Phorcus lineatus (assembly GCA_921293015.1). Lineage (NCBI taxonomy): Eukaryota > Metazoa > Mollusca > Gastropoda > Trochida > Trochidae > Phorcus > Phorcus lineatus. The sequence goes on from OV121089.1 coordinate 18,577,492, forward strand.
GCAATGACATTTTAAGCAAGTTGAATAGACTAAATGTCAGACGTTGCAGACAGATCGCTTTAACAATAGATTGAACTTTTGACGTTGTTTGAAGTTGTTTCTTTTCAACCTTGCCATAGAGAAGAACTGTGTCAAGATTATCCAACCGGTGACTCGAGGGAAATCGTATGAACTCTAACTGTTAGAATGATATTCAAATGGAGTTTCTTTATTTTTAAAGGAATTGACCTTAAGTTCTCAAATATCTACAGAAAATCGAGGATACTTCCTTATATAAATTTATCGGTATAACCGTTTAGGTATAACAAACATATTAAATCAGTGGATGTGAGCGCTTGGCCTTTAGAAAGAAGTTTGATTCTTTATCACAATAAACGATAATTTAAAGAATTTTCTTATATTGTGCCAATATTTCGGTCAAATGAAAGCATTTAACATTAAACTATCAATAGTGCACACCAAAATTATCAGCTAGTTCTATCAGCTTTCTCAGGGCATTTCCTAGCATTTCCATCGACTTTGAAAAGTCCTTCATTTCCATTGTAGGTTTGCCAATGACATATATCCATCCCCTATAATTAGATGAATTCCAAACAACGTGATTCTATCTTCACGTGATCTGTGGTCTTTGTAATGTCGTTAAACTGCCTTTGTACCACTATCCACTTCAAAACCAGACTAAGAAATATGAGTACAATATGATGCAAAGTTTATTGCCATAATTATGGATAAGTTACAAATATCATAAACCGCCCTGTGTACATTTAGGTGTATTTGTATTTCATGTAGGATCATGGATGGAATGTCATGAAACATAAATCAGCTCGAATCGAGTACAGTTTCATATCCACCTGCCTCGATCAGATCAGTTCGATTGACTTGATGTTTGCCTGGAGATGATATTATTGAGTAATGAAATATTACCTAAATATCTGTGAGATATGGTAACTGATAACTTTCTTTCATTGTTGCCCATTGGGTCTTTTTAAGATACAATCATCATGATGTGTTGCATATGTTGTGCTCTTGATAAGATTGGACATCGGAGTAACATCACTGATGGTGGTAATAGGAGGTGAGTTGTGATAAAACGCTGCTCACGGGATTATTTTACTTATATCACAGCTGCTGGAATTATTGCAGGGGGAAAGCTAATGGTGCTATGCATTGCGGTGAAACCATAGGAAGTAATGCGCTGACATTCATTGTAGCAATGCAGCAAAACTTTACTGCATGTAGAACAGTTTTCTGCTGCAGACAAAAACTGTCGAGTCTCTGGTGGGATTCGAACCACGGACCTCTTTAATTTTTACTCTGTTTTCCCGATATATTTCTCATTACATCCAGCACATATGATTACATAAATAACTAAAATATATGGTTATATATATATATATATATATATATATATATATATATATATATATATATATATATATATATATATATAATATAAATATGAGGTTATTCCGAAAGTATCAAAGTGTGGAGATTCACATTGCTTCACGTGTGAAAGTATTATTGAAGGATGTTCCATAAATATTTCACCAAAGGATACATTTGTTGTTAAACAAAACATGAATTGTGACACCATAAATGTTATTTATGTAATCATATGTGCTGGATGTAATGAGAAATATATCGGGAAAACAGAGCAAAAATTAAAGAGGAGAATGAACCTTCATCGATCCCACATTAACCAGCCCCGAAATCGAACTATCCCTCTCAGTGAACATTTAGAAAAATGTGGTAATGGCAAGTTCAAGGTTTTCCCGATATATAAACTCAATTATAACAGTGATACTGATTTACTTTTGAAAGAATCATATTTCATTCGTAAATATGCGCCAAAATTAAATGGCAAAACATAATGTTGCTTACAATATAATTTATTGTTGTCAAGTTCATTATGACGTCATTAGTTCCTGTGTGACGTCATAGTATTATGTATTAAGTGTCAGTTACTGCATTAAACGGCCTGATGAAGCAGGTACGAATTACCTGCTGAAAACGTTTGCCAAATGTAATTCAACTTCATCTTCTTCTTTTTAATATATATATATATATATATATATATATATATATATATATATATATATATATATATATATATATATATACTTGTGTACATGTAATATATATAAAGGAGTATATGATTTTATGCTTTTTGAAGAATGTCTTTTTATGAAGTTGAATTTACTACTACGCAGAGAAATACAGAGCAAAACTATGACAAAATATGAGTCATAATTTAGTCAAAGAGTCATTTTCAAAGACGAGTCAGGGTCATAAATTTTTGTAAATTAACGTTTTGCAAAATTAATTTCATTTTCTCAATAATAATGCTTAGACTATCTATGACACTTCATCATATGCAATGAAGCAAGCCATGTTTTATTTAATTACTTTTATAGGAACTAAAAGTGCATTGATCGTCAGTATCGTAGTATTCCCTGACTCAAAATCATTCTTTTTTCTGATCCACACAATGGTTTGGTAGAATAGGTGCTTCACTCTGAGGGTATGTCAGACTCAAAGGGCCCCAGATCATTTAGCAACCCCAAGCTCACCCTTGATCTGCTCCCCTGATTTAACCGCCTTCATGGCTACACAGTAAAGAAAAGCGCAAACGCTCCAATAAACCCCTTTCGTGTCCGGTCGCTACCCTTACACGACATGATATCGATTAAATTTTGCGTTAGCAAATGCATTGATGATTTACCCATCGATCACACTTAATGGAATAACATTTCATTGCAGGTTATAGGAATAATAGTTTTACGGGCTTTCTCCCTGCCATTATTCAAACACCCGTGACAAAAGTAAAATACCCTTGAAAGCGGTGTTAAACCTCAGGGGCGAGATAGCGCAGTGGTTAGCGCGTTCGGCTTCGGATCAAGAGGTCCGCATCCTGCTATATCAGCGTATATAAATCCGCTCTTGCTCCTTCCTAATACCCTGATCTCTTTCGGGCTGCATCTCTCGCATGGCTGGCGGCTAGACATTCGTGGCTATGCTCACCTGTTATTGTTTAAGCCAATGAAATGCCGTTAATCAAGGAGCTTTAAGCTAATAGCTTCAACTCAACGGATGTTTTCCATCCGGGTTGTGCCGCTGTTGCTGAATGCGAGTCGTCTCATTGGCTGGTTAGATAGCTCGCGTTACCAGGGTTTTGTCTTGAAGGAGATTGAAATATTCTTTTCAAATATTCTCAGGAAAAGTTTTTTTTAATGTTCAAAGGGAGACCCTGAAGCGGTAAAATGTATAAATACTAAAGACAAATACATGTCCATTTGTCCATTTATTCCACAAATTGTACATGACCTTGCATGATGAAGACAAACAAGTCCGGAAGCAGTTTTCTGACACAGCTTGGACCAAAACTTGATTCACATTTCCATTAAGTCTTTATTCAGACATAACGTTAATTTCTCATCGATAAAATTGACAATTTCAGGAGATTAAATTTAAGATATATTGTTTTAATTCACTAGAAGTTGAAGTCCTAGTAATTAGTTTATTAAAGCATCAATGTTGGCTTATGTGAGAGGAACTTGCCATGCTGTACACATTGTCCTTTGTTTCTTAAACTGTCAGTCAGTATAAATCTCACTTGAATTGCTGTTTAACGAAATCAGCCAATGACAAACCTTCCTTTACTAAATATTAAGAGACGTTTTGATAGTTATATAGAATATTTCAGCACTCTTTTTCGTTGATAAATTTTACATATTAAATCCTGGTGATAACGAAATTTGAGTGTTTCGTACACATTATATTGCATAATTTAATATGGCTAAGCGTTTTATTAGGTAACACAACATTTTAAGTTTCATATCATTGTGTCTCTTTGATATAAATTTTATGATGCTGAAATGTCGCTAAGCAGGACTGAGAATTAACAGATAGAATGTTTTTCAGTTGTCATGGTACTGACATCACGTGAAAGGTCAAAGTGAAATTTGAATGAACACAAATTTGCTTTCAGCGACTACTCAAGATTAAGTTTTGGTCTGTAAATTATTATTTTTTTTATAAATAATGGTAAATTTTGTCCTCTTTTTTTCCAGTTGAATGTATTGTTAAAATCTAGACTTGCTGAATGCGGACTGTATTAAAGGCTTGAATGATTTTCACATTCATGAAGCAGGGCTACAATTTTACAGACTAGAGGCGTTTGTCACTCGTTTACATCGCATTTTATAATTTATATGATTCATGAAGTATAAGTTTGAAGGATATTCAATATCTCCATATCATAATTAGGGGATTTTAATTAAAAGGCAATTATTTTGATTTCAAGGATAATATTGTTTCATTGGACCTACAAATGTTTTATTCGAAAACAAATGGGTTATCATAAATGAAATTTTGCAAGCCAAAATAAGTTTTTCAGAGAAAAGTTCAGACGGATTCCGAAAGAAACAAAAATGGTTTTGTTTATTTTTCATACAATAAATTATTTACACGCCCCTAAATCATAATTAATTGAAACCGACTGATTAGTTCATTTCGTCGTCTCCCACCAAACCTTTTCTCTCTGGTTTTGGCTGCATGTCGAAATTTAATTGTCTGCGTTGTACAATTGAAATCTCAACCGTTTTACAATCTCCGGTGATCACTTGATGTTGAAATGACCTCATAAAATCGTATGGGCCTCAGACTCTCGATGCGAAGTCGTGTTGCCATCATGTTGCCATCGTGTGATATGTGTGCAAAATTCGTAGTTATTAGAAATTCCTCCCTTCTGTTCAAACAAAATTTTTGACATTTAAGGTCACAAATATATGATAATTTTCCATTTGGAATAACAAAACCATGCATAAGTCTTAACCTCGCTGTGACTTTGACCTTTGTCTGATTGAAGCAAAAACCTTTTAATATCTCTGTAATTCTCTACCAAATAAGAAGCTTGTAACAGAAAACATTTCAAGTTAATGTGTTCTCAAGGATGCTTTTATGGATTTTATAAGTCGCGACCTTGACCTTTGATTTCTAATATGAGAATGTCAAAATCTGTTCACCCGCGTGTAAGTAAGAAGTTATTGTTATGAGTTCTGAAAACCTTAATGGGAAAATGTTATAGCTAAACACAATTTGCGGCGGCGGTGTAAACCCCCAAAAAACTGATAGCAGCTTCGACTTATTCCCACCGATAGGTAGCGGCTCCTAATTTAAGGAGTAAGTGCAGCTTTGTGAGTTTATAGAAGTTATATGTGTTTATAAAGGAAATGTTCTAGGGATAGCAACATATTAAATAAAGTTTTCTTTAATTGCTTTATCTAATTGAAAAATCTAAATACTTTACTTTGACAAACGTCATTGACTAAATCACTATTTATACAGGATTTTGGTTGTTGTTGAACAATTTTTTAAATATAATTGAATGAATTAATTTGGATGAATCCCCTCTGCTTTTAACATTAAGGATTTAATTTCAGATATAAGCTTTTATAAGTTATATTATGTAGCATATATGATACTCCCATTAATGATGTTTAATAAGGAACATCTGTGTTCTCAAATGAAAAAAAAAATTCACATTAATAACTATGATAAGTTTTGTCAATATAAAGAATACTGTCTTTCTGAGATAAAACAATTTCCGAAAGAAAACATTAAATACAACATGTTTTTTTTTATTGGGACATACAAATGAAAAGTTATGGAAAATGTCATTGCAAAGATATATTCACTTTGCAGTGCAGAAAAAAAATAATCTGAAATTACATATTAATCTTGTACTTTTTTGTTCAAGATAAATGTTAATGTGTATTATTAGGAATATTTTTGTTAATCAATGACATGAATATTTTTTAAATGAATCAAAGAATAGTAGTCAGTTTTATGTAGTCATATACGAGTACGTTTTGATTTAACGTGTTTTGAAAAATATTGCAGTTATTAATGACGTGGATGATAATCATTCAAAAGGGATTGGACAGATCAGGAAGAAAAGGGCAATTTCAAAGATTAAGTTTATCTTTTACTCTCGTTTTTTCCCGCCAAGGAAAACAGTATAGCTAGCCATTAATTCTGATTATTCAAGAACACAAACACGTCTGATAGTTATTTTTATTTGTTTTAGAAACTATAATTCTATTTGAGATCTCCATTGTATTTTATTCTATTTACATTTGAAATGACCTAGGACTTCCTAAAAGTTATATAAGATAAAGTTGAACTGTCCTCTGTTTCTTTAAACACAGAGGAATATCCTGTCAAGGGACAATCGTAGCTGAACACCAACATGACAACCATAAAACGCAGGTAATATTATTCATTTTTCAAAAAACAGGAAACATAAACCAAATGACCTTATAATTATAGTGTCCTCTAAGTAAACTTTATAATTTATCCATTCTCTTAAATCACATATAAATGACTTAAGGAATGATGCATTAGAAGCTATGAGACGTCAAATTTGACTTGAAATATCTCCATTATTAAGTTGTGTGGTCACTTAGTCTTTAGGCAGATATTTCGCGTCCTCCTAAGCTATCGAATATAGAGATAACGTGAAAACTGATAAAAAAAGTATCGACACATCACAATGATATCGTGAAAATCAAGAAAAAAAATGTAGGCTATTAAATAGATACATTTTCTTGATTGAGCTCATTGTACTCACAGTAATTTTATGAACTTGAAAACTTGAACTTGAAGTGTTTTATTGTGCTTTGTATTGGCATTTTCTTATGATAAACCTTTAAATGTTCTGTATTATAATGTACATTTACATCATCTAAAACAAATACATTGACCAATGAAAACAATTTCATTATCTCTTTGAATAAGTTAATTTATTCCAACATGTATTCTTGATGTTCTTTTTACAGTGGATAATGATAAACACCAAAGTATAAGATAAGGGGAATACGTACACGTTTAGAATGAAAAGTTTACGTTTGTAAAAAATTGTAAATGTAGATTTTTGATGACATTGGGGAAACACATAGGAAGGAGTTAAGTCATTTTCGAATATAGGACCTGAAATTAGACTCAGCAGATATTTGCAGTATATCGAGTACCAAACATAAAAGCTATATATCTACTTTTGTAATTCTTTACCTTTAAAACCAAAAGGCAAAGTCAATAAGTTAGATGATAGGCATAAGCCGATAACACAATTGTTTACAATGTTCCATACGTGATGTAGTTGTTTACCGAAATAAAAAATATTAACCGTGCACAATTTACAATATCAACAAGCAAATATGCAGACACATTCCATCCCCTAAAGACATTATTTTTAACCTACATTCAAGTTAAATGTCACCAATTGCAGATAAATCATGTTTTAGTCATAACATCATTTAACTATAATGTAATTGTTAACTGTTTCAATATGTTTCAACTAAGTTTTCAAAGATTGCTCCACTGTAGATTCAACGATTCACTTCCTTATTGAATTGAAGACAAATACAAAACGAAATCGATTGTAGCCAAACATTAGGTTATCAAATTTGTCAACAGAACATTTATTGCCAAATTTAGGATGAAATTTAATCGAACTTTAATACAACGCCTTTTGGTTTTGTTTAAAAAAGGGAAAGGTAATGTAAATAAAATATTCCTAATAACATAAAATAAAATAATCCTTAAATTCAGTTATACAATTCTTGTTTTACTGACAGATTTTTTTCAAAGTGAAAATAAAACGAGATAAAAACTTAAAACATATTAGTCTGAAGTTTGAAGTACAGAATAAAGAAGTTTGATAAGTTTAGTGCAAAACAACATCATTCGTTTTATAAACGTTGCTAACAATTTGACGAGATGTTGAATTCGTGCTTTTTTACTTAAATTCTTATGTATAATGATGTAATGAAAGTCTATCATTCTTCGTCCTTCCTACGCACTTTATACATGAAAGAATTAGATTGACATTTTATGAATGTAATATGAGATACTTCCTAGTTGATTTTAAGGGCTAACAATGAAAGCTACACTTAAACAAATGGTATTATTTTCAAGAATATGTATTTGTATCATACGGTTATACATATTGAAAATCACGAATTCATCAAATTAAACATGTTCACTTTGATTAGTTTACATACAATTTTGTATTATTGTTATTGATAATAATTTTGAAAATAAGAAGATTTCCTTTCCATTTAACAAAATGTCCTTTACTAATCAAAAATAGAAAAAAAGACACACAATAAAATTGTTAAACAGTTGTTTTAAAAAGTTTTAGTAAATGTCTATTACGGAATTGAGTCTTTATCTTCAATTGGAGGACCTCGATGTATAACATGTCACGCGCAAGAGTTAAAGATCTTAACAAAATTGAACTTAACACTTTGTTTGGATGTCAGATATTCTCAGTATATGTCATTAAAAAAATAGTAGTCATGTAGCCAAAATCCCACTTATTTAGTTTTGGAAAATATTTGCCTCTGCTGAATTCCGAATTCAACTTGACATCATTTATCGAAATGGTAAGACCTTCGATCTAATTCTTGTTGTAGACATGTCCACTAAGCTGCAGACAGTTAAAGTGCTACTGAGATCTAATGAAAGTCTCCTCTATCTGTTCACGGAATGTTGGCAGGAATGCTGACTGTTCTCTTGTCTCATAGACAGATAAAATGCTAGAGTTCCTTTTACTCAATCGATACTAATACCAGTTCTTATACTGTAGACAGATAAACCGGAACTGAGATCCAATCAATACCTCCTCTTTAGTCTGTGAACGGAATGTTGGAAAAAAGTTTACCTTTTCACCAACGTCAAAGACAAAATTTTATCACTTTGATTAATATTTTTCTACTTCAGCAAATTATGACAGTGTCATAAAACATAATACTTTTTTACTGACAAATCAGACAAATCAATGCACCTGTTTATGATTACTACTTACTAAGTCTTTTGCATTAATCAACAAACATCAATGATAGGAATACTTAAGTCCTCGCGATCATTTGTAGTACTGAAGTACCCTATAATCACTTTCACATGTAACCATCTAGGTGGTACACTACTCTTTTGATTCATTTAATAACAGATGAACGGAGAATATGTCACATAAATCAATACTATTGTTATTCCTGTCGATCAGGTTTATTAAATAAAAATAGAATATTTGACAATTATTTTAAATATTTCACACGTTATCACTGATTTTTTAAAAAGTATACTGCGTCATGGAACCATTTCATTCTAAAATCATTTAGTAGCATTCTAGAAGTTGTAGTGTAACATTAGTATAAGAAGTTAAATATCAATAAAATCTTGTACTTCATTGCTTTCTAAATTTATATCATTGAAATCAGAGCTGTTTAAATTAAAATATTTTTCTAGATTATGGTACGTACCGATTGGAAAATGGCAACTAGCATGGTCAGTCGGTAGTTAATTCGTGAGACCACTCGTGACCAACTTGTGCGGCCATCTCGATCTGTTAACCTATTCTCACCACTGTATGTTTATGCATTGTACTCATTGGTGTACTCACTGTGGAGCACACTGGTGTAGTGCTGAGCATGCTGGCCTTTCACGCTTGCCTATCACACCAATGCTGGCCTATAACGCCAATGGTCCGGGTTCGAATCCCTGTAGACATTTGTTACCTGGGCCATGTCGTGTGTTGTGAACATTATCATCCACTTTGCACTCAGTCCACCCAGCTCTACAATTGTGTACCAGAACAAGGGATTTTATGGACCTATACGGTCGCAAGAAAGCGCTTAATAGGCTGCGTCGATGTACTATTCCCTCAGGGTATTTATACAATTTGTGCGCTTTGAGAATGCTCTGTCATGGATATAAGCGCGGTACAAGAAAGCTATTATTACTCACATTAGTTGATGTACTTGTATTCCTGGAAATAAACCAAAGACTTCATTACCTTTGGATTAAAGGTGTACCTGTAATTATCGCGAGGACACTTTCGTAGATTATTTTGTTTCCAAACCCCTAATAACGTAGATGTCTACACCGGGTTAATTTGACTGCCTCTTGCTCCAGACTAAATCGATGCAAACATCCAGATTTGTTAGTCCATAAGGGGGTTTATTTTATCCCTTGGATAACGTAATCAGCCGTTGAAAGTTTGCCTAGTCAGATTGAGATCCGGATCTCAGTTCGCGGTCGGAGGTATTAATTACCAAGCTTATTGTACATCAATGTAATCAAATTGAAACACTAAATTCTGTAAAAAGAAGATTCTTTTCTCAATAGGTGTATTCAAAATTACAAAAATTTGCAAAATTTCATTTTAAGTCGTTTGTTTAATAATGTTTTGATTTTGATATATCACTGTGATAGTTTTGTTTTCATTTATGACAATTTCATTTCAATAATTATTTTTACATCCTTCATCAACGTAAGGAATATGGAACTTATTTGTTATGTCTGTTATCGAAGTATGATTCTTATATTACAATATTTCTGATAAAATACATTTTGGATCGTGAAATAACTTTATCAAAGTGTTTTTTGGCTAGAATGTTTGCCAAGCGACCATTTCTATTCTCCTATCTCGTCTAGTTGGGAGATTCCTAATGGAGAAATGCGTTTAGCCTGTTTATATATAAAGTAAACATGTATATATGTATATAAATAAACCGTGTGTCAGTTGATAAACATGAATATATATATGCTAATATTCTATCGAACTAGTAAACTATAACCTCGAAGCCTTTGTCGCTGTTCTAATACCATTTCAACTATAACACTATATAAAACTAAACGCACCTTTTATGAAACTCATTATCTTCATGATTTCATGATAATAACAATCACGCAACAACAATCACAATCACGCAATACCTGTCATCACATATCACTTCCATAGCGTACAAAGACATTTCATTTCTTTAGACAATCGTCCTGTCAGCATACTCTTCTCAAAATAATGAGATAAAAAAATGACATTGTTGGCCCAGACAAGCAATTTTTTAAATCAATTACAAAAGCTACATGATTTTCATTAGAAAAGGTATAAAAGCATGTTTGATGTTTCATGCACAAAAGCAAGTACTAGTGTAGCTGATCAAGTTAAGTTATTCTAAGATAATCGATATGGAATATTTTTTATTTCGAATTTTAACGAATTTTCGAAAATATTACCCTTTCTGTCTATTTCAACATGCCGAAAATAGAATTTTTGCACGAGAGAACAGACGATCCCCAAATAAGTTAAAAAATGGCTATCCTAAAATGTGGGTTCCTATGTCAGTTTTGCTGAAGTTATTTCATTGACGTCCAAACTAAACCTAAATTACATGATCTTCACACTACGATCCAGTGGCAGGTTAACAAACCTTCGGTTTGCAGCTGTATATAGAAAGCAACGAGTTAACTGACTTTAAAAAAGATAATATGAAATTGAAACTGATTTGTGCATACTAAAGCTAGATCGGTTCTGCCATGTAATGTTTATTTCAAATTTTGTTGAAAATCAAGGTTTACTTGATTTACGCTTACTTACGAAGAAGTGATATACAAGAATTAATATACGCTAGAAGCTTTCATCCTTTATTGGTTTTACATTTAAGTTAAATATATTGACAAAATATTGGAATAACAAAAGCCTTATGGGAAAAGAAATTGTTATGATTGATGTTTTCCAAACCAACTCGGATTAGACGAAATGTGTCCAGCATCATGTAAGCCGACAACTGTTTTGTTTTGTCTGACAGAAAAAGTCCAATGTTGCCCTTACATGTATTTGATCTACATCTCATTTTGTCTAACATAATTGACAATCGCTTGACATTGCCCTCTTTTACATGTATCTATGGAATAATCTTATTGAATTTTGTTCCATTTATTTATAAAGTATTTAAACTAAGCGGGCTATCATAGTAATAGTTATAGCTACACATCGGAAGATTCATCTTTTGATACATATGTGTTTATCTTTCTCTCTCCTGGGGGTTATTCATTAACCTAGAAGAGCCTATTAAGGATGAGAATTTCATTGTCAAAAAAGTTAAGAAAACCAATCATATTAGGTTAAGGATTTAAGCCTTTACTTTCCTCAAAGGATTTTACAACCTTGGAAAGTAAAGTTTTAAGATTACCATACTTTTATAAACCTCAAGAAAGATTAAAAGAAAAAGCATCCAGATTTTTAAAACCCCCAGGGACGTGGGAAATTGAGACTAGATTGATGTGCTGAGACCTTAAGACATGAGTGGCTCTGCGACATTTGCATTGATGAAGAGTGGTTTTGATTATTACCAATGCACATTGATAAAGAGTTGTATTGATAATTACCAATGTACATTTATGAAGAGTTGTATTGATAATTACCATGAACATATATTTATGAAGAGTTGTATTGATAATTACCAATATATATTTATGAAGAGTTGCATTGATAATTACTAATATACATTGATGAAGAGTGGTATTGATAATTACCAATAGACATTGATGAAGAGTTTTATTGATAATTACCAATAGACATTGATGAAGAGTTGTATTGATAATTACCAATAGACATTGATGAAGAGTGGTATTGATAATTACCAATAGACATTGATGAAGAGTTTTATTGATAATTACCAATAGACATTGATGAAGAGTTGTATTGATAATTACCAATATATATTTATGAAGAGTTGTATTGATAATTACTAATATACATTGATGAAAAGTGGTATTGATAATTACCAATAGACATTGATGAAGAGTTTTATTGATAATTACCAATAGACATTGATGAAGAGTTGTATTGATAATTACCAATAGACATTGATGAAGAGTTGTATTGATAATTACCAATAGACATTGATGAAGAGTTGTATTGATAATTACTAATATACATTGATGAAGAGTGGTATTGATAGTTACCAATATACATTCTAACATGACACGAAAACTAGAATGAAAATACTGCTTTCTGATTGGTTACCACAATCAATTTTGGAGTGATTATTTCGCTAATAATCACCTCTAAATATTTACGACCGATTCACATTCATACGCGCACGTTTACACACTCCATTCTCTACTGGTTTCATCGCCTTAGACAACAGCAAAATGAATTTTAAATCAATTCTATACAGACATTAAGAATACCGTAATTTTTTTAAATGAAATTTAGAAGATAAATCCATTCTATGGTATATTTTTTGTCGAAGTAGTTTAATTTTTTATCACTAAATTTAATTTCAAACCGAGCTCGTTTCTTACCGTAACGCGCGGTAATAGCGATTTGTCAAGTGAACAGAACAGTGTACGTTATTCTTCAACTTTCCTTCCCTTTCCCCCCTCTCATTCATAAGTGACCACATTTCCAGACAGTGTATTCAACCAAGACAAACTATAAAGCTTTCTTGATCGTTTATTCAATCAGTTCACATCTTGCGTGAGAAGTTAGCGCTAGCAGTAAACAACTACTTTTAGAGTAACGTCCCTTGATTTGGTCAGTCCTTGTCGGTATTGTAGGGGTGATAGGTGTCCTATGTATTTACGTGAAAAACGTTACTCTGACATGATAAAAAAAATCTGTCTTTTGTTGATTTTATCCTCAATGAAATAAATACTTAAGGGTTTTTATTTATAACCTGTTGGTTTATGTTTTGATATTTGTTTTTATTATTGAAGCGTGTTCTTTGAAAATGAACTGTACCGTAGTTTCGAAAAGTGTGGAACCGGTCTGTACTGGTTCGACCTAATCACATTATTGTTGCGCAAGGCAAATTAGTTCCTCATTATATTTGTAATTAGTCATGTTAGAATGGAGATAAATCCCTTCTGTTTTTTATTTTGGGGTTGTATGTCGTGCATTTTTCACCCCTAAATTAACATTTCAAACCTCGCAAGCTCGGTTTGAAATTAAATTTAGGGGTGAAAAATGCATGACATACAACCCCAAAATAAAAAACAGAAGGGATTTATCTCCTAATTGATGAAGAGTTTTATTGATAATTACCAATAGACATTGATGAAGAGTTGTATTGATAATAACCAATATACATTGAGGAAGAGTTGTATTGATAATTACCAATATACATTGAGGAAGAGTTGTATTGATAATTACCAATATACATTGAGGAAGAGTTGTATTGATAATTACCAATATAGATTGAGGAAGAGTTGTATTGATAACTACCAATATACACCGATGTCTTTCTCTGTCACATGTCACAAAAGGCTGTTGATAACTGTGCCATGGAAACCTGAGCATGAAGGATGGGAAAAGAGGGAGACTGATTGATGACTCGAAATAAGACTTGGTCAAAATCGAAAGTGTTGGTGAAGAAATATTAAAGCTTTTTGCACAGATCCAACTTGGAAGATACCCTTCCCTTTATTGAGTTTGCGGAGACTCACTGAAGTCGTGTAATGGATAATTGTAAAATAAACTTTCCAATTGTTGAGTCTCTGACTTCGTAATTTTAACCTGTAAAAACATCCCTTGTCTACCTTAAAATTACAATACAGATTAAAGGCAAACCTTTTGTCCACTTTGTGAAACCAGGACAACAAAAACCTCCAAAAGTCATTTCATGTTTATCTTGTAATAAGTTAAAATAAATAAAGTAATACCATATATAAAACCAATGACGAACACTATCAGTGCCTTGCATAATCAATTTGTCAAACGTTTGCTAATGTGTCTTGAAGTATTTTAGAACCCTTTCAAGAGATGTGACTACTTTAAGAGAATTTATCAGTAAACATTATGCCTTAATACTAGTAATTCCTCTGTGTCAATATCAAAGAAAAGCAAACTTAAATTATTATCTCAATAACCTTTTTGCAATCATTCAATAATGTCTAGAAAGAAAAGCTAAATTCTCTTAATAATTCTTTATCATTACTACACACTCATTTCTGTCCCTTTGTTGGGCTAAGTTAATGTGGTTTACCGCAACCTGGACATAATCATTCAATTAATCTATTAATAATAACCATTACAATTAATTGGGAATATTTTTTTTTCAAAACGAAGAAACCTTGTTTTCACCTTTAAAAGTATATATAATGTCATTTCTAAGGCATGTTTGTGAATAGGAATAAAAATTGAGTTCTCGACAAACCACAGAAGACTTTCTGAGATAACATCAGTCTGTGAAAAAAAGAAAGGTTTAAGTCGAGGCAAGACGGTACTGCTTTGATGTTTCTTATTTTCTTTCTTTTTGTCAGTAAGTCACAAGATATGGCAGAATGTTGAGATACTAGAAAATGAATATAAAACAACAGGTTTGAGAAGTCACAAAGACATACATTCACTAAAGTAAACACAAAAGTTCTGCTGGCAATACTCAGAGAGCTATGCAACTTCTTCCCTTAACGTCAAAGTTACAATATTACATTCAATTTGATAGTCACAATCACCTATATAACTGTAAAACCTAGCTGTACTTATAAATTAAATGTTGTCGTGACTGCTTTATTCAACAATGCCAAAAATAGGAAAATGACGTACTTACTGAGGGAATCAGTGCACAACACAACACATCAAACGAAGAACGCAATTTGTGATTGGTATAAATAAAAACAAGCAGACAAACTGGAATAGCATGCGCAGCAACGAGAAGCCGCAGGAATAGTTGCGGGACTCCCACGTTATGTTTCTAGAAGAATATTGTACTATTAAACTGGGTGGAAATTGTGGCATTAGCGTAGATGTAAATGAAATTATAGGGAGAGTGCCCTTTGATATTAGTTTATTTCTTAATCGCAATGCAGATCAATTGCTTTATGAAAACGAATCTGCATTATATTCAAGAAACAAAGAGATTCAGGTGTGCCGCTTTATCACGGGGGAGGTAAGGTGATATGGGATTTAACGCCGAGTAGAGTATTATTGCAGGGAGAAAGCCCGCAACACCATTATGACTATACATTGCGGTGAAACATGCGAGCATCGGCCGGAACTAGAGAACCATGGGTGGTACTATGTTAAAATTCAGTGTAGCACTGCACCGAAACCTTACTGCGTGTAGAACAGTTCTCTACTACATACAAAGTTGCCGAGCCCCTGGCGGGCTTCGAACCACGGACGTCTAGATCCGAAGCCGAACGCGCTTACCCTCTTAATCACAATTCCCTTATTGTGTCTCATTATTTCTGTATCTTTGTATTTTATTGTTTATTCTCACTTTATACATAATGTAAATGTGAAATGTAAATATTGTGGAGAAGGCTTGATAAGTTGTATAATATACCCAATCTATTTCAATTCTGTGAATAAAATATGTTTAAATCAAAACACAACGCACCTTAAGTAGCCTTATGAACTTTTTGCCCTTCATGTCGAAGCCAAGATACTACCTAAGGTTGACAGTGGCACTACTTATTATTTACCTAGCTGTGCCATGTTGTCATGACTGTTTAATATAACAATGACTTAAATAGGTAAAAAGGACTGAAACTATCAGTACAGATAAAACACAACAGACACCAGCCAGCCTTTTGTCTGTAGCAACTCCTTGATGAGCGAACAAAGCTTTAAAGAAAAAAACGTTACCTTCGGGTTATATAGTTTCTTTTTTTTAAGATAGTGTATCTTATTACCCGAAAAGGGAATCTGGACTTTTTTATCAAATATTTTATCATTAACACTTAATTGAATCCTATTGTAAAAGAAAGACGGAAAAGAGAACGTTGAAAATAATTTAATGTCAATGGTCTTTTATGACCATATAATTACATTTGGTGTATTTTTCTCTATACATGATGTGTAGATTAATTCCTTTTAGTGTCTTCAATGTGTGATTTTTATGGATATTCGGGTTTGATGGTTATTCGACAATTAAAGTAAAAATAAATAACAAAATATAAGATAAAGGATAATTGCCATGAGCTGGCAATTAATTGGATAAAAGATCTGGACACAACTGCAAGGTTAACTTTGAACCTGATTTTTTGTCAATTGAAACAATTTTTTAAATTTCTCAATGTGCCTAATGTTAAAACATACATGGAGAAGGACAGAGGTATATTTCTCGTAATACAAAAGTGACAAAGAGCAATATTTAGAAAATACCGTGTTAAAATGTAAATATTTACACGAGGTTAAATAATGTACAAAAAGTAGTATTATCTCTTTTAATCAAACGAAACACAGAATTCTTGAGTGAATTTTACGATTTGAATAAAACGGATTTAAAAGATGTTTAATTAGGAAGGTGTACTTTTCAACTAAATAACATTATGATGTTAAATATTTTTTTCTTATTGTGATAGAAAGGGTAGGCCAAACAATTTTTAAAAAGAATTGAATTTTATTCAATCTGCTAGTTCAATCGGTTCACTATAGTTTTGAAGCTATGGCCTTGGTTAATCAGCTATTTCAATTCAAGGCAATAGGATATTACCATCTTCAATGTTAATCCTTTCATTTCCTTTGTAGACTACTTTCCTACTCTCCTGATGACCTTGATATGTTTCCTTGTTTGTAAACAAAACGTTTAGCACGGCCTTCGCCATTTTACGGTTCTCGTTTATAACTCATCTGCTTCATATTTCATTACATTTGCGTGTAACTCTATCCTCTATGACCTACTGAAAGACAGAAAGCATCTTTTAATATATTTTGGTAATTCATGTCCTGTTGATACGATCAGTTCTTTAACAATTAAACTACACATTCTCTTTCGAACGTCTTGGGCCTTTACGTTTATATGATTATATTATCTTACTTAGTTACATCACATATGGTTCTGACAGGGTTCTAAAAACCTGTATAAACATATTCCACATCTAAATATGTTGTCAATCCAAACCCAGATTAAATGGCACCTGTCCTATAGAAAACAAGTATTGTGTATTAAAATATAAGAAAGCATTTAATTTTCTATTATAAAAACGTTCCAACTGCAAGATATGGGAATAATTATCATTGTTGGCTTAGAAAGGTGACTGACGAAGGTTACAAGATACACCATCTATTTGCAATATAGGAGCATTAATATTTCAGAAAAGTCAAAATTATTAAACAACATGTACGAATATGAATTTTTACTAATGATTATAATAATGTCAACAATAATGCAATAAAAACCTTTCCTTAAGCATTACATGGAGACAGTGCAGATGTAAAATAATATCGAAACATATGAGATTCGGTATAAATATCTTCATAATTGACGTTGATATTGCACACGTTCGAGACTTCTTCATCCAGCAGGTGAATTAAGTGTGACACGTTTTAAATGGTCTTGATCTGATTCCTTAATTAGAAAGAATTGACTAATTTAGAAGTAGGTTAGTCATGAGAGGTATTTTAGCAACAAAGACAAGGGACTAACAAGTACTATTCGGTCAAGTGTTTAAATCTTATTATTTGCGTAGTTTTAGAGATTTATTTCTGCTGATGAAATTTCCAAATCCTGCAATATCATTCCTTTGGTTAACCTATTAAGATGGCGTGGTTGGTTAACATTCTACAAGAAATAAATGAATATAAATATATGAAAGTAATGTTTTTCAAAAGAAGTAACAATAAAACCATCCCAAAGTTCAAAATCAATTTATAGGAAAATAAATTAATCAACAGTGTACATGTTTTCTCCTATATTTTCCATTTAAGAAAACTGTACGTAGCTATAAATGTGGCAACATTGACCTAATAATTTAACAAATTGCACTCATGGGTTAGTTGCTGTCAATGTTTTTGGATAAATAGACGGAATTTTGTTAAGGAAATACTCCCTTTTTAAACATATTTTATTTATTGAATGTGATGGAAAATGATGACTTTATGATTTATTGCTTACTACGATAAAAAAGTTTTCATGCGTAGAAATAACACGCCATGCTTTCATAGAATGCGGCAAGAACAGAACTAAAACAAGGTTAAATCTATCTTGAGAAGTAACCTTTACAAAAATAAAGTTAAGGAGTTAAGGAAAAGGAGTGACTAGAAACAGTTGATATTGTGTCTAGATGTGTAATCTTGTATGGTACTTTATTTTAATGCATTAGGAAATAACGTTAAAAGACACAGTTAATAACGAACATATTAAGCTTAAAAGCGTAGGATATGTGCTCATGGGACATTTTATAGAGGAGAAATGTCACTCTTAACAATCGAACCTTGTGTCCTTATTTTTTGTTTTACACATCATTTTGGTTTTAAAATAAAACCCAAACTGACATACGGGCAAATGACATTAAAAGCATAGGATAAGACTCAGTCTTTATTGGTTGTGCAGACAATTGACATAATCAATATTTGTGTCCTTATCTTTTCATAAAAAACTAAAATCATTAACATTTAGAAAGAAAATTGACGCATCACTTTCAGGAGTAAACATGTGGGTTTTTAAATTAATAAAGTGTTTTCAATTGATCTCTGGATATAGTCTGTCAGCCAGATTCAAAAGTAAGACACACCGCATTAAGATATTGCACATCTGACATGAAAATGTAGTTTTCCTGATGATAAGGTTTTATAATTGTTCTTTATGTACTGAGGTGTCATGTTCTTTAGCAGATTGTTTTTAAATGAATTCAATCTCTTTCCATAATGTCAAAAAGTGTTTTATTTTCATTTACAAGTGTCAATGTTTAAAAACTCATATTTCATATTAGTACCTATGTGGTACATGTACATCGCAAAGGGGTTTCATAAAATCATTTTATGACACATTGTGTCATAACACTTTCGAGTGATTCGATTGGCTAACAATGAACTTTGACATTGCCTGGATTACTTTATTCATTCAGAAGTCGAACGTGTCTTCATCCCAAAATTTCGAACACCACCTTATACACTTAGTCAGTTTATCAGTATAGTTTACTCATATATACCATATATGCAAATTAGAGACTGAAACAAACGAAAGGCACATTTACATATTGTAGTACGAAAGCTGAAGGGTGGACGGCTGCGTTGACTATATATCCCCGGGGGTTTGGGTGCTATATAAAACCCTTCAATGATAGCCTCTGTTCATTTTGTCGATATTATAAATTTGGTCGAATAGTAACACTTTTGATTATGAATTTAGTCGTAATGTATAAGTGAATTGAGATGTTTATATCTCACTTTACCGGTCAGATGCAACCCATTATTTGGCAGCGTAGTTTACCCATTTCATAAATAACCTTTTTAAATTTGAAATCTGAGTCGTATTCCAGAGTGAACGTATTTTAAAATACTTTATATCGAAGCTTTCTTGTACCTTTTTAATAAGTGATTTAACTATTGGTTCTCGTTAGGTGCTTTAGAAACCATATTTAAATTAAAAATTAAAAATAAGAATTAGTGTTTTCTTATATAGGTTTCTAAACAAATAATTTTAAGTTACAAGTCACTAAATTGAAATTTTATTTTCTTAGTGAGTCATGTTAAATCGTGAAAAAGAAGCTAATTGACTACACCCGTTTTGTAAAAAGTACAGAGTTATGATTAGACTATAGGAACACAATTCTTGGTTTTTCTTACGAAGTTGCCACAATAAAGACAAAAAACTGCGTAGTGACGCATTAGAAATATGAGCTTTATGATTTAATAAGCTTACATAGAACTGCAGTAAGACCTCATTCTTAAACGTCAACATTGATTTATGTTGAGTATTTGATAACTAAATTTTTAAAAATGCATAAAAGTGCACATTTTCTACTTTACTCTTACTAAATGATGATTATTTAAAATTTCATACGATTTCTTCATATAAACAACGTTCCTTATGCTGGTATATTTCCATATATTTCCTCTCCAAAGTTGTGCATAAAAATATTGTTTGTAAGATAATGTTTTAAACAATGATTAAGCTATGCTTAGTGGCATTTATTTCATTATCCTAGCATTCAATAAACATCTTTGTCATAAATCGTATAATTTCACAACATATTTCCACTGATGAAATTGGTATATAGTATATCACGGGTTACGTAAGATTAGATTCTTATATAAATCCCGTGTCAATGGAGTCGACGTATCCACTACTGTTGCAGACAGATAAAGTGGTCCTGAGATTCAATATAGATTTTCTACTTGATCTGTTTTCAGAACATTGGCAATAACGTTTTTGAGTAAATTGGCAATAACGTTTTCTTAGAACATTTGCAATAACGTTTTTCGTAACATTGGCAATTACGTTGACTTGTTCTCGTCTCCCACAGAATGATAAATTGCTATAGATATACTATATCATTTTCAAATGACACTTTGTTAAGTGCATAATGTTTATTGAAAAAAAATATAAGATTTCTTTTAACCAATCAGTCTGCTATTTTGTAACTCAGGATTGTTTTTTGTGGGATTTTTAAGCATCCATGTAAAAATCTTAAACTAAATAATACAATAAGTAAAAAATGTGGTTAATGCAGACAATATGTAATGAGCAAAATGACTACTCACGTTTTGTAAAACGTGCAGAGTTATAATTTAATGATCTTTTGTATTTCTTAAGCATTTGTTACCATTCTAAACAGTCGATATATAACTTGCTCATTTCATAAACTTACAAAGAACTGTAATAAAACCTTACCCACCAAAGTCAGCATTATTTATGGATCAGTCTTCGAAATAAAAAATATAATAATTCTACATGGTGGCACATTCTTTACTCTTTCCTTAAAAAAATAAATCAAATATATGCAAAACGTCTTTTCAACATGATTGAAATGTTAAAAGTTTATATGATATACGACTTTATCCAAAAAATGTTAGTTCAAAGAACTTTCTTTTCATGAAGCTCACGTTCCCTATTGCTTGTATTTTTACATATTGATCTACATATACAACATCTACATTGCATATTCATCTTCGAAGTACATCAAGGTTAACCTGTGGCCATGGCTTTGACAGATGCACTACTGTTACAGACAGATAAAGTGGTAAAGATTCAATAAAGATTTTCTACTTTTCTTATTATTCTTGTACTATATTCTACTTTGTTGACAAAAACATGTTCTCATGTCCCAGAAACCGATAAAGAGCTACTGAGTTATATTATGCTTTATCACTTATAATCAATCAACATGGCATGCATTCTGATTTACTTGAGCTGCTTTCATCATATTATCATCCCCACTCTTGTCCAAGACACAGAAACCCAATTTAGTTTCCTTCCTAACCAGTATGTTATATATTCTGCTTGACACATATTGGTTCAATAACATTTATATGTCAACAAAATGTACTGGTTTGATGTAAGAAAGTTTAACTTATTATCCTGTAGTTTTCATGCTGGAATTAATGTTAATTCATTTGCACTTAAACGCTGAATACAACCAAGGAGATGGATCCGACCATTTGTTATTAGAGGGAGGAGAGGTGAGGTTATTTGAGGTTTAACGCCGCTTTCAAGGGCATTTCACTTATATCACGGCTGCCAGTATTATTGTTGGGAGAAAGCCCGCAACACTATAGTGGTTATGCATTGCGGTGAAACCTGTAAGCATCGGAGAGAACAAACCATACTGAATGTAGAAAAGTTCAGACAGGGTTGCCGAGTCCCTGGGGAGCGGGATAGCGCAGTGGTTAGCGCGTTCGGCTTCGGATCAAGAGGGCCGTGGTTCGAATCCCGCCAGGGGCTCGGCAACTTTGTCTGCAGTAGAGAACTGTTCTACACGCATTTGGGTTTGGGTGCAATGCTACACTGAATTTCAGCGCAGTACCACCCATGATTCGCTAGTTTCACCGCAATGCATAGCCACAATTGTGTTGCGGGCTTTCTCCCTGCAATAATACTAGCAGCCGCGATATAGGTGAAATAATCTTGAAAGCGGCGTTAAACACCAACTCAACTCACCTCACCCGGGTCCTTGGCGGGATTCGAACTTCAGACCTTTTGATCCGAACCCGAACGCGATATGCCGCCCCCTATTTTTCACAAGCAGACAGCAGTCTAAGGAAGACCAACTTTTATTGATGGCAGAGATTTCTTACGAACAGTTGTTTATTGAATTAACCAAATATCAGTACAATAGATTAACTTACACATTTTTTATAATTCAGATGAAACCTCGCTCCTTTCATAAAGTTTTTTTTTATCTTGTTCAGATGTAACGTACTTTGTTTTTCCTTGTCTTTGGCCTACATTTTGTCACCGGCATGGAATGTGATTACACTACACGTACTTACACTCAGTACTTATGTCCATGCATTGCGCCATAACGCTGATTTGATATACTAGTGCCCCTTTAAATAAACCTAAAAGTTCTAAGCACTTTTAATAAAAGGTCTTCCTCTAATTAACACGAGGGCACTCTAGAAAATTACTTTCACGTATGTTCTCCTTGATTAACGCAAACGTTTACACCGTGTTAATTCAATTGCTTCTTTCTCCAGACAGAATTGATGGAAACGTCGAGATTTATTTCATCTGTCCAACGTTATATAATGTACGGTAACATCATCTGACTTTGGAATTATGCTAGGTGTAGTTTGGATCCTCTTAACGAGAAACTGTGTGTATTGGCATTCAGGTAACAGTCTGAAAATGGTTTCTATGGAACTATTGGTTTGCATGTAACACGATTTACAACAAGGTGTAAGAGTTGATTCGTGTCATCCGTAATATAGCCGCGGAATCGAATAAGTTTATTCTTGTTTCTTTGTGTGAGCGTCTTTTCACGACATATACCATGTCTTTATTTTCACAAATGATGCAATTTGATATGATTTTAAAGATTCTATGTTAAAAAATTACATCTGCATGTTTCAAAAGTTTTCTTTTGATTATAAAGTCTCTACACCGAATCTCCGTACTAATATGGCTTGTTCTTCGTACAGTCTACACCAGACAGTTACTTTTGGATATACAAAACAATGCTGCCACCAGTTAGACTAATTCAACAAGTTTAATGTTTTATGAAAAGATTTCGGTATTTCACCAGCATTTATTAAATACATTTAAGATTTTAGTGTTAACAATTACAAAAAAGTGTTGAACCTATTACATTTTCAAAAGCTGCAATAGAATCTAATTAGGAACTTATATTGTGATTCATCTTTGCTTCTATTTTCCTTTTAAGTAATTTAATGACCAGTGTATAAAATTCATTGTAAAGTGTGTAAACATACCTAAATAAACATAATGTTCTGTAGAATTCGTCTAAAATGTAAAATGAGTGCATCACCACTTCAGGTATGAAAACATACAGCTTCAGTTTCTACAATGTGATTACCATTTTCAGACTTCTTTTTTCTTTATAACCTAATTTGTCCATGCTCATCATTCATAGTTTGAGTAAACAATAGTATAATATATGTAGAAAAATCTCAGAAACTAAAGTGAAGACAAATCATATTGTATTTCGTACACTTAAGTAAAATCCTTTGGTTATTTTGCTTAAAAGCAAGAAATACAGTTTTGGCTCTACAGACACTTATCTAGAGTGTTGGGACATTAAAGTGGCACAGAGTTTGATTCATGATTTTTCAAGTGGCTTTAGTTAAAGCCAAAATAACTTATTACCTAAGTTGAGTTCAAATCGCCTCTCAAAACTTGCATATTTCTCTCTAAAATTTTCTTCTTTTCAGTGATAATCGGAAAACGGCTCAATAGATTTTTAAAGGTCGTAATTCTTTGTCCAATTAATCTGTACATATATTAAATCACCTACTTAATACTATCAACCTTTGTCTTTGTGTCTGATATTATAGGTTTCCAAATAACGTTTGAGTCACTGGGGCGCGCCACTGTCCGATTTTCGATCACAAATAACGACTTTAACCCGTTTGTTGTCAATTTACTGAAATGATAAGGATAAAGATTCTGATTTTCTGAATAAATAAACACTTCTCCATAAAATAACACCATTTATGAAGTTTGACATATTTGACCCCAACAACATACTCTGTGCCCCTTTAATAACAATTGGTTGCTCGGTTTTCATCTATTGCTATTTTCGTTGGAGAACGATTTCCCAGAGTATCGATTAAGCTTGAAAATAGTACGTGTGTGTGTATATATAAAACCAGATGTCCCTGTGAAGTAGCAAACTATTAGTCTGAAACCCATTTTCTTTGATTAACAAGACATTACTTTGTATACTAAAAGTATTTCAAAGAAGTTCTTTTCTGCTACTCATTATCCACATTTCTTGCACGATAACGTGGTAATAGCAATCAAGATTAATGTAATTCGGCATCGACGGAACCGATTGCGTTTGATCTCATATATATTACTTTCATAACTTGACGTTTCGTTAGACATTAAAGCTTTGACATACTGTTATTAAATTCAAGCTTAAGATATCAAAGAATGACATCGTTGACCCAGAGAAGCCATGTTTTACGTCGATTTCAAGATTTCTATGGTTTTGCTTTCATATAGTGT
Source organism: Phorcus lineatus (assembly GCA_921293015.1). Classification (NCBI taxonomy): domain Eukaryota; kingdom Metazoa; phylum Mollusca; class Gastropoda; order Trochida; family Trochidae; genus Phorcus; species Phorcus lineatus. Next base: position 18,602,700 of record OV121089.1, read on the forward strand.
AAATGAAGCTATTTGACTTATCATGAAAAGAGCACGTGAATTATATAGAGTGAAGTATTCGAAGCCACGAGTAAAATACATAACAATTTACCACCATATGATATACTGGTTTGAAATTATTTCGTTTTTTAGTGTCCTATAGCTTTGTAAAAAAGTAAAGTTTCTGACCAATTCTTCGGATCCTTTTATAAAGCAACCTGAACACACGTTGTCTTCACTTCCATCCTTTGACATTGCACTTAAGTTCCCTTTGCGAATTCAGCTTTATCTCCTTCCAGGAAAACAGTCATTGAAAAATAATGATTTAAAACCATTCATCATGATGGGACATTAGTACAGAGTGAATTGAAGGAGAAATCAAAGCAGAATTGGGATTTTTAAAAATAGAGCTATTTGTTCTGTAGCCCAGAGGCTAACATATGTCTTTAATGGTCATAAAGGGTCACCATATGAGCTGCTACAGGATTATCAAATCCATTTACAAACATTCAGATTTCCGGAGTCAATTGTTCTTGAGAACAAGATGAAATAGTGAACAGTTTACGGACGGACGGATGGACGGATTGACGAACGCCGGACGTCATGCCATGCCGTTAGCCCATGGGGCCTTTCAGTCCAGATGAGCTTAAAATGATGAATGATAACCAACATATACAAAAACACAAAATCCATTTGCACAGTTGTATACATATACATCATAAAAAAACAGATTTTGAAAGCGGAATTTTTTGCTTCAATAGACACCGTTGTTATGACATTAATATTCTATTTATGAATACTAATCAAACAGGCAACATTCTTTAGTCTTCTGTAGAATGGTCTTATATATTATTTCTACAAATTAATAACATCCAGTTTGGTAATTTGCCTACACAGCAATGTTAAAGGCAAAGTAACATGCCTTTTATGTATATGAAACGAAATGGTCTATTACATTTTGCTATAAAGAGAATCTCCACCCAATATCTCAACTATATTGATAAAAGTTACAAACAACCGAGACTCGTCGAGGATATTTTTGCTTTTATCTATGAGTATTTATATATTTGTTATCAGAAGAGACAAGGGTGAGAATATACTTATCATCCAAAATCATTTTTCAGAATGCAGAATCCTAAGCCTCCAAGTGCGGTGATTCCATAGCATTGAGACATCGTCGTGTTTATGACGTCATAGCATTTGTGATGGCATTACTTGATGACGTAATCGACTGTGATGTCATGTACTGGACGTCTACGTCTACCTCAAATGATTTTATAGGTTTTCACAGTAAAATGGCTGCTAGAGTTAATTGCATTATACATGATAAATTCTTTTATTTTTGCTACTTTTCTATTTTTACGTTTACGGATAATCGGGTTGAGTACCGAGATGTTTGAGTCTCTGAAAGTAATACATTTGCCATGTTTAATGGAGAATATTTTGAGAAATAAAATTTTCAAAAACTTGCTACTGCCCCTTTAACTTTAACCTTAATTTTTCTATATCTGTTAGTGTAGGTTTGTAATTGTCATATCATGATATTGATATCTTTGATATAAGATGTGGGTGGGGAATCCAAATATTTAACCCAGAGTGATGAATCCTTCATACTGAATCTGAATTATCACAGCGGCTTGTAATATGCTTTAAAATAGACAAATCCATGGTAAGATGAACAAATACAAGTGTTTTCCGCTAAAAGGTTGTAAGTCAGACACTCTTGCAGAGTCATCAAGTGAATTTGGTTATAAACAAGTAGTTCATGTGACGTCAATTCCTCAAGTCTGAATACAGATTACGTGCTAAACTGAGTAAAGCAGTTATCGACTAAAGAGGTTCAGAGAGTTCAAACACAAATCCTCAATCTTGTTTCAGTCTGAACACGTCTCAGACGCTAATGGAGTCAAACTAGAAGATTTTAAAAGATGTGTTCACGTACAGTCCGAATTTAAAGGCACTACAGCACGTTTTTAAGAATTTTATTTCTTCAAATTTTGCTCAATAGATATAAGATATTTTCAAAATTATCACATACATGTTGTCAGACATCTCTTCACTAATTTGGACTTTTCATATTCGTAGAATTTATCAAGTTACAAGCGAACATTGCATGTAACCATTTCAGCTTGAACAACTTTTCATCATTTCAGCTAAGAATAGATTTCCAAGGCTTAACCGAACTTTGTTCAGTCGTTCAAGGTCTCTATTGATTAAGGAATATTTTTCTAGCGATTTGTTAAATTTGTGTTTCTTTTTCGTACATGTAAAATCAGTTTACATCCATTAGAAAACGTGATACAGTTTCATTGAAAGGCTTTCACCAATACAATTTTAAAAACTTGTAATTTAAGTTTAATGAATTTTTTTTCCTTTTTTGCACTTTAAATTTTTTTACAAATTACACTTAACTATCATGTCAAATGGTGTGAGTAATAGATAATTACAAACGCCTTTTTCTCAGGACCAGTTTCCAAAGAGAGTGATGCTAATATCATGTGAAGCAACAGCTGGAGCCTGAATACTTTTAGACACAAGTCTAATAGTTGTTATTGTAGTAACACGATTCAAGGGCCACTAAATTTGAGAACGAATTTCCGAGAGGTGATATTAGACGGGTAAAACTCGGTGTCATACACTATACTTGTGAAGTTATTGACTGTACCAAAATAGATGAGGTGATTCGGGGTTTAACGCTACTTGTATACATCACTTATAGGGCGGCTGCTAGCATTATTGCAGGGAGAAAGTCCGCAACCCCATTGTGGCCATGTATTGCATCGGCTGTTACTAGCGAAATACGTGTGGTATTTGTCTGAAATTCAGTGTGGCACCCTAACCTAAATGGTGTAAATCAGTTCTCTACTGCAGAAAAAAAGCTGCCGAATAGGCGGTATTCGAACCATGGACCCCGGTACCGTGTGAGGCACATTTAGTAATACCAAAATTGTCGATGCCAGGATACACATATAAACTTGTGAAATGGGCTTGACCTAGTATATATGCATTTCATACACTTTACTATTTTCAAGCAATTGTTATTATGGACATTAGGATCACTATCCTAATTCACATCAGTCAATATTTTAATAATAGTAGACGCATGTTCCCTTCCATGTTTGCTTGTGTTCTGCATGCAATGTAGTGTCAAGCTCTCTGGATCTTGAACGAAAGAAATCTATAGAAGCATATCTCAAATTTAGAACAACATTTTAAAGAGCCACTCCGTGATTTTCATAACATATTATTTACCTTTGATACGAATCTAAATGTCATATGTTGTGATATAAAATCAAAACATCTTAACTTTTCATGTCCAAAAGACATATATATGACAAATACTGGTTTTCCATGAAAATCTAAAAACAGCCTTATTAATGCACAGAGGTTTAGATATCACGTCCAATGTACATGGATACTAGTTATATAACCTAGCAAACACTATTAACTCCTAACTGGCCTCCTGGCTGTTTTAGATAAGTCTCCAAAATTACGTTTGACCATTTGACGCGCGCCACTGTCCGGTTTTCGATCAGAATTGCGACTTTCTACCTTCATATTGTCACTGTAAAAAACCAATAAGCTTTCAAATGTGTCGCGATCAAATGACACCATTGATTAAGTTTGGCATATATGACTCCAACAACTCACGGAGTGGCTCTTTAAGAGTCTAAATCCAATCGTTAATCAATTAGTTCGAATTCACATTTTGGTCTTCATGATGTCTATCGTAGGAGTATTCTTAGTAGATAGTACAATATCCGGTAAGGATGAAGCAGGCATTATTTCATTGAAACTTCATAGAAGTTGCATTAATGATAAAAACAATTTTTTTCGAACTTCGAAAAATGAAATTGTTTACCAGAAAATCTTGCCTTTCCTCATCTAGGTTACAAGTCAGCACGCAATTTAACCGTTTTGTAAATTCAAGGTTCAATATGAGAGAAATGATACAATCCGCATTTCCGTAAATGTCAAGGTTGTCACTATTAAGAGAGAAACGCTATAAAATACTATTTTAAGTGATCTTGATTTCTCTATTTCTTGATCAATTTGACATAGCTGAATATTTGAGACTAAAATAACCCTTCAAATAATGATGCTTTAAAGTCGAAGCAACCAAAATACTAATGAACGCGTGTTTTAGAAAATATTTCAACGTGACTGTAACAGACAAAGGAATTCGGCAATCAGAGTAATTGAAGGGACATTGGCATCCAGCGAGTGAGCTATAACTAGTGCTTGAGTGAGCTGAAGGTTAACTAACGTGTTTTCCACATTACTTCAGTTATTAACACGTGGATGAAAATTCAGTTTTGATGCAGTAATGTACGACTAAATTAGGGGTTAACGTGTTTTGCAGCGTTATTGCAGTCATTATTCAAGTGGATGAAAATTCCAAAAAAAGAGTGGACAGATAAGAGACAAATGACATGTTACTGTTTCTTCCGCTATGGAAAACAGAATAACTAGCCATTAATTCTGGTTATTTGAGAAAACAAACAGGCATTTGTTATCTTTACTTGTTTAAGAAACGATTATTCGATGTAGAATACATTTGACATGACCTAGTACACCCTTAGAGTTATACATGTATATGATACAGGCGATAGAATTAAAACAAATAAAGGTAATTACGATAAAGCCTTTTTCTGTAAGCATGTAAGATGTTGATGTTTTATTTGGTTCTAGTTTTGAAATAATGTCTCAAAACATTTTCACAACTTATTATACTGAAATCTGCAGGTCGAGATTGTACGACTGGTATGCTTTTAAAAGTATTTAATACCTGTTTAAAGGGGGTTAAATACAAGAAACAAGTTGTTATTAACAAAATAGAAAATTAAAACAACCCAGTTTAAAACCTTTTGGGCTTGTGTCAATTTTAGAATCACTCAAAAATGGTCTTTGTTTTCACCGCCGTCGAACTGGCCAGCTTGGGTGCCCCTACCTGGAGCATGTAAGGGATCTCTGAAGCACGCAAACGACCCCATTTGAATGAAAGTGACGAGTAATTTCATCACAGAAGAACGTATCATTTGCTTTTGACAACTAATTGTACTTGACTTTGCAGGTCCAGATGGTTTGAGTGTCATGCTTTTAAAGAGGGGAAGGTTCAACTTTAATCTCATTGAAATCATATCGAAACTTGTCCCTCATATCTCGATGCGTTTCTTGATATGACCATGTCTTCATAAGAGACGTGTCAGTCGGCCTTGACCGCTACACTGTGTCAGCAAATAAGCATCGAGCTCGAGGCTTGAAAGACATCGGCAACTCTTGAACTGACATACAAAACATAAAATCAAACCTATATATCTCGGGTTTTGTTTACCATCATGACAAAAACGCTCATGCTTGTTTGGAAATAAAGCCTTGTCAACGACCCGGAGGGATATTTACTATAGTGACAACATTTGCTTTTATTTGTTTTTTTTCTTTGTCTAAAACAGTTTTCATAAATTTGGGATGTATTAGTAGAGAAATTTACCAAACAAAACTACGACAAATTATTGAATAGGCCTACAACATATTATTGAATAGTCCTACAATTCAATTATATCATAGTTCGACATTCATTTTATCAATATATCTTTAGGGGTTAATTCCTACTTTAAATTTTAAAGTGCAACTCCCGGGTGATTTTGCTCCAAAATTTTCCGTCTATATACACTTTGCTTCGCAAGTACATCTAATAGACGTGAAAAACACATTCATTAGTTAAAAGTCATCAATATCACAAATACCTTAGCTATTCGGAAGAAGGATGTTTTTAGAAAATCGTAAAAGAAGTTGAAAACTCTAACGTTTACGTCGCTGTTTTGACGTGTCGGCCATCTTACTTTACGATAAACACCGGGAAAACCTCGATTTCGTCCTATGGAATGTGTGACGTCACCTGTGGAAAACAGATTGCCACTGTCGTATCTTTACACTGTCAGACAATGAAATAGCGCGGATTGTAGCAGCCATACCAGTCGACCAATTCATATAAAAATTGGCAAGATATCTCCTTATGAACTTCTGACGCAATAGTAAATGGGAAATAAAATTTAAATGACGATTAAGTTGAATAAATGTCCATTACATAACCCGGAAGTGAGTCTCCTCATATGTTGAACTCGAACGTCAAAACAGTACTAATTTCGGTCGAAAAGACATCGGGTAACGTACGTGTTTTTACAAATGCCCTCGCCAATGTAAGGACAATGATGATTCAAACAAACGTATGTTGTGTAACTGTATTTTTGTCGTTTAAAATGGCGAAATGCCGCTCGTTACGTAAGTCAACTTGCACGTACGTACAACGCAGCAAAATACACGAGTGTGAAATAATTCAATGTATTGTGGACAGATTCAAAATGAAATAACCAGCTGCATACTTTTTATTTATTATAAAATTGAAAATTATGATAACATTTTACGAATGCATACTGGTGGTTGAATCTAGCAATTTTTTTCAATTATTTGCTAATTTCACTAAATGATTAATTTGTGCATGGCCGATGTTCGATATGGAATTTTTATTGTAAGCTTTCCATGTTTTAAAATCCATGACCAGTCTTTATTTTTTTCTGACCAAACACAAAAATTATCAAATATTCTGAACCTTCATTCATTCTTTCGTCCATTTTTCATATTACCTTTGTTGGAATTGGAAATAAGCTGATCAATCGCCCTTCACCTATTCACTAGGAATTAGGATAAAAAAAGATTAAAATAAGTCTATCAAAATATATGATATTACAAACAATGTATTGACAACAGAACTATACAGTGAAATAATGTTCCAAAAATTGGTGCAATTAAGTTTTCTTTCTTTTTTGGTGTCGCAACAAAAATAGATTAATTATTATATAAAGTTTACAAATAATAAATAAGAATGCTCAAGCACAGTGTATTGTTTGTGATGTTATTTACTTGCATATTAACAGCACACAAAATTCCCTTGTTTGCTTTAATTGCTATTTTTCTTCTAAATATTAACTTTAACTAAGCATTGCCTTATACAATAAAATAAACTGCTATGGATGCTGAATAAATTCATGCATCTGTAACCAAGATATTTAACTAATGATATTGCATATTCAATAAAAAAAAAATACAATTTTTGTTGAGTCATCTAAAGACATCTTCTGTGTACAAAAAAGCGTTTTTGTTTCCAGACACTCCACCCCAAATATCATAAACTGTCATCATTCTGTCACAGCATTAAAATATTGCTCAAGTGAATACTGTTTTGACAATTTAATAAAATATAGATTATAAATGCATGTGATAAGATTCATATTACAAAATTAGAATAAACCATATATTTGTGTATGTCAGTCTTAATGTTATGTTATTCGAAATTAAGGGGGGGGGGGGGGGAATGCATTGAGATGATTGACTTAATTTTGAAAGTCAAGTTTGGCACACATAATAATTGGGCTTTACATAATTTCCAAGCTTTGCAAAAAATTATATTTAATTTCCTGATTATGGAGAATAATTTAAGCAATGTTTGATATTGAATCTGATTGAATAAATTAAATTTTATAAATCCCTTCTGTTTGAATAATAATAAAATTTATTTGATTCATTTTATTTTGGCTTGTATTTATAGTTCATTTACAAAAAATGTTGAAATAATTAAAGTATATATCATTTTGAAATTTAGAGTTGAAAGACTAAAATCTAAATGGTGTCATCTGGTAATTTTTCACCCTTTAGAAAATTCTAATATCAACAACAAATTATCTTTGTTCATATCATAGATATGATTTTGTAATTTACTCAAAATCCCCAGTACAACAAATTTAACTTCACCGATTGTTCAAATGTTTTTTTCATACACATGTACTGATGTAGATTGAGGCCGCCTTTCTAAAGTCACGGCAGCGAAATATAAACAAAACTCGGCGAATGACGAGAGCTGCGTTCGAGAGACTTACGATGACAAATCAGCTGTTTCTTTGAGGCTGAAAAACGAAGTGATATTGATACATTCGACAGTAAACTGACGAAGAAAAATCTTTTAGGAAAATTATAACAAGGAGTCACTCACCGGTGTTTTTAATTGGGTGCATTACCCGTGTAGACACAGTATAAAGCAGTGGTTTGAGACTGCGAATTTATCATATGAATTGTTTCCATAATAACGTATAAAAGTCATCAAAAGGCTTTTTCCTTTTTTCTTGATTTTCGTACAGCACTTATATTTTAAAAAAATCACCCTAAAACGTTCTGAGTTTTCAATAGCTACGAGAACACGATCACCTAATTATGAAATGTGGTGTTGTTTACATTTGTTATGGCGGCTACGTCGCGTGTGTTTTCCACAGTTGACGTCACATCCGGTTGATTTCACGGAACAACACGATCGGGAAGGCAATTTACTATCCTTTTTTCAATCGAAATTAATTACATAATCAAGTTATATAAACTTGTTAAAACCTGACGTAAAATCAATTCAAGAAGGATATATTATGAAAACATGCACATAAGTGTACAATTTGGCTTGGTTAAATAAGGTGATTTTACCCGGGAGCCCCACTTTAAACAAAGAAATACTCTGAATGGGGCGATGAAAATATTAACTGTAGCACAAACAAAAACATTTGCAGTTAATATGATAAATGATATACAGTTACATAACTAGAACTCGGAAAGTGTGACGCCCTATAAATAGACTAAATAAACAAGTTTCATCGATGAGTAAGTGAAATAGTCCAAGATTAGACTCTTTAGTGGCATGTTCTTTTCTCTTTAACGGAGGACAAGGGAAGTTTGAAAGTCTAAGATTTCCTTGTAATTCTTTTTCAATCACAATAAAAACGAATGTAACCACCAAAGTTAGATGGCATCTTGTATGCAGACTTCGGAAAAAATAGAACTTTTTACTTTCTTCAGGTTCTGAAGTTGATTTATATTGTCTAAGACATTAAAGATCGAAAAGTCCTAAGACATAAAATCTGATTGATTACTTTTTCAAGAGAATGGTTTGGTAAAAAAGATGATGATATATTGTAATTGATCGGTAGGCTAACGTTCTGTTTGTGCGATTGCTATAAATTTTTTATCATTAAAGTTTCTTGAAGTTTTGGTAAGAATAAAACATTGACTCTTTCATAACCTTGACATGTATAATAGAGAGAAATAAATCTGCTGAATAAGAAATGTTTTGATTTCATTGGAAAACTGAATTAGTAGGATAAATAGATGTGTTCAATCAAACATTATTAAAGGAGGTAATAGAAAAGGTTAGTTAAGAAAATACAATATATATGAAATGCGGCCTTGAGGCACTGTAGAGCGTTTTGAGGGGTATAGAGGAAAAGTAAAACCAATATTGCAAATTGCAAGTCGATCTTTTCTGATCTATACAAGAGTCATCAGATGATGACATATCCCACCTGTCCCTAATAAATTGAACATATACCTTTTTAATAATAAAATTAAGATTTAAATTAAAACCATTGAGTACAGATTCAGAACAATTTTTATCACTTTTTTGTTTCATCTTTTTTTAATACAAAGTCAGCATACAAGGAAAATTGACACATGAGTATTGGTAATACTTATGCAAGGTGGTCTTCCAGTAGAACAGCTTTATAAAAATCAACTAGCTGATTACACAAAGTCAACATACCAGGATTCGTAGCAGGAATATTGATGATACACAACAATTGTATATTCCAAAGTGTACAGATATTGGCCAGCTAGATATATTCACTAAAACGCATATGACATACATGTAAAGACCAAAATTAAAAAAATATATGTTAAACTATAATTCATGTTTATCTAAAGTGTAATTATTTTCGATATCATTTCTGATATTATTTGTTAATCTTGATTTGAAAATAATGTATTTTATGATGACTATGATACGATTTCACACATAGTTTCTTTTTCCCGGGTATTCTAATAATATTTTCTTCATATTAAAGTGGAATAGAGTGCCCGTTTTATGTTGAATTTAATTTGTCAATTTTTTCCAAATTGAAAATTTCACACCCGTAAAAGAAACACGTAATTGTTTTGACTTTTTTTATACAGAAAGTGTTTGATTCAATCAAGTCAATTTTAAAAAGCATATTATTGGTCGTTAGGCACCTATGAATAATACTATATTGAAACCAATGGTGCTTAGCATTAACAAGCGCCCTGAATGGAATTTTAAGGATATAGCTCCAATCACTTTCAGTTCAGCATTCGTTTGATTCTAAGTTCCATTTGCCTTTATATTTGATGTTATGACTTTGGGTTGTTCAGAAAGATACGATCTGCAGGTTTTTAGTTCAACTCCAGAAAAGAAAGCAATACAAGTAGAGAGTCAAAGTTCTTGCTTCCTTAGAAATGAAAACTGACTTTCTGAAAATAGTAAGGGGAATAACTTCAGTGACTGGGTAAAAAACATGAATATTTTCGGAAATTTATGATGCGCGGCTATTGACTTCAGCTCCGGAAACAAATCTCTGAATCCGAATTCATCTCACATCCATTGAAACGAAACTAAAAGTAAGTTCCACTCCAGGTGATGGTAATGTACATGCAAACTTTCAGAAAGGACTGATGAGAGGATTTGGAGTTTTGCTCCAGAATAAAGCTTTTACTCTATTATTCTAGTTCAATACTCGTCCATAGAAACTAAAAAGTGAAATATCAAAAGGCACAACTATAGTAGGTTGGTAATACACATGCACAGTTTCACAAACGATCTGATGGATCGTTTAAGAGTCCTGCTACGGACGGACAGGTCACAATCTATGATTTGACAACTATTCTCCAACATGTGGATGCCTACACAAACAAAAACCTAAATAAACTAGACAATTCTCATTTTATAATGCAAGATATACTACAAACAAGCAAATTCCCAGATTGTGATCATTCCCAGTGTGTCCAGGTCTCACAATCTGCAGATTGTTTAAACAATCTAGGAATAAAAAAAATTCCTAGATTGTTCGAACAATCTGCAGATTGTGAGCGAACAATCTGCAGATTGGGATCATTCCCAGATTGCACAGAACATTAACACATACAGTTTTCACTTGATATGCAATAATTATTTTATAACTACTGATTATCGGGTTGAGATGTTTCAGCCCTAAACACGATAGGCTTAAACTAAAATAATTACAATACATCTGCGTGAACAGATAAAAGCAATAGCTATAATAAATCAAACACGATTTCAGCTGTGTTATCAGCTTAAACGGTAGGGATAGATGCCAATGCTGTTCACATTCCTAGTTTTAAAACATCAATAATTCGATATTTGTGCACAAGTGATACTAGATGTTTCATATCCAATACTGACCTTGACCGATTAAGCCTTTTTCCTACTGATTGAGGTATATTGTGAAGAATAATGAGAATTTCATTGCATCGATAGAAAGGTACAATGGGTGCACCTGACCTAAGACCTAAGAAGCCAATTTGAGCGTCAAAATTACGTGCTATAGTGCCTTTGCTCTCGAACCATTGTTACAGAGAAGTCAACCACCTCGAGATACTTGTGTTTGATGTTGCCGTTCGCCCGTGGATGTTAGCTTATCAAGCCCCGGAACATCGAACGATGATTTGTAATATTTGAAGCGAGGTTAACGACCTGATGATACTTGAGTTCGGCATTGAATCACCTCTAATCAGTAAATAGCGTGATAAGGTAATGGCTGAAGCATGTTCCTCGGTTTGATTGTGGCTTATTTGATTGGAAAAGACGACATAGATAGACCCGAACTGATGTGACTGTTTATATAAGTTATGTATTTGACAATGATAAAAATATTCATGCAATTGAATAGAGCTTGTAAAATACATTTAGCAGTCACTCTCTTTATAGGCGCCTAATGTTTCCTCTTGTATTGAATGTTTTGAAACTGATGTTTCTGCTTGTTTGATCAAATGAGACTACATCATCGGTTACCCAGGGATGAGTTTTCTGGTACTCGCTTTTTCACTTCCTCGGACTTTTTATCAGGACAATTTTTTCTTGGATTACATGAACTATGATGACGTTGACTGTTATAAAAAGGATGCTACCGCTTGCACAGGGGCGTGTGTTGCTTAGAAATAGTTTAGAAAGATATTTACATATAGACACTACCCTTCGTGTATCGCTTAAAAATAGCTTAGAAAGACATATTTACATATAGACCCTACCCTTGTGTGTTTCTATCTTTATCATATGCACAAATTAAATCTCCTTTTTGATTATCCAACTGTTCATAAACACACGTACAAGCCAAATGGGAAATATTTCAAGGAGAGAGAATATTTTTTATATCAAGGCACATACAGTAATATTTTCAAAAATTTAAATGACCCAGTGAAATCAGTGAAAATGGAAGTAAATATAACAATTGTTTTAAATTTTAATTTTTTTTTTGACGACATGATATTTAAATGGTACACATCAAAATACCTGGTTTTTGACTGCAAAAAGTAAAGTTTGTTGAGAGAAACATTTACTACCGCGATACAACGAGGTCGCAGGCTACTACATTTCGAGTGTTAATATATCGAGATATGTTCAAATTTTTATCGGTTAATTTATGTAAAATTTAATAAATGTTTCGGTTCAACGGGTATTCGATAAATTTTTTGCAAGCAAAAATGATAAAACAGTTGTACGATGACAGGAGATAAAGTCTTGCCGGGCGTTGTGCATCGAGTCGGTGCTTCAAATCATGGTCAATTTTATCGAGCTTGATTAGTTTCCTGAAGCATTTTAAGAATTAATTCTTTGACAGGCCGCTGTCTGCTATAGCGTTATAGCACAATAATAACGCAAATTTACTATAATCATTAATGAAGTTGAATATATTGTTCAACGCTTTGCATGCGGCACTTTCTCTTTACAAATCTTTCATTCGACGGACTGCGACATGGGCGAGTCCCCGGATGTAGCTTTTGCTAGGAGCTTTCTGATTGGATTATCTAATTCCTTTGCAGTGAGCTAGAGAGCTAGCACATGAAAGTCTTGTGTCGACAGCAAGGGTTAACTTGGACAGTTCGAGACTGGGAATAGGTACGTTTTCCGTAGGAAGATGGTTTTGGCAGGAACAGTGCTAGAAATAATTTCTATACAGTGAAAGAGATATTTGTCAAATAAAGAGACACACAAATTGAAAATATTGGAATAATTAGGGATATATACCTGACACATCACCTTATTCCTACACGAATATTTGATAATGTAATCTTTGAATTACATTTTATTTCAGCTATCGGAAACAGGCGAGCAAGCCATTAGTTCTGATTATTTGAGAAAGCAATCATGTAAGCTATTTGTCTTTATAAGTTTTATATGCGATAATTCTATTTTAGAATACTTTTGATGTGACCTAGGACATACTTAAAGTTATATAAGATAAAGTTAATAGAAGTAAATAAAGGTAATTATTTCAATACATTTTTCTATTAGCATGTTAGATGATTTCTTCTGTTCTACTTCTTGTCTCTTAACATCTTAAATCAAAGTTTAACTGTACGTATTTGGTGAAAAAATACACTTATATAATGGTACCACCCACGATAAATGGGCCTACATACTTCCCTTTGAAAAATATAAGGGGCGCAGTCATATGTTATCTATTTACCAAAACCGGTCCTAATAACAACAAAAACATCTTTTCCATCCCTCAATACATTTATAATCTCAATCTTCTTGTTTAAAAGGTTTGCAATGCCAACTTCTTTTCCACCTGATCAAACGGGTCACTTTCAATGGGCGCGGCAATTTTGATTATATCGCAAATGACACGGCGTCGCCGATTGGGCATAGTAAGGGAGGTAACTGATTATCTAAAAATCGCTAGAGAGGGCGCTGGTAGCTAGCACAGGAAAGTCTTGTGTCGCCAGAAAGGATTAACTTGGACAGTTCGAGACTGGGAATAGTTAAGCTTTGCGTAGGAAGATGGCCAAAACAAGAGTTGTATTAGTTCTCATTCGACAATTAACTGTTATCCTTGAGTAACGTCAGAAAAGCAAATAGTCAAACAATCAACAAAAGGTGTTAAGATGTTGCTATTAATGGTCCTTTGATAAGAGGGTTTTGACGACTTTTTAAAATTTGATAGGGACATGTGGAATGTCTTTGTTAATGAGTGTTGTAGAAAGCGTTTGATTCACTCAGTATGGGCGGAAATTTAATTTAAAAACGATATTTGATTTGCAATGAATTATTGTTTTGCTCTGCTTTATTGCATACGTCAAATCACCCGTATTTCGGTCTCATGCCTGTTTAGAATATAGAAATAGGGAACACTGTTCTTTATTGCAAATGAATGATGGTGAAGATGAATCTGTATTCAACTGCATTACTTCTTGCTTGGTGTCAAAATCCCAGTGATGAACTCTCGTTTCATCCCCTGTAACCAGACGGGCATGACATTTTGGATCAGCATTTTATACAATAATAGAGCTCACGACTGGATTCAACTCTCTAGTGTCAATTTTGTGCATTTAAGTTTCGTGGCACCAATCTTGCAGACACTTTTGACATGTGCAAGTGCTCATGAATTATGGTGCGAACACTTTCATGAGAAATTCCACACCCTGAAGATAACTCGTCCACCTTTATTCTACGATCGGACTTACTTAAGGCTTGAACCCATGCAACCATTTCATCTGTAATGGCTGCAAAAGGCCTTCCTGACCGTTGGTCATCTTCCAATTTTGTAACAGTAGAATATTTAGGGGCTTCTTACCCATAAACAGTGGTCATCCATTAATGTATTTCGGTCGCATGCATCACTTCTTTCGTAAGAAACTTGATAACCGCATGATGTCACTTTCAATGATTACAGGTGTGTACCTGTGTTCATTTTTTGATTATGTGTGTAAACTGTCGTCAATTGCGAATCTCAGTAATGACATCAACGAGGATTTCTTCATGGGTGTAACAATACTAACTAACATGAACTTGTTGACTTCCCCTCGTATTTAATTAACCAATTACCTGATTAAATAAATATTTCTCAAGAGTTCTGAAACATCAATCGCTCATCAAGTAGGCACGAAAGTACTAATAATCCAGAATTTAGAAAATATTACAGACATATGAATTCTCCTGAACATTCTTGAACAGTGAGTCTATAAACATTCTACTTTGTAACTAAACCCTCCTTATTTGAAATTTGATTTCCATTTTTTAAACTTAAAACGTTTAAGTCCTTAAACTTAAAAAATTAAACAATGCTTTTGATATACACTCAGGGGCAAAAGAAAAAATACCAAGGTAATTCCATGATGTGAGGGAAAAAAGGAAAGAAGCGCCTTGAATGACATTTGTTATTTAAAGAAAAATCTTTAAGAAAAGCATATATTAGTGTTACGTAATTAAAGTGTTATCTTACAAGTTGATAGGTGGAACTTTTCTGGTACGGATTTGTCTCTCAAATTGGTCTTATAGGTGCTCAATAGGTTAGAGGCCAGGGAACGTGCTGGCCACCGCGTAATATTCACATTGTTTGCGTTCAGAAAATCTCTGACTTGTTGTGCTGTGTGACATTCTCTTGCTGGAAGCGGGTTCTGGGGTTCTGCTGCACGTGTGGAACGACAACTGGTCGTAGAACCTGATCAATGTACCCTTGTCCATTCAAATTGCGCTCAATGATGACAAGTTCAGTCTTCCATCACCAATGATCACAGCCCACACCATAACGCTGCCACCGCCGAAAGACTCCACTTCCTGGATACAAGAAGATGCTGTACGTCCACCTGTGCGTCGTTGTACACGCAAACTGCCGTCGCGCCTGTTGAGGGGAAACCTGCCCTGCGTTGAATTTGACGTCGATGTTAACGGCTCAGTGCTAGGCCACGGAAAGGTCTAAACGCACATGTATATCATGCAGACGAAGTCTCCTGGATACTGTTCTTCGACTGATGCAGTGACCAAGTGCAGTGTCTGCTGATGACGTCACAGTCAAGACCCTGTTACGCAGATGTAAAACACGCAAGTATTGGTCTTCAGCAAGGGTCTCAGTCTGTCCACTATTCTACCTGTCTGCCGATGACGTGTCATCAACCTGGTGATGGTGAGTCGGCTACAGTTGAAAATTTGGGCAACGTGGTCATGGGTTGCGCTGAGCTGGATCATTCCCAGGAACCGTTCTCTCTGTTCTTGTGATAATATGGGCATGGTCGTTGACGTTTTTGTAACAATGAGATACTGTTGAACATTTCCAAGTTCTTTTATACTTAAGATACCGCATGTGTTTTAGTTTGCACGTGCTGGTAAAAATACTGATTAAATGCAATTTCCCATGATTTTCCATCTCAAAACGCACGCTTTTTTCACAGGTACACGTTCGTTGCCTAAGTCCATGATAGTCACTATTAGACCTGTGTAAGTCCATGATAGTCACTATTAGACCTGTGTAAGTCCATGAAAGTCACTAATTTAGACTTGTTTATCGCGTGTCTGTGCGACCTCTGTATGACAACTTGGGAATCGTACGGAGATCGTTCAAATGCGGGCCAATTATAGTAGCCCACCTCAACCAACGGTGTGAGTAATGTGCGTTAACGTACTCCCTCCCCGCTCTTGCCACGCCCGTTTTAACAAAAAAATGGCAGAGGCCGTCACAAAAAGGTACAGCAAAAATAATGAACAGTAGGTGGTAACCAGGGATTAAATGAATTTTTGCAAAAAGGGTTCCCAATTATATGTGACGATGAGCAACTTAACTATTGCACCTGATGATCATGACGCTCAGGCATTAACTCTCAGTGGAACTATTTCAGAGGGCTTCAAGTACGAACAGTGTAAGAGATTTGAGGTTTCAAAAAAGTAATGTTACCATCACACCTACCTGTATCCAGAAAAAGCACAAAAGAAGAAAAAAAGGAAATACTCTGCGTGACTACGAGACACCAAAAACCAGGCAACCGGAAGGAAATGGAGTGACAATTACGAGATTAGAAATAGAAGACTGATGGGAAGGAATTGTCATCCTTGAAAATTAGTGAGACATACAATGACAAATCAGACAATGTTCTTCTCTTATGATGCACTGCTAATTGCACTACCCTGAATATATTTTGCATTTAAAGAGGTATGAACTTTGGAGCTTAATATGCTGGTTAAGTAATGACTCCTTAGCAGTTCCGTCATTAAATTTGTAACAGAACTGATGTAAAACTATTCAGATGAGAAAAGCGCTATTTTTCCTTCTCATGATGACATAGCTTAACCAGCAGTGATTCTGATTTAAATTTTTACAGTCAGTGCTGAGATCACACTAACCTGTATCCTCAAATAGTAAAAAATGTGTGCCAGGAAGAACACGAGGGATTTATTACGTGGGAGCAAACTAGACCATCGGAAGAAAATGGAGTGACAGTACGAAAATCTGAAATAGAAGCAAAAATAACTGTCATCCGTGAAAGAGATATCTGATACAGGAAAGATAATTTAAGGAAAAAACAATTGTTCTAATCATTGAATTGAACTTTGAACTGCAAATTCATCTCCATGAAAGGTTCTGTTGTGAGACCATGTGCGTATTTTGTATTTTAAAAGTGAACTTGAGAACTAGCATGATTAATGTTTTTTATGTTTATTCATGCTAGTTCATATTCTTAAAACTAAACGTTCTGTTTGGGGGTTTAAAAGATAAAGGTTTATTGATAATAAAAGCAATAATATCAGTGTTAATATTTTTCATATGACGTCAAAGGGACACTTTATTCAAATATCTCATTAATCGACCCTATTATCTATCTTTGTCTCCTTAAGATAAATTTCTTGTGACTTTGAGGCTTCTTGCTACGGAAAAATGCAGCGTTGTAACGCTGATATGCATCTTTCACAACCCTCAGCTCGTGTTTCTAATTTTCCAATGTAGTCGGTTTTATTGTTGCAGCATATGTACAAATCATAGCACCCCACGTTCCTTAATCAAAACACTTCTACTCATCCCGTGTTCTTCATTACTTCAATAACATCCTTTTCTTAACTTGAGAATGCTATTTCCAGCTTTAACTTTCTATATTCCAAGCAACCTCTTCAAATCCAGAGATTGGCTTGATTGGAACTGGCAGAACCTGTATCTTTGATCAAGTGTCGTAAGTCAAGCTCGGTCATGGTGTCTGGTCTGTAAATCAAAGTAATGAAAATATAATATTGTGTTGAATGAAAATTGCACTAAAAATGGTAATAAAGTAATCGAATTTTCTCCATGTCACAGTACAAAATAATGTATCTACACATACACTTGCACATTAAATACGCTAGTGGGATGTTAAGCACTCATTATGACGTTACTAAAGTTTGCATTTGTGAGGTCACTACGTTAGTTTCATCTGATTCAGATTTATCATTGTGTATTTTGTTTTATAAAAGTGGGCTAATTATCAAAAATAATACTTACCTTACTTCTATGTTGTACCTTTTACAAAACATAGTTATAAAACTGGCTTTTACTCATCTGATGTTTTATCATGAACATGTTTATTCATTTGCAATCAATTAATTAACTATATATATACTGTAACACCTGCTGTCTTACGAAGATCGTGTCAATCTTGGCACAGATGTCTGCCAACTTCTTTTTTTTATAGGCTGTCATCCCTGGTACAAATTTTCCGAAAATTATTCTGCTCTCTTAAGCGAGTTTGGAGCAAATTTTGCTTCTCGATCCAATTTGATTTTCTCGAAATTTTCGAAGGTGGCTATGAAAATGACCTTTTTCTATCAAATGATGTGGAAAGTTCCTTAACTTAAATTAGACATGGACGCCAGTGCGTACGATCTCATCAACCTTTTCTGAAACATTTCTTAGGTTTGTTTTAACATATCGTTGATGGTTAAGAAAACCTAAGAATTTATCTCAAATTTAAATTCATATTTTATATTTTATGAGAACACTACATGTAAGAAAGTTTTGTGTTTTGTGCTATATGCTTCGGAGAACTCTTTTTATTGTGTTTAAGTAGTATAGCAAATGCAGCAAGGAATTCAGTCTTTCTTTCAAATATCTTAATGTAGGAAGTAGAGATGGATCAGACTCTTTAACCAGTTCCCAAACATTGATTTAAGTATTTCACGAGATCCTTGCTGTCTTCTTCAAAGTCATCCTTGTCTAAAACTAGAGAACTTTGTCTGCTTTGAAGTATGTCTTTTCCAGCAGACCGACCCCTGGGAATCACTACGCGTGACTACATCAGACCGATCTAGACCAGCAAACGGATGAACAGTGACAGCATTTAAGCCTGATATAGAAGAAGACGAGGATGTGGGAAATGAATTACCTTGAAAGTGATAAATATACGACGAAATCGTATGTATTTATACATCCTTGTATGGACTGTAAAATATATAGATAGTATTATATGGGTATTTTCATATCACATTCTGTATCAGCCCGAGACCCCAATATCAGCCTGAGAGCTTTAGCTCGAGGGCTGATATTGGTCGAGGGCTGATACAGGATGTGATATGAAAATACCCATATCATACTATTTTTATCATATATACTTACAAAACCAAAAAATAAAAGTAGCTATAAAAAGATTAAACTTTAATTAATAACATTAACATGAGTGTCTTGTCACCTGTCGTCTTCCTTACAGTGTTAGGGTTTCTCATTCTCTTTACAAATGCTTCTGTGTCCATGCCATTAGCTTCTATGCTCACTTGGTTTTCGTTTTCTTCGTCAACTGCCGCTTCCATGATCGTATCAAGCTGAAATATCCGATCAGCAAGAGACTGCAGCGTTCTTTCCGCGATATCGGCCATGTTTTAACGTCAGCTGTACAAAGGGAGACAACTCTAAATATCTCGCGACTTCGATCTTTTTTTCCCGTTCGTTGCCCAGGGTTCCAGGTTCAAGTCTCTTGACGACGGGCTGATACAGGTTTTTGCCCTTGACGACGGGCTGATACAGGTTATCTGCCCTGCGGGCTGATACAGGGTGCTTGACGGAGGGTCTATCGTACATTCAAAATCTCTGTATTTATAAGCAAGTATATGATAAATCATAGATATCAAATACTTTTACACATCAGATAATATAATAAAAGGTCAGAGGTATCAATGTTCGATTGAAGATGCACTGCGAATTGCAACACTTAATAAAACAATTTTTTATTGATTCCATAGTTTGATACAAATATTACATTATATAATATCATAATATTCATATAAAGTAAACGTGTAAATAACATTTAATAAACTTACATGTATATTGGTGAACTTAAAGGGAGAGTAGCATATGTTTTCTCTAGCTGAGAAAAGCAATCTCACGAAAATGAAAATTAATTTTTCCAACAGCAAGACACAGATTTTTAATCTGAAGAAGAAGGTTTTAAAAAAACGTATCGTGATCGATGAAACTGAAAATCCAATTCCCTACCGCAAATGATTAAAAGATTTTTCCTCAAAGAGGCCGCTAGTGGTTTTCTTACTTGATTATTTCCTCTACGACTACGGACGATCGGGTTGAGTTATAAGATGTTTGACCCTCAGGAGATGATACCTTTGGTATAAACAATGTTTATTGGAGAACTTTTCAGGAAGTAAGTTTTTTAAAATCAAGTTGCTAGTGCCCCTGTAAACTATATCATGTTCCATCTGTATAGTGAGTGTGTATAGGTTTTACGTGTTTTGAACAATATTTCAGTTATTAAACACGTCAATGACGAGCATAAGAATGAGAGTGGACGGTCAGAGAGAAAGGGATCGAAATGATGAGGAGAAAGGACGGATATAACGGTACATAGTTAGAAAGAAAGCTTTAAAGATTTTGATAATTTTGCATGTATATATTCCTGTCTGATATCCTGTATTGTTTTGAAGAAATGCATTGTATGTTGTCAATTTATACTTACAGATTGTGAAGAAACATTTAAAGGGACAGTAGCAATGTTTTGGGGAATCTTATTCCTTCAAATTGATTTAAATAAATATATGTTAATGCCAAAATCATTATCTTTAGAGGATCAAACGTCTCACCATTGAACCCGATTATCCGTCTAATTGTCTCAGCTAGGGCAATAGATTCGCGTGGCTATCTCATTTTTGTACGTTCGTTCAAGGACTTTAGTCCTTTAAAATATCTAACATTGTTGCGATTGTTAATGAGTCTTCCTTTTCGTTAAATCATTTTATTTCCATATAAAAACGTACTAAAGTGCCTTAAGCTTTAAATGGATTTCATCGATACTATCTAACGAACTTCAGTAAAAAGTCTTACTGTTATAAATTTCTTTCAATTTTCTAACTTTTCAACATCTACTCAACTATACAAAACTATCATTTCAATACTACAAATGACAAACGGATTAGAGAAATAGATTCGAATAGCTTAACCGAACATGTTACAATGATAACAAAATTTGTCTTTGCAATCGGTGACTTTTACTTTCGTTTTTCTGAGATCACCTGGCTACTTTAAAATCACTTGCTGCTAGTGCAGACAGTACATATAGATTAAAAGAAAGCGGAAGTAAGGAAATTGACAGTTATTCTCGGACTTTAATAAGCACCATATGAAAAAATGATCTTGTTGCATAACAATACTTGACCGATCGATAGTGATTGGAATACAATAAGAACAAACGCATTACGAAGACACTTCCAACTTCCAAGCCTCAAACATTCAGAGGCTTAAGCTCATGAATAGAGGGTTTGATATGAGTGATCATAACATACCACTTTTACGATACAAGAACCTAAACATTTATATTTCCCGATAGAGTGTGAACTTATTCTATGATTATTCTTGTAGGTTATATGTAAGAAAGTATATTTCAATTCTATTTAAGGAGGATATTTTTAATGTCCATCCGTTTTTGTCCTAATTAAAATTTAACTTTACCATTGCTTTTAACCTTTCATTTTCGATTGACATTAATTTGTTTTAAATCTTTGTTTTGAAATATACATACATACATATTCATAATGAAGTCCGATTATGTCTTTCATTGTTTGACTCAAACAGTTTTTCAATCACTTAAACTTAGAATTTTGGTTCCTTTAAGAAGGGATTGTTTACTTTAGCATATGTATGTTTGTCTTGATTTGAATTAATATGTAGTTATTAAAATACATTTTTCTACTTTTGCAATGATCATTTAAAGCACTATGCGTCTGAACCAAAATGTCAGTTTAGTCGCCTTTGCCTCGTTGCATTAAACCTAACGCCAGTGTAATATATACCTCGGCTTCGCCTCTGTGAATATCACGTGTCCAAGGTCGATAAATCATTGGAGCAACCTCACTTGAAGTCAATAATTGTTTTATTATATGAAATAGGTCTTAAACTACCATTCTTCTGCTATTTCCGGTTGACCGGGATTTTCGAAATCTATTCACCGGAGGTGTTTGGATTGTTATATCAACCTCTCGCGATCCACACAGGTTGACATCACTTGACGTCATTGCTGTCATGTGACCAAGTTGGCCAATCAGAAAGACGGAAATAATCCATTCATATTATAAATACCTTCATCACTTTTGGCGAACTAATATAACTTATATCAAAAATAGCGAAGTGACTTTACAAAAGTAGGTTTTGCCACGTTTCGAGTTTCTTGGACATCTATGTCCAAAAATGTACATGTGGTAAGATTCAAAAGCATATGTGACCTGATGTTTAGATATGAAAGGTATAAACCATCCTGTCAGTCAAACGACACCATTTCTCAATGCATCTATAGGTAGTTACTGTTAGATACAATAATAAAATAAACAAATAAATAAAAATAAATAAATACAAGAAGGTTTAATTTTGATAATGCATTTCAAAGTATCAAGTTTGAAATGTGTTTATTTCACTGGTTTTGCAAAACATCCAAGTCTTCGTGTTCTTTGATTTTACATGTCGTTTTGCGACAGGTTAATACGTCTAGAACTTAAGAATAGAATGATGTAAATAATACGTTCAATGAGTCATTTCTTTGCTTATGTCAGACAGTCTTTTTTGTGGTTTTCTTTGTGGACATTATTGTGTTTTCGATGACTTTGTCAAAGATCTAGACTGCCCACAGATAGAAAATCAACCTGATGATGTAAGCATTGAGAAACAGATCATTCTGGAAATCCAGACTGAGTAGGCGCATATTATAAGATGGGTTTTTTCTGCGGTAAACCTATCATCCCAATTCATTTCATAAATGTGTATAATTACAGTTGTCCATTGCAATATTATACGATTATTATTTAAGCATCTTTATGAAGGCTAACAATTTGATGGATCACTCTTTTACTTCTAGGAATGACTCTTGTTAGATTTCGCAAATACATCCTTACATCCTTTCCTGTTTTATTGATATTTTTGCCATAAAAAGAAGCCGTGATTAATCAGGACAGTCTGACCTGCCGGTTACATAAAAACTACTGAGAAAAATCCTTTTTCTTTTCAACTTTAACGACATGTTATGTCAACTGATGTTCTATGTGTTTCTCTAAAATGATTGTTTTACAAATTTACTCTTTGGGTACGCATCGATTGTCATGAGTTATGCGCCCCTTGTTCTGTGACGTCATAGCATGGCAACGTCATAAAAACCCCATGATGATCACTGAATAGTGTGAAACCGGTCAGGGATTCAAATCATTTCCCGACTTTTGTTTTTTTTATCTATATATATGAAAAGTTGAATTGGTTCAAACGCAAGGTCACATATAGATTAAATATAACATACTTCACATAGTCGTTTGCAGAATCATTTAATCCGATACTAGTATTTCGTCAATAGTATTGACTCATCAGGGATGAAACGATATGATCGTTAACATCGAATAACAAGCGTTTTTATAACAAAATATACGTACAATGTACGAGGATATACTGTAAATTATGCTAATCAGGTGACATCATGGATGTTCAGACCTGTTTGGTGTTGTTTCCAATGATTTTGCAGTGTCTGTGAATTTTTCGTCAAACATTACAGTAGCTTAGAAACCTTTTAAAAGCAATTCCTTTTGCAAATGAGATATTTCAAATATATTTTCTGAATAAAAAATCACAAAACTATTAAAACTTCAATTCTTAAACTACCTTTTCTCATTTTTTTCTTGAATATTTGGACCAGTTCTTGTCCATTATTCAACAAAAACACATTCAAGCTCATCTACAGTTGTATGCCAAACTTGAAAACAAATTATTGGAAACAACACCAAACAGGTCTGAACATCTACAGAAGACACTTATGACAAAACCTGCAACCACCGAAGCCCCCAAAACATGCCCCCTAAAAAGAAATTGTCCACCAAATCCGTCAATTACCAAGCTGAAGTTACGACTAAAGTCAATATTGAAACATACGTCGCCCTCACATAAAAAGACATCAAAACCAGGTACAACAATTAGTAAACATCCTTCAACAGTCCCAGTTAAAAGAATGCTACAGAACTTAGCAAATACATCTGGCAAATTAAGCAGGATAACTCCGACTTCACAATCGAATTGTGAGTTATCGACCATATTCAAACACAAGCAAGAGATGCAGCCTTTGCATAAATTCAAAATTATTTTAAAACAGCTTCACTGGTTGCCAATAAAGACTGCCTGACCTTCAAATCTCTCAATGGACAGTCACCCCCCTACGTATAAGAACTGCTTCAATCTTATACTCCTTCACGCACACTCCGATCACAGAACCAACATCTTCTCACTGTTACCAAGTTCAAACTGACAGTCTTTGGGAAAGGGACTTTTGCCGCATATGCTCCTGTCCTCTGGAACACTCTCCCGATGACTATAAAAGTTGCTGAGAGCATTGCCAGTTTTAAAACAATGCTCAAAACACACCTCTTTACAGTGCACTTCGAATAATCTTCTTCCTGTGAGCGCCATGAGCTTACTTTAGTGGATATGAGCGCTATACAAATACGCACTATTATTATTATCATTATTATCTGCAAACCCAACATCGCATCCCTCAATAAACACAATAAATGTGTTAACACCTGTAGGCATAATGACAAAAGCAGAAAAAACACATAGCCAAAACGCAAGCAAAGGGCATCATTCAGCCAACAAGCCCAAGCGCACATGTAACAAAAGTGTAACCAACTATGTAGTTTCCATTCATGCATCAATTTTCATTATTCGTGTCTTATTTGCCGACTGTGTCTATCTTTATTTGTTAAAATATATTTTTTTCATGCCCCATTTAACAGCCTTTTTACATGCAGAATTTTTATAACAAAACATATGATAGTCATCTTTACATGTATTTAAAGGAGTTTGTTCTCTCTACAATGAGCTTTTATATGTTAGCTCAACTTAAATATGGAAGGAGATAGAGTGTTTTTAGTGTAGCCGATGAACACAACCTCGTGGTCTCTTGAGCTAGGCAAACAACTACCAAGGTACCCAATGCTGGGTCTTCTTCGACGTCCGCCCAGTAGGCTTAAATAGATACCCTTAGTTCTATTAGAGACAGAACGGCCTGGCTCTATGACCAGATGCGATACGCAAGGAACGGCGGCGAATAACGGGGTAGACTTTTGGACGTATTGATTTTGGATTGGTGAGGTCAATATTCGTTAATGTTTGGAGTATGTGATCATTTCCTTTAAAAACTTACATTTTTACCTTACCATCCCCATCCCATTATTTTTATAAGATGTGCTGTACCTATCGAGTAGTCTTATTTTTTCAGTCACTCAAGTATTGATAAGGGATTTATCATATTTATCAAATAAATCACTTTATTCACTGCTTCTCTATTGCTTTTGTTGGCTTGATAATCACATTGTTTTATCGTTCTGCCGGATAAACCGTGACACCGTGACACCGTGACATTTTACATGTAAAGATAAACAAATATAGTCCAGTCTGTTAAATTATAAAAATATTGATGTGATTAAAGCTTTAGGAACTTATTTAAAACATGTAGCCATTGCAAGAAACTCGCCGCCTCATGAACCATTGATCGTAACAACTGTTCTTGTACTATTGGCCCTAAACACTGAATAACGAATCTAAATCTCAATCAGTTTAAGTCTTTTGTAATTTGGAAATCAAAACTGATGTTTCAAAAGGAATTTTAATAAGGCAGCAAATCTCAATGCTTTACATTTGTTGACAGTTTTTACTGCTAGAGTTTAATATAACTGTCAGAATAAATAAAATAGTCTTGATTTTTAAAGATGAAACTACCTTACGTATAAACCAACCAGAACAATTTCATATATATGTTTGTTCCATCAAAACACTCATTAGTATGCGGTTTATGCTTCGCTTTGACTTTCAGTTTTAAGTCAGTGATAGACAGTGCATACGGACATCCTAGTTCTTCTGATGAGTATCTCTACATCATGGGAATATAAATCTTTGGCACAAAGCGTACAATCATGACATACTTTATCTATGGAAGGAACTTCCCCACATAAGAATAAGGTACATTAACGTATCATTTGTTTTGCCTGATTTTTCATCGATTTTAAATTTTCGATATTTAAAAGAAATTTAAACTTAATTTCCTTTATATGTCAGTAAAAATAAAAGATAAATCCATATTTTGATGGCTCTTGTCCTATTTCAGAAACATCCAACGTCATTTTTAAGGTTTATTCATCAAGTTCGAGGTCATTCTCTCCCAACAGAGGTAGCTCCGTCATAAATTCCTACACAATTAATGAAGGAGCTAACTCTGTGGGGAGAGAATAGTTAAAGGTATATTCAACAATTTTTGTGGCTCTGTCATTATCTAACTTAGGCGTCTATATATCAGGTTTGATCTCATTAACATTAGTTTCAGCTTGTCTGTCGAAAATGAAGACTGCAGTGCGAGAGAGTCTTAGATTTACTATTATCCATAGGAGGTATGAAGCATCCCTATCCTTCTAGATCAACGATGTGTATTCTCGATGGATTGTCTTAAAACGCACATTCTCACATCAGCATTTATTTCGTAGACGTGTTTGATATCATTTGTTTATCCCGACAAATAACCGATATCATTAAAAATTATGACCATCTGTTATCATGACATTGTTTGACAAAATATGTTCGATTTGTACTTCATCTTAGCATTGTAATTTGCAATGTACATTAAGAAGTATATTGCAACGCAACTTGGATAAAATAAAATATAGATCGATAACTAATATGATCCTTATTCTCAAAATATGAACATCTTAAACAATCATGGTTTATTATAAAGTATTCCCATCAATAAACGAGTTAAATGAAAGATATCGCTATTCTTCTGCAAGAAGTCTATCATCCACAGGTTCTCTCCCTTCGGACTATTTTTCTGGTTTCATTGACTTGTTTATCTGAGACTGCAGTAAGACAAGGAAAACAATCTGACAGGATGATTGAATACAAACCACAAACAGTATGAATCAGCCTGGCCTGTCTAGATTAACGACGTGTTTCATCAAATAAGCACATGATTGTACTGTAAAAGTCCTAACGTCCGAGTTTTCAGATGTATTTTATTTCATTTACTAAGAACAACATATACCACATAGTATGTTAATTATTTCAGCATTCCCAAGGGAACATTTAGGTTGAGGGATATTTAATCAAAATATTTGGTAAACAGCATATTTCATCTTTCCTTTAGGTAGATTTTGAATCTTTTCTTCTGAATGTATTTCGTCGGACCTTTTGTAAACTTAATGAATTTTCAGAATTAAAAAATCAAGAACAATAGATTTGCAGGGTTTTGATGACCTGATGAAGCTCGATAAGTTGTTGAGTATGAAGTTTTGGCATTATTGAATCATTAGTCAAATACAAAGATGTCGATGTAGTTAAACATTCCAGTGAGAACCAGTAGAAAATGTCGCATGTATTATCAATTGATTTTAAAATATGGTAATATTTTAAATGAAGTGAGGTAATGTGAAAAGGGCTTTAAAGTGACACAGAATATGTTTCATGATTTTAATGTGGCTTAAGTAAGAGCCAAAATACCTTATGACCTGAGTTTCGCTCCTAAAATTGGATCTTTATCTCCAGAATGCCAAAATAATGGTATTTTCTTGTTTTCACTGATAATCGGAAAACGGCCCTTTTGATGTTAAGAATCTGAAATTTTGTGTCCAATAAACTTGTATATTATCTAAAAGATCTACTTAACACTATAGACCACTATTAACCAATGCATGTCTTGTGTCTGCTGTAAATAAGTTTCCGAAATTACGTTTGAATTATTGTCCGGTTTTCGATTACAAATAAAGACAATAACCTCTTTATCGTCACTTAACTGAACTGATAAGTATTAGGATCCTAATTTTCTAAAACAACCACTTCTTCTCGGTAAAATAACACCATTTATGAAGTTTGACATATTTGACCCCAACAACATTCATGTACTCTTTGCCCCTTTAACGCAGTTAGCATAATTACATTGCGACGAAACCTTGTAGCTGGAATAATGGGTGGTTATTTCGCAAAATTCAGTGAAGCATTGCACCAAAACCTTACTGCATGTACAACAGTGTCCTTATTGCAGACGAAGCAACTTCCCCGCAGGGTTAAGAATGCATCATTCTCTACAACTGGCTAATTCAAACCTTGCTGCTAACATGTCAGAATTCGTGTTTTGAGTGTAGCGCCCTCTTCGGCGAAAATATACTTTTCTCATCGCGATCTGTCGCACAAGCCTGGAAGACAAGAACAGAAAAGTTGTTGAAATGCGGCAGCGCCTAGGCAAAATTTGGCCATGCGTTGGAAGATGCAGACAAAGTTGCCGAGTCCCTCGCGGGATTTTAAACTTGGACATGTAGATCTGAAGCCAAACACGCTAACCGCTATCTATGATATGATTACTGTGTCACCCTTTTAATGTTGATGATTCATAAATCTTGGATTGGGATTTACAAATTTCACAAAAAAATTAGTGTACTTAAAGTCTATTCCGTATGAGAATATATGGTTTTAGACGAATAAAAATATAATCATGACTTGTCCAATGAAACAATACTATAAAATATATTTTTACATAGTAGGAATCACGGTACCTAGACTTCGGAGCAACTGACCGTTTGCTTTAGTGACATTATTTTATAATTTATAATTATTAAGTTTCCAATAGCAAACCTCATCCAAGCAAACTACATACATTTACTACTAAAAATAGTTAAAGGTGACGTGATTCAGAAAATAAGTATAATTATTTTATACAAAGGTATCTCTAGATCATTTGAAAATACGTCCATATCAAGAGGTAAATATGTTACATTATCTAATTATCTATCTTATTTACTCAATTCAATTATGACAAACTCTTTTATTTCCGCTCCAAAAGTTGACAACAAAAGAAACGTCAATGAACAAAATCAACAAGTGATAGATAGATATGAGTGAAACAGATAGACATAGTTTCTTCACGAAACTAAAGTAAATTTGTAATTAGTAATTATATATTAACAAGTTAATGACAAAGAAGTTTACATTTGTATATATGTCGATAACATGTTTTATTAGCAAAATTTCTACTTTTGGTTAATTACAACCTGAAGCGTAAAAATATCTGGTCCCCCAGTCAGTTTGTTAAAGGGATTTTAGGACCTGAACTATAATTGAGCAGAACATAAATAAAGGTATGTTAAACCTATCAATTAACTTATGTGTACTTCTTTTCAAAACGGGTCTATCATAATCATTCAAAGTCATATTTCTCTGGCAAAAGTATTATGTTTTAGACTCCGTTGAAACTTGGCGACGTTTCTCTTATTTCTCAGTTTCCCGCTGTGTATCTGTAATTGTAATATCTATTGTTTGTTTTGCCTCGTTGATACCAATAACGTCTTCATCTCAATGTGATATCACAGAGGAAATACATAAGACGTCTCAACCACATATTTCCTTCTAATGGAAATTAGTTGGTATCCAGATAGTAAACAACTCGATGCAGTGTGTCTGATCAGAAATATTAGTGTGATAAGTTTGCCTCTAATTTCCTCCAACGAACATTGTCTGACGTTTTCGTTGGATAAATATCAAGGATAAAACCATAAATTAGTTATTCGAAGAGTGTGCTCGTGTCTTTTATATATTTTATTGGCATGGAAAGGATCTGGACTCGTTGTAAAGTAGTATAAGATTCCTCATATAAATCAAATGACAACGAAGTGTACTA
The DNA here is from genome assembly GCA_921293015.1 of Phorcus lineatus. Taxonomy (NCBI): domain Eukaryota; kingdom Metazoa; phylum Mollusca; class Gastropoda; order Trochida; family Trochidae; genus Phorcus; species Phorcus lineatus. The sequence continues at coordinate 18,632,721 of OV121089.1, forward strand.
CCAGGTTATTTAGTACTGAAGTGGTCAGTGAATTATCTGTTTTTAATATACTGATGTACACGCGGTGTTATTGTCGTGTCATTGGATATGGTTATTTGATTTAAGAAAAGTTAAACTAAATCAGTCGTTAATGATTTTAGTTTTCAGATGTTATCCGACATAAGCGTAACATTCAAACCTTGATGTAAAATGTAAAATACTTGTTACGATTTCAACGTTATTAAAACATTTCTGGCGATTTTCATACGTTTAGTTTACACTATTTAAAAAAGTGAGAAGTCAGTTATAACGAGTAATTGATTTGATCTCTTGGAAATAATCAAATTTTCAACGTATTCAAAGTATTGTCTTTTTCATTAAAAATACAAAGATGCATGCTACTCGGTACAGTAAGAGGTTAAGGAGTATAACACCATATGAGACTTTATTAAGTCAAATACCGTTAATTGTTTTTCTCTTTACTTTAAAAAGAAAATGTAAACCTACATCTTTTTTTCAAATCTATCACTGCTCAGCTTATTTAGTTTAATCAAACTAATGTAGGATTGATCTATGACCTATTTACCGTTTATTAAAGCATGATTAATCTATACTTTTGCTAGCTAGTTATTATTATTATTATAACATAAGGTTAAGGTTATTAGTATCTTTCAAACTTAAGAAGGGCAATTGGGCAGAGAACATGTTAATTTTGAGACAAAAGTAAAATTTGATAAAAGCCTCGCGATCAACACGTTTGTATGATATAGCACTGAGGACTGCCCTCCCATGTCATTTTGCTGTCAACAATATCCGCAGTTTTGAGTATGTTTAATACTACAGCGATATTAAATGTGGAAATTTAAGTTAATTATAAAACTTAATTGACGGATTCAAAATTAAAAAACTTTGTTCTTATAAAATGAGAAATTACCATTTTCACTAGTGGCCGCACTACTCGTAAGAAAAAACTTTCTCAATCTATTCGAGAGATAAAAATGATCTTCGGCACAAACAATGAAATAGTCTCCATCTATATTAATATAAAATTCATTTCAAGCCAGTAATGGCGAAAACATTGCTCAACAATAATTCAATAATTTAACCAAGTGTTTTATTGCCGATTTTACGGAAACAATTAATATTAATGTGCATGTAATTATTAATATTCAAATAACAAATCGTGACAGTAAAAAGACCATATCGATAAGATAAATGTGATGAAAAAAAAAAAATCATCATGTGATTTGTTCATGTGATCATGGGATAATGTTTATGATTTCGTGTATCGATTTCAAAGTACTTTCAGTTTATTCTATCATCTTTAAACTCAACGTAGAGATGCTATTCAGACATCATCTGGTTGCTAATGAATCTCAAGAACTTCGTCAGCAACTCAAATTTCTACCTCGATATTACACCTGGAAGCTTTAGTTAACCTACATTACAAAAGTTTGTCGACAGGCAGGTAAATGCTTTAAACATAATGTAATAAATGAAATAAAATCATTTACGCTAATGAATCTGAAGTCAATCTTTGTCAACAGTTCATTAGCATATTATACATTTCGAGATGCAAATCAAATTTAAACAGCGTTGTCATAGCAGGATGCTATTATGCATAAAACAGAGGAAATTTGCAAAATTAATTAATTTGCTTAAATAATTTTTAGTTGTAGCTGTAAGCTGACTAATGTTAAAAGTTGAAAAACAAAGTGTGGCATTTAATCATATGAGCTTGTTTACTGTTGTTTAAGTTTGACGACATGCTTCGCAAAAGACAGTCTTTGCTCTCAAGTTTCACTGCTATAAATAAAACTTGCTGGCGTGATATAAGTGAAATAGTCTTTCACGCAACGTCAAACCTTAGCTCATCTAAACGTTTTATTAAAAAGAAATGAATGATAATTGTTTTCGAAATAACTCTGACAATTTATTAATTGTACATGATTTTCCCATATTACTGAAAACATATTGCGCAATGGTTTAGACAACTTTTGAGAGAATCGATTTCCTACTCTGATATCATCAAAAGAACCCACTTTATATTATGAAAATAACTAAATAAATTGGAAGATTTACAACCATTAGTAGATTGATGTTGAAATGAAACACGACATATTAGACATGCAATATGATGTGTTGAAAGTTTTCCTGCATTTTCCTTTTATGAGATCATCATCTATTTTGCAGTCACGATGTAAATTCATCAGTTTATAAGTTAGCTTACGTTATCTTCAGTCTTTATAAGATAACGTTATGACGTCGCTAGGGGTTAAGAACGTACATTTATTACACGCCCGTGTAAGATACTGCAGTGCAATATTCAAACGGCGATATGAAACTAGTGTAATACCGCTGCACGTACGACGTCATAATATTGTGTGGTCATGACGTCACAATGTTGGCACCGCCGTCACAATGGCGTCAAGTCGCGTCAGTGTTTCGTTCAGTACACTTTTGGCAATCATGCTTGATTACTGAGGTCAAGTAATAAACAAAATACTAGACTTTCTTCAATGTAATACTATTTTTATTAAACTCGTTAATGATTTGGTATCAAACTCGCTTTCGCTCGTTTTACACTGTATCATTAACTCGTTTCTAAAAAATTCTTTACATAACATAAGTCATTACATTATGTCTTTGATGTGGTATGAAGATGCAACTATGGGTAATAATCAATTTCCTTACTACAGACTTCGTGTAGCTATCTGCACGTGAATTAGTCCAGATCTTACATTGTCTGAACTGAACTGAACTCTATTACAAACTTAATTGCAAACTGCAGCATAAGAGGTACATGAATATATATATATATATATTCTTTTATATATATATATATATATATATATATATATTCTTTAAAAATAACAAACTGAAGTTTGGTCTTCATATAAGTTCATTACCAACCGGTTTCACAACATGGTGATCATCAGGGTAACTTATACATTGTGTTGCTAAAGGTATAGCGTTAACCTATAAAAAAAAACTTATAAAAAAGCGGAGACAAGTTCAATGCATACATGCCATTCTAAGGCTAAGTATGTTATCTCTTTAATGCGACATGATGATTTTACAAAACTATTACAATTTTCTTAGAGTAATCTAATGAGCGCTATAGGGCAAAATTTAAAGATTTTATATTATGATTGAAAGATTCTTGTTTTGCAAAGATTTTAGTGTTTGAATTTTTAAAAACCAGAACCCAGTAAGTCTCATCCTCAAGTGTGGACTGGCAAACAGCAGAAACGTTTTAGGCCAGAGCAGTATCTCACTATCGAATTTCACACCAATCAGGCAATCAAACAAATAGTTACTAATCTGTTGTTGTTTTCTTAGAGTTCCTAGCTTTTTGGTATCAAATGTTAGTTTTTTATATCGCTATTGAATGGTCATAATTAATAAATTATCCCTTCAGGTTACGATAAACAAGGTACATACTAGTTTTTAAGTTTTAGTTCATAAATAATTCAAGAGTTTAATTATCAGTTATCTTTCAGCAGTAGCTGTCTCTTTTACGACATTTCATACAACAATGCATTCAACTATAAACCTTATGTTAATTCTTTCCATGTATAAAATATTAGCTTATCAACTTATTTTTTAACCTAGAAATCAACATCCTCGTAACATTAATGCGTACATAAAAGTAAATAGCATGTCTATAATTCATTTTATATCCATATATCGATTTACGAAGTTCTTTAAATTCACTTCTTGATATCTAAACTCATTAATAACATGGATATATTGGATATCAGACTAAAATGTTGTAATAACAAATACGTTTTTGACAGTATATCTATGTTATTCATATTATTCTATTTTGATGAAATTAACCTTTTTAAGAAAATATATTTTATGAGTAGTTCTGGTCACGTTTGCAGTCACGATAAACATAAAACGTCAGAAAAGGTAAGAAGGTAATAAGTTAGTCGTGTTTAAAGTAAAGAACCAAGCGTGGACGTTAAACAGATGTTGGTAATTATGAATAAATTACTTGCACCAAACAACACTCGCGAATTGATGAGATCAACTAAGCACATTTAACCTTACAAACGTTTAGTTGTCGTGCTACACTGAATTTCAGCGCAGTTCTACCCATGGTTCGCTAGTTCCAGCCGATGCTCGCAGGTTTCACCGCAATGCGTAGCCACAATGGTGCTGCGGGTCTTCTCCATGCAATATTACTAGCAGCCGTGATATGATTGAAATACTCCTGAAAGCGATGTTAAACCCCAAATCATCTACGAACTTTTAAAAAACAAAATAAGGCCACAAAGTGGTTCTTATTGAAGAAAAAAGGCGGGGACAAGTTCAAATGCTTTAGTTACCGGAGAAAATATTAAAGCGCCAATTCATACGTTTTCTTTTAAGACTGTTAGCAACCGCTTTTTAGTAGGTAGCGTGACTTGATCAAATCCAAGGTTTTCCCTTCGATAATTATTATCTGCCTCCCATACCAAATATCCCTATTGCTGATTGAAGTATGGTAACGTCTTTGATGTTATCTAATTGTGACCAATATGATCAAGCATCAATATTCATACTGCAGACCTCGTGTACATCAACACGTGAATTAGTCTTCACGACTCGATACAGACACAGGGTCAAGTTCAGCAATACTCTTTGTCAACGCCAAGGTCATGCCAGGGTCATGCTTTCTTAACATTGCTACTTTCGCAAAAGTAGGTTAGGCTAAAATCACTTTTTATATTTGTTAATTCTTGCTTTTGTCGATCACTAATGAATCATGGATGCTCATCTTAGCATAATTCAGTATGTACCTAGATTCAATTTTATTAAGTATGGCGTATAGAAATGAGAATTTTGAATCATTAAATTATGTTTATAGGTATATCATTTATATAATTTGATATAAATATAAAGATTTGATATGTTGTCAGATCAATAAACCCAATTTCCAAAGATGTTTTTCAAAATCTACATGTATAACATGCTTTCATGTGCAAAATCGAATGATTGTTTCAAATGTTCCCTTATTCCTGAATCAAAACTAAAATTCACCAGAAACACAAAGGAATAATGGAATTGCAACTTTTGATTTTTCTGCATTGTAGATGAAGTATGGTATGTCTCGCTTTGTCTTCAGGGGGCACTTAATGAGTTCTACTGCTGTAATCACTAAAAATTATCTTTTGAGAAATCATTTATATATCAACAGTTGAATCTTTATTGCAATATCACCAAAATGCAAGACAATTGTTGGATTTTCCTTCCATTAACAATTCATTTCCTTAATGATATTAGCTATGGTGTTTTAATTAGATGGATGTGGTAGTACCGTTACCATTTTTTTAATTGTCTGATGTCTATCATGAGAAAGGAATCATTTTAAACAAGTTATAGTGCATATTGACAAAAGAACCGACATAAAATCTTCGGTTTCTTTTTCCTGAAAGTTTAAATACTAGAAATGTTTCCTACATTAAAGGCAGCAATTATAAAAAATATTGCATACACGTGTAATCTAATGAGCGCTATAGGGCAAAATTTAAAGATTTTATATTATAATTGAAAGATTATTGCTTTGCAAAGATTTCACTGTTTGAATTTTTAAAAACCAGAACCCAGTAAGTATCATCCTCAAGTGTGGACTGGCAAACAGCAGAAACGTTTTAGGCCAGAGAAGTATCTCACTATCGAATTTCACACCAATCAGGCAATCAAACAAATAGTTACTAATCTGTTGTTGAAGAAGACGCGTCAAGCAATCAATGCTTTGGCCACTTTAATCATTTCAGTAACGGAAATTGATTCGTGTAGCTTGTAACCAGGACTTCTTTCATAGAATAAACCAGCTTCTGCTGGACGTTTTTCAAAAGGTCAATTTCTTCCAGAAGAAATCGTGCATCGGTGTCTTTAATACAGAGAGGGAAAAAACTACTTTGACATCATATCGACACATTGAAACCGCCTGAGGCAATTCTCTCAATGTTCTCAGGCTTTTTTAAAATGTCATTTATACTTTTTGAAAGATTTAGGCTAAATAATGTGGCTTCAAATCCGAGAAGTACAGTACATGTACTATGCCAATGGACATGAGAGTTAACAACCTGCAGAGCTGTAAAATGGTGTGGAGCATAAACACTGTTGACAGTGACAAATAGAAGTTGTTAAAACCAAAGGTACTTAGTTTTAACATAATTGAATAAACACAGCTGTTACAAAATGGATGTGAAAAGAAGTAGCGCTCCAGGACAACGTTGTTGACATATTGTAACAGATGGCCATATACTCATTGAAGATTTAGTTAGGTCTGAGCTGTGACTTCCAAACAAAAACAACCAAAATGAAACATCTTGGTTGATTTGTAAACGATTCAGGATTTTTCTTTTCTTTTCTTCAACACTGCTTGGCGGCAATGAATCACGTTTGCTTTGCGGGATAACGTAATCTCAAGAGGAGGAAAACAAATGAGAAAACAAACTTGCAAGACAATGTTTTTTTTAAGAATAAAGAGTTAAACCTAACAGTTTCGATGTACATGTGCGAATCAATTTCCCAAGTTGACTCAATTAATGTAAAAGTTGTTTAATCAATAAAAGGGGTTAAACCTTAGAGGTCCAGTTTAGCTGTGCGAAACCATTTCCCATTCTGAATGAATGTAAATGTGTTTACACTTTAATGGCCACATGGATTTTTTACTTGATGCTCCTATTTCCTTATTCAATGATTAAAGATAACCAGGTTGAGTAATGAAATGTTCTAACCTTTGATGGTGTTAACTTTTGCATAAAATGATAATAAATGGGATTTAATGAATGAATAAAATATCTGAAAACGGGATACAGTTCCACAGAGTGTGGATCGTAAGATGAAAATAATTGTGCGTGCTGTTATAAACGAAACGCACAAAACGAACAATTCAGACTTATAATAACACAATTGTATTGATCCTCATCAATTTCCAAGTATTAAAGAGATATCCTACATGACATGTTGCAATGCAAATCTGTCCAGGAAGTCAAATTGTTTGGTTATGAGTTTTGAATAAATTTAAAGAATTATACCATTATCTCCAACACGGAAGCTATGTTGGATTAATTAGCTTATACAGGCAGTTTATACATTGTTCATGTAAAAGGCTATACTTAATCATCTCTCCTAGCTTCCTAATGTCAATCTTATTATTACGGATTCATAAATTTCTGTTTAATATGAGATGCATTAATTCTATATAGCATACGACATGCAAATTGGAACAGTGGCGATTGCTAGGTTGCTTTTAAGTGTCTAAGAGATCGATCTGTTACATTTTCGTTATATATTTTCTGAAGTAATTGACAGATGGCCTTGGCACTTTAAAAGATGATTAGAACTAGCTCATCATTATCCAGGACACCTGACATGACAATAGAAAGTGAACTTATAACCTCTATGTACACAATGTACAGATTAAGGTCTTCGGAAGTGCTGATTAGATGGACAATGGCAATAGTTTCTGAATACACGGCGTTATGGAGTATATGCTTTTCCCGTCATCCTGCTACATCAGCGTATGTGTCTTCTCCTAGCTCCATCATAAACCCAGATATCCTACGGCCTAAAACGGTCATATCGCTAAATATAGCAAGCTAATGAAATGACTCGCATTTAGCAATAGCGGCACCACCCGGATGAGAGTTCAAACAAATGTCAATGTAGGCTAAAAATAGCCATGAGTAACCAGCCGTAAGCGATACGAGCGTTTTAGGCCGAAGAATATCAGGGTATAAGATGGAGCTGGGCGGAGACAAATACACTGTTGAGGAGGATGTTATTCTGTGTAGTACTCCAAAAAGTAGAGTGTTTCATGCAAACCAATTACGGTCTGATTATTGTCCCCTGTATCTTCAGTAAGGAACGTATTTTGTAAAGTCAATCTTAAACAGCTTTTGTGGTCAATTGCTTTGTTTCACTTCTCTAATGAAAGTCACTAATAATTTGAGTATAAAATCCTGAGACTAGTGAAAATATCATTTAACACAAAGGTGCATGTTTCTTTTAATGCAAGTTGAAATATGAATGTGATTTTTCATGAAACATGAATGATTCTACCATTTCGGGTTATGTCTTAGTCTTAGATCTGAGATATGGCAAAGAGAGGACAACATAATATGTTTGAAAATCTTATACAACTAAAATCAGAGAATCTTGCACACATAGGAATGTTATAGGAGGTGAGGTAACGTCGTTTTCAACAGTATTTCACATATATCGCGGCTGCTAGTGTTATTGCAGGGAGAAAGCCCGCAACACCATTGTGGCTGTGCATTGCGGTGAAGCCTGCGAGCATCGAACCATGGGTGGTACTGCGCTGAAATTCAGTGCAGCATTTGACTAACAACAAACTGCATGTAGAACGGTAATGTTATACCACGCTCAGTGATTGATGTTTATTACGATTTATACCATTTTTGATAGTTATGTTTGAAAATTAGGGGCTCTGTCACTGTAACTGTTCTACAGGCAGTGGGTTTGGGTGTAACGCTGCACTGAATTTCAATGCAGTACAACCAATAATGGTTGGCTAGCTCAAACCGATGCTCGCAGGTATCACTGCGAGGCATAGCCACAAAAATGTTTCGGGCTTTCTCTCTGTAATAATACTAGAAGACATAAGTGTAATACTCTTCAAAGTTGCGTTGCACCCAAAATCACCTCACTTAACCTTTGATAGATATATAACATGTAAAAGACGTATGAACGACTTAATAATGTAATGTCTTGAGAGTATAAACGATTCGGTAATTTATAGTAGCTTATATGAAAGTAAATTATATGCGCCCTTCCATGATATCCATCATGCTCAAAACAGTTTTGCCTAGATACTTAAAGCTCTTGTCTATTAAAACTGAAAAATTTGTTGTCATGTAGTCTTGCAGTTTTTCTAGGATATACAACTCACGGTATTATCGATAATAGGACAAAGAATCGTAATGTTCTAAAATTTGGTGAAAGTGGTGTTAATTTGAAAAATGGCTTAATGATCTCGTCATAGATGTTTATTTTCAGAGCTACGTGTACGCTTGTATGTATAATGACGGTAAGAAAGAAAATACAAAGGTATTTTCATTTATGTATGTTACGCAGCTGCAACATTAAATTTTAACTTTTGACTTCAAATGTATCATGAAATAAAAATCATTTCAATTTCAGGGAATAAAAAACGAGAATCGATGTTTTCTATGATTTCTGCTCATTTGTTTCAATCAATATAAGGTGTTGTTCATCAACCAATCAGCCATCAACAGATCAATAACCAGAGCATAAAGCACATATACAACTCACTGTAAAAATTGGTTCGTAAGCAAAATTCTCAAAAGAATCTACACTTTGTAATAAGCACTGCTTTGACCCCTGTGAATCATTTTTGCACCAAGGAAATACATTCTACATGACCTTACTCGACCTTCTTGATTTAGATGTCTATATTATAGAGCTCCTGGATGATGATGATGTTCTTATACTATATTGCGGTGCACCTGTTGACATTCCACTGCCTAACTACTGCAGAAAGGCAAATCATTGTCATTTAATTTTCAAATATATACATGACATGAAATACTATCTGAACAAATATTTCTGAACTGTCCTTGCTGTAAATATTGTATGGTACACTGTATTGAATTGAATGTAAATATTCTCTGTACATGTATGTGACTAATTGATGCATTATATTTGTAATCTTCAACTGCCATTGGAAAAATGAGGAAATTCATTCATTCATTCATCCATTCATTCATTCATTGTCACCGATCGAATTAGGTAACCAGGCTGATTTTTTATAGCACATGTTCCAAATGTACAACATCAGGACATAAGTTATCTTGGTGAATTTCAGCTACCATTTTCACGATGCACTTCCCTATACTTAATCTATTTTCTTAAGGTACAAGTTTAGGTTACCAGACATGGTGTGGTATACATGTACGTGAATAAACTGTCTAAACTGAGAGGCTCGGTATGGTCGCATTACCAAATTTCATCTTTTGTCATATTTGTCTTTAAATGAAGATATAGTACCTTTAAAATAAAATCCAAATAATAAATCATCTAGTAATTCTAACATTTTATACTGTAATGGGGAAAATGTTGCACGACACCTAGCAAACAGTCGAGTATCAATATTTATATCATTATTAATCCTGTATTCGTTTTCGATAATGACTGTTAATTATCGATTGGTTGGGTTGAGCATCGTCTTACATTTCTCGTATCGACATTTCCATTAGATTGGTCTCCCTTTTGTCTCGTGTGCCCTTATGTCTTGAAGTAAAAGTTTTTCGATAATCATTTTTCTTATTTGAGACCCCCTTGCACCGAGCCTGATATTAACTAAGTTTGATTTTGCCTACTTTAATGCGACTTGCATGAATCGTAATAAATCCTCGTAAATAAATTACTTTGTTTGAAGCTTTTGTTTTGAAACTTCCAATCTGCTATCAACATATCATCTCACGGTTCGAAAAAAATATCAGAGAGACAATTACGTTTTCAAACACCAGCGTAAATTGTTTCGTGAGCCTATTGCAATCAGATATCTCTTTCCGTTAGGAACTTTCTCTATTTCGATATATATGTACAGCTGCATACCGAAAGTTTGTTCACTTACCACTGAATCGTAGTGCAAATATCATGTAATTTTGGTTTCGTTTCAACGTCAATAGAATAACTTCAGCAAGACTGACAATAAATCACCCACTGTCCATGTGTGAAATAGCCATTCTTGAACTCATGCTGGCGTTGTCTGGACACTCGTGCAAAAATTCGAATTTTGGCATATTGATATAGAAAGGAGGGGTCGCAATTTCGAAATTTCGATTTTATCAAATGTGAAATAAAATTTCCCATATCGACTCTCTGAGATTAAAAATCAACATAATCACATTGACTTTGTGCTAAGAGACAATCGTGACTAATTTTTAAAGAAGTTGATAACTTATAAAGGATTTTATGGAGAAAAATAAAAATTAGTGTTTTCGGAAATTTGACCCCTGGCCACTTTAATGACCTGCCAAAACTGTTACGGGTAAGTGTGGGGTTCGATAAACCTTTGCCTTAAAGAAGAATGGATATGCATACGTGTATTGAAAATTCAATATGATACGTTACTTTTTCGCAACGCTACGATACCTCAAAGCATCTCAAATTAAATGATATTTGCACTAGTATATTCAGGTATGTGAACAAACTTTTGGCATGCAGTTGTATGTAAGAATTCTGGTGAATCTAGTAATCAAATTATCAGTTTAGGTTAAATGAGAAACAACATTGCTGCATTGTTAAATATCAGGTTCTAAGAATATTTCCTTAACCCAATATAATTAATATTAATAGTTTCTGTTAATGAAACTATTCTATCATTTACAAGGGCAGTTGCACGTTTTCTGAGAAAAATAAACTGATCTCACCAATATGAAAATAAAAGTGACCAAGTCCAAAACAATGGTAATAAATAAAAAGAAGCAGTTCTTTTACAAACGTTCGATATTAAGTTACGCAAAACTGAACATTTTTCGCATATCAAATGATTAACAGGTTCACACAGAAATACACGCCATTGGTGTTTGCTTAATACTTTATAATTTATGTTCCGACTACGGACGGGCGGGTCGATTGATGAAATGTTTGACCCTCTAAAGAAAACATAGTTGACCATGAACTAATTTATTTCAGCACATTTGAAGAAATAAAATTTTCATATACGTGCTACGGGGATTTTAGATATTCAATTTTGATTAATCTGCTTTTTTCACAAAATGAATAATGAATGGTCATTGACAATATGCGTTGTTCAAAATGAGGATTTATGGATCGTCTTTGCTCCTGGCACAGTTTATCTTCGTCAGTTATTTCTGCTCATTCCCACTCAATAGAATTTTTTCAAAATAGGCTCTACTTCTTCATCTCTGTAACTACTCTGTCTGACAGACCACTCTTCAAACTTGACAGCTTTTGTATACGTAATACGGTCTTAATATCATTTTGTTCACCTGTTCACCCGTCTCAAGACAACATAAGACAAGACTGAATAATCCTGAAACAGAAGAAAATGTTTGCTCTTAAGATATCACAAATTAACGAGCTCTAAGAACATGAAATAAATAAATATATGTAGTTGAAGGATAGGATACGACCAGGTTTATGTTTTAATAAGATACAAATGGTAGTACATTTAAAAAAGTTTTCATAAAAGTAAGACGTTAAAGATAATTAACTGTTGTTAACTGCTAAAGCTATTCATCACACATGATTATCTTTTATCCCACAAGATTTGATGCTTTGATTAATTTATCATTCAATTAAAAATTTGTCAAGGAGGAAGGTATTGTTTAAAATTGTACCTGTAATCAAGGTAAGTAACATCACTAATGCAAGCACCCGACTTGTCAATAAACATTCTGTGAATAAATGCAACTAACTTAAAATATAAATTGCTGCTGGTTATTGATTAGATGTTAATGAAAAAAAAGATAATTAAACTTATAATGATAATGATGATGTCGAGGAAGACTATACGAGAATGATTATGATAATAATAATGATAACAAATACAAAATACCGTAAGACAAACTCAACCAGTATGTAAGATTGTCATATTGAACAGGTGTATTCTTTAGATATGTTTTGCTTGTGAGACGAAATGGCTTGATGGGTTCACACACATTCTAAACGCTTTGATAAAAAAATGAAATGGCAGTTTGGAGCTCAGGTAAACACACAGTTATTCACACCACATCAGGTGTATACAATGCTCAACATTAGGAGATCAGTATGGTCTTTATTTGGACATTATTACCATATTGGGCTCATAATTTTCATACGAGGCCATAGGGCAAAATATCACCTTTTCATTGTGACGTCACGTAATTAACAATGCTTTGACGTCACAGTCCGATTATGACGTTTCGTTCCATATGCGACGACGGCGGGTAATTCGCCAATGCTTGGAGGTAGAATTTGATAATTATTTTCTTTGATGTCGCGACTTCGGTAATAAATAGAATATCATATCCGTGCAAATGACATACTATATTTACGACACACGTGCCTAGTTCTCGCTCTCGCTCGGGTCAACTAATATTTAGGCACTCGTTTCGTAAACATAGTATGTCATGTCATATAATATCTTCTATTTACATTATAATTGTTGATACTTTCTGTTAAAAGGACTCACAGCATATTGTTAGGTCCAATATATCAATCAAATCTAAGTGTAACTTTAACACAGAATATGTTATCAAGGTTTATGATTGTGACTTAAACTCTCTTTTAGTAATGATATTTGATTGACATGCACTAAAAAGTCAAACAGATTTTGAAAATTTTTCTGAAGTAGCCAAAGACAGTCAGCTTATTAGTGTAAAAAATATGGTCATATGTATGGTGAATATGTAACTGGGATGTATAATTTGGGATTACGAAAAATTTAAAACAGTTGCTTTATCATTAGCGTACACATGTAAACGTCTTCTTCGCATTGTGATATGAACGTAAGCTGACTTGAACTTAGATTTTTAAAATGACGTATTAAAGCAAACTGATAACTTGGGAAAGATACTTTATGTCGCTTGAAAGAAGCCTATCTATAACTTTAACGCGAGAGCTCTGAATGACCTAAATCCTTATTTGATATTTACCACAGGATCTAAAATATTAGTTTCGCCTGGTGTGTTCACCTAATGTCATAATTGCATAATTTGATAGAATCAAATGAAAAAGTTTCTTCAATCTGAACACTATACATGTTATTTACGTTTTAACGTAAGCAAGGCCGATTTATATTCTCAATGAAAACCTTGATCCAGAATGTCAATTGGATACAGAAGCAAGCAATTATGAGATATACATATATATCGTTAAGCACTACATAATTTTATTACTAGATATTCAATAATCTCTTACACCTGACACAGCAATGTGTTACTTTTATACGACATTATTAGCGCAAGCTGTACCGTCACAAAGTTCGAAAGACAGTTATAATCGGCAGCAGATTGGTCTTCAAAAACCTGTAATGGAAAGTTGTACATTGAACAAAAATCCTAGCATATTTGATTTTTGACGTTTACAATTCATTTTGCCTTTTCAAATTACAGAAGTTATTGGTCATTTGATAAGATGCCAACATTTAGTTAGCTATTTGATATGGAAGTGTTTACTTCCTTTGAAGATCAACTTAACGCTGTACAATATTGTGCTGATTGAACCCTTGAGTTACTGGTTGAGTATGCTTGGTTTATAACTGCCATTGTCATAGGAAAATCCAGGAAAATATTTGATCCTTATGGCCGTATGTAAACATCAAGTATCTATATTAACAGGTGATTGACCTTGACATTGACAATATTGTTGTTCATACCTTTTTTTTTGGATTGAGATTTGTTCGAACGTCTGCAAAAACAAAAAGGTTTTGAGGTTATTAACCTTACCCCCCCTTACCTTAGTTTTAAAATATGTGGCTGGCGAGTGATATTTCCTATTAATATAATTCGATATGAACACAAAAATGAGCAAAACGTAACAATCAAACCTAAATGAATTAATTGTGCATGAAATAATAACTATATATTTTATAATTAATTAATCATGTTTTATACTATAATACATTTTCTAGGAATGTTCCGCGGGTGTGTAAAATGACCCTATTGCCTCGCATTATGGCAATAAACTCTTCCTATTTCTTTACTAAAAAAACTTCAATTACTGACAACGTCGCAAAATTATCATGCACTTTTAGTGAAACATGACTCATTACGAACCATTAAGTACTATCTCCTGTTATGTAACTATGTGTAGAAATACATATATGAAATTAAGCTTGTATGATGGCAATGTTGCTGTAGTCGTAATATGAGGTGAAAACTTCGCCCTATTTTGATTGTCATATAATGTCGCTTGGCCTCGATCTGACACAATTTATTGTTACATAACAAATTCCCATTTTTACTCGCCGAATAAAGCTTTTAAGATTCCAAACATTCAACATGTACCAAAATATATTGTTGAAGTTTGCGTTTTAAAAGCATTCAAAAGAAATTGGTATATGTGGTTGAACAAAGTTAACGAACGAGTCAAAGAACAGGTGGATCAATGGTAATGAAGAATCCTGTCACGATATCTTTGCATTAAGAAACCAACCTGGCAGTTTAAATGGGCACACGGAGATAAAGAATTCATCAAAGTTAATTCAATGACATACATTTAAAGTTCATAGATTTTAGATTAAATATTACCAGGTTAGTGACAATGTAAATAATTCAGTAAACTTATAAAATATGAGGAACTGACACATCAGAAATCTTTCTCTCCTTACGTTTGAGAACTTAAGAGCCATAGGAACTGAATATCAAATATTCAATTGTGTCTTTGAAGGGCAATGGCGTACACAGGAATAGAAAGAGTTCCTTTAATGGAAAATCACGACGTTTTGGAGTAAATGCTTGCTCTTTCGTCAGGATGGATAGGGTTCGCACTACTATAGTCAACGAAATCCGGAAGGAACGTAAAAATGAATTGTGGTTAATCATACTTAAATATATACATCGATTCCAATTGTGAAAATTGCTTTACTTTGACTTACCCCGACTTTACTGTTGTCATTTTTGCTGAGAAACTCACTTATCAACTGGACATTTCGTCGTCTTAGGTTGAGCTAATACAGCCATTATTGATGAACCAACGTGTAATTGATTGCCAAATTCTTACGACGATCTATCAAGATTTGTTGAGTGCTCGGCAATTAATCCTTAAAGAAAAAGTAGCTGTCATTGACTGAGACTGATTCGCTGTGAATCCTTCTAGAAAAGTGGTATAGTGGGTGTTGATGATAAGGGAATATAATGTTGCTTTGGAAAGTAAAGTATTATGTACTGACATTTTGTGTCTAGTTTTGATACGAGGTGTCGTAAAGCCTTACTGCGTGATAAAGAGTTATCCATTGCAAAGTAAACATACCTTAAGTTTGCTACAAAGTCATTCTGCTTCATCAGGACACCTGCAGTAAGGATTTTGTATCCGTCAAAATGTGGAATCCCTTGATTGTAATCTCAGCATCTGCTTTGTATCGCCTGTAAATAACACGAGAATGGAATGACTTTAAATCGCCAATAAGATAAGCAAAAATCACTTTGCAAATGAAAGTGAGCATTTCGCTCACACTTGCACTTGTTAACGATTGGTTCGTTGTGGAACCTGTTTATGCTTTACCAGAGTAACATCTTCATCGTACTTAAGTGCGTTAAAGTATATGCTCAACTGATTGAGGCTGAATCTTAATGCTTACAAATTAACATGTTGACGAATCGATTTGAAAATGCAGACCTCTGGAAATTTCAAAAGGTTAAAAAGTTGAATACAGACAGATTGGAGTTTCCAATCTGTCTTATCAGACTCGTATACAGGCGTGTTATGTCTGCTTTTTCCAGTAACAATCACATATTTTGAATTTGTGATTGCTATTCATCTTCAATGGTTTGGTTTCACCTTGAAACATCACGTAACACAGCAAAATACGTATCATGAAAATTATCAAAAAGTATCTAATTTCACTACAATAAGAAAATAGGTACATGTATATCTGAGGGCAAACCAAAGTGTAACCTTCTAGGGTACATTAGATTATTTCCAAGTAGAAAACACATTAGTTACGGATGATTAAATCCTTTACATATAGAAATTTACATAAAACTTAGTACATTCTGTTTGCAAATTTATTGTTGCAGCATAATCCTTGATATATATCAATGGACAAGGTAAAACTGATTTGCCGTGAAATCCATACCATGAAAACCACTGAAGTGTGCAATGCAAATGTTCTTGGCCATCAATGTCGAGATGTACAGATTCTGGTTTCGAATAACCTATATGTGATAAAAGGTTTGGCAAGGCTTTCAAAAAGTCGAAAACTGGTATCACCTTTACAAAGTTTGCACAAACTGATGTTGTGTTGAGGCAATTGTTTTTTAGTCTTTTAAAAAGAATGTTATTCATAACATTTAGCGACTTTATATAACTATAACTGATATTCTGGTCAACTGATAAAGTTATATTCTGCTAAACATTTGTCTCATTAAACATCATTAAGATCGTGTGATATTCTTATCTTATCGCACTAAATTATACATAAACCAAACATGCAAATATAGTTGTAGATGTAGACATAGTCATCTTATTTGTAACGCTGTTCTTAAACAAAAATACTTCAGTTGCTTTAAAAGTAGTAAATAACCTTCTGAAGTGCATGCGTTCAAACATGACAGATCCTTGGCCTCAATACAAGACAAACTGCCTTTGACATCACCTTGTGATCATCTGGGCCAGATTTCAGGTTTCAAGGTGAAAGCATAACTGTTTTAGTAATCGTGGGCGTTTTCGTTCCACCTTCTTTGGAGTGGCAGGCAAGGACATTTCTGTTTTGACGCCTCAAAACAAGCATAAGCATATCAAAATGTCAATAATCATATATTCATATGTTATAAGAGTAAAAAAAGTTACATCACGGAATATCCTTCATCACATAAGGGTATTGAAACAGTCCCTATCTTATTATCGAATACGTTAGCTCACATAGTGTTAGGAGACGTCACTATGAAAACGTTTTATCCACTAAAGCGTCAAGGAATTTTGATTGTCATGTGACAGACCAATTTTATGATATATGAATAATAATACCAAGTTATGAGGAACGATAAACATGAGGTCGGAAATCTCTCACCTTGCCCAAATTGTTGCCATAACTGATTATCATCAGGGGTTTACAATTGAGTGACATATAGGACATTTAAAACATGTATTTTCAAGGCCGATCTGTTTCTTATCTGTAAGACTGATTTATAACATTAAAATGAACTCAAGCTCATGTTTTAACTACAGCTATTTTTTACAGCAATGCTATCGCTATCATGGATACCCTGGTATGCATAACATAAGACGTAGGCGTAAATTATCAAGAGAGTTAAATACCATCCCAAAAGTTGGTTTTAAAAAGTTGTTGCCTCCTTAACTACATGTATCTGCATGCGATATAAATATCAAAGATTGCTCATTATTTCATCTATTTATTCTGTTTGTAAATAGATCTATATCTTAAGCCATCACATGTGATTTGTTTAAACTCGATGGAGATGTTTTGCAATTACATCTATTAAAATAGGTCAAAGCAAAAATTTAAAGTATGAAAACACTGGACTAAAGAGCCGCTCAAAACTAAAACATGTCAGCATCAAATTTGAAGTTATACGAATCGGAAGATCAGATTAAATGTTCTTTTATTGATTTTCTCAATGTTTTATGAATAGGACAGAATGACATGTCAGTTTCATGCCGACTGAGCTTCTCATATGCCAAAGAAATTGCCTTTCCAATGTCGTATAATGAAACATTACACTATCTTCAGAGGAAACGGTGATATGGAAAAACATTCAAAGATGTTTTCTGATCTCAACATTCTCATCATGTATGTTAATGCCTTAATTTGAAATTTGATTTGATGCGATATGGAAAAAAAGGAACCTGTTGGTATTATGTCTCAGTTTTATGTTTCACATCTCATCTTGTTATACATCTTATTTCATGTCACTGGATCAAAGAGAGTAAAAAAATATCATTCTTTGGTTCTGGATCTTGTTTCATTTGACCCATATCAAAACGGTAACCCGTTTGCACTGGTTTTTATATTTTATCACAGTTCTAGGTCCAGAATGTAGTCACAATTCTGAGAACAACTTACGGACTATGTACCTTACTATTTGAGATCTGAAAATAAATCAATATTGGCGACAAGCATAGTATGAATATTATCACAATACGTTATACTGTAAACGTTTCAACTTCGTTGTAATGCACTCATGTGTAATCAAACGAACCACATACTTTATTATCTCTCGTAACTGTTGAATCAGCTAATGACTGAGTTAGAATTTTGACGTTCTCCCTTCTATTAAAACTTTAATTAGTAAACAGCCGAGTCAAATGTATTCAGTTTTTATATTCGTTATACAGAATCTGATTATCTAGTAATTTAGCAACATTTATCATTGCTTTTATTTGAATTTTGACAGTTTAACCCCATATGTAACACAACAGCAATTTGGAGGTAATATACATATCAAACAGAAATCTGAAATACATTATTCAGTATTGACATTCCTAGGAAATTTATCTAATAACTAATAGTACCCATTTTGTGTATGTTTTAAGTGTCATATTGAAAAAACCCAACAAATTCTTTGCTCACATATTCTTATCTTTGGGGAATCCAACCAAAATAAAATAACTGAAGTTGAAATATCATATTGAAGAAACATGATATTCATCATTTCTGTGAACATGGACTTAAATGTTCTTTTAGGCCAATAACTTTACACATCTGACACGTTCAGGCATTAATCAGTTAGGAGAGACAGATAGTTATTCCTGGGAAAAGGCAATCAGGTTCTGCACATCCGCTGTATTTTCAAATAACCCCACACAAGTGTCACATCCATTAAAGTTTTCTTTTTCTTTCTCTTCAAGTGCTATGAAGCTCAACGAGCAGGTGGTGACATTAACACTTAGGACAAATTGTTACATAATATTTTAAAGAACCATGTAAATAGTATTTCACATAAATTCTTTGAAATAATATTTTTTGTTTTTATCATAATTAAAAAAATAATAGAATTAAACCATTGAAAAATGACCTTTTAATTGAATCACCAGTTAGTAAAAATATCATAGTGGTCTCTTAGATGCTGATTTGGGAAAGCAGTGTTACATTAAAAAACACAAAGTTTCATTGCATGTTCACAAGCTTACAGGAACACTCTTTGTAAGAACTCTCTGGAAACCATTTGTATATATAAAATATATTGTTTCTAATAGGACTTGAGTACATATATCTTCACTTCTGATATTTTCTCACTTGTTCACTGAAGTTCGTTTGTTTCTTATCAAAACATAGTTGCTAAATATCAAACTGTCAGAAAACATCAAAAGATGATTCAATCGTGCTTTATCATTCTAAGTATAAATTTTAAGGTGATTCTTCCTTAGCACTGGAGATTTTATGTTTATGTTAACTTATCCCTTAAAAACCTAATGAACTTTTATCGAACATGCATAAACATAATTTAATCGCATCATTTTAGTTATCAATTCTCAGGTAATCAAAATTCTTCATTGGCACTAGAGACGTTCTTTTTATGTTTTTTCCTATCCCTAAAACATAATGACTTCTTAATGTAGCGCGTACATACAAGTTTAAAGCGTGTATCTATTTCAAAGTTCCTAAAAGTCATTCATATCAGAACTCACTAGTAAGTTGGAAAAGCTTTTAAGAGATAACAAGCTCGCATTATCAGATTCTATTCAGGCTATGTAATTATTGCTACCGAATCTCCAAACTTTCACAATTGCTTTTTAGAAAGATATAAAACTGATACACAGCGCTATGGCAGAGTGGTTATTTCATTAATTGTCAGAGAGCAGTTGAAGAATATCCTCAACAAAACTTTCTTACCTTAACTTTATAAAAAATGAATAAAAGAATATAAAATATTATGACACAAAAATGTAAAGAGTGTGAGCGAACAATCTGCAGATTGTGATCATTCCCAGATTGCACGGAACATGTACTTGTAGCTACATGAGAATGTGTATACACAAGTGTATCCAGTCACAGGGTTAAGTTAATGTGTTGTTCATTATCAACGCTGTTAAAATATGAGGTGAGGTGATGTAGGTTTTGAGCACTATTGATCATGAATTGATGACAAGCAGATGTTTTTAAACTAGAGATTAACTTCTTATCCTTGACATAGATTCCAGCTTAAGTAATTCAACATGTCACGATATTGATTTGAACAGGGTCGTATTGGTATCTAGTCAATTGGAAATAATTAGCTTTCGTGCACAACCTTGTTGACAGCATTCTTATCCATCTACGCCTCAATATTGATTCACCTAAAAACCTAGAGAGAATGTTTTTAACTTATTCGTGCAGTTGTTTTGGGTATAAACATTACCGTCTTACCATCTATATATTATGTTACAAGTCACAAGGTTAGTGAAGCATGTAAGTATGATTATTTTCGGGAAGGTCAAAATACCTCCCTCATGCCGTTAATAGCTGACATATTGATCAAATGGGCTGAACACTAAATCACTCTCAAAAAAGTCATCGTTAAGAGTAAAATTTAAACTTATCTTAAAATATTATCAAATTTTTTTGGACATTTTTCAAGTCAAAACCTTTACTTTTTATCAGGTGCTCCTATGTCATTTATATTTGATTTAGTATCTCCATGCATGAATTGTCCTACATGAAGGCATCACCCTCTGTCTCTTCTGATGTAAACAATGTATATGTTTATGCATGGATATAAGTATATGCATACATTCTAGTTTGTCTTTCAGCTATCTAATTAGATACGGTAATTGTCCAAAATAAGGGCCTCAGTATTGTCACGTATGCTTGTAATCAAGAGTCTATAATGGAAACGTTTAACCTCTTGAAAACATTATATAAGGGCTTGTTTATTGACAATTTACAAACACTAGTTTTTTCTCTTCACATTAATTTGTAAATATCAGTCGGACAACATTATGTCAAATGAACTTGATGACATACTGGCAATGTTTTCAATATTGGAGCTTGTGTTATGCTTTAATATCAATTAAACGTACACCAATATTTCGTAAACACACGAATGCACAGATAGAGCATATATTTGGATAGTACTAGCGATACGTACTAGGGTTATCTATCCTGTATGTAATTTAGGAATTATGAACGTTTTTCTGGTTATAAAGTTGCATCTAAAGGACAGACTGAATTAAATGCATTTTTCTCTTTTGCATAAAATTCGCATGAACTACGATAAATGTCATTTTGCTTACATGTATACAACAAGAAACTGGCTGGCAACCACTTTTGTGAATCTAACAACAATGTAATATTATGTTATTAAATCGGTTGAATAAAAAGATTGGTTCAATAAACTATATATCATTTGTTCTCAGTTAAGAGGTTAGGTAAATTCAAAAGTTGCACACATTACCCGTTTAGCCGGTTTCAAATGTCGAAAATTTACCATGTTGTGGAAAGATGACCATGAGCGGCCAGAATAACATTCTCATTGTCGATTGCACTTTATTTATTAAGAATGATTTCATTACATCGATAGATAGCTAAAGTTAGTGTCTATGCTCTAAAATTACCATTTAGAAAACAAGCGTGTTATAGTGCCCTTAATTTAGCTTTCGTCAATCTTTTTACAATAGAGACAATTACCTTTTCAGACAGTTTTAACACTAGGTGCATGAACTGTCCAATATCAGTCTCAAAGCTTTTGCTGGCCCAATTTTTCTTAATTGGCTTTTAATACGTTCATTGCAATAGTTAGTGATTACTCTTTTGTAGCTTTTCAATATACTATCTATTATCGAAATATCATCTTACAGTTCTAAATAATTATCAGAGAGACAATATAATTAATGTCACTGCACGTATACTTTGTCCAACATCAGGATCATAAGAGTGTTTCGTAAGCCTGATGCCATCTCATATCGTTTTCTTTTGATGGACTTTTTCTATCGTTTTATATATATGAAAAAGTATAGTCAAACTTATTTGGAAAAACAAATTGGGTGAACAACGAAACATCATTTGTGCCTTGTTAAATATCAGGGTTTAAGTAATTGTTTGTTTGATATAAATGGTTTCTGTAAATGAATTTTTCTGTCATCTACATATTCACTTTTGATTACTCTTCGTTCTGATTAATGTAATATTGGATAGACTTTGAGAACACATTTATGCATTGATCAAAATGAGGTTCTAAGGTTTGTGTTTGCAACTGATACAATTAATCGTTGTCGGTGATTTCCGTCAGTCATTCTTTTGTATTCTAATATGTATACTCTGGTTCGTACTCCGTCTAATAATTCATACTTCAGTCTTGACAACTCATCTATATCTTATACAAGATTGGGTCTCAGTATTGTCAAGGTCACTAGTTTGTACGGGTTTCCACAAGACATCTACTATTCATTAAAAAAACGTATAATTTCATCCCGGTTTGATATTTTGATTGATTTAGCAGTGAACTAATTGGTCACAGTCTCAATATACCTGTCGCTTTAGTCTTATCAATGTCGCAAGTACCTTACATGAGCAATAATATAATTTATGATAACATGTAAAGTCTCGTTGTTTGATAAGATTAAAATGAAAATAAAAAATTGTAATAACGACAATTGTAATTCTGTTGCTGCTGTAACTGGTGAAGACCAGGTGTCGATGAGTTGATGATGATGATCATTGATGATGATGATACTATGGATAATAATAACAAAAAAAGCAAATAGGGCCATATTGACAGCAGGCAGTCAATTGTTCTTTATAAATTTAGATCTTCCTATGCATGTTAGAAGATGTGACGTTAACGGCTTCTCACAGACTCAAAATATTAATAACACAATAAAATGTCAGAGTGCAGTTTGCAGGTATATCGGATCAATCGCCGTCAAAACTCTCTCGCATTAGGTGAACACACAGACCGTCGCGTAAACATTGCACAACATCAGTACACAAGTACCGCCTTAAATATACACATTTGTCAAGGACTATCAAAGATTATATTTCACTACCACACGAGAGCTCTGAATGATGCCAAACCTGATTTGATTTTGCCTGATCACTCAGTCTTAACTACCCTTTATGCCTATATTGCGTCTCTGATGCGTAATGAAATTGCTTTGGATGAATAACTTTCTTCAATCTTATACGTTTTGTCCATTTTAAAAGAAGCAAGACCAATTTCATTCCCTCAAAAAGGGCAAAAAGGAAATTACGAGAAATACATTTAGTCAAACACAAGAGAATTTCTTTTTTCGACTTAATAATCTCTGTAACATTATTCTCCAGTGTTCAGTTCTTAAGCTTTCAGTTGTGACACTCAAAGCTCGTTATGCAGCGTTATTTTAATACAATGATAACTCTAGAAAGTTGCGTGTAGAAAGTAGATATTTAACTTTCCTTTAATAAAATTTCATTAACTCGAATAAGATGAAAAGATTTAAATTTGATCATTTAGTTTTCTATACAGAGTTTGATGTAATATAGGGTAGTTGGTAAAGACATAAATGATTTCATTTTCATATCCCAAAAACTAATGTCGACATCTAGTGTTCATCATTGTTTACTTCTTGGCCTTGAAACTAAATTTCGACATTGGATTCATAACAAGTAATGTCAACATAATAGTTGGTATATGATTAACGTGTGGGAAGTCGTTTGTGTTGTAACAGATCTAAATGATAAAGTATTTTGTAAACAGTCCAATCTCCAATATCATCAAATTTCACTAGATCTCAAACAAGCACTTGGCCTTATGCATTCTCTCTACATAGGGCTCGAAAAGTTATAATGTAGAAAGAAACACGTTTTACAAACATAACAGTATCAAGGTAACTAATACGAATCCTGTCTTTTAAAAAGGTAAGTTGTGCACTCGACAAATTTTGTTTTAAACTAATCAATATTTTTCCATGATTGCTCTTATGGCTGGAGTTCTTATATCTGTGTAATGCGTGCATATTTTCTAGACACAAGACATTCGGAAGCAAGGTAATTTAAATTTGACTGGTTAAAGATGAGGACGGTAAAAATTTGCTATTATCACCGTCAGCTTTGAATAAACCGAGAGAACATCCACTTCTAATAGAGCATACTTCGCAGACTTGTGTATAGAGATAATGGTATTTTAGGACGTGATAACACGAGGGGTAAATGGATATCCCTTATGTCTTTTTCAGGGAATATTGGCTACATAATATCGCTGAAATAAAATTCATGTTCAGGTCAAACCATTGCTAAGTATTTCTTCAAAGGCATTTAGAAGTTGGTGTAGTAATACAAGACAATGGTATGGATGACAACTGGGATCCACCTGATGAAGGGGCAAGAAGTAGCCCAGAATCGTCGTGTAAATAAATAAAGAAGAAGTTGTCATCCATAACATTGTCTTATATCATTGCTAAGTATGAATCACATCTGATGTTTGTAACATTTGATGACTTTTTAAAAATACTTTTCATTATGGCAGTGGTAGAGAATCCTATGCAAGCTGAGATCGGTCAGAAGGAATGGTTTAGTTGGTGAGATGGGTGTGTTATCTACTCAAATGGCGGGCAAACTGAGCGTTCAAAGGGGATACCTAGCCCTGAACATTCATTCTGTGTAATTCTGTGCACTATATAACGATACCATCAATCATTGTTATTAATCATTGAAATGATTATTTCAAACTGACGCGTTTCTGGTAGGTTGATTTACCAGGATGAATGATGTCAGGATTCGATATCTGTGATAAGTTGAACTTTTAATGAGATTGTTGAAAAATCTGTATAGGAATTAATAAACTTGCAGCAGATCACTCTTCAATTAAAAATAGCGGTATTGTTAAGAAACGACCAGAGAAAGATGAAATGGAAATGATAACTTCAAAATAATTCAAAATAACTTGGGATCGGTAATAGAAGGGTATATTCATCCCCGAAGTAGTTTTTAAGTTTAGATCTATATTGATTAATTTTGACTTTGCATATTATTTTTTTGATAATATGTTATTATATAACATTTAGCAATCTTACCCAATCTGAAATTGTTTACATAGCAATACCAACTTCTTTCTAAATTCAAACTATAGCTGTGTATTTGCCTTTCGGCTGTAGTGGCTAAGTATGCTTTGCTTATTAATTCCATTGTCAAAAACAAATTGAATAAAAAAAATCAATAAATAACTGAGGTTCGGAATCGTCAAGTATTTATATATATGTTAGTTCGTGTTTAACCTTGGCATTGACAATATTGTTGTTTTATTTAAATGTCAAACGTCTAGATTTGGGTTTAATCGATAGTTTGCAAACGAAAATGTTGAGATGTAAATAACAATGACTTCAAATAATAACGAAATTGCAAAACATTGATGTATTTTTAGATAAACGTGCATTACTTTCTGAGTCATATCAAATTGACGTTGTTGTCAACATAATAAGTAACGATTTCTTATGGAGTGGATAGAAAATAAATTCACTTTCATGTCAGATCGCATGGGTCCAGTTTGACTCGCCGAAAAGCTTTTGAATTTCCTAACATTCAACATTCACAACACTGTACCGTTTAAATGTAGTTAATTAGTCATGGATAATCGAAGGATAATAACTAATAGTACAAGGTATCTTGTCATTAAGGTAAAACCCTTACAAAATACAAACAGGCATGTAAAGGATCCATCAAGTTTAATTCATGTCATGCATTTTTAGTGCATTTACTGTCAGATTCTTTTATTATATTCATTGATAAGTGACAATGCAAAAATGTCAGGCTATTATTACACTTACTTAACGGAATTTTCCATCCGGGTTTTGCCGCTGTTGCTGTCTCATTGGCTGGTTCGATAGCTAGCGATACGAGGCTTTTTGACTAATGGAGATTAGGGTATATGGATGAAGCTCGATCAGCGGGTTCAACTACACTGATGTAGCAGGAGTGTGTGGATAACAACTTGTGAAAACCACGATGTTTCGGAGAACTACTAATTTCGCCCTAATCCTATTAATGTGTAAGCATTTTATCCAAAACGTCGTCATTTTCATTTAGTAACTGGCTGCTACTAAATTCATGACATGAGTAACGATGTTATTCTTATCCTTATAATATAAATCATCTCTATCGAAATAATAATCTTTAATATATTTCATTGGGCAAGTCTAAAAATCTGAAAATGAAAGAAGAGAAACGGTGCATCCCTTAATATATTACTAAACATGACATACGTCAATAACTCAAGTTTGGCATATCCGGTTAGATTAATATTTAACTACTCTTGAACATTTAAAAGACAATTGGAGAATGTGAAATATTAAGTAGTTACTAATAAGCGGACTGAATGACTAATGAAATAGCAGCTTTATATTTTGTTCTGTAAAACAAATGTAAACTGGACAACTCTTTGAGATATCTTTAACATTTCAAAATTAATTTCAAATTTCAGATTAGGTAAAATGAAAAATATTTACAACAGGCAAGTGAGTCATATCTACTAGAGATCAAATTAACTCCAATAATTTCTTTATTTTTATGAATGGTAAATCGTGAGGGAAAATTAATTCAATGAATTACAAGCAGGTTAAGTGTAAATTGATTATGTCAGAAGGGCAATTATATTCTAATGCACAATTACATACAATTTAATATTCTGAAGTTCTTATTGAAAATAATAATTCAGAAAAAAAACCACGTCTGATTTCTTTTCCCTCTTCCAAACTCACATGAAACCACAGTTTATCGTATAAAGGCCTATGTGTTATGCCATACAGCTAAGATCATGTGTCCCCATTGGAGCATCAGATCTGTTAAGCGCTTCAAGTCCAATTGCGCAATCAAGGGGCATAGTCTGTGAAAAATAATATTTCGGAAATGGCTTTCGAACCACAGGGGCGTGTATCGCTAAGAAATAGCTTTAGAAAGACATATATGCCTATAGACCCTACCCTAATACTATATAAAAGGAAAGGGATGTAACGACCAAACCACCCCATGCTCAAACAAAGTTAGGTTTCGCATCCAAAATATTTTTTCTGGCCACATTGTTCATTACGATTCGAAAGCTAAATGATTTCCCTACGAGACGAGCTATGGATTGTCAAAATCGGGTCATTATTTCAAAAGTTACATGCAACGACACCCCGAAAATCGCTACCGCCAGATTTTCAAGCCAAAATCCCCACTCACGAAAAACAGCAAAAACTCACCGTTTAACATAGTTTATTGATTTCAGCAATGTTGACAGCACCAATGTAGAGCTCGATTCGATCGGCGACATCAAACTAAAGGTTCACAACATGAGAACAGCACCTAAATATTATTTCTACGAGTGTTAGCCGACATTCTTTAAAAAATCATCGGCTTTGCGGTCGCCTTGTCGGCCATAGCAGTATCCTTGATATTCATTTGACCTCATAACCGCAGCATATTTACAAATTATCGGATTTGGAAGAAAATAGCATTTAGTATTTTCTATAAAATTCCTTTCTGCAGTCGTGTGGATTTTCATGCACCCGAAATTATAAATATGCTCTTTCTCAGTTCTAAAAGTTAAACAGGAAAAACAAAACAACACGTTCTTTATCTTCAAGAACTCTTTATTTCTTTTCAATGTAGTTTGCAAAAGCATTTCAGTTTAGTAAGAACAATGTTCTTTGTTTACATCTGTGTCCTTTAGTAAGGCTTGTATCGCCTGCTTGATGAGGTTGAGGACGATGTATGGGCGGTTCCAATTCCAGGTCGGCACTCCATACAAGTCTTGGGAGGAGATCTCCAATTGGCCCCTGCCATCTGCTGTATGGTCACATGCTTGCTCTGCACAATGCAAAGAATGAACAATAAGTAAACGTTTTGTTTCAACTCCCATGACAGATTCTTCATTGTAATTTGGATAATAAGAGACTTGAGACACTACTTACATTTTGCGGATTCTTGTACTGGGGGTCATAGACTCCCGCATCAGCCTCTGGGAACCTCTCCCTGACTATCTCTCTTACTATCATCGGATAGATGATGGTCGTACCAGGTTTCACAAGGCCTGATCCATACTGCAACCAAAACATCACATCAAATGAGTAAATGTCTTAATTAAGATCAATCTCAAATCAATTAGATACAACTCTTTGCGATGTGTTTCTACATTCCTGTGTAAAGCAATTAGAACATTACATTCCCTCACATACTTGGTCTTTACAATATCATTTAAATCAATATGAACCTGAAACTCGCACCTTGCTGCGCTTCTATTAGTTGCTGATGATAAAATTACAAAGGTTTGAAAATTTACTTACCACCAACTGAGCATACATGGCCTTGTAAATGTCACGGCGACATGTTCCTTGGTGAAGCAAAACATGTCGCCACTCCGGTACAATTTTAAATCTGGAAAAAAATACTTCAGTAATTCAAAAATGCTCGAGACAAACCCATGGGTAACATTTTGCTGAACACCGGTGCATTTGAGAAGCATGCTGTTCTAAACATTTGCTGACATCAAATAATTCTACCATTTCTTCAATAAGTCATTTGAGATTAGGGTTTAAATAAAAAACTAAACAATGGAAACATTTTGAATAGTTGTAATTCCTTATTGTGATGAAAATACTTACCCATGAACAGCTAGTTGAACTTGGAACTCTGCGAACTTGGTCATCTTCAAACGGTGTTCACAGAAAAATTATACTCTTAGATTTTACGAGTGCATAGAAAACCCCCCACTCTCAATAACATGATCCCAAAAATGGGATCGTCATATTTCTTTCTGAAATTCATACTTCCAGAAACAAATACAGCAAATGAACACCTGATTGCTTCATTGTGAGTGAAATGCATTGGGGAAAATGTTTTTTTCACACAAAAAAGTTGGTATCTAATGGGTTAATGTAGCGCGTACATACAAGTTTAAAGTGTGTTTGTATGTTCCTTCAGTTTCAAGTATCTATTTCAGAGTTCATAAAAGTCATTCATATCAGAACTCACTAGTAAGTTGGATAAGCTTTTAAGAGATAACAAGCTCGCATTATCAGATTCTATTCAGGCTATGTAATAATTGCTACAGAATCTCTAAACTTTCCAAATTGCTTTTTAGAAATAAATCAAAATGATACATCAGCGCTATATCAGAGTGATTATTTCATTAATTGTCAGAGAGCAGTTGAATAATATACTTGACAAGTTTTCTTACAATAATTTATGAAAAATAGATAAAAGAATTAAAAGTATTACAACACTAAAATGTAAAGAGTGTGAGATTTATCCATTTAGTAAAAATGTTCTTGATACTACTGCTAGATTTGTGTTAAATGACACAAATAACATATGCACCAACACAGTTATACATGGTATTCAACATGAAACAAACCTTTTTCAGTATGTTCGTCGGTATGTTGGGCATTTATGCTTATATTTTTATGATATGCTTAAAACCAATTTGGATAATAAAAGACTTGAGACACTACTTACATCTTGCGGATTCTTGTACTGGGGGTATGGGATATGCTTAAAACCAATTCCGGTGAAACCGTTCAAAATTGAGTGTGAACCTTTGGCATAACTTTCAAAAAAGTTAACACAGTACAATAACTCAATTCAAATAGAAGGATAGAAAATTTAACAAACAGGTTGATGTAGTTTTGAATCGCGTCTTTGTGTGCCATAAAATTACTTGCTTGAATAGCGATGTTTCAGAACCATTGTTATACATCCATTGCTGATTTGTATGCTCTTGATGGAGCCAATGTTATACTATATCATAACAGAATCCTGAAAGTTAAATCATACTGAGACTTTAGACAAAACATTAAAACATCTGCATTTGTTTCGTTTCATACTTCAGACAACCAATCATAAATGCGGTACCTAAACTGGATAGAATGGCATGACATTCAATAAGACAATGGTAACTTAGCTCAAGTCACTAGTTATGATAGCCAGACTTATTTCGTCATTGCTATAAACTAAATATATAACAATCATTAGATATTGATGTGCACACTGCAGACTTAGTGTGTAGCTACATGATAATTTCTACACAGCTGTATCCAGTCAAGGGTCAAGTTAATTTGCTGATCATTATCAACGCTGTTAAAATGTTTAAAATCTTATAATGGAATGGATTTGGAATATCAAAGATTCTAAGAATATTTCGTAAATTCTATATTTTGACAAATAATGTGAAAACGGATGTGTTAAGCCTCTGACACATTTCACTTCGTATTTAGTTGCTTTTTGGACGGAATCAGTAAATGAACTGGACCAAATATCTCCCCAAATAGGAAAGCCAAGTCAAATGTGGACCCCCCCCCCCCCCCCCCCCAGTACCTGTCATGTTCAACGGTTTTTTGAAGTACGAAATATCCCTAAAACAGTAGAATTAAAGTCAAGAGTCTCATACAAATCATTAATCATAACATCCGCATAAATCAATCAAAACTAATGTTATTCCTTTTTATAGCTGGAAATAAATCCCTTTTAACACCTTTTGGCTCATTTTATTGACACTTTTTACCATTATCAAATATAAGCAGTCAAGTTTGGTTAATTGTGAAAAGTATATCACATATTGATTGGCAAAGCTGTGAGGTGATGTAGGTTTTGAACACTATTGATCATGAATTGATGACAAGCAGATGTTTTTAAACTAGAGATTAACTTCTTATCCTTGATTTGTACAGGGTCGTATTGGTATTTGGTCAATTGAAAAGAATTAGCGTTCATGGACAACCTTGTTGACAGCATTCTTATCCATCTACGCCTCAATATTGATTCACTTAAAACCTAGAGAGAATGTTTTTCACGTATTCGTGCAGTTGTTTTGGGTACCATCTATACATTATTTCACAGTTGGCACAAGTCTCAAGGTTAGTGAAGCATGTAAGTGTGATTATTTTCGGAAAGGTCAAAATTACTTCCTCATGCCGCTAATAGCTGACATATTGCTCAAATGAGCTGAACACTAAATCACTCTCAAAAAGAGTCATCGATAAGGGTAAAATTTAAACTTATCTTAAAATATTATCAAAAGTTTTTTTGGACATTTTACAAGTCAAAAGCTTTACTTTTTATCAGGTGCGCTTATGTCATGAATGACGTAAGTGGAATTCATTTATATTTGATTTAGTATCTCCATGCATGAATTGTCCTACATGAAGGCATCACCCTTTGTCTCCTCTGATGTAAACAATGTATATGTTTATGCATGGATATACGTATAGATTGGTTCAATAAACTATATATCATTTGTTCTCAGTTAAGAGGTTAGGTAAATTCAAAAGATGCACACATTACCCATTTAGCCGTTTTCAAATGTCGAAAATTTACCATGTTGTGGAATGATGACCATGCATTTTATCTATCTTGGTCAGAATAACATTCTCATTGTCGATTGCAGTTTAATCATAAAGAATGATTTCATTACATCGATAGATAGCTAAAGTAGGTGTCTATGGTCTTGCATGCTTTAAAATTACCATTTAGAAAACAAGTGCCCTTAATTTAGCTTTCGTCAATCTTTTTGCAATAGACACAATTATCTTTTCAGACAGGTTTTAACACTAGGTGCATGAACTGTCCAATATCAGACTCAAAGCTTTCGCTGGCCCAATTTTTCTTAATTAGCTTTTTATACGGTCCTAGCAATAGTTAGTGATTACTCTTTTGTAGCTTTTCAATATACTATCTATTATCGAAATATCATCTTACAGTTCTAAATAATTATCAGAGAGACAATATAATTAATGTCACTGCACGTATACTTTGTCCAACATCAGGATCATAAGAGTGTTTCGTAAGCCTGATGCCATCTCATATCGTTTTCTTTTGATGGACTTTTTCTATCGTTATATATATATATGAAAAAGTATAGTCAAACTTATTTGGAAAAACAAATTGGGTGAACAACGAAACATCATTTGTGCCTTGTTAAATATCAGGGTTTAAGTAATTGTTTGTTTGATATAAATGGTTTCTGTAAATGAATTTTTCTGTCATCTACATATTCATTTTTGATTACTCTTCGTTCTGATTAATGTAATATTGGATAGACTTTGAGAACACATTTATGCATTGATCAAAATGAGGTTCTAAGGTTTGTGTTTGCAACTGATACAATTAATCGTTGTCAGTGATTTCCGCCAGTCATTGTTTTGTATTTTAATATGTAGACTCTGGTTCGTACTCCGTCTGATAATTCATACTTCAGTCTTGACAACTCATCTATATCTTATACAGGATTGGGTCTCAGTATTGTCAAGGTCACTAGTTTGTACGGGTTTCCACAAGACATCAACTATTCATTAAAAAAAACGTATAATTTCATCCCGGTATGATATTTTGATTGATTAAGCAGTGAACTAATTGGTCACAGTCTCAATATACCTGTCGCTTTAATCTTATAAATGTCACAAGTACCTTACATGAGCCACAGTAAAAGTAAAATGCAGTAAAAGCTCGCTTACAAGGTAACGATCACATATATTTCATTTGAATAGTCATTTTACGAAATCGGAATACATAGGGATTGCGATAAAGTTCTTTTTGTTGTTTATAATACGAATTCGAGTGTTTAATTCGTATGTTATCAGTTTGAAAGCGATGTTTTTGTGAGGCAGGATTTTGGCGTACTCTCAAGAAAGCTTACTTTTTTCGATTTCTAAACAGTGTAGCTCGGTCAAAAGTGAACCGATTTTGATTATTTTACATTCTATAGAAAGGGGATTTATCAGACTCCATGTGTGTGTATTGTTGTATTAATCTATATTGAATTTCCAAGTTGATTTCGTCCCGGGACAAGACGAGGAGTCCTAGGACGTTACATCCCTTTAGTATTTATATAGAAGAGATACCATTTTCTATTTCATTATACATTATTATTATTATTATTATTATTATTATTATTATTATTTTCGGCGATACACGTCCCTGTGACATGAGCAATAGTATAATTTATGATAACATGTAAAGTCTCGTTGTTTGATAAAATTAAAATGAAAATAAAAGATTGTAATAAAGTCAATTGTAATTCTATTGCTGCTGTAACTGGTGAAGACCAGGTGTCGATGAGTTGATGATGATGATCATTGATGATGATGATACTATGGATAATAATAACAAAAAAAGCAAATAGGTACAGCAGGCAGTCAACAGGTTTTTAAAAAATTTGATCTTTCTATGCTTGTTAGAAGATGTGACCATAACGGGTTCTCACAGACTCAAATATTAATAACACAATAAAATGTTTGAGTGCAGTTTGCCGTTATATCGGAGCAATCACCGTCAAAACTCTCTCGCATTAGGTGAACACACAGACTGTCGCGTAAAC
The DNA here is from genome assembly GCA_921293015.1 of Phorcus lineatus. Lineage (NCBI taxonomy): Eukaryota > Metazoa > Mollusca > Gastropoda > Trochida > Trochidae > Phorcus > Phorcus lineatus. Next base: position 18,666,617 of record OV121089.1, read on the forward strand.
ATTGCACAACATCAGTACACAAGTACCGCCTTAAATATACACATTTGTCAAGGACTATCAAAGATTATATTTCACTACCACACGAGAGCTCTGAATGATGCCAAACCTGATTTGATTTTGCCTGATCACTCAGTCTTAACTACCCTTTATGCCTATATTGCGTCTCTGATGCGTAATGAAATTGCTTTGGATGAATAACTTTCTTCAATCTTATACGTTTTGTCCATTTTAAAAGAAGCAAGACCAATTTCATTCCCTCAAAAAGGGCAAAAAGGAAATTACGAGAAATACATTTAGTCGAACACAAGAGAATTTCTTTTTTCGACTTAATAATCTCTGTAACATTATTCTCCAGTGTTCAGTTCTTAAGCTTTCAGTTGTGACACTCAAAGCTCGTTATGCAGCGTTATTTTAATACAATGATAATTCTAGAAAGTTTGCGTGTAGAAAGTAGATATTTAACCTTCCTTTAATAAAATTTCATTAACTCGAATAAGATAAAAAGATTTAAATTTGATCATTTAGTTTTCTATACAGAGTTTGATGTAATATAGGGTAGTTGGTAAAGACATAAATGATTTCATTTTCATATCCCAAAAACTAATGTCGACATCTAGTGTTCATCATTGTTTACTTCTTGGCCTTGTAACTAAATTTCGACATTGGATTCATAACAAGTAATGTCAACATAATAGTTGGTATATGATTAACGTGTGGGAAGTCGTTTGTGTTGTGACAGATCTAAATGATAAAGTATTTTGTAAACAGTCCAATCTCCAATATCATCAAATTTCACTAGATCTCAAACAAGCACTTGGCCTTATGCATTCTCTCTACATAAAGCTCGAAAAGTTATAATGTAGAAAGAAACACGTTTTACAAACATAACAGTATCAAGGTAACTAATACGAATCCTGTCTTTTAAAAAGGTAAGTTGTGCACTCGACAAATTTTGTTTTAAACTAATCAATATTTTTCCATGATTGCTCTTATGGCTGGAGTTCTTATATCTGTGTAATGCGTGCATATTTTCTAGACACAAGACATTCGGAAGCAAGGTAATTTAAATTTGACTGGTTAAAGATGAGGACGGTAAAAATTTGCTATTATCACCGTCAGCTTCGAATAAACCGAGAGAACATCCACTTCTAATAGAGCATACTTCGCAGACTTGTGTATAGAGATAATGGTATTTTAGGACGTGATAACACGAGGGGTAAATGGATATCCCTTATGTCTTTTTCAGGGGATATTGGCTACATAATATCGCTGAAATAAAATTCATGTTCAGGTCAAACCATTGCTAAGTATTTCTTCAAAGGCATTTAGAAGTTGGTGTAGTAATACAAGACAATGGTATGGATGACAACTGGGATCCACCTGATGAAGGGGCAAGAAGTAGCCCAGAATCGTCGTGTAAAAAAATAAAGAAGTTGTCATCCATAACATTGTCTTATATCATTGCTAAGTATGAATCACATCTGATGTTTGTAACATTTGATGACTTTTTAAAAATACTTTTCATTATGGCAGTGGTAGAGAATCCTATGCAAGCTGAGATCGGTCAGAAGGAATGGTTTAGTTGGTGAGATGGGTGTGTTACCTACTCAAATGGCGGGCAAACTGAGCGTTCAAAGGGGATACCTAGCCCTGAACATTCATTCTGTGTAATTCTGTGCACTATATAACGATACCATCAATCATTGTTATTAACCATTGGAATGATTATTTCAAACTGACGCGTTTCTGGTAGGTTGATTTACCAGGATGAATGATGTCAGGATTCGATATCTGTGATAAGTTGAACTTTTAATGAGATTGTTGAAAAATCTGTATAGGAATTAATAAACTTGCAGCAGATCACTCTTCAATTAAAAATAGCGGTATTGTTAAGAAACGACCAGAGAAAGATGAAATGGAAATGATAACTTCAAAATAATTTAAAATAACTTGGGATCGGTAATAGAAGAATGAATTCATCCCCGAAGTAGTTTTTAAGTTTAGATCTATATTGATTAATTTTGACTTTGCATATTATTTTTTCGATAATATGTTATTATATAACATTTAGCAATCTTACCCAATCTGAAATTGTTTACATAGCAATACCAACTTCTTTCTAAATTCAAACTATAGCTGTGTATTTGCCTTTCGGCTGTAGTGGCTAAGTATGCTTTGCTTATTAATTCCATTGTCAAAAACAAACTGAATAAAAAAAATCAATAAATAACTGAGGTTCGGAATCGTCAAGTATTTATATATATATTAGTTCGTGTTTAACCTTGGCATTGACAATATTGTTCTTTTATTTAAATGTCAAACGTCTAGATTTGGGTTTAATCGATAGTTTGCAAACGAAAATGTTGAGATGTAAATAACAATGACTTCAAATAATACCGAAATTGCAAAACATTGATGTATTTTTAGATAAACGTGCATTACTTTCTGAGTCATATCAAATTGACGTTGTTGTCAACATAATAAGTAACGATTTCTTATGGAGTGGATAGAAAATAAATTCACTTTCATGTCAGATTGCATGGGTCCAGTTTGACTCGCCGAAAAGCTTTTGAATTTCCTAACATTCAACATTCACAACACTGTACCGTTTAAATGTAGTTAATTAGTCATGGATAATCGAAGGATAATAACCAATAGCTCAGGTATCTTGTCATTAAGGTAAAACCCTTACAAAATACAAACAGGCATGTAAAGGATCCATCAAGTTTAATTCATGTCATGCATTTTTAGTGCATTTACTGTTAGATTCATTACATTATATTCATTGATAAGTGACAATGCAAAAATGTCAGGCTATTATTACACTTACTTAACGGAATTTTCCATCCGGGTTTTGCCGCTGTTGCTGTCTCATTGGCTGGTTCGATAGCTAGCGATACGAGGCTTTTTGCCTAATGGAGATCAGGGTATATGGATGAAGCTCGATCAGCGGATTCAACTACACTGATGTAGCAGGAGTGTGTGGATAACAACTTGTGAAAACCACGATGTTTCGGAGAACTACTAATCTTGCCCTAATCCTATTAATGTGTAAGCATTTTATCCAAAACGTCGTCATTTTCATTTAGTAACTGGCTGCTACTAAATTCATGACATGAGTAACGATGTTCTTCTTATCCTTATAATATAAATCATCTCTATCGAAATAATAATCTTTAATATATTTCATTGGGTAAGTCTAAAAATCTGAACAAACCTGTGAAATGAAAGAAGAGAAACGGTGCATCTCTTGATATATTACTAAATATGACATACGTCAATAACTCAAGTTTGGCATATCCGGTTAGATTAATATTTAACTACTCTTGAACATTTAAAAGACAATTGGCGAATGTGAAATATTAATTAGTTACTAATAAGCGGACTGAATGACTAATAATAAAGCAGCTTTATATTTTGTTCTGTAAAACAAATGTAAACTGGACAACTCTTTGAGATATCTTTAACATTTCAAAATTAATTTCAAATTTCAGATTAGGTAAAATGAAAAATATTTACAACAGGCAAGTGAGTCATATCTACTAGAGATCAAATTAACTCCAATAATTTCTTTATTTTTATGAATGGTAAATCGTGAGGGAAAATTAATTCAATGACTTACAAGCAGGTTAAGTGTAAATTGATTATGTCAGCGGGGCAATTATATTCTAATGTACAATTACATACAATTCAATATTCTGAAGTTCTTATTGAAAATAATATTTCAGAAAAAAAAACCTGTCTGATTTCTTTTCCCTCTTCCAAACTAACATGAAAACACAGTTTATCGTATAAAGGCCTATGTTTTATGCCATACAGCTAAGATCATGTGTCCCCATTGGAGCATCAGATCTGTTAAGCGCTACAAGTCATATTGCGCAATCAAGGGGCATAGTCTGTGAAAAATAATATTTCGGAAATGGCTTTCGAACTACAGGGGCGTATATTGCTAAGAAATAGCTTTAGAAAGACATATATGCCTATAGACCCTACCCTAATACTATATAAAAGGAAAGGGATGTAACGACCAAACCACCCCATGCTCAAACAAAGTCAGGTTTCGCATCCAAAATATTTTTTCTGGCCACATTGTTCATTACGATTCGAAAGCTAAATGATTTCCCTACAAAACGAGCTATGGATTGTCAAAATCGGGTCATTATTTCAAAAGTTACATGTAACGACACCCCGAAAATCGCTACCGCCAGATTTTCAAGCCAAAATCCCCACTCACGAAAAACAGCAAAAACTCACCGTTTAACATAGTTTATTGATTCCAGCAATGTTGACAGCACCAATGTAGAGCTCGATTCGATCGGCGACATCAAACTAAAGGTTCACAACATGAGAACAGCACCTAAATATTATTTCTACGAGTGTTAGCCGACATTCTTTAAAAAATCATTCTTTAAGAAATCATTGGCTTTGCGGTCGCCCTGTCGGCCATAGCAGTGGCCTTGACATTCATTTGACCTCATAACCGCAGCAAATTTACAAATCATCGGATTTGGAAGAAAATAGCATTTGGTATTTTCTATAAAATTCCCTTCTGCAGTCGTGTGGATTTTCATGCACCCAAAATCATAAATATGCTCTTTCTTCATAACTATTGGTCAAAATAGAATTTTTTAAACGTTCCAGAAATATGTAATTGTTTCGACTGGCATTTAAAACGAATCGATAGAAAATCGCAACATAAATTTTTTAAAATTTAATTGACAATACTATTTTATAATTTATGTAGCAAAATACTTATTATTATGATTTCTCATTTCTGTTTTATTAAAGAATATATACAGCTTTAACTCTTTTTCTTTCTTTATCTTTTTCTAACAACGGTAATATGGCATGTGAAATCTTAACCTGTTACCTACATTAATTTGATAGTTTTAGCTATCCTTCTTGATAAAAGCATACATTGTTTACACTGAGTTATGTTTTATAATTGATGAGAGAAAATTTTCAACAATTAAAAGAATTTGTAAAGAGGTTAAGAATCTCAAAGGCAAATTTAAAACTAACTCTTCATTCTAGATAAACTACTTCTATGTTGAATATTTGATGTGCAGCTGAAGGTTCATTGTTTGATAAAATAATTTCATCAATAGATTGGTGATTTAATTAGATTTATAAAAACAATAGTGACATAATTGTCATTATCAAAACTGTGTTCGACAAAAGTGCATGATTTTGGAGATTAAGTGCTCTCATGTAAGGGATATTTATTTTTCAGAGGTCAGACAGAATCAGTTTATCATATGCGCTTGGCTTCCACTACCTCTCCACCCATAAAACCTGTTGGGACACTTGTCTTCCCTTTTCTCACTCATGTTAATGGTAAACACAACTATTAAGTAATATATCTAAAAACATTACCCTGAGAAACATATTTCAAATGGATTGTTAAATCATGGTGTCTCAATGGCATATATCTAAAAATCTGCATTATCTGCTGAATTTTATGAACAAAAAACTAAAAAGTATATCATGCAAAGATCTAAATCTTTAGATTGTGGCTGTTGTGCTTACCTGAAACTTTCAAGTAATGATGGAAAAGTGTCTCCACTCTCTCCTACTGTATTGCGACACATGCCTTTTTAAAAAACACTTCTATATTATGAACAATGTACAGTTCCCTTTATTTCTTAAATTCAAAAACAACTAGTGATAATTCTAGGCTACATCATGTATTTGTGCTTGTCAAATTAAAACCATACTTGCTCTGCTACTCTCTTTTGAAACTTTTTCCTAAATGAATAGATATGTACATGATCATATATTTGATATTTATTACAAAAAGCCAGAAGGCTATTAACCAGCTGTCACCATACATTTTGTAAGTGTGATATGGAAGGCTCAATCTTTAAATTATCTACATGTATATGATATTATAAAATTCTAACACTGTCTTGAATAAAAATAAATATTGAGCCGCTTAGAAATAGAAGTACTGGTAAATACATTTGATGGTGTTATATCAAATTGAAAACCAGATCATTAAAATGACATAAATGCTCAATCACATTCTTACTCTTTATATGTATTCTCTGCCATACCTTGATATCTGAAATCCAAAATAAAAATCATGACTTAGATTTTTTTTCAAATTGTGGATTTAAAACAATCTGTTAAAATGGTTTCAAACTTAACTGAACTAATCATTTACCTATTCTATTTTCACATATATATTTTATAATCATATATATAGATATAGCACCTTCACATTTTCAAAAGCCATGCATACATAATCAATAAAGTTGGTATTATTGTCATGTGTTAAAAACATGGTACTGTTTCATCGAAAATCAATAATCAATGAAGCATGTCTTATTGTCTTTGTGGGGATGGAATATTGGCAAAGCAATTGGATTTATAAATAACATTTTAGAGATGTTTAAACAATCACTAAAGTAAAATAATAAACTGATGTTCAAATGATAGATGTGATGGCAATTAAAGAAAAAATATAATTATCTGTGAAAACATCGTATACGTCGATGCTTACCTGATGGTGGCTTGGCAAATTGAAGGCATCGGTCAATTAATTATTCCCAGCACTGCCAGCAGCGGAGAGAAGTGATTCGAAGCGCTTGGAGAATCGTTTTTTCTTTTGCCGATTCTGCATTAAAAATTTAAAATCCTACAAAAGCCTCTCTATGTCATCTGATAAGATTACTATATATGTGATTAATTTCCCCAAAACAGCTCCAGTTGCTTGTGGTAAGGTGGACACGTTAGTCCACCGGCCCAGAGGGGTCCCCATGCACCCACCCCCCCCCCATGGCAGAACGAAACTAATTTTTTTTGAAGCCTTGACATGTCTATTATGCAAATTTGACTGGTAACAGTGTATAAACTGGGACGAAATGTGTCCTTTTTACATATTTCCATGGGTACCCCCTCAGCCACTTATTCTCTGAAGCGTCACACCAAAAGGTGGATGTCCCCATATCTTTGGTTCTAATTATCATAGAACCATAATCTTGGTATCTAAATGTATGTTTATAAGGTCACTGAATCCATTGACAGACATTTCAGATAGCTACCATAGGTCATTTGTACGAAATTTTAGGTTTCGATTCCAAAAAGTCATCATTCATGACTTCGACCGGTAACAATTCTATTTTCTCTTCTCTACAGTTAATGGATATGATTTTATCTTACATTATTTGCACTGATAGTAGAATTATGAGTACCTGTGACCATTTTGTGTACTTATGTGTACTTATAACACACAAATTAAGTGTCCAAAAGCAAACCAAAGGACCTACCGCTAATCTACTATCATTGAAATACACCAACTCAGCCTTCGTAAAAAACTATTTTCTCTTCTCTACAGTGAATGTATATCACTTTATTTTACATTATTTGCACTGAGAATAGAATCTTGAGTACTTGTAACCCTTTTGTGTACTTATGTGTACTTATAACACATAAATTAAGTGTCCAAAAGCAAACCAAGGGACCTACCATTAATCCACTATCATTGAAATACACCAAATCAGCCTTGGAAAAAACTAACAATTTTGTATTTTAAATGTGTTGTTTTACTTCTAAATCATTGGGGATTTAAAGGGATATATTTAAAGGGTACAAAGAAGAAAGATAACACATAGGTATTAATTCTGTAATTACACACATCACCGACATGTACTTTAGGGGTACATTCTTACATATTATTCATTTTCAATCATCATATGACTGTTTGTATCAGTTGCTTTTTGGACATCAACAACTTATCAAAAAATTCTAGTTTAAAGAGAGAGCATCATCATCAATAACATCACCATACACCACACACCTAAACAACGTTCATTATCATCCTCAAAGCTGTCACGTTGCAAGGCCTTGATGTCGACCAACTCTCTAGGAAGAGCGCACTGGCTCTAGCTTCCAATCCACAAGAGTCGAACTATGACTCTCATTAGCAAAAAGAACAACAGACATTGGAACAGAGATGTATTCCATAGAACCTCCTGCTAATTGAAATGCATTGTATGATACTCTAGGCTATTAATGGTATCATGATAGTGTCAATGTTACATTGTTTGACTCATGTTCACAGCAATAGACATTCAGTTGCAGACAGCCAACTTTATCAACATTTTTTGTCAGGTCCACCATAGACAGCAAAATAAATCCTTATAGGTCTTTTATAAGTGATATGTACATAAGGAAGACAAACTTTATCTTAAAATTCACGTTCCTGATGTATCCATGTGGTTAAGTTGTGCATTCTTCAGCAAATCAACACAGAAGGTGCTTTATAGTAATGTAGGTTTCAACATTCAGTATGACCACATTTGATCTGGAAGTTTCAATGAAGTCATGTCCTATCACATGGCATAACAATGATTGATACAAAAACCATATAATAGTCATAAGAACATTCCGAGTGGAATGAGCATATATAAGGATGCGTGGCAAGTAAATGGATGGAAGTTGTTTCTCAGACATTCTTATCCCATTAGAAGCTGGACTCATCGGATTAGGCTCATTGCAAGGTGTTTTTTACTTGCTATTTTCAAAGTTTTCTTGTCAGATCAAGTGGCTCTTAGGTTGTGCCATCATATTTGTTTGGAGAGCAAGGTGCCTTCATATGTGCATTTACTGGAAATCCATATTGTATTACATTCTCATATGATTAACCTCGATAATTAGGTTTCCTCACTATTGTTTTATGTTTACTTGTTGTGATTATATGTACCACAATTCATATATCCTACAACCAACCTGATGGAGTAATCATGTACTCAGGAACGTGCATTTTAAAATAAAGTTGTTAAGCAGAAAATTTTGTCTTCCTTATTGTACATATCACTTATAAAAGCCCTTATGGATTTCATTTTTGTTCTCTATGGTGGACCTGACATAAACAATGTTGATAAAGTTTGCTGTCTGTAACTGAATGACTATTGCTGTGAACATGAGTCAAACAATGTAACATGGACACTATCATGATACCATCAAAAGCCTAGAGTATCATACAATGCATTTCAATTAGCAGGAGGTTCTATGGAATACATCTCTGTTCCAATGTCTGTTGTTCTTTTTGCTAATGAGAGTCATAGTTCGACTCTTGTGGATTGGAAGCTAGAGCCAGTGCGCTCTTCTTAGAGAGTTGGTCGACATCAAGGCCTTGCAACGTGACAGCTTTGAGGATGATAATGAACGTTATTTAGGTGTGTGGTGTATGGTGATGTTATTGATGATGAAGCTCTCTCTTAAAACTAGAATTTTTTGATAAGTTGTTGATGTCCAAAACGCAACTGAATCAAACAGTCATATGATGATTGAAAATGAATAATATGCAAGAATGTACTCCTTAAGTACATGTCTGTGATGTGTGTAATTACAGAATTAGTACCTATGTGTTATCTTTCTTCTTTGTACCCTTTAAATATATCCCTTTAAATCCCCAATGATTTAGAAGTAAAACAACACATTCAAAATACAAAATTGTTAGTTTTTTCCAAGGCTGATTTGGTGTATTTCAATGATAGTGGATTAATGGTAGGTCCCTTGGTTTGCTTTTGGACACTTAATTTATGTGTTATAAGTACACATTAGTACACAAAAGGGTTACAAGTACTCAAGATTCTATTCTCAGTGCAAATAATGTAAAATAAAGTGATATACATTCACTGTAGAGAAGAGAAAATAGTTTTTTACGAAGGCTGAGTTGGTGTATTTCAATGATAGTAGATTAGCGGTAGGTTCCTTGGTTTGCTTTTGGACACTTAATTTGTGTGTTATAAGTACACATAAGTAAACAAAAGGGTTACAAGTACTCAAGATTCTATTCTCAGTGCAAATAATGTAAAATAAAGTGATATACATTCACTGTAGAGAAGAGAAAATAGTTTTTTCCTAAGCTGAGTTGGTGTATTTCAATGATAGTAGATTAGCGGTAGGTTCCTTGGTTTGCTTTTGGACACTTAATTTATGTGTTATCAGTACACATAAGTACACAAAAGGGTTACAAGTACTCAAGATTCTAATCTCAGTGCAAATAATGTAAAATGAAATCATATACATTCACTGTAGAGAGGAAAAAAATTTTTTTTCCATGGCTGAGTTGGTGTATTTTAATGATAGTAGATTAACCGTAGGTCCCTTGGTTTGCTTTTGGACACTTAATTTGTGTGTTATAAGTACACATAAGTACACAAAATGGTCACAGGTACTCATAATTCTACTATCAGTGCAAATAATGTAAAATAAAATCATATCCATTAACTGTAGAGAAGAGAAAATAGAATTGTTACCGGTCGAAGTCATGAATGATGACTTTTTGGAATCGAAACCTAAAATTTCGTACAAATGACCTATGGTAGCTATCTGAAATGTCTGTCAATGGATTCAGTGACCTTATAAACATACATTTAGATACCAAGATTATGGTTCTATGATAATTAGAACCAAAGATATGGGGACATCCACCTTTTGGTGTGACGCTTCAGAGAATAAGTGGCTGAGGGGGGTACCCATGGAAATATGTAAAAAGGACACATTTCGTCCCAGTTTATACACTGTTACCAGTCAAATTAGCATAATAGACATGTCATGGCTTCAAAAAAAATTAGTTTCGTTCTGCCATGGGGGGGGGGGGGGGGGTGCATGGGGACCCCTCTGGGCCGGTGGACTACGTCTAATAATCCTAAAAAAAATTTCGACCACGTTGTGTTGTTTACAAACATGGTGTTAATAGGACTGTGAGGAGTTCGATCAGAGTTCGGAGTTCGCTCACTTGCTTATTTGCTGCGGTTATAAGGTAAATTAATGTCAAGGCCACTGCTATGGCCGACAAGGCGACCGCAATGCCGATGATTTTTTAAAGAATGTCGGCTAACACTCGAAGAAATAATATTTAGGTGCTGTTCTCATGTTGTGAACCTTTAGTTTGATGTCGCCGATCGAATCGAGCTCTACATTGGTGCTGTCAACATTGCTGGAATCAATAAACTATGTTAAACTGTGAGTTTTTGCTGTTTTTCGTGAGTGGGGATTTTGGCTTGAAAATCGCTAGATTTTCGTTGCATGTAACTTTTGAAATAATGACCCGATTTTGACAATCCATATGCATAGCTCGTTTTGTAGGGAAATCATTTAGCTTTCGAATCGTAACGAACAATGTGGCCAGAAAAATTTTTGGGATGCGAAACCTGACTTTGTTTGAGCATGGGGTGGTTTGGTCGTTACATCCCTTTCCTTTTATATAGTATTAGGGTAGGGTCTATAGGCATATTTGTCTTTCTAAAGCTATTTCTTAACGAAACACGCACCTGTGTTTCGAACTCGATCAAGAGCATCAACGGGTGTGTTCAAAATCAAAATGTCATTCACCTAAGTGTGATAGATCTGTTAATCAGTACAATTCTAATTGCGCATTGAAGGGCCATTACTCTGTGAAAAATAATATTTCGGAAATGGCTTTTGAACTCGATCAAGAGCATCAACAGGTGTGTCCAAAACCAAAATTTCATTCACCCGAGTGTGATACTGTCTGAGAATACTTGTCCCCAAAGAAGCATCAGACCTGTTAATCGCTTCATGTCCAGTTTCAAAAGCAAGGGCCATAACTCTGTCAAAAATTTCGTCCCCATTGTACACCCTATAACTTTGTAAAAAAAATGACGTTTCTATGGAAACGACAAAAAAAATGAATTCCAGAAAATTCAAAAGTGATCCAAACTGTAGACACGGTTATGGTTAACAAGTCTGCAAAGTTTGGTTGATCTAGACCTAGTTTTTTGAGTAATTTGACCGGACGGAAGAACAGAAGGAAGGGCGGAAGTACAGACGGACGGAGTGACCGCTATAAAGAAGCCGTTAGAATTTATGAGATTTTAGTGTTCATTGGGGGACGCTTGTTTAATCTATGAAGATTATTTTGCTTCAGTTTCTACTATCTAATCCTAACTATATCCTAATCCTAATCATAACCAAACCTATATTTACATAACAGATAAAAAAAACTCATCTCAAATGTGTCCATTTAATTTCGAAAAATGATCTGATAAGCATTAGGATTCTAATTTCCTGGACCAACCACTACTTCTCGATAAAATAACACCATATATGAAGTTTGACATATCTGAACAACATACTCTGTGGCCTTTTAACATATGTGAGTATTTCAGAGTTTCAGTTATAGAAAAGTCTGCGATGAAAAGACTGGTCCGCATATGTTCTTGAGAAGGGTCAACACCTAAACCTTTATATATTTGAGTTATTTTGGATAATTACTTTCTTAAGGTAGACCATTCCTGTCCTTTTCAAGGAAATATGTCGGAACAGTCTTTGCTAATTGAAACAACGCAGTTGATGTTCATATCACTAACCGAAATTGTTAGAATGATTGAATCTTCTGCAAAATATATTGTAATATGTTTTTTTCCCGACAAATCATTCTAATCAGTCAATCAGAATCAATAGTTCCTCAGTATAACAATAATGTGATGATATTATTGATGTAGTTTCAAAGTTTTTCAACAAATTATAAGTTTCAAAGTCTTTCAACAAAATATAAGCTCCAAAGCTGCATAGCCGGTTGAATGCAGACTTGAATTTAAGATTTGAATGAATTGTGTTTGAGCTTGATAGTTGAAAACCTCTCTTGACAAAAACAAATAGGTAATATGTATTAAAAAACAACTTAGGGTTTGAAAAGGATTTATTGTATGTATCAAAGGAAAAGCTAAATGAAATAGATGAATAGAGATAGATGGGGTTTCGAATAATGATCCAAATAGAATGTTGATTACGTAATAAAGAGTTGATAGAGTCCCTTCAAATTGAGGGAACAAATAAGACTGTCTTTATGGTTATAGCATAAGATTTTTCTTTCAAAGTCAAAATTAACTTTTCCAGACAAATAGTTTGCCTCATTACCAAGAATCTTTTGATCAAGACATTTTGACCTTAAGATTAGAACATTTCTTTGTTGGGGCTCACAGTATCAACTATTTAAATGCGCTGAGAAAAGATGACAAATATTGCATTTTGACAATAGGTTCAATTAGAGTTTCGAAATAGAAAGGATTTGATTCGTATAGTTAAGCCATTACTATGAATGATCAAACTTAAATTGTTTTCCTGTATAAGATATGTAATTCCATAATTTATCAGTGGTTACATTATGATTGTAAAAAGGCCTCACCAATATATAACACTTTAAAAAAACAAAATATATGCTAACCTGTTGACCAACATTTTTTAAAATAAAACAGCCTCTCAACGTACGTGAGATGAAAGACCGTCAAAAAGACCTTGAAGAAAATAATTTGCCTAGCGTGACACTTCCAAAATAAGAAAGAGTGTGTCGTATTTCCTGCTCTGTCTGAACAATCTAAGCAATTTGAATGACATGGACAGTGTTGTAAGGAAACGTTTTTGCTAGCAGGAGAAATTAACCACATATAATTTTTAACAGAGGTGCATTACATTCTAGAAAAAGTTTACATTAGTCTTAACATATTTTTTAAACGTTGTTCGTTTTGTTCTTAATTGTGTATTTTCATTATGTAATCAGGTTTGAAGACATATTGATATCCTGTAGCACAAGACCAGATAGATTCATGTCAAGAAGCACACTGTAAAGTGATATATGATTAAATCAATACTATGAAAACCTTCGAGGGATACAATCGAAGTATTCGTGTCGTCAATTTTGAGATGTATGGATGTTTCGTTTTGTATAACCAAAATGAAGAACATAGGTTAGGCCCAGCATTATGGTGTCCAAAAATAAACAATATTTCGCTAATGTAACTCATTATGGGTTGCCTACTCATTGTTGCATTGTTGCGTTCAGGAAAATATTTAATGGCGATATAGAAATGAAAATTAAGAAAAATGATAAAATTTAGTTGTCTTCAAAATAATTTAAAAAATCAAAAATTATCTCAACCTAATTATGATTTCTCTGAGAGATAATATAGAAAGAAAGAGATATAACAAAAGTGAAATGTGTGTCTCTTAAGGTTTTCTTTAGCAATCATTAGATCAAAAGAATTTCTAATCACCATACCAGACGAGGCATGATGTATTGAACAATGACATTTCGATGATAATCCTATGGCTTAAGAAAATATTAAAAACTTGTCATACATCAATTGTTGTCATAAACATAACAAAGGGTGTGTTTAACTTAGTAAGTTCTTATTTGTGTGATTTAATTAATTTAACTTGAACTGTACTTTTTTGACATACTTATAGATACATCTGTATGTAGCCTGTGGTTATCCTTGAAAAAATATAGCATATGGATGAACCCAGTAATTAGTTTCGCAGGTAAGGCAAATTCTTTAAGACCATTTTGTTTAAAAAATTGAAAATTTATGTTGCTTAAAGTTCAGACTCTCATTGTTAAAACGTCATTCACCGTTTGAAATTCAAAATACAGAATGCACTCGTCTCAAACTTTATTTAAAACATCAATGCCTAATTGATACCTAATACTTAGTCAAGTTTTGAAATATTGCAGAAATTATTCCGAACGCTGATGGCGGTCGCGAAATAAAAACGTCTTCTGAATAGAGTTAGCTTCCTCCAAAGCATTTGGAAATTGTCTCTAATGTCCTCCCTTTTGTGGTGACAACACACATTAAACGTATCCCCACACCAGTAGAGTGCTCAATCCCCCAAAAAGTATCCGGTTGTGACAAAACTCCTCGGCGCACATGGCTTGCAATGTCGCAATCTAGTGGAAGATGATCAGAGGGTTTCCGGGGAGACCATACATGATTGTCTATTTTACACTTAGTATTTTTTTCTGTTGCGGTAATGATATAGACATTTTTAAGATTAATTCAGAAAACTATGACCTCCCTCTATCATTTCAAGTTTGGCATAAGTCATGCATTAAAACCAATTCTCTAAACCGTGTTTAGAGCCACCCCCGTTCTATCATACGTAAATATCTGATATCTTCTGAAAATTAACAGCAGAGACGTGCACAGTATGAATATAATAACATTAAAATTATTATGCTGTATACTTTGTAAAATATGGACATAAGTTGACAGTTATACCCCAGTCATATGCACCACCATGTTAGTCGGAGGTAATGTACATTGTACACGTCGAAAGGATATAAATACCTCATTTTGAAATTCACAAAAATAGTTATCTTACCTATTAAACGCAGTTTTATTTGTCTTTAAGTAATTTTTTGAATAAAAATGTATGATTCTTTGGAAATTCATACTGTAACCCTTGAAGAATCCAACAAAATTATCCTTTTTCTTAGAGTGTACAAAATATAGATTTATACATGTTTATGCATTCTTATGAATACCAAAACAAAAACTCAGAAAGCTGAGGGATACACGAAACGAACTCAGCATTACGTCTGAACAGAAATCACTAAAGTTGCATTTTGATATTGAAGGAACAGAATACATTCGTCATTATTTTTACATGGACATAAAGATCTATTAAAGCTCAATAACTTTGATCATCTGATACTCTCTGAAATAAACCAATCAGGAAAGACAAATTGTTCTTGTCAGGGAATAAGCAATCAGTTTCTGCACTTCCGTCGATTTTGCCACATAAGTATGATCCTCCATCAAAATCATCCTTTGGCAACTGAGTCTTTCTTTGGTCTTGTTTATCTCTAGAACTGTATGACTTATCAACGTACATGCGTCAATATAATTTAATCTCATTGTTGCTAAGTTTCTCTGATTTCAAATATTGATTTACTGCAAGTTATACACATCAATGTCATTACTCTGATAAACACATAACAATGTTTTGATATTAGATACTATTCAGATAACATTATCATGGAAAATGAATCCCTAAACCGTTAAAGAATTGTAATTTGTGTCTTTAGAAAAAGCTTTTAAATTAAGACTAAACTGTGTAATAGTTTCTGTATAGGTAATTTTTGTTGAATTTGCTTCAAACAAAACGTCCTTAATATTGTTTATGAAAAAAAGTTTGGAAGGCTATCGGGTTTTAAAGGATGTTATATCACATTACAACTCTTTCATGCAAAAAAGTATATATACATGTTTTCCCCGCTACGGATAAAATGGAACATATTTGTGCTTGTAACTATTTATCTAATATAATTTTTTAAAAGTTTCAATGACTCGCAGCGATTTATTTGTTACAAAGTGCTTAAAGCATACTCAATGAAACAAATTACATGAAGCACAATGTACCATAATATTTTACATACATTACATTGTATTGAAACTAAGCTTGATGGTATTCTTACAATCACTATATAAATTTACATTTTGAAAGTCAGAGGGCAATAAGTATAGTTCTAAAAGGCTAAATGGATGTTGATGTAAAATGATGTGATTACTTAAAGGGATGAACCTAAAAAGAACCTTAAGAACTCGAAAAAATGCTAAACACTGTAAATTGCTAAATTTTACAACTCAAAAGCGAAATAAAGTAATAATTTATTGCTGATTATTTGTCTTTTGTACATTTCTTGCACCATAATTTGTAATGTTAGGCAACATTAAAAGCATAATTATATCATTTCAAATACATAATTGTCGATTAATCACTTTATGAAAAAAAACATTATAGGCAATTTTTTACACTTTAGCCAATATCACAACAACACATTAGTTCATGAAGTTTATCATATGTAGAAAACCCTTGTACATTTTTAACCTTTATTGTAGCTTAAGGTTTCATCATACAGTCTCATCTCAACGGTAGAACTAGTAATCAGAAAGACTTGGACACTGTACCTATGTGATGTCCGTCGTCAGGGTCTTAGGAAGTTTTCGTGAAATGAATAAGCACTGAAGTATCTGTTATCAAATAGATCATATAAGGTGAATTGAGAAACAATATTTGTGCATTATCAAATATCAGGGTCTAACTAATCTTTCCTAAACCTAATGCCGTCAATATTAATGGTTTCTGAAAATGAATCTTTCTACCATTTAAAACTATACCTTGGCTTATCCTTTACAATACATATGTGCCTCTTACAAAATGATGACCTCAGGGTCGTCTTTATAACTAACTTCATTGATCATAGTAAGTGATATCTTTTTCTTTGCATTTCAACACATAGTCATAATCATCGCTCAATATCATTTCAATATATTGCCTCAGGTTGATTTATCCGTATATTTACTCTGACTCACATATCACTCTACAGTTGGATGTGAAAACTAATGCAGATTTAATCTTTGAAAGGGTTTCAGCAATGTTTTGTTCACCTTATTTTACAAATCAAGCACTATTAATTACACATACGATATATTTCATCCTTTATGTTTTGAGTTGAATTTAGGTTGAGGTGAGTTGAATTGATAAGGGGTTTAACGCCGCCTTCTAGACTATTGCAAGGATAAATTCTGCAACGTCATTGTGGCTATGGATGGCAGCAGCTGGTACGCACCAACCATTGCACTATGTCACCCTTCGATGTTTTGTATCAGTCAATTAAACGCGTATGGTCACACTCCTGGTAAGTAGCCAGATATTGTTCCAACATGCACTTGTGATCAATATCAAAATCTACAATGTCGCAAACACCTGATGTGATCAATACAAGCTTTTAATTTTTAAAATAAGCTGCGGTGGATTGGTTGAATATTTTCAAAACGAATTAGCAATATAAAGATATTGGTAATGATGCTTTTGTGTTGTTGTTAATGATGATGATGATGATGATGATTTTGGTGATGGTGAGAACCACAACGATGATGATGATGATGATGATGATAACGACAAATATGGTTGCAAAACATTTGAAAATAAAGACATCTAAGCGTTTGATATTGTCAGAAGCAAGTCAACAGGTGTATTTTCTAAAGGTATCGGTTCTTGTCAGAAGAAATGGCCTAACTGGTTCATAACACTTTTAAACACCAATGGTTAAACAGCGAAATATCATAGAGTGCAGTGTGTAGGTTATCCTATTGTTTCAGCGGCAAGACGGTCTGACATTTGGTAAACACAAAGACCTTCACAAAACAACAAGTAAACATTGCATAACATTTGGACTCAAGGATCGTCTTATTATGAAATCAATATTGAAGGGCATCTTTCTTTTCAACACGGTAGCTCTGAAAATGCAAAACTGAATTTGATTTTGACAGCAAGCTATTCATTTTACCAACTGTGGACCTTATGTCATCAATACCAATAAAGAATAAATTGAATGAATTGGTTTCTTCAATCTCCACACTGCAAAGTTTCATCGTGATTTCTACCTCTAAAAGTAAACAAGGGCAACTAAGCTGATTTAACTGTAAGCGTAAATTCAAGTGGAAAAATAAATCAGTTACAAAATAGACATTTCCTAGACACCAACAAAATTTCTTTACTTGAGATTTAATCTTAATTTAATCTCTCGCACCTGATACTACAGTGTACTGTTCGTATGTCGAGTATATCATTGCTGTGAGTCTTGTGACGTCACAGAACAGTGGTAAATGTTATCTCACAAGGCCTCACAATGATCTTAATCTTATTTTTACAGGGCTTCCATTTTCAAAGCTCCCTTAGTGCTCATATAGTCGTACGACAATGCTTATGCATATTAATTACGACTATCCTAGAGCATCGGCCCAGTTTTCTTTCTCAGAATTGCTTGCGTGTTAACAGGACAATTTTCAACCTTCTTTATGGTTAAATATTGCTTGTTATATAGTCTTAGTGTTCAGTGACAATTGTGTACCTCTGAAAACAGTCGTGTAACTAATCTTCTTCAGGGACATTTGAGGAAAGTGATATCATTTTAATAATGAAAATTAATTATTGTTTGGTTAGCTCCTTGCATTTTGACAGATGTAAATATCAAGATATTATATTAACAGTCGACTCTTCAACAATGTCCCTTATATGATTTCACTGTCAAACAAACAATACGCATTGGCTGTGACATTCTCGAAAAGGACTTCTAAATTCTTAATTCATGTCTTTCGTTCACAATGGAATCAGTAACAGAGATAGAAATACAGTCCTAATTTGTTGCAATGGAAACAGGTTGTGCATTCAGAGACGTTTATATGACTGGAGTTCTTTCACCTGTGCAACTCGTGCATATAACCTGATGAAGGAGTAAGCATATTCTACGAAATAACGTGAATTTCACAATGAAGGAGTATGAAGATATATGCAACGACACATTGCTTCAGTATTTTGTCGCAATGTTGATACTATTCCTTAGAGTTTGGTAGACAATTGGCGGATATAAATTACTAAGTGATTGCCATTTTGTAGTATAACATTTTAAACTTTAAAGCTGATACATTACTAACGAAACAGCAGTTTTATATTTTGTTCTGCAAAACAAATCAATGTGGAAAAACCTTTTAAAATCGTTCAAAATTCAAAGACATTGATTTACATGTAGGTAAATAAAAATATTTACAACATGCAAGTGCGTCACATATCTCCTTGAGATATATTAACTACAATTATTTCCATAAAATGGTAAATCTTGCATGAAAAACTAATTCAATGAACAATAATCAGGTTAAGTGCTTCTTGCTTACGTAATAGGGACATTTATACTAAGTTGATATATAAAATCCTATTCTAAACGTAACAAGCTCATGTTTCAAGTAATGTTTTAGAAAAATTTTTATCGCAACATTTCATCCTATCATTCTCGTTATTCTATTCAACGTTTTTAGTAAATTATCATTAGAATCTATGACAATGTTGATGTTCAATAAAGGACATGGCTTCAATCAACGAAGATTCATTTAAAAAAAAATCAAATTCCACCTACATGTACATGTAGTTGTATCACTCAGGAGAAAGTAAGACTTTGAAGCGTTAACGCAGAGCTTCCTTGTTAATGGAATAATGTGTTTTTGTGTGTGTTTGTCTATAATAATAATAATAATAATAATAATAATAATAATAATAATAATAATAATAATAAAGCGTTATATCCATACACAAGGTGGATGCTCAATGCATAATAAATAAAATTAAAATTAAAATAATAAAAACCATTTCATTTTTTACTTAAAATGACAAAGAACATCTCTAATCAATTGATTTCATTTCTTGAG
Source organism: Phorcus lineatus (assembly GCA_921293015.1). NCBI lineage: Eukaryota > Metazoa > Mollusca > Gastropoda > Trochida > Trochidae > Phorcus > Phorcus lineatus. The sequence goes on from OV121089.1 coordinate 18,686,638, forward strand.
CTGTGTGACACATTTTTTAAAATCAGCAACTTACTATGAGAGTAAGTTACTGTTAAGCGCCGCTCAGTCAACATTTCAGACATTTGAGGTATGAAATTCATTTAAATGATAACGAAAGGCAAACCAAAATATTTTTATTGTAAACACACATTTGTTCCTGTAGTAAAATGCATTACATAACTATCTTATTCTATTACATGGGCACCAATCTACCGTCATGTACAATGTGTTAGAAGATATATTGGATCATGCATGCCGCATAATAACGGATATATTCATGCCATGAAACTCATAGTAAAAGTGATATATGATGAAATGAATGTCATGAAACCCTTAGATGTGTACAATGGAAGTATTCTTGTCTTCAGTTTTAAGATGTATGGATGTCCCGTGTTGTATAACCTGAATGCAAAAAGTTGGTTTAGCGAAGCCTTCATAATGTCAAAAATATACGATATTTTGTCTTGCTAAAGTTACTCGTTATTACTCAAATTCCAAGCATTGATTCTGGCAAATGCTTAAACAGCTGAATGTTATTTTTTAATTTTAGAAATGAAATTGGATTTTTTTTCAGAAAAAGGACAAGCAATTAAATATAATCATAAATCAGATTGGATTTTCCTGTGATAATTGCTTGTCTGAAAGAGATATAAAGAAAGTACATGTTGCGAGTCTCATAAAAACATCGATGAGCAATCAGTAAATCATTTAGATGCTAAACCTTCATAGACTTCGTGACAAGACAACAAAACACAGATTTCAAAACAATAACAGAGTAACAAAATAACGAAATCTTATCATACATCAATTGATAACAGAAAATCAAATTGTCTACAATCTACCTATCTATTTTAATAATGATTGGATTAGATATGTTGATGTCATCTTCACAAATTGTGTTTTTCTTACCATGAGATTTTATTTATCTAGTTTAATGAATACGTAAAGGTTTTCGATTAATGACATACACGTTTAGAAAAGGAGATTTTCTAGAAAACATAGACATGACATAAAAAGGATTAAGACTATTTATCAGCTCGAAATCTCTTTTACTTATCAAATATTCTGTCCTACCAAACGTTGGTAATTTTTAAAGAAGGCTATGGCGGGATTTATATTCTACCAGGAGTGTCAAAAAGTACAAAACGATACAAAATAAACTCCAGCTGCAGGTACTTGATTCTGTTATGTTTCAGTACGATGATACATTAGTAACTTAAATAGAGGATATTATATGAGTGTCCATGACATACTATGTTTACGACACGAGTGATTAATACTAGTATTTTCCGAGCGAGAGCGAGGGACATATTGATATTAAAGCAAACTTTGAAAACAAACTCCAGGTACTCGCTTCTGTTATGTTTCAGTATGATGATACATTAGTAACTTAAATAGAGGAGTGTCCATGACATACTATGTTTATGACACGAGTACTTAATATTAGTATTTCCCGAGCGAGAGCGAGGGACATACTGATATTAAGGTACAAGTATTGTAAACATAGTATGTCATGGGCACGAATATGATATCTGTCAAAGAAAGTAATCAAAATCAACATCCAAGCATAGACATAGTGACAAGTGACAAGTTTATTCCGTGAAAAGGCCTCATGGCCAAAAGCACATGGAGATACAGCTCAAAATTGACGCATGTCCAGTTTACATTAATTATATTGGCAGTTTTCTTTTCAAATAAATGGACAGATCTTTAATATGCTCAGGATTGCTAGAAGATAGTAACTTGTACAATTTTTCCCTTGAAGGGAATATGAAATAGTATGGAGGAATAAGTTTTTCCCGTAAATGCCTATAATAGGGGCAGACTAATAAAAAATGATATTCATCTTCTATTACCTTCATATTACAATTAATACATAAAAGCTGATCATTATCAATATCCTTGTCGTACCTTAATTTACTAATTCTTAAGATTATGTGACTGGAATCTAAATTTACAAAACATTCGTAGGAGATCCTTTTGACAAAATAATTCTAAAACATATTTCTCTGTATGTAACAGCGATTTAAAGCTAAAGTAGAATCTGAAATCATTCCTTTCAACAAGGCTGCTATGCCATAGGCATAAGCGCATTTGGAACATAACGTCATGGGTGATATCACAATGAAAAAGTTATTTTTTATATGATTGCCCTCGTTGGAAATTATCTATGATCTTCGTGTTGATATTATTTATGATCCATTTTCTTCTATTTATTCAAGAAATGTATTAAAAATGTAAACGGGTTAAGAGAGAATAAACGGGTTAAGAGAGAATTTTAAACTGGCATACATGCCAGAGCTTGTCGACCACACTTATTCTACAGTTTAAATTGAACTTTCAAACACTTAGTGTAATTTACTTGTTATAAATTCAAACTTTGTAATTTAATGAAGTTATGATTTCTATTTCCATTGAAAATCATGTTACTTACAGCAAAACAACGGATGTAAATGTTCTGATACAGGTCCTAAGCTGCGCCCGCATTAATGACACTTTACTCATGTGCGATCGCAGACACAAAGGAGCTAAAAGAAAACATTATGCAAATTATTTATTTGATTTTTTAATAAACTGTTTCAAACAAATGTAATATTGAATTAAGAATAGTTAGTCTTATCTAAATACCTACAAAAACGTATTTGTGGAAACACCATGTGATAATGACAATTTCATCACTGCGCAATGATATATTGATAAAACCGTCCTGACCTTCCAATTACCTTGTTTCGTCCAATCAGAAGGTAGCATTTAGTGCAACATCCAAAAAACGGTATACATATTATGAAAACTGCAGTTAAGGGTTGAACTGTATACCTGTCACATGTCCGTGTAAAATCAAAAGGGAGCATATCGCTTAAATTCGAAGTCTGAATTTATTGGATTGTGAATGATATAATTAGAAATAACTGTCAAATTTCATCAATATAACAACTACGGAAACCCCTTTATTTCATTTTTGAATGACAATGTAGATCTTACTGTTGACATCAATCAGAACAAATTCAAATTCGTTCAAACTTACAAAATCAAGCAAAGAGGGTTATTTTACGTTTTTGGTATCATGTCTTCTGTTCCCTTCTAACTATATTGTATTAAAATGTAAATGATATTAAGTTTACGCAAGATCAGGTAGAGGGTGTTCTAAGTTCTTCACTTGTACATAATCCTTTTTTATGAATAAAATATTTCTTATGCCATGGACATTGCAGATAACTCCTATTTATAAAGGCAATTCAAAGGTGGCAAATTTTCTCCCTGACGCACTTTATGTAAGCATGAAAAAAATGCAAGATTCTATTTTTTTAATTTCAATAATTTTATATAGTGTTCGTATACATGTAACCATAAAGAAATTGATGTTTGTAACAACTCGGTATAATTCTAAGCTCTCACGGGAGTGTTCGTGTTTATGTATTCCAAGACACGCAAATCAAGATTACTCATAAAAAAGGATTTCGTAACAAACTAAGGATTGTTGTGTTACTGCATGTATATGAATTAGCTGGTGTGATGGATCACCTTTTGATATAAATCGGTTTAATGGTTCCCGTTACTTTACCTCGGGTAGTGAACAATCGTGAGAATAAAATTTAATAGAAATAAACATGGTTCCCATCATCACGCATGGATGTATGCGATGTTCAATTTCCGTAAGATCAGATCCCACGGCTTTTTTATACCATAGGGTCAAGACGCTTTAAATAATGATATCCTCGTTGTATGCATCTGCGTTTCATATATTGTTTTTATATAACTAATGTACCTATTATTATCTATTCTGGTCCTATGTATTGTCATTTAAGTCAATATCATGATTCAAAGTAGTCATAAAATCTATTCCTGTGTACATTATCTTTTTCCCTTCCCCTTATGGGATCCTCGAATCCTCGAGGGAGTCCTTGTTTCTGATCTAAAGGTGTATAACTTTCATAATATCATTTTAAAAAATGCTTATTTGTCAGCAATGGTAACTAGCTGCTGGGAAATAATACCACGCTGTGACAGGTTTTTTGAAAATTCTGCCAAATAATAATCGTTAGTGATGAAATTCCATATGGTTTTCAATCTTAGAAAAACACAAACAAATGTGTAGTTCTCCTCAATGGTTCAATGCGAAATTAACTTGCGACAAGCAAATAAACTAATCCTCAAATCCTTCTCATTAAAACATCATTTAATTACAGTCAACTTGTTTTATATCATAACTTGCATTGATTTCAATTTTAAATTAATTATTTCATATATTATAACCCTGTACCTTCATCGTGTATTGATGAAAATTGATCGATAGAGCAATAAACCCGTGTCGTGTCAACAAACATTTCTGAATGCTTCACCAGACATTCTCTGTCCGTCTCAGCATCCTCACAAATTATCTCAGTTCGCAACACTAATAAGTTTCAATTTGCATCTAAAACATATTTCCTAAACAAAAATGTTTGATTGAGAACGTCCTTCAAAAAAAGTTACCAGCAAGCAGTAGGTCTATGCAAGGCAAGAAACTAATATTCTGCTAAACTGCATCCTGCTAAATTAGCGTATTTGAAATACCATGATCTCCTTCAAGTCAAAGCCTCGTATCGCCAGTGATCTAGCCAACCAATGAGACGACTTGCATACAACAAAAGCACAACCCGGATGAAGGGTTCATCGAGTTCAAGATAGTAGATTTAAGCTACTTGCTTAATGACATTTCATTGGCTGAATCCATAACAGGTGAACATAGCTACGACTTTATCGCCGCTTGCCATAGGAGGTATTTAGCTCCAAAGATATAAGGGTGTTTGGGAGCAGCTCAGTGCTCTATGTTTTTCTCAAAACCCCCTTTTTTATTGGAAGGGGCGGATATTTTTAGCACACTGAAATCATGACTAATAAAAACTTGCTCATTAAATGTATATGCTGTTAACTTTAAAAATCAGTAATAAGACTAAATAATTATATTGTTCCTAACCAAAATCACCTATATTGATTACAAAAAGTAAATACGCCTCAGGATTGCAGCTGTTCTCACATTGTAGAACTTTTGTCTCATAAGAGACAAACAAACAAACAAACAAACAAAAATCCTCTGCTTTCACCTTGACATCTGCTGGACGTTATGTCTCGTTGAAAGCGTAACTATTTCAGGAAGCGCTGGCGTTTTCTATTGACCTTTACTAGAGTTGCAGTCAAAGACGAAGAACAGGTATAAACATATCAACTTGTGGAAAATCATTTGTTATGAAGATGAAAAAAAGTTATTGCACTGGCTAGCTTTGATTACATAAAGGTAGTGATATGTTTAATTTGAAAACTTGAAACGAAATAATTACATGTAAATGTGTACCTCTGAGCAAAAGTGAGACAAGTTTAGTTCCACATTATGATTTTAATATTTGATATAAACTATTGAAAATTGACACAAGTATATGAAAAAGTAAAAAAATCAGTTATTCTACGAGTTCACACTATACATTCTGGATCTGGTCAAACAACATGAAATCGATAACCTGAAAGTGATTTGACGAAGCCATGTTTTTGTGCAGGTTATTGTGTAAATATGAACTTATAACTGTCATAACATGTCAGACGATAATAAATAGGATCCTGGCATGAACAGCGAACTACCTACACGTTGAAATCATACGATCAACTGGTTATCGGTATTACTACGTACGTAATGCTTTTATTTTCAGCAAGTTCGTTACTGATATCCACCATTCATGTCCGTTTTTTGCCTTGGTTTTCATATCACTTTGGTTACTAGAAAGTCGTCTGCAACACTGTCGTGACGAAACCCGACCCAACAACAGGGGAGAACGTCTGCTAAGAACGTCCATCTTACACGTACGTCAGAGGTTCGAAATATTTGCTGACCATGTTCGAAATCATCGAACTGCAACCGAAAAGCTAATTTAAAGATACGACAAGGCACGCTTTTCATTTCACCATGTTACACACACCCTATAATTAATTGGATACTTAAAAACATTTTCTTTCTACCAAAACAAGATAAATTATTTTGTCTTTTTATCTTTATTTTATTTTGCAAATCTATCTGCTAATGTCGTTTTTGCGTTAGTCTTGGCCGTCAAAAGCGGTTTTCTATTAACTCAATGTAGAGGCGCGATAGAAGTGACACCTTTAAAAGAGGTGAAAGCTAAAACTGAATTTTGGTATTGGAAGTTATAGAGGACAAAATACTGAATTAACTTACCACGTCCGTTTGCTTTAAAATGTTTGGCGGTGTAATTGAGACTGGCATGATTAGCTTAACGTTTCATGGAATGTAATGTTTTTAAAATGTTAAACTTTTCAAACTACCGGTTAAATCAGCTTATTTGAATCCGCAGGGCTCCTTCTAAATACCCTGAACTCTTTCCGGCCAATATATAAGCGATATTCGCCGCTATGTCCACCTATTATTTATCTTTATGCAAGGAGCTTGAAGCTACTATCATACTGTCATCTGTTTGTGTCGCTGTTGCCCAATGCGAGTCGTCTCATTGGCTGGTTAGATAGCTAGTGATACGAGGCGTTTGGAAGTCGCTCAGCGGATTCAAATACGCTGATGTAGCGGGATGGGTCGGGTTCCTCTCCTGCATTAAAATGATCTTCATAAATCGCAATGATACTTTTTTCAAGCTAAATCATTGGTGGTTTAAAAAGTCAACATGTACTTTGATAGCCAGACATTCTCTTGAACCTTTATATTTGCTGTATGTAATGGAGTTGTACACCCTGAAAGACCCTATAAACATTACAAAAGATTAAATTACTAAGTATTATCAGATTTTTTAAAAGTAGCTCCAAAATGCAACTTTTGTAAGATAACATTGTCATTGCTAATCTGTCATAGCAAAGTTGTTGCCCTTGTTATTTTAGTTAGTTTATCAGTCATTATCATATATTTAGTTATTATAAGAACCAGTCTGGGGAGTACATTGATCACAATGTCTTCTTGGTTCAAAAAGTTGTCTAATAAAATTATCCGAAGCAGTTCAATTTATTCAAATGGTACTCTATTCTCTGAATCTGTTTAACGCCAATATACTCATAATACCACATTTTAATTATTAGAAAATCCACTCTAATAACAATATTTTTCAAAACTTAGAATTAAGAATATCCATTTAACCAAAAGTAAACCCAGTTAGTGAGACAGATATCAGAGGAGTACATGTAACGAAATCAACAATTTGTCTGAAGAAAAAAATAAATGTTTAAATATGGCTAAAAATAAATATAAGATTTCGGAAACCATCACACACTGACTACGGAGTTCTTCGAAGCTTAATAACTTCGAACATTAGTTATTTGTCAGGAGACAAATTGTACATGTCAGAAAACAGGCAATCCTGCGCTGCACATCCGCAGTAGTTTCCATTAACCCCTTACAACTGTCAGATTCTTCATTACGGCGTTCTTTCTCTACTTTCACTTCCTCTTCAACTTCTATCTAGTAGTATTGTCCAGATGGTGCCATACAAGTAGATCGATGATATATTGCTACAAAAGAGATCTTTTAGATCCATTCTAGTAGAATATATCTCAGATTTTTAAAAAGAGTTATGCATGTAGAGGGTGAGTAAATTAAGGTTTAACGAGTCTTCAACATTATGTCAGTTTTTAAACACGTGGAAGAAATTGATCCAAAAGAGAGATCAGATAGCAAAAATGAAGAAAATGACATAAAAAAAGAGAAAGTGAAAGATAGACAGCAAGTTTAAGAACGGCTCAGATTTGGTCTGATGGTTGCCCTTTTTGGCAGGGATGTCCCTGCAAGCGTATGTGTTGCAAGCTCTTGAACACCTAAACCACCAGGCTGGGATCTATATCTTTATATCTATACTTGTATTTAACCCATACTAGCTTTGGTTCGGCTTCTCTGAAGCAGTCAATCCACCACAACATGATTAGGTACGAGTCAAGTCGTGGACATATGTCAGAAAAAGGTAAAATAATAAAAATATTGTTAACAAATATGCTGAAAAAGATTACTACCACGCGTTGGGGTTTTATTCTAAAATAACTAATTGAACTAAACTAGCGTCATGTATCGCGAAATAATGAGGTTAATTATAAATAATGCCTTACCTTTCATTGGAATCGATTGTTCTTGTTTATGACTTAGAGAAGATTGCATGATCAGTTTTTAATTACCTTTTGTCATGGATATCCAAAGAAACAGACGTCATGACTAGAAAACACATTTGTACATAAACATAAAGCAGTAATTACAGTCCTTATTCCGAACTTTGAGTCTTTGAAAAATCGTCATCTATCACCAGCACATTCCGCATCCTGCAGTTCTTTTGAAAACTGAAAGACGCTGTCAAAAGTAGCCACCAAACCATCAGTCTGTTTGAGCGGATGGTGACCGATTTTAAATTAGACATTAAAACAGTGCGTTATTTCGTTGTGTTAGAGCAAGAAAAGACAAACAGAAATGTTTTATATGATACATAATAATTTAATAATGTAAGAACACACCTTTCAAAATGTTTTCTACGTGTATTGGATTATGATTTAACTTTTCGCAATATGCGTTTGGGTGTCCTGGGGATAGATGAATGAATCGGATAGTGGTAATGTTAGGTATACTGAAGTTATGCAAAACTAGCATGTAAAGTATGAATATTTATTCTCAAAACTTCCTTCCAAAATATCTATGGTTCATGATCTATAGATACTCATTTAATTCTTAAAATCTCTGCCCTAAAGGTACTTGCGTCGAATGACAGACAACTCGGCATTCAAAAGTTAAACTGACATTGATATCCCGTCCTGCTAAATCTGTCCGGCCAAATCATGCAAATGCCTCGTTTGGCTAGATCGCTTTGATATTCGTGGCTTAATTCACCTGTCATTTTTTTCAGCCAATGAAATGTCGTTATGCAAGGAACTTGAAGTTACTAACTTGAACTCAACGTTTACTTCCATCCGGGCTGTGCCGCTATTGCTTGATGCGAGTCGTCTCATTGGCTGGTTAGATAGCTAGCGATAGGAGGCTTTCGGCTTGAAAGAGATCAAGGTAAAAGGAAGGAGCTGAGCGGATTCATAGACGCTGATTTAGCAGGATGTTAATTTCCGTACATCGAAAACGCCTCAATGACATTTTTTTATGCGAACTGAAACTCCTTCAAATGAAAGTAAGTAATAGAGTGTGAATTTTATAACATAATATCTTCTAGTATTGCGTATTCTTAAACACTAAAAAATAATTTTGGACTTATTACCTTGAGATTATGCTGATGACTTCTTTGAGCACAGATCATTCTCTCCCAAAAGGGGTAACCCTGTCGTTGATTCCTACACAACCTCTGTCCTAAAACGGCCTCTACTCGGGCTTCCGGCAGGTTCCCCTGGCATTAAAATATTGCAACATTAAAAACTTTGAAATATTTCAGGAAATGAAAAACACCGCATGCATGAATAACATATTTGTTGTCACACAGGAATATGCAATGATGCAGTCGCTATCTAAGGCAAAAGCTAAAGTCACCTGTAAAGAAGTCTCAAAGTGCAAAGCGCATATTCGAATAAAATTTAGCTCTCCGAAAGCATACGGGAAAAAATGAGCCGTTTTGAATGATAACTTTTGAAACAGTTTCGCTGATATAACAACTAGGACTGATTGCATCCAATCAGGCTTCTATATTTCACACCGAGAAACGTTCGTATTATAGGACAGAGCTCGAGGTTGTATAGGCATTTATGACGTAGCTACGTCTGTTGGGAGAGAATGATCTAATAGTGGTTTTAAGTTCTTTGAATGCGAGATATTTCGCTTGTATCACCAAGAAAAGTTGGTATCTTGAAACTTAAACTTAGGCTGAAGAAACTTAACAGAAAAACATATTAACCTACTTTAAGACTAGTAGTTCAGATAATCTAAATTTCGGTACATGTGCGATGAATGCGCACCCGAAGTTTAGAGTCCGAAGCCTATTTTATCTGTAGCAACTTCCCGACGATTTTGATCGGGAAGGGTTTTACAAATCATCTAACTTCAAACAATACATGGATAGAAAGATAAGCCTTTTGGCCAATATATCCAACCAATTTTTCATCTTAGAAATTTTCTTTATTTAGTGGCAACTACCCCTACCCAAGATTGCTTTTGTCAAAGTTATCAAACACGAGGGAGGTAACGGTGAATTCAGTGTTGCTAAATAAAATAAAACATTTTCTAAGATGTGACAGCTGTTGGATCTAAGCTGTGAGCACAGAAGACGCCGACTTCAAAACTCTAAATTCTTTTTACATTAAAGTCAAATTTTCCCCAACCTAATTTTCCGTAATAGTTCGCAAACTACTTAAACTGTGATAACGGTAAAAATACTCAAATAAAACCAATTAAGTTTCAAGGTAACCAGAAATGCCTTTAATGTTTAACTGATTCAGCATCAGAAATATCAGCATCAAAATAAATTTGTTTTGGTAGTGGTGGCAAATTTACGAACGAAGTTATGACAGCTATCAAATCGCCAGTGTGTCCAAAACAAGTAGGCTTAAAGAGGGCCTTCAACTCTTAATTTGTAACTACCAGAGTTACATTAGCGAAGCCCCGCGAGAGTCGTAAATCTCAATCAGCGTCCCCTCTAATCAGCGGTCCACCACTGGACTCAATACCTTATCGTGGTGTGGTGGTTTGCGTGCTTCAGAGACCCCAAGAGCTATGCCAGCCGGGGCTTACATGCTCCTGGTAGGGGCACCCAAGCTGGACAGGTCGACGGGTAGAAGCCAGACCAAATATGAGTCCTTCTAAAACCTGCTTTCTGTCTCTCACTATGCCTTTGTTTCCGTCTTTTCCCTCATCCTTTCGATCCCTTTCTCCCTGATCTGTCCACTCTCTTTTGGATGCTTGTCATTCACGTGTTTAATAACTGAAATACTGTTGAAAGCACGTTAAACCCAAACTCACTCACTCACTCACTAATCAGCGGTATTTTACTGCGCAGCACCAGCACCTTACTCGAACTACCCAACCGGGCTCTGATGAACAGTTTGAACGTGAAACGCCGTCCAGAAAACCAGTCCCTGAGTTGGAACATAAATGCGACGAACTTTCATCAGAAATTGCAAGACTTCGTTTGGAAAAGAAGTTAACTGAGATGGCAAAAGAGTTAGCCGATGTACAAGCAAATCTCGACTCACCAGCAAACCGGAGTACGGCGACGGGTCCGACGCGGGTGGAAAATGGCGGTTTTCAAGATGGCGCCGTTGGCGGTATACGAGGTAACTACTTGCCTAGAGATTATTTCTAATATCTTTGGGGCGATTCCTTAGAAGAAAGGGAGTCAACGGTTGAACTAGGCGAAGACATCAGAATTAATATCGGCGCCAAAAGGTCAAAACTGTCAGACGTATCTGTGGAAAGGTGGGGTTACGTGACAGGATTTTCTGAAATCTAGTAATGGTGGCAAATCTTAGGGTTTGATTGTTTGTAACTGCTCCACCATTTAATACATAACTGGTGTGGTGGTTTAACTGTTTCAAAGACCCCAAAAGCTATGCCAGCCGGAGCTAACATGCTCCTGGCAGGAGCAATGCAATCCACGCTGGACAGGTCGACGGGTAGATGCCAGACCAAGTTTGAGTCCTGCATTCTATCTCTCACTATGCCTTTCTTTCCGTCTTTTCCCCCATCCTTTCGATCCCTTTCTTCCTGATCTGTCCACTCTCATTTGGATGCTTGTCATCCAATGTGTTTAATGACTGATATATTGGGTTTTTTTTTAAAAACACCAACCCACTCATTCACTCACTCACTAGAAACTTAACAAAAAGGGTTGAATTGTTCTAATGGTTTTTCAGTCAAGAATTGTACATAAATCTAGCGATTTGGCTTTAAGTCCACTTTCAGAAGTATGTTACTCATATCGTGGCTGCTGGTGTCATTGTCGGGAAAAGAGCGGAACAGCTCTGATGATATGCATTGCATTGAAACCTGCGAGTATCGGCTTGAAATAGCGACTATTGGTGGTAACGCGCTGGAATTCAATATGGCTTTCACAAAGCTTTCCCGTGCTGCATATAGAACAGTTCTCTCCACAAGATAAAGTTGGCGTGCCCATGGTGGGATCCCCCTGATCTTTTTAGTTCAAAGCCGAACGTTACCCCTGCGTAAGTGTTAATTCTTTTAATTGGGACCCGATTTAAATTTTTCCCTCAGATTTAATAAATTATGACCTTGCAACGACACACAGTATAAGGTGACACTGACACATTTTAAGAAGACAACTTTGATTCAATTATAGTTGTCATGAGAGGAGGCTTATGACATTCAAGATGGTATTAAATTTGAAATATTGACAAGTATTGTTTAATATTTTGTAAATTGTATCTCAAATCTTATGTTATGTCATGTTCAATCACCTAAAAAATGCTTTCAAATTTATTGGAAGTTTATCAGAGAGTAAGTTATTGCCAAGCGTCGAAATACTTAAAAACCTGAAAAGTGAACTTGGGAAATAGGGAAAGTTCTAATCATTGCAACGTGCAACGTCAGTTATCGATGTCACTTAAAAAACATTTTATGTACCAATGGAAAGTGAAAATACATTTACCATTGAAAGTATATATTTCATCTAAAATACAGTTTCAACTTCTTGCACTGACGAACGGTTAGTGTTTGTTTATATTCATTGCTATAAACCGTATTATTGTCATGGCCATGTGGGCAAGTTTTCGAATTCAGACAAAATGAAATGGCTTGGGAGGTCACTCTTTCATAATTGCTATTTCCTTATATTCATATCGCGAGTTGAATTTCGTTTTAGGTGTAAATGGGCACTTAAAATTTCATTCATTTCCACCCGTGTTCGACAGTTGGATTTAAACCTTACATAATTATGTTTGGTGACAAATTATCCACAATGTGTAGATCTTTAAAACATCTTAATAATTATTGATAAGATTAGAATTCACCAGCTGTAGTTCCATTATTTCTATTGTATTTTGGCTCGTATCAAGGCAACATACATTATCTATGTACCTTAAGTCTGCCATAAAATTTTTATAAACAATAATATCCCGTGTAATCCCTTGTAAAATTTCGACACATGTTTAACATTGAATATTACCGTATTGACATCAATATCATTATTGCTTTTTATATTATTTCATGAGTACAGATCGATCTGCAGCTAATTCTTTGAGGCACTGAGGAGATTAAGAGTTCTGATTTATCACTTGATTCGCGCTTATTTGACACTGCCGCTTTCACGAGTATTACTCCAACATTGTAGCCTGCTACACGATTGTGCCGATGCACTCCGATGAAATCTACGAGCAATGGCTGGGGCTAGGGAGCCATGCGCTGAAATTCATTGCACCCAAACCTTATTGCGTTTGGAACAATTCTCTACTGCAGACAAAGGTGACGGGCCACGGACCTCATGCTGTACATTCTGTACCTTCTTCTGGTCGTTTAATGCAGTGACTGGCACTAAGTACATGGCAATATGACTTCACACAGGAACCTATGGCGTCATTATGCACTTAATTATTAATAGATAATGCACTTAGTACATAGTTAATATACGAGACCCAATGACCGCGGCCCTCAAGTGTGTCAAGGATTTCCTGTTTACAAACTCTCAGAATGTTATGTTGTCGGTGATATATCAACGAATTTGAAAACCGAAGGTCAATATGATGGTCGACATACAATTCCCTTGAGGTCCGTAGCTTTAATTTGATAGATGGTGCTGACTTGTGTAGTAATGGCCCCGGATCTGTGTGTTTCCTTTTCTCTTACCTGAGTTTTAAGGGAAACGAGCAAGGTACCAAATGTTTGAAATAATATAAACAGAGCAAGCTGCCTTCCTCAAACTAATATTTGGCCATCCAAAGTAACACTGCTGTAATTTGGAAACTGGCCGTCAATTAACGAATGTTCATTCATCTCATATTAATATTTCTTAAATATAGGACTAAACTATTACTATTGGATCTCGATCGCGTTATTAGACATCATGGGTAACATTCTCTTGACGAGGCTAGACGCACATCATGGGTAACATTCTCTTGACGAGGCTAGACGCACATCATGGGTAACATTCTCTTGACGAGGCTAGACGCACATCATGGGTAACATTCTCTTGACGAGGCTAGACGCACATCATGGATAACATTCTCTTGACAGGGCTTGGCGCACATCATGGGTAACATTCACTTGACGAGGCTAGACGCACATCATGGGTAACATTCTCTTGACGAGGCTAGACGCACAACATGGGTAACATTCTCTTGACAGGGCTTGGCGCACATCATGGGTAACATTCACTTGACGAGGCTAGACGCACATCATGGATAACATTCTCTTGACGAGGCTAGACGCACATCATGGGTAACATTCTCTTGACGAGGCTAGACGCACATCATGGGTAACATTCTGCTTGGCGCACATCATGGGTAACATTGTTACGCCTTTTGTTTGTATTAAAAATCCATATTTGGAAATTATAGTCAGTCCAGGTTTATAACAAGGATAACGACTTCTAAATTCCATAAGACAGTTTGTTCACATTTGAAAAATTTTATGTTTAGAACTACTGCAATTACATTTGACAAATCACACGTTGTCTTGTGCGAGGAGCTCTTACACTGGCGTATCCAAATTTTCCAACATCCATAACATACGATTATGCGTTGATATCAGTTATAATGCCGTGCTATGTGCTATTTTGAATTATATATGCAATGACAAGTTTACAATAGTATTGCTGCCGTATGATGGAAAATGAACCAGGTGGTTTAGGTACGTTAAATAAGAGTTACAAGACAGACTATACGGTTGCGTTTGATAAAACAGGAGGGAAACCTTAGGGTAAGCGTTGTGCTGTGCTGTTTTGTTTTTAACGCTGCGATCAAGTCTGAAGTAGACCCTTTTTATATTAGGAAGATCGAAGTTTGAATAAGCTATCAATACAAACGCGTTTGGTAAGAAATTCGACGTGTCTGACTAAGATTTATATGAAACCAACTCTTCTCCCCCCCCCCCCCCCCCCCCCCCCCCCCCCCCGATCTTCACAATTCGTGACGGGTGCAGATCTCCTCATCGCCTTGTCAACTTCTGAAGGACAGAACAGACATTCTTTGAAAATGGCATCAGAATAAGATAGCTCACGTTTGTTTCCCCGTGACTTTCAATAGGAGTTCATGGAGGGTAAGCTACACACTTATCGTCTGAAAATATTGTTATACCGAGAAGGTTATCCTCTGTGAACCTGTATCAAAGACCCCGAGAGCTATGCCAGCCGGAGCTTACATGCTCCTGGTAGGGTCACCCACGCTGGACAGGTCGACGGGTAGAAGCCAGATCAAATTTGAGTCCTTCTAAAACCTGCTTTCTATCTCTCAGTATGCCTTTCTTCCGTCTTTTTTCTCATCCTGTCGATCCCTTTCTCTCTGATCTGTCCACTCTCTTTTGGATGCTAGTCATCCACGTGTTTAATAGCTGAAATATTGTTGAAAGCACGTTAAAACCAGTGTTTCAGATTTACGGCGCGATCGCGACATTCTCGCATGATTTCTAAAAAATGTCGCATGTTTCAGCTTTATGCGCCTAACTGTCGCGTGTAATTGTTTATTGTGCAAATACATTTTGAAAGAGCTGTCAACTTATCTTCATTGAAGATACAATAATAAACTGTCGGGAAATCACAAGTCGTTATTGTTTACATGCTGTTACTATACCCTCCCTCCAATAACTTCAAGTTCCGGTTACAAAGCTCCATGCATCGACTGAGCAAGGTATATAACAAGCCCACGGTGTTTGGAGCTTGCGTTAAAAGGGGTGCACAAAGGAACAGCGACCTATATCATTACTGTCGGCTTTCTTAACAGGGTCAAAAACATTACGTGGTGTGTGTCAAGTAATTTGTATACATCATAACTCTACTTAATAATGTTTAAAATAACTTGAGTGCTTTTAGTTTACTTAATGTAATGTATTTTCAGTATTTTACCACAGCACGGTTACACATCTATACATTGATCTGTGCATCGTCTGCTTTGCTGTTATAATTACCCAGCAGTGGTTAACTGAATGAATGACTATTGAAACTTGTTTATTTTACATTGAAATGTTAAGCATATAGTTGAAAAAACATTAAGAAAATTACTGAATCAGAATTATTTGAGTAACTGAATTAAAATTAAATTTTAAACACCTCCTGCATGGTTCCCATATTTTTTTTTCAATATAGGCCTATATCTTATATGACCGGCTTTAATATTGAAATTATGGAAATGGAAATGTTTATCTCACAAATATCAATACAAAATATTTGACTTTCTGTTTTGTTTTAATGCTTGACTCATTGTTTTTGATAATGTCTCATCATTTTTTAGCTTCATGAGACATTTGTCTCACTCTGACTGAAAAAAATCTGAAACACTGTAAAACCCAACTCACTCACTGTAGAAGATGAAAGCAAAATTAGCTACATCAGCTTAATTGAATCCGCTGATCGAGCTCCTTCCATATCCCCTGATCTCTTTCGAGCCAAATCCCTCGTACGGCTGACGCGGCTTGATGGTCGTGGCGGTGCTCACCTGTTATTGTTTAATCCAATGAAATGTCGTTATCCAAAATGCCGCTGTTGCTGGATGCGAGTCGTCTCATTGGCTGGTTAGATAGCTAGCGATACGAGGCTTTTCGCCTAAAGGATATCAGGGTATATGGAAGGAGCTGGATCAGCGGATTCAAATGAGCTGAAGCAGCAGGATGATACATGCAATACCAACCTCTATTTTCAAATCGTTTGTCCCAGACACGGTAAACTTTGGAATTATTTTCTTTCTGACATTATCAATGCTAAAACTCTAGGAGAGTTCAAAGATATACTTTTAAAACAAAACAACACCCAAATCTACTTCATTACTTCTTATAGATTAATTGCCAAATAATTCACTCTCGGCCTAGGCTTAGGTGTAGTGACCTTAATGGAGATAAATTTACTAGATTTATATCAAAGAGTCCTGTACGTAACCGTGGGTATCAATCTGCAGACGAGCTACATTTCCTTCCTCACCTGTCCAAACGGTAATTACATAAGACTCAAATGGATGTTCCTCCCTAAAAGTGTAAATATATTTTCAATTTTACATGGTCACCCGGGATCCACTCAAGAGGCTTAGCTAGAACTTTTGAAATCTGTACATAATTGATCATACTATCAAAAGGACTTTAGGAATTTAACAAGCTTTTAAGTATGTGCCTTGTTGAAATATTAAATAGCATGCGTTATAAAGTAAGTTAGTTCAAGTTTTTTATTCATTGGCCAAATGCCTAAACAAACAGAACGTTACAATTTACAGCAGTAGTAGTGGGCGATGTGTTACACACTAACGTTTACAAATATATCAACATCTAACACATTGCAGAAGCCTAAGTTTACAATATGACAGTTAACATTGAATTAAGAACAGTTTGTTTATAAGCACTCATGATGTGGTAAACATATTTTGATAAATTCAAAATAAGGTTTCGGTATGGATTATTCATCAATTAGATTTTTTTTTTACCATACTAGGAGGTGAATCATATTAAACATTCAATATTTTATTATAAACTATTCAACATAATCATATTTTTATAGTGTTTATATTTACTTAACGTGTATTCAGTCGTTCATGTATACGTTATCTTTTATTTAAATATGTATTTGTTAGGGAGCGGCATTTACATAAGGATATATTTGCTCGTTGCCAATCCCATTGTTGTTGACGAAATAACATATGATTAAACGAGATGGAGAGGAAACATAACGGACTTGATCTGTCAATACAATGATTTTATAATATTATAATAATATATGTTAGTATTTCATTTAGAAGGTTCAGATACCAAAGCCAATTGATAAATTAATACGATCATGGCAGCTTTGTCTCCTGTTACTAGTTTCCATTGGAAATACACACTATTCCTTCGCTCAGAGGCGACGGAATGACGAGGAAATGAAAACACGGCCTTTTTCGAATTCCAAACCGACTTAGACAATTTATCTGGCTTTGAGTAATGAATTATATCCTTTTACTTTCTCAAATGAATAATAGTTGTGGGTGAAAGAATATCTATCTTTCAGTCGTTCACTTTCTCTTTTTCTCGTTTTACTGATCTCTCTACTCTCTTTTACATGGTAACATACACGTTTATATGGCTGAAATATTACTGACAATATTACGTTAAACATTACTCTCTGAGAAAATGGGATTGTTTCTCAGACTCTGTACCTACCTGCATGTCAACGGCAAACAAAAGCCAAAAGACGAAACGTTTCGTACTTGTTTTGTTCTAATGTTATTTATGCGTTTACTTAAATTCAGTTTTCTGGATCCTAGAACCTTTGAACTTTGAAAGATTTCCTTAATGATGGTAGATGTAATCAAATTTAACTTTACCGGAATGCATTTGCTCAACAATTAAAAAAGATCACCTGTCATTGTGATGGTTTCGGCCAAAATGGTGGATTGTTTCAAAATTGACAATGCCAATTAGTCGAATCTAGGCGAGAATGTAGACACTGGGAGAAGCTATGATAATTATTGAAAAGGTGGGCAGGTTGTGTTAAGTACTACGGATTTCCTGTATTGGTTGCCTCCTTCATTAGAATCTTTATTTTCTTACTTGGATAGTTAAAATTTAGTAACGGGGCTTGATATCAGCAACCCTCTGTTTTTGGTAGAACTTTACAAGTGTGAAAACTAGGGTAAGGATATCAGAGAAAAGGTTCAAAAGATCTTAATTGAGGAAATATAAGATCAAATTAAAAATTAGTCCAATCGATCTTATGAGGTTATACAGACAATTTGTTAAATGTATATACAGTTATTTGGGTGGTGCAACACATTGTCATTTATTAAAACGCCCATACCGGTTCAATGAAAGAAAATACATAAGTATCTATAAGAAGAGTTTCTGATGAACTAAGACAAACACGAGCTGCCAATACGGTTAAAGGTACGAATGTGTGTGATTGAACAAAATATTCTTTGTTTAAATTTCTTCGTAGCCTAGATAAATGATATGACTTGATATTTGATAATTTGCACTTAGACAGAGAAGTAGGTGAACACACTTGCGGGTTGCAGCTATAGCTTTAGTGTATTATCCGTATGAGAATTGTTATGAACGTAGGGTCAAACACCCCTATTACATTGAATATATAAACATGCCTAATATCTTAATTTGTTATTTAAATTAATTTTTTTATACAAAGTTTGATGGCTTCTATCTAGATAATGTATAAAATATGTATGTAAACAAAGTATAATATCTACGAGAAAACATTATTAGGAAAGGAAAGCCAAAGCCAAATTTAGCATGAAAAGGTATAGACACCCATTCAGCCCTATTTTGGTACGTCTCAATGTTAAGCAAGTCAAATCCTGTATACAAACTCCGATCCATCGAATTGGTATTAAAACCCTGAAAATATATATTCGAGGGCTCGGTATCTTGCTGTAAATTTAATGCAACCACGCCGAAGAAAACTGAAGATAGTATCGGTTCGTCACGTCACCCGGAGTACCCAGAAATGACTTAGAACATGAAGTAATGTTGATGAAGAATAAACGTATATCTATTAACTATTGAATTATCCCTTCGGTCAAAGGGACGTAGCTGTTGTTTCGTTAGTGATAACGCCTTATCCTTTGTAAGCCAACATACATATGCGAAAATAAATTATGAATTTCCGATTTTCGTCAAAACGTTTTAAATAATATTATCCCATTTGTCATTAATCTGGTAATATTTTGACACACTTTGCTAATTATATATATAATTTGTTAATGAAATGATATCCTGGTGCAATCATGAAACACATTTAGTATGATGATTTTATCACATCTTATACTAAAATTACGCTTTTAGAATCGTAATAGAGATAAATGAATTACATATAAAGTTTTATTACACTTTTGGGAATAGCTCAACGGGTTAACTAAATCGCAATGAGGCATTATAGCTTGGCTTAGTTTTTAAAGCCCTTTTGTATTCCCATGGTTACGTGATAAACTGCGAAGTCGGCCCAAATCCATTTGCGATGTTGATTTTAAGAGCCTTTTTACGTTCATCTTTCCGATTTTAACAAATTGCGGTGTGATGAAACACCAAAACATCTTAAAGAAAACTAACGTTGTATTTAAGTGTTACCAATTACAGATTTCTTACGAACATTTAATTCTATGATACACAGAAAAGTTTTGATTGATTAAGATTCAGAACGATTGCATTGCTTGTTTCTTATCAGACGATCACACGTTGGTAATCTTAGATGAAAATCTAACGATTTTACATGAAACACTTATGGTTTATAAACTTTCAGGCAAATACTTTTTTCGGATTAAATGACTTTATTTAGTCCACCGGAAGCGTTGGATGAATCATCGTATTTGTAAATGAAAAATAACAAGCTGATCGAGATTTCTACCTAAGGAATGATCTTTAAAGGGCAGTAGCACGTGTTTTTGTGATATCCCTTCCATTTTCCCCAAACATATATTAGTTCTCTATCTTCGCAATTAGAAGGTTAAATGTCTCATTTCTCAACCCTGTCACCCGTAGTCGTAAATAGATACCAAGTAAAAACCTATGAAGCCATTTTTATTTGAACACCTTTTAATCATTTGAGTTAGGAGAATGGAGCCGAATAGCTTAATTGAACATGGAACGTTCGCTTTAAAACTTCTTTTGCCTTCCAATCGGTAACGTTTATAATCCTTTTAGTCAGTTCAATAAAATCATCTTAAAGAAGCGTCCTAGTGCCCCTACAAGACTTTTCCCAAAAGGTCATTGATATATGTGTCTCTCAAGAGCCATTCTACTTTTGAATCCGCAGAACCTCTTCAATACCCCGATATCTATCTGAACTTATGCCTCGCTTTGTAAATTGCTACGTTTAGCACGTATTGTTTGGGCGAGGGAAATGTTGTTATGCAAGGAGTGAAGGCAAATATCGCAAACTGAATGAATTTCTCATCCGATTAGTTCCGCAATTGCTGGATGCTAGTGATTTTCATAGCCATACGAGGCGATTTTCAGGCTAGATAGATATCAGTGCAAGGTAGGAGGCACGCGGATACAAATACGCTGATGTAAAGAAGCTAGTAGGTGTTCAACACATCATTAAGGTCTTATGTCAAATATATATATTAAATATCGTTGACCAAGCTAGGGAATCACAGTACACCTCATTTATATCGCCTTATCGCTT
The DNA here is from genome assembly GCA_921293015.1 of Phorcus lineatus. Lineage (NCBI taxonomy): Eukaryota > Metazoa > Mollusca > Gastropoda > Trochida > Trochidae > Phorcus > Phorcus lineatus. The sequence goes on from OV121089.1 coordinate 18,707,853, forward strand.
AAAGGGGAAGATCCCCTGTCTGTACATGTACATTTACATTACATGGCTTAAAAAATCAATATTCTAAATTTTTTAAAACAAGCATTTTATTGCCCATATAATCTAACTCATTGTTTTATTACTTTTTGTTAGAAAGTATAATCTTTACTTACTACCCTAAAAAATTATCACATGTTCAGGAGAACAAATGTAAAACGACAACTGCAAATGTTTCTTTCGACATTTTATTTGTACCATATAAGCAAAAATACAACATTTTGTTCAATGGCATATGAAACGTAAATAAATAGGAAATTAATATACGATATGTGAAGATATATACATAAAGATAATTGTTGTGCATATTGTACTGAACAGAAGTCCAAAATTTTCGTCTTATATAAATTGCGCTTTGGGCGGGTAATCTGCCTATGCTTTAAACCTAAATTTAAATTATTTACATAGATCTCGCGACTTCGTTAAGAAACAAAACATTAACATGTGCCCATAACGTACTTCGTTTATTCGCTACCGCTCGAGTATTAATAATTTTTAGGCACACGTGTCGTAAAGAGAGTATGTCATGGCCACTCGCATAAAATCCTCTATTTCTTTCCAAAAATAACATCTTTCAATTAACATTTCAGAATTAACAAATTAAGTAACTCACAGAAGACTGCACACATAATAAATTATTGATTAGTTTAATAGTGACTTATAGTTAATAGTTAATATTAATAGTGACTTTTCCCCAGTATAATATGCACATGAATCACAGTAGTGACATATCACAAGTTGGACGATATATAAATATATGTTCTCAAATATGAACATTATGTGTCACAGTAATCAGGAAAGTTTCCGCAAGCACATTGGAATGGTGAGAAATAGAAACAAAATAGGCACAATGTGAACATTTTGGGCAAATGTGAGACTCTGATGTCTTCAAAATACATATGTGTCATGCATTATAACATAGCATAATACATAAAGGAAGTGTTTAGCCGATTTCACCAGCTTTTTTATATTAAAAGCTAATGTCAATTGCAAAATCTTTTCTCCTGGGAATTGAGAGAATGCTTAGGGTCACAAACATGTATGATTTGATAACCTTCGTTGAAAGAAAATATTGAAACACTGATATTCAAAAACAATCACCGATACCGTTTTAATTAAGAATTGACAATAATGGTCTGATAATTTGCAATTGTAAATGTGTCCACTATAACTGAAACATACAATGACTTTAATATTCTCCTTTCATGAAAAAGACTTTTTGTAATTTCTCATTTGCAAAAGATGGCATAGAATAATATAATTTCAATATCAACATAATCTCATTTCTCATTGGATTGTAAATCTCTTTGTGAAATTCAATTTATTATTAAACTTCGTACTTATCTGTATTTTTATCCATCAAGCACACATTTTCAGTCAAATTTAAATGAACTCGGCCACTTCCCTTCCCAGGACAATGGTACCAATAAACCGTGCACACCACGCTCCAATCAACTCAAATTGTAAAATGTTCTCGGGTAAAATGTCGTGTCATCTCATTTAATGATTCTTTCAAAATACAAATAGCGTAAAACCTACTCTCGACTCACATTAAAAGTCCAAAATCGTTAATCACAGTCATCTTATCCAGGTAAAGGTTTTTAAAAACATACATATCATTCTACCATTACATCAATTCGCAAACCAATTCTCAGACAGTGTCATCGGTATTATCAATATGAAAATAAAATGTTCAAGTCAATTTTTGAGCGCGACATGCCCTCTTCTCACCAAATCACAAATTGAGCATAGGCAAAGTCATTCTCCATCTGCTGGATAAAGGTCCAAGTTAACTTCTCAGCGTGATATGCCCTCATCACACAAAAATCACAACCAAAATTATAGCAAATGCAGAACATTTCCATCGGTTAGAACTCAAAGTCAACTTATTAGCACGGCATGTCCTCAGTGCATCAAATCACAACTTCAAGTACTATTTGAAAGTTAAACTTCAAAAGAGAGGAAAGCTGTCTTTCCTCAAGGATACAACGGGAGAAGCTTATCCTCCAGAAGCTGGACTGCAGTTCGTTGTTTCAAAGGATCGAATATCTGCTGGCTATAATACTGCTTGTTTAGAGAGTCTGAGCTTGAAGTAGGTCTCTTCATGAGTATCTCTCTGAGATCTTGTCGGGACTGATTGCTCCTGAAGACATACACCAATGGATCCATTGCAGAGCTCGAAAGAGCAAGAGCGATGGAAATTGTCTGTACAAAAGGAGGAACTTGATTTTCAGTTTTCATGATTGTCTCAAGAATAATCACAGCAAAGTAAGGCAACCAGCATCCGATGAAGGTGAGGAACACGATGATGCTGGTAACTGCTGTTCTCCACTCTTCCCTATACCAGAGCAGGGCACCAAGCTTATGAACACTGAACTTGCGTCCAAGGATTGGAGCAGTGCTGCTTCGGCGTCTCTGGTCTTGAGACACTGGACTGTGGAACTGCTCCACAATAATCCTTGGCATCATACTGTTACGCCGTGTCTTCTGCCCTATATGCTTTGCAGCTTTGAAGATCACAGAGTATACAAACAGCATGACAACGAGAGGTAAGGCAAAACAGATGCATACGAGAAAAAGATTGTAATAAGAGTCATATTTATCAAGGCTGTTCCACTTCACAGTACAGATCATCTTATGGGTGCGGAATTCGAATTTATTCCAGCCGACAACAGGTGGGATGGAAATGATGGCGGAAATGACCCACACAGATCCTATCATAAAATAGCATCTCAGTCGAGTAATCTTCATCCGGTAATGCAAAGGGGAGGCAATTGCACAGTAGCGGTCAATGGAAACGACGACCAAGGTCAGAGTGCTGGCAGCAAAGACAAAATTGAGTACAAACCCAGTCACTTGGCACCAAACCAATCCAAACATCCAGTCACGGTAAAGAAGACTTGTAAAGGCAAAGGGGATGATGAACAATGCTGTGAGACAGTTGCATACAGTCAGGTTGATCTGAAAGCGGTTGGAGATGGTAAGGGATTTCGACTTCTTATAGAACAAGAGAAAAACGAAGGAGTTCAAGGCAATACTGACGACTAAAACGATTGCTAGGAATGAACCGATGATTGCAAGTTTGATCAGCTCCATAGAGTCTCTGGATGGCAGGCATCCGATGGTGGTACAATTGTAGACCATCGATCCACTATGGGATCCATCGTAATTTGGACCCTCTGTTGTCATATTCATGTTGAATTGAATATGTCCTGTAGATCACTCGATTTAAGGAGCCATTCCCTTCTGGAAAGTCATTGACTTCGAAGTAATCTGAAAATAAAATAAATTGATAGATAAAACATAGTCCGATTAAAAAACAATCATTTTATGTAAATGGAAGTCGTTCATAAACACCTCTATAGGTAGTAACATATTTCTTTAGATAAAAGAAACATTATTGTTGACGTTATATTCTTATTAAAACTGGGGGCAAACTAGGTACGCAGCAAACAAAAAATGTCGATATATGCTTAGAAGGAATTGCCAATATTTCCAGAAATGAGTGAGTAATCCATCAATGCGATTTAGAAAAAAAGGTGTAAAAAAGTGACACTTTTTCTTATTTTCTTATTTTACAAAAATCTTTTTTTCTTGTTCTACAATCATACATTACATAACAATTGTAATTCCTCATTGTGGGGATATCGTATTACACAATGCAACCTTCATTTTCGCAACACTGATCATGGCAGTAAGTTAGTTTGCGGGTACGCAATTTATCACATTATGTTGTGCAATATGATAATTGTAGGGACAGACCAGAGGGGATAATAAAAAGGATTTCATTTCTGCACGGTCAAAACAACTTGACATGCCCTTATCACTTTCAACCTTCATTAAGTTTTACCTGTCAACTTTCTGCTTTTAACTTGTTCATATGGCCCCATGTGTAAAATGTTTAATTTTGAGAACAAATGAATGACATTTGGTTTTGAAAAATTAGGATAAGAACAAAGGTAGAAAATAAATGACAAACGAAAAGTTAAGATGCTGAATTCAAAATTTGAAGATCTAATCAACCCTCATGATTCTAAGTAAAAAATTGTACATGTATTATAGCCCCCAGAGTAAAATTCAATTTTGTTGCAAAATGAAATGAAAGTGAAACTAATCGATAATGATTTGAGAGTCACGTTTTCCCTAGAAACAGAAACTAAGATAATTAAGATGAGAACAAAAAGGATCTCGTAAAACAAACAAAAAGAGCATATTTGAAAATCTGAAACTGAAACTCTCACGGTTCTATATTATTACTATATATTATTAAGAGATCTGTCTGCATAAAAATCTACCAAAGAATTGGGATTCAAATACTGCATCGTTAATTAATCAACTGTCATGAATCCATACTACTTAAGAGATCTGCCTTAATCAAAATCAACCACAGAAAGTTCAGATCGCGATTCAAATACTATTAGGTCAATGAACATGCTCAGCGATGACCGTTTGGCCTTGGTTTTCTTAACGCAAGATAGTCTTCTTGGAAGAGAACCATTGACGTCAAACAATCTGATAAATCAGAAACCAAATATGTTGGTGATCTCCTGAGAATCCTACCTAAATATGAAATATATCATGGCACTATATTAGGGGGAATTCTCGCCTTACAGAGACAGTGCGACTCGTCTAGAGATTAGATATTTTCTTTATGTCTTTATGCTATAAGTGCGTGGAAATGCCCTGCTAATCCAAGTTATTGATGAACATATAGCAAAATCCTTAAATAAAAAACACTTATTAAGTAATGATATACTAAAGTACCTATTCTCTTAATCCAGTATATAATTTCGCTCAAAGTATTTTGGTTATTCAAACTTTGATACATAACAATTGTCATTTTCAAGTTTAGGTTTAGGAGTTTCAATTTTCACAAAATTACGAAATGAAATAGCCTGACAATGATTAAGGTCAAATACATTTTTTTACAGCGATTAATTAAAATTCGTTAAATATTTGCAACTTTTATTCAATAAACATATAACTACCATAAATCATAAATAGAGCAAGCTTTTTTTAAAGGGGGTTTTACCTTTTAAAAAGAGTACAAAAAGATTTTAAATGAAAAGGGGGCAGGGGGTTGAACCCCCTGAAACATTCCCCTGGATCGCCGCTGCTCCACATCGTTGCCACATGCAGAGTTCCGAATTAGTAGGACAGTTATCTCCATTGAATCTCATTCCAGTATATCCTTCTGGTAATGATGAAGAAAGTAGTTAGGATAATGTTGCCTAGTAACGAGGAAACAGCTGATTTACTATCGAATCAAAAGAAATTGACAATTTCTCCTGTCTCCAGTCTCCGGTGTTCTATCGTTATTAGAACGGAAATTGATTTTTCACCTTAATTGTATACTTATCATACAATAAGCTCACTTTGATCGAGGACATTGTTTCAATAAGACAGGAAATAATTTTGAAATATTTTAGAACTGTATTTGTTTTCTAAGATAAGTTAAATTTCCTTAACTTGTTATTTGAAGCCTGAAAGTATAGGTAAGAGAACTGAAGTTGATACGTGGTGTATCTCGCTAATGAACATTTATTTAACAGGGCAGTAGCTCTTTTGTTTTTGAAAGATGGATTCCCTCAATTGTTCCCAAAAGATATTAGTTTATGCTAAATGTATAATGTTCAGAAACATCTCATTACTCAACCTGAACATAAAACACAATCAACTGCCGATCATTTTGTTTAAACAACTTTAATCATTTAAGGCAGGGAAAATGATTCCTGTCGCTTAAGCGACCATGAAACGTTAGTTTGAAAATTTCTCTTTTTGGTTAAAACAACTTTCTTTGCATTTGAAAATATTAATGTTTGTTTAAGTGAGATCAATATGTTGATCTTAAACATGTGTTTATGCCCTTTACGTAAGTTGAACCAGAAAATGACCACATGTTGATGTGTATCAAACACGATAAGAAGTTATACCTGGGCTAAACATTTTGATAGCCTACAAGTGGAAATGAACAATATAAAGTTAGTTATTGAAGGGTCAGAACAGAGGAGTCCAAATTTTAGGGGAGAAATTGGTTGTTTGCAAGTATATAACCATAATACTCTTTTATAAAGTACAACAATACATGTAAACACATATAAAGGAAAGGATTAATGCAGTTTATAATGCAGCCTAATATTTTTTTCATACGATTTTCCACAGCGTCAATGTCATAAGTTTATAGGAAAATAAAAATAAAAAAGAGATATTTGAGATTGATGCATATAGATGCATACAGTCAGTATCTAATACCAAAATACTAGAAATATATAAGTAATTTTTATGCATTTTGCGAAATGAGGTAGTTTATGAAGAGAAGTAAATCAATATTTCTGTAAATGATTAGTTTCGCAAGGTATTACGTTAAATTGAATTTAAAAAAAGTATTTTAAGAAAAATACTATGATTATTTTCAGGAGATATTTAACCTTAACACTTTAATGATTGGCATGGCATTTAACCGTTAATGATATTTGATGTTTAATAAAAAAAATTATTTTATATGATTCATTTTAATCATTAATAAAGAATGTTTTCCAGACATAGTAATCTGCAAATCATTGTTCCTAGACATTATAATAACTTTAATAAATATCTTTAAAATTGATTTTTTTAATAGAATTTTTAACCAAATTATTCGTTATTAATGAAAATGCTCTTACCGCGGCACACAGAATTTCTGCGAAGAATACAGCGTTCGAAATCCAATCAAGAGTTATTATAAGCCAGGTATTTCACAATATGCAATGCCGAAGGGCGTTGAATCGCATTGCCAACAGCATTGTATCATCAATCTACATATATGGTTTTATTCATTTTCGCAGTTGTGTCGTCATAAAGCGACGCAGACTAGTATGTTACTAAAGCTATTTAATCAAAGTTGATCAACGTTTACATTTTAAATGATCATCCCAGACATGTTATTTCAGACATTGAAAAGTACTTTTAAATATCCAAAAACGCTAAAACATAATATGTTACTTTATTATCCATTTGGATCTCTTTGTTGACTTTTATTAACTAATTAAATTCGCATTAACTAAATACAGAGTGAGACATACACGTACTCTTTACCCGTTATGTCATTGATGACTTTTGGTAATTTAATGTGTATATTGTTATATATCCTTTTAATATATTTTGACCAATATACGCTTATTTGTTTTATCTGTATTTTACAGTTCTAAATCAATATCCGTGTATCAACACGTATACATTGTCAACAGCTCAACAATGAAAATTAAAAAAGATAATGCTTGTTAAAGATTTTCAGGCAAAAGACTCACAGTTTCCACAGGGTTACAAATTAACTGTTTACGAAGAAGAACTTCTGAAAAGCTTTAAACTATAGCTATAATCAATTATTTTTCAAACTTTTGTTTCAACGTTAGTTTAAGGTCTGGCGCTTTTAAAATTAAAAATTACTATTCTGGGAAACATGTATTAACTTAAAATAATTAATACACATTACATTCAACTTTGCTACCTATGTTCAACGTATTCATGTATTCCATGTAACCCCCATCGATTAACATGTCCGTTTAAAGAGAGGCTCGGATTAGACAGATGCTGGTTTTAAGGGAATGTAAGATATGTTACTTCTTCAAGCTATTTTGAATTGGTTACTTTACTATTTTATTACAAAAACCTTGGTTTTAAATTAAATTTCGGCTTCACTTTTTCAACAACTATGTTCGTTTAACCAAATCAACAAGAATCAATATAGACAAACTCTAATTGCCCTCTTAACAGCACGAGCTTCATGATACACTCATCGTGACAATTCTTCTCGTGTTTAAATCAGTCAGCACATAAACAAAGCAATTAGGCTTCAGATGATTCTCGTAGGTAATTTTCAATTGCGTTTTACTCAATATATTACGTTATACTAACGTTTCCGATACAGGAAATATTTTGAGTTCTTCATTTACAAAATATCCTCACTTTCTGTGTATAAAATGTTAAAAAGCCAGAAAACATGTTTTTACGAAAGGCTTTTCATTATTGTTTCCGAACGCATCTACTCACTGCACTGAATAAAAAATATTTAAGATACATACAAGAAAAAGGAAAAAAATCAAAACCTGCACTTGAAACTTAAAGGCGAAACTCTATTAACCGGATTAAACAGTTGTCACTTCATATAGGTACATCAAATTACAGACTTTGCGAGCCAAGTTTAAACGTCCTTTCATAAAGAAATACGTTAATTGTAAGTCATGAGGGTTAGTTAAGTGTAACATTAAAATACGGGATCTTTTTTCAGTTAAAGTTGATCTCCTAGCCTCTGTCAACTATGTCGTTTGTCTTTTACACTCAACTTGATCAGAAGATGTGACATATTTTCATTACTGAGTCCCTGTTCACATAACACTTTTGTCTAACAACGATTTTTTCAGCGCGAGTTTCAGTATTTCGTCGTCAGTGAGTTATATCATTGCGAATATATTTATTTTTGACTAGGTTATCTTTAATTATCATTGCTCCCCAGATATAAATCATCATCACTTTAGCAGGCCCTCGCAAGGGGAGAAAGTCGTTTTCTGAATTTTTCCATGCGTTTTGAATGGAATAGGGTCTGTAATAAAGAAAGTGAAAGTATTACACTCAGAAGTATGTCAAATGACTTTTACGAAACTCGTGTGAATATGTGTTTAACCCAGCCTCTTCCTCGGGTAATAAAGAAATTCACACTTGTGTCGTAAATGTCATATGACACTTTCTCTGATAATAATCTCTATATATTAGTTATAACATATTCCACTTATGAACGTTTTTCTAAGACTCTATCACATCTGCCAACACCTGGTTTGTCCGTAGCACTCAACGTTGGTATGTATACCCAGAAAACATATTCCATTTTTGAACGACTCTCAAGATCTAAAAGTGTTCACGTATATAAATAATTGCTTGGAAGATTATCATTTCATAATCTGATATTTTTTACTATAAGATATTGAGGTTTTATCTTACAGCAAATAGAAAACAAATCAAGGACGGTCCAGAGGCACTTTACTCTTCTCATGAAAGTAAGTGTGTTAAGGGAAAACGTGACTCTCAAATCTCTATCGATTTTCTTAGTTTGAAGGACACTGTCGCCCTTATGCTTTTAAGGGAATATTTTAAAAAACAAAAATCAAATTATGAAGCAAATATTTTCTAAGATTAGAAAATATTTCGAAATATTTGACACGTATTAAGGTCTTGTGTGGGTATTAATGTTAATACATGTCTTGATTTTTATGTTTTACAATACATAAACGTTAAATGTAATATTTATGAATGATTATCAATTTGTGAAAGCAAGTTTTGTACTATTGGATAGTGATAACTATCATAATATTTGTTTTATGTTTCTTTCATTTTTGTTTTACTGATATCTAAACATTGCATTTAGATGTATCAATATGACGTTTGTAATACATATAAATATCAAAGTCATAATTTCTGTTACTATTCGGTATTTAGAGGATATGGTAAACTACTGGGTACATGAATATCCCCATCTTACAAATATTAAATCGGAAGTTTTGGACACTTTTGGACAGTTTTGTATCTTCGAAACATTTATATACAAAGAATTCCTGCATACCAATTATAAAACATTTTGCCTTAGTGTGTTTGAATATCAGTTTGGGAACACTTGTTGATAGTCAGATGGGTTGAGATCTTAAAAACATTATTAAAGGTTATAACTACACATGCTTAACTGGGTGTGTGAATTTCTCATTCAAAGCATCCTCTTATGGACAACTTCACTCGAGAATGAAATAAGCGTAAAGGCGTCTTTGTGATAAGAGACATTCTTTTGTAAGTGCGTGACTTACTCATACTGTCGACTCTAACGTATCGCTGTTCCCACAGAATTGGCGTTATGAATGAGTGGATAACTGCAGAGAAAGAGATTATGCGGTTTTATATGCCAACTTAGGGGTTTTAATGATGAAGAAAGAGAAATGTGATGGTGGATAACGATGAAATATTGTGATGATATGTTAAAACTTCCCGTGTGATTAGAATGTTAGCCTACACCTTTAGATGGGATTGGCAGCCAGTACCGGCTCTGGGTCTCCTGTACTGATGATATATGATATAAACTTATATAATCGTGAATAAAGACAAAGTTATATAGTTAAGCCTAAGTAAATTGTTTCTCAAATTGAAATCAAATGTAATTTGAAATCATTGTTCTGTTGTACAATCATCAATCATTTTGAGTCATCAAATGTATATAAGTTCTATACACAATCGCAAAACCTCTGTCAGAAAATGAAATATCAGTGAATTTATATATGAAATACTTTAAAATCAGATTGTTATAGACTAATTTCCCTTAAATGTGATTTCTTCAATACTTCCATGATGTTTCGTTAGGCTACTTACAAGTTAAAGTGTATAACAACAATGACAATTTCGTCATACAAATTGATATATAACTTATATAAACTTAATAGTTAAGAATTAAGAACTCCTCTGGATAAATATCGCAAGTTAGTTTCAGGGAGGTAAACAGAATATGGACACCTCGAGGATGTTTTACACTCAACAAGTTAGTGTTTACTAATAGAATTAATAGTTAATAAATAAGAACTCCCCCGGTCAGAGTAGAATAGCGTTAAGGAGGTAAACAGTTTATCGAACCCCCAGTGTTTCAAACTCATGAATAAGTGTTTTCGTAACAACTACTTTTACTTGATAACGGTATAAGGATCTATACCGAAACGTCGCCACTGTGTAATAAAGAAGTTGTATATCATTGTCGTCCTTATACTACCAGCTTCTAGAATGCCGCTGAAACAATTCAACTACTTTTACAAGTCACGTTATTCTTTTAGCTGTCGAAATTAACTAGTTGTATGAAAACAGAATATGAAAAGTAAACAGTTTTATTTCCTTGAAGTGCTATAAACATTGCTTTTTTAATAACATTCAGAATTGGACCAACTTAAACTTAATGAAACAGCATTTAATCATTTGTTAATTACGCGTGTATTTTATTTTGTGTGGAATTAAAGGGAAAATAGACTGACGTTTTCGTGAAATCCTCAAATATGAAATATATGTACGAAAAACCGATTTGAACATTTATTATTTCACGCAAAGTATGTTAAGAAAATATGAAGCAACCATACGTATATATTTTAGGTATCTGAAATCCTTACTAGAGTATAATTCGAGTTCATAAAATTCAATTATTGTTAGATTTCAGAAAATATATGCCATCCTAAATATTTGATTGCATATGTGCTTTATACTGTTAGAAAATTTTAAATGCTTGATACCAAAAACTGCATATTGACGTTTATTGACTACAAGTAAACTTGAAATGAAATACTCAAGGTTTCAAACATAGAAATAAAGTCAATAAGTAAAATAATGTACTTAGTTCTTAATGACATTTCTTTCACACAATGCTGTTTTCATGTATTTTATTCTCTTTTCTTCAAAATATTCTAAAAGCGCAAAGGTTTTTTTCTCTATATCGTAAGTAGAAATGTCAAAAATACTTCAATTTATTCGTGAGTCTTCCAAGATATATAAAACCCTTTACGTTAAGATTAATCAACTCAATCACAAACGTTGATAAACATTTGATTGAAACTTACTAACTTCAAATCTTAACAAATATCATGCTCCTGTTGTTTGATGCATCTTTTTCTGCATCATATCCATACTCAGCTCCAGGATTATAATACATATACTGCAACTTTATGTCGTTAAGGGATTAAATCTATACTCTGATATATTCATATTATGGTCGTACACTCCTTAAATCCTGATCGCAAAATGCCTGCTTTGATCAAACTTCCTACAATAGGCAGATTCGTAGCTTTTGTTTTTACATCACATTTTATATACGTGTTACATCCTTGCTTGAACACTGCCAGGTACATAGATTTAAGTTATTGAACAAACCCGTTGACATTTAAATTGATTATATTTACTGCAAAAATCGTTGATTAAAATTGTTGTTGTTTAAACACAATAACTGAATATCAAATTTGCTAAATAAACCATTTACCGATAGCTGCACAGTTGAAATGGTATATCCATGTTAACTTCAAATAATCGTTCTTCATGAAGAAAATATTAATCAAGTACATAGTTTCAAGGTAAAATGTTCGCTTCTTTAAACCAAACAAATATATTCTTCATAAATTCTTGACTGTAACTAAAAGCACGATCAAATACCCAAAGTAACATTTCTTCATTATATTTCTTTCTTCTTCATATTTATTTCCAGCACATTTCTATTGTACGGATGCACATCCGAAACAAGACACTTAATACAGACTTTATTCTGCCAAATAATCCTGCGGGTTTTAACTGTATAATCAAACAATGTTTCTTCATCAGGAATCATCAATGCATACACGTACATCCTTGGGTGTAGACTGCGCCTTGTTAAAAACACAATAGTCTCAATATATTTCCCGAAATCGTATAACCTTTCTTCATCAAGAAAGCAGTTATCAAATGCATTGATAATTCGAGATTTGAAGTCTTTACAAAACCTCGAGTGCTGCACAAATCCTTGAAGTTAGATAACCAAATCAAATGACTTACCTTGCAGCGAAGACAAGCCACTGTATGATCCACGGGTTTGCTTCTGTATGCTCCAAGACTGAAGAGCTTACTACTCCTTAACTGTCTTATCGATCTGATTTGTACAGTCGCTGAAGAGAGAAGCATTGGCTGCCTCTTGGGTTACCAACCATTGACATCGTGATCAAGTCATGTGACCTGGTCATGTGACTTTACCCCTGGATCTGTAGGCATAGATATCACTTAGATGTCGTTGAGTCATCAAATCATTAGCGATCCTTCTGAAAGACAGTGCGCTCTCTGCTGGAGATAATTGTTCCTTTTCTCCACAATTGAGATGTGTTAACACAAGATTTGTTTCAAACAAAGCAATTGAATATCCATTTTATATTTTAAAATAATATGAATATGGTTCGAGTAATTGTGACTGTAACTCCCTACAATATTTTCAAAACCTCTATTCGAAGATCATGCAATAATTATATAGGAAAAGCGATTGAATTATATTCAATTCTCAATGGCTGTTAGAAATCTACGTTGAATCTTTTCTTGACGTTATTCATTGTTCATAATATTCCTTTTGGTTCAGTTACGAAACACATCGCATTTGATGTGTATAACGTTTCGCTCACATATGCTCCTTCGCTAGTTATAGAGCTCAATATAGGTTTCTTCACGATGGTTTTAACGCTAATGATATATACTCAACACAATTAGTTTTCGTGCAACAAAAAATTTAATAATATGATTAAGGAGTTAAAGCTTTGGATAATGATAAGTGAAGTCTATCTAATGCGCATTTATTCAAATCGTCGGTCATTGTCAACTAAATGATAGAAAAGGATACCGGATTTTTAAATTTTTCGAAATTCTTTTGCGTTTAAAGTTTGTTTGATCATTTTATATTATATAAATTTAAGCAATTTAAGGTTCGATTACCTAATTCTGATATGCTGATAGTTGATGACGTTGTTTTGGAAAACGTATGTAATTCGTAACACAAAATATCCTTTTGATCTTCGAAACCAAACAGAAGCACATGTTTTATTATATGATCAATATATATATATATATATATATGTCGGCGTCTCTTACCGTGAAGATGAATCGCTTTGCCGACGTTAACGTTGAAGAACAACAATAAATTTTGAACAATATTGATGCCAAAAAAACGAAGAAAGCAACTGCTGCAGCTGTGAAAGTATTTAGAGAGTACATTCGCCAGAACGAGAAAGATGTTGAATTTTAGAGCTATAGCTCGGAGGATGTAGACGCTACCGTGTCTTGCTAGACGTTACCTTACTTTCCTTTCAAATGTATAATAAAACAATTATAGACTTCTGTAGAGGTCAATATCGTTTTTCATTGACCTGAGTAACACAATATAGACCTCGCAAGCTCGGTCAATATTGTTTTACTCAGGTCAATAAAAAAACTTAATGACCTCTACAGAAGTATATAATTGTTTTATGCACATGATCCAAATGATGAATTGTTTTAATGATAATTTGGAATATAACAATAAAATGCTATTATTGTTTATGTTGCTGAATGCTGATTCAGATGATGTTTGTGATAAAGATGTCGATGTCGATGCTGAGGTTGATGCCGCTGCTGATGGTTTGTTGATATTGACGTTAGCAATGATGATGATATGACGATGACGATGATGTTGATGATGATGATATGACGATGATGTTGATGACGACGACGACGATGATGATGAACTCTCGTTTCACGTTTCTAAACTCTACCCGTTTCAAGTCATGAAGAGTGTTATCAATTTTTAATTAAACTGTAAATAGATTTAGCTAAATCTTTACAAAGATATTCATAGAAGAAATGCTGGATCGTTTTAGGACATGTAGTAATAATTTCAATCGACTGCGAAGTGACGGCTTCGAATGTCCATTATTCAACGATGACGTATTTGTGATATTTCCACACCTTCACAGGTCTCATGACTTCCCATGTTTGGAAACCTTTAAGATGATGGCAGCACTTTTCATGTGATTATGACGTTAATTAGCAGTTTTAATGTCTACCGCTCCTTTAATTACGTGTGTACAATCACGATTTCTATCATGTTAGTCGTGAAACAATTTATGTCCTATCTACCTTTTCTGAAAGCCTTTCTGACGTCAGGCAACCATATTGTTCTTGATCTTGGCAACGGATTTACAAGTAATAACTTGACCTTTCGCAAAGAAATTCAAGGGGTTTGTTGACTTTGTTCTTAACAATGCTAAATTTCATCTTATCTATAAATAAGTTGTTACTTGTTTGAGTGAGGTGTAGTTAGGTGTTCATAAAACGCTACATGTGTTTTCGGTAGACATTTGTTATTTGACCATATACGATTAATCGTTGTCTTCAAATGAGGACACATAAGACTATTCAAAGTGTAGTACTCTCTGGACCAAAATTGCATATCGAAAGTTTGTTCACATACCTTTGTACCTGAGTGCATATATCATGTAATTAGGATTTTGTTGGTCACCAAATGAATAACATCATTTGCACTTTCAAAGTACCTTCCCATAATAACTTAACATAATCATTCTGCAACCTGTTTTAGTATTTTCGGGCGGATAGTGCTTTTTTAAACTTTGGCATTAGAAATAAACAGATGAATGCAGATTTTAAAAAACAGTAATTTTCATCATTCCATAATTTTTAAACATTTTATCATACGTATATGAATGAGTTTCAGATGAATTACATTACTAATTGTTTTAATGTTTGAATAAAAAGTTGAGTTTTGGAAATGCTCACACCTGGTCGTCATCATCATCAGTGGGTCAGACATCTCATCTGAACCCGATCATCATAGGCCTTAGCAGAAGTTATATTGCATGAAGAAAAAGCTGATGGCGGCCATTTTAGTGTGAACCCTTTCTAATTACTTGCGTGAGGAAAATGGATTTGCATAGTTAAACCTAACATGGGACATTCGTTTTATAACTGCTTCTCTCAGTTAAAAAGAAAATTAATTTCACTTAATTTACCTGAAAAACGTGCTAATTCAAAACACAAACTCAAAACACTTCTGTTTTAATTCACCGATGCTATGATGACTAAGATGATGGTAAGATAAAACGCCTGTAAAGGAGTTTCAAACGGAGCATTTGAACAGTAAAATGAACATTGAGAAGACCCGAATACGTTCTCCTGTACGGTTCGCACATAGTCCTAACTTGAGGATTAGACTCAACGGCATTTTCATTTTCTTCAGAGCAAGCGTTTCCTAAAAAACATGAGCAAATACTGTTTCAAACTTTATGGATTACTATAGTTTACTTTTGAAGACATAATGTAACCAACTGTACGTATGTTAGTTGTATTTATCCTTCTTGGATTAAACTAACTTGCATTTTAAATGGTAAAATTTCGTTGGTGGTTCAATCTAAATGGACACTCCGTGACTTGTAGGATATTTTGTCCTCATGTTATTTAGAAGCACTGACTGTTGCTGAAAATTATCATTTATTGCTAATTAATTTAAAAGATAGACAAAATAGAAACAAATGCTCAAAAACCGGAAACTACTCCTGTAAATGATTCAAATGTTATTATAGAAACTTAGTGTAAGCATGACGATGTTTTAATAAAGTTGATAGTGTTTGAATAGGTAATATATATATAAACTCTTCAAAAACAGAAACTTGACATTCATGCGAAATTGATTTTTTCGAAACGGGTCAATTTTTTTCATGATACATACCTGTAATTTAAAGAAAGGCTCGCTCAATAGTGTAAATTTACCAAAAACAATGGCCCAAAAAGTTGACGTTGTGTTGAGGGACGAAAACGAGCGATTCGTCCAAATGCATTTTCTACTAAAGCACGTGCAGCATGGGATCATGAGGGTTTACTTGTAGACACGTCTGCTTTAGGGGTATAAAAAGCCATATCAGCCGCTGTTCATTCAGACTACACAACACCGATACAGCCACCTGACTGCCATGACTGAACAGAGCGCAACACAACAACGCAATTGGCAGACTGCAAGTAGGAGCGACGCAGCGAGATGTTGCAACACACTTTGGCGTGTCCAGACAGACCATCTCTTCATTGTGGACCCGTTTCAATACCCGAAACAGCGTTGATGATAGGCCATGGTCAGGCAGACCAAGGGTGACTACTCGGGCCCAAGATCGGTACATACGACTGCTCCACCTTCGGGAACGCACCAGGACAGCAACGTCAACAACAACACAGATACCAGGCCTGCGTCGAATTTCCGACCAAACGGTACGCAACAGGCTGAGAGAGGGTGGACGAGGCTGGACTTTTTCCACGACGACCTGTTTGACGTCCCGTTTTAAGGCAATGTCATCTGTCAGTGGTGTCAACAGAGGATGAGATGGGCACGTGCAAGATGGAGAACCGTTCTCTTCACTGGTGAGTCCCGTTTTCTGCTTCGACCAAGTGATGGACGAGCACGTGTATACCGACGTCGTGGAGAAGGTTATGCTGCCAACTGTGTTCAGGAGGTGGGAGTGTCATGGTGTGGGCCGGGTTTCGTCACGGTGTTAGGACACCCCATGTGCATGTTTTGGGTAACCTCACAGGAGTACGGTATAGGGACTTGATCCTACAGCATTACGTTATTCCTCACGTCAACGTCCATGGTGGTCTCTTTCAGCAGGACAATGCTCGACCACAAGTTGCAAGTGTTTGTCAAGACTTTTTACAGCGTGACAATGTCAAGACATTGCCATGGCCAGCCAGGTCACCAGATTTGTCACCAATTGAGCATCTCTGGGACGAACTGGATCGACGCGTGCGCAGGAGGAATCTACCACCCCAAACACTTCCAGGACTTCTTGCAGCACTTCAGCACTATTGGCAGAACATTCCACAGTCTGTGATTGACAACTTGATTGCATCCATGGGTCGTCGGTGCCAAGCAATAATCAATGCCAATGGTGGCCATATATATTTAATTTAATTGAGGGTGATTATGTTATATTTTTAGAATTGATATAATACTTGACAAAGTGCGCCGTCAAGTCACAGATGTAAGAGAAAACATAAAACCGTATAAACTGAGGATTGCATCCATTTTGCAAATTTACGCCTGGAGAACTTAAATAACCGCGAAAAAGTAAATAGCATAAAATGATGAAGATAGTTATATTACGCTGGAATTCACACCGCAAGGGGCGTGCTCAAAGCGTCACACATACTATGACCTTGGTTACAAACATCCTTCCTTTTTTCATTCTCAACCAGTGGTAACTTTGTTATCACAAATGAAATTACAAATGTTACGTCGGAAGTTAAAGAGTTGAGTAGCTTATGTGGTCGGTTAAGCTTATGGGCATTGACATTACGCTTAATAAAGAATCATTGGTTAGTATTCATTGCATTGTATTCATTTTGTTCTGTTTTAGATATTAGCCGAGCACTGCGTTAAGGCTGTAGTCCATACAGGCAGCGCGCGTTAACTTTGTGCCTCTCTTCGGGCAGCGCGTTACTGCGTCGTTTAATACAAAAACTCGTTTATCCAGTTACACACATGACCAAGGGGCGTAACTCCCAGCCCTCACACCTACTGCATGCTACGAGTTAAACCTAAACTTGATACATTTCTTTGATAGAATTTGTCAGTGTGTGAAAGAAAGAGAATATGGATCGAAAAAAGAAAACTTTGATGCTCATGAAGGTTTGTTGTTAATTCTTCATTGATTTAATAGCCAAAACACGTGGTATATCCTGTGCAAAGGGGAAAAAATCGCTTTTTTTGCAATTGAAATTTTTTAACGCCGACGCGCACTAGAATTAACTTGAGCGTTATTTTCGGAAATGACGTGACGTGCTTGTGCGCTGCCTGTATTGCCTTTTAAAAAACTAAACCAAAATGACCGCTGTCGGTCTCCCTGAAATGTTTTTCCCTTATGCGTGGGAACTGTCTTTAGTACATATTTTGGTAAGCATCGGGTGTTTTTAAATGTGTATGGCTTTTACAATAACATCAAAATCATGTTATTGTCACGAATTTCCCCCCACTGCTTCACGAAAAAACAACACGTACTTGTGTCTTCATTGCAAAATAACATGGTACTTTGAAATCTTAATAACTCATCCATTTCCAAAACACAGCTCAAAAGTGGACAAACATATTATTATGAAGACTTATGAACGAGATATTCATCAATTTGCAATGATGAAAATCAAAACGATATTCCATTCGAGCTATTTCAACGACACACGCACTTTTGTCGTTATAATACAGACGCCTGTCACCCAAAAGAACGTACCGCGAGCCCTGAAATAAGAATCAAGTAATGGCGCATGTAGAAGGAACACTGGATTCGGAAAATAATCAACAAGCCCACGAATACACGACTGCATGAATTCCCGATCTTCGTTCTTATGCGACTTTTGGAAATTATAAGTTGTTTTTATTTTTCATTAAATATGTTTTTTCATACTTTGTTAAAATAATACAACTTTCTCAACGTGCTCAATGATCGCATGTGAGACACAACTTCATGACATTCTTGAAATCGATTTTTCAACACACTAGTACTTGCATTGCCATTTCATTCCCAAAGTTGTGTAATACCCTGGGATGTAGTCATTGCCCTATCTGATCGCCGTCCGTCCACCCGTTTGTCCGTCTGAAATCATTTAAACAACCGTTCTTTTTTAGAGATTGGGCATGTTTAAACCGATCTTGATTAATTTGATATTTTCACATGTTTTCAACATAATTATTTGTGAGGATTTTGGCTAAAATTATGTCTCTTATAGATAGGTTTGTCTCTGTAGCGTTATTCAAACGTCAATCGTTATACCTGAAACATCACATGTATGCTATTAAACTGCTTCAATTGTGCCCTTTGACAATTTCTGATTTGATTTAAAGTGGGGGGAAGATTATGAAGTTATGCATATCAAACTTTTAGCTTTAATCATTAGTTTTATAAGTAATATTTTGACTGGTGATTTTAAAATATGGACTATTTAGTGGGGACCTATGGACTTCTTCATCTTCTGACGACTTTTCTATACGCACCGTTTCTGACAGCCAATCGCATTGGCTTAGGTGATGCTACCAATGATTACCATGTGCGCTACACTTTAATGGCCAAGTGACGAAAAATGACGAACTAGCTGTCAAAACTGTGAAACTCGGTGAAAAAAAGTACTAACCGTACAGACTGAAAATGTCAATTATGTATGTTCTGCAATCCGTCCGTACACCCAGCCCAAACACACGACAATAATTAGCTTCTCAAAGAGACGGACATTTTGAATACCATCTTTTCCCATTCTTGCCGAAGTTTAATCCGTTTCCGTGAACTTCTGTATTACAAAGAAACATCAAACCCAAGAGTTTCATATCGCAACGTACATAAGTGTGCCATTTCTGCGGTAATATGTCCACTTTGCTTTTACCATTCGTCAGGAACTCTTTAGAAACACTAACCCACTGCCGGATTCATAGATTTTACTGCCGCTTTGATTGTGAACAGGACGTTCATCGCTTTAATCATTTCAAGTGTACTGTTTAAAGGCATTAGTGCACTCTTTTACGTTTTAAATTGGCTATTTTAAGGTTTACGAGGACTTGTGCATTCACTTAAACTTTCTATCGATGCAATGAAATACTAAACATTCTTTACAATTCACCTGCAATCAACAATGAAAACGTTAAGACAGCCGCTGTCGGCTTGGACATATAAAAATCTATGGTTAGCTGTGTACAAAACGGATAAATTATTGACACTTGGAAACGGCTGAACTAATATTGTGTGCAGCTATTGAATTTACCTAAACTCTGAACTGAGATCAAATCATGAAATATGTTTTATGAAAGCAATGATGTAACTTAAACGATTTAATAACACAGTATTAGGATTGTTATTAGATTGACCATAGCGGCTGCCGTTTCCGCTTTTCTCGTTATGAGCATTATCTTAATATTTCCAATATCGTAGTTCATGCGGTTATATGTAACGTAACATTAAGTCTTTAAAAATCCACTTTACTACCTGAATAAGTAAATATTTGTTAAATAACTTACGAGGTGGATTACTTGAGTGAGGATAGTGAGTAATATCAAGAGATGTGCACTATCTGTGCATTCGTTGTGTTTACGAAATATTGGCGTGCACTAGTGCGTTTAAATTATAAACCAAATGAGCGATGCGTGTCCAAACAACTTCCTCTGCAAGGCCGTTCATGTAAGTCTTACCGTCAAATTCGTGGCTTCAGTGCAGTCCTTCCTTTGGCGATAGGTTAAAGCCTTCTTAAGATTTCTAAATACGTTCAGCAAGGAGGGGAGAGAGTTTGCACAGAGTAGAAACGAGTGGAAACGGAAATTCTGCAAGAATACGCACATTATGGGTGAAGTTGAATACCATACATGTAGTATATGTGTGACGATCTGTTAGACTGCTAACGTACCTCAGGGGTCAAAGATTTTCCTGGCGCTTTGACCATCTTTTAGGAACATAGCATTAGGTCTAGTTTGTTCCGCATTTTGTATACGGAAGTGGAAGTAAGGTATGACCTAACATGAGTGTTAAGTAATTTAAAAGTTCGCCTTTCATGAATATCACAAGTTTTAACAGAACTGGCGGTGAACAAAACTGATTATTATTAAGGTGAATATAAATGATATCCGACAAAAGTGTGAGCATATTTCAAGTTCTTAAATGAGCAAAAAGCCATTTCTTATATTTTTTTGCAAACATCTTTTCAGAACCAACTTTGTGTATTGTTATTGTATTGTATGAAAAATGATTATTAACCCGCAAAATTTAAACTCAGTTGTACATTCCTTGAAAGATTTATAACATAAGACTCTCCCAAATGAATTATCTTCAGAAGGGCAAAAGTCATGGAGGAAATAATCAAGCAAGTCCATTTTTGTGTGAACACCTTATAATCATTTGAGGTAGCTTAACTTAACAAAGTGCATTCGTTTTAGATCCGCCTTTCTTAAAATGAAGAATGTCTTGCAATTGGTAATGTGTATTTTCATTTTCCGTAATCATATTATGTATCTAAACATAAAGTGCTATTGCCTCTTTAGTAGTTACGATGAAAGCCATTCGGAACACAGTTCAAGCACTACTTTAAGGACTTATTGAACTTAGGGTTTGAAGGTTCCTTGCTTTGAAGGACCTCTATCGGGTTGTTTTGGGTTGGGTTTTTTTGTAAAAACGAATTCGAGGAAACATTATACAAGTTTTTATTTATTAGTCGCCTGTTGAAAATACCGCTGTTAAATAAATCTACAATGTTATTTCACATTGTATCATAGACTCGCGTGCTGATTGACGTCACTTGTGTCATTTTCGGTAAGCATGACGTCACCTCGGTAGCGGTGCGGTAGCATTGGTTATGTCAGCGGTTTTCATTCTTTTTACGAGTAATGAATAAAATTCTTAATTAAGTCCTGCTCAATAATATTTTTACAAAATTCGTGAATGGTATCGGTATCGCTTTCGTTAAATACTAAACCATTAACTCGTTTGTAAAATTTGTATTAAACGGGACGTCGTTTAGAAATATCTATATATTTTTTATGTGTTTCGCTAACAACGGACATATATTTCCCGTATGTGTGAAAACAAGATGGAACGTGGCACAAACTGTGAACCGACACATTATCTACTTGTTTTAAAAACGCGCTTGCGAGAAACACATGCTCAATATGGAGGATGTTTATAACACATGTCTATTTGTTTCAAGTTCGTGAGTTAAAGCTTATGAATTTGTAACATTCCTTCGTGTTTTAATCACCTAATGTATTATGCTGCAACATACAGCAATAACAAATAAAATATAACTAAACTATTTTTTTATTGTACAAGCCCGTCTATTTGTGTAATGAATTTGTCAAAATTTAACAGGTCAAGGTATATTTTCAAAGGAATACATGTCCTTGTTGCCAGTTTTCCTGTAAGCTTTGCAAAATAATGTTCAGAAATTGGACGGCGTTAAAGTGACGTCAATATAAAAAAATTGATAAATTATCATGATGTCCAAAAATAAATTGTAAATCAATTCGTGATTAAACTTTAAACATTTAAAGAACATTATAAAGTTTCACTATGATGTTGAAAAATATATATTTGGTGAAGATAATGAAATTTTTTTGAAGAAGTGGACTGGCTGCTTCTCTACTTAACCCTTTCTATCATCTCCTCTATCCTTCCACCTTCTCTCTATCCTCCTTACTTTATCTCTGTCTCCTCATTTCTTTCTTTTTTTATATTAGGTAATAAGTTTACACACGATGTACATTTAATTACTTATATGAACATTACACGACTCTTCACCACGTAGAGGCGAAGTAAATGTAAAATCGTGGTAAGTTTTGTGTAATAAAAAAAAAAAAAAAAAAAAAAAAAAAAAAAAATTCGTGACAAAACAATAGTTGCTAAGCTAAGATGGTATCTATACATACGCACGTACGAAAATTCTTGTTAAAAAGCATATTATTCAAAGATAAATAATTTCATTTAAGACTATTGTTAATTCTTTTTTATGTTTGAATAATTCAGAACGAAGTTTTCGAAGTTTTTTTCTGATAGATCCTGGTATTTCACTGACAATCATAAACGCAAAACAAACGCTGGTTTCATAAACGTTGACAAAATTTGGATCGTAACCCAGACTAATGATTATATAACTTAAAGAAACATTCTTTATCGTTTAACTTTCATCAACACGAATGCCAAGTTTGATGTCTGATAAGCAGGAGAAAATGCTTCAAGCTGGTGAAACTCAGGCGAGAGTTGCAGACATCATTTATTGCCACAAAACCAAAATCGAGAGACTGGTTACACTTCTGAAAGATAATGGTCGGTCATCAGACAGAACAGAAGTGGCAGCTAACGGGTAACCACGGCCAACGAAAACCGCTATTTGCTCATACTACACCTGAGTCACAGGTCCTACCTGTGACGTCATCAGCAAGAGATGCTTTTCCAGAACTCGTCAGCAGAAGGACCTCCATTTTGGCTTGCGAACTTATTGACCAATGAGGCGAATGTCCTTGACTGGACCATATCGGCTCGACAGATTTAGGTGGGCTTGCACTGTACAGCGCTGACAAAGACAAAACTTGGACAGAGTGCTGTTTACCAATGTGAGTAGGTTTCAAGGGTTCAGTGCTGCCGGTCAATTGCGGGTATACCGGCGTAGAGGCGAACGTGCGTTACGTTGCTGCGTTCAAAAAGTGCAACCCCATGATGGTGGCAGTGTCATGATTTGGAGCGGTATTAGTGATGACACTACGAGCAACCTAGTTACTTAATGGTACCCTCAACGCTAACGACTGTATCAACCAGGTCCTGACACCAATGGTTTTTCCATTCCTGCAGAACAATCCAAGAACGCTGCTTCAACAGGATAACGCCACCCAACACACAAGACACTTTTGCAATGCGAAGAACATGCATGTTCTCCCGTGGCCAGCCCGATGGACTGACCTGAATCAAATTTGCACACTGGGCACACTCGATATTGACGATTAAATGTGACTCATACTTCACATTTGTTTGACAACGAGAAAAGGAGCAAGATCGAAATTATGGACAACCATACATCACTCACAGTAATAATCATAGTTTCTGACATTTCCATCATGTGGTTGTCAGAGTTGTTTTCAGCCTGATGTTAATTGTTGTGTTTCCAAAATAATATATAAATGAATAAATATAAAATAAAATCACGTTTTATCACATATTGTTCATTTGTTTTTATTGAATTATTGAAGCCAGTGTTTCTTGTGTCCGTGAGTTTAGAATAAAATGGCAATATCCCAAAGTGCTAATAGTCAATGGTTTATAGATGTAAAACGTTATCCAAAAAGATTCAAAGTCCTCATTTTATCTAATTATCTAATAAATGCACATGGGATCATTGTATTCAATAAGAAGTTTCCTTATGTACAATATCCAACGATAAACTCTTTAAAATTCCTATACAATTAACTGATAAATCTGCCTTGCATAACATTTAATTTTCATTTGAAGCTGCGCTCCTCATTAAAGAAAGTTCAAAGCACTCTGTGAATACACATTTATATTCAATTTTGTATTTGTGGTCATTGGCCGTATCCTCAAAACAATATGTCGGTCCTTTTATCACTGCGACCATTCATAGGTACTTGACTAAAGAAAATGTGAACTAAAGCACTGAAGGAATACGATCGATTCTTCCACAACTATCAAGTGTTATGGTCGATATAGCGTAAGGAAATGCACTGTCATCAAGTTCAAAACCGTTTATCATTCAAACCATATGCCTATAATATGTTACTATATATTTTAACTTTCAGAAAAAAGATAAAAGCCACCACTGATATCCTTCACTAATAGCACCAGTAACTATGGATACCTTCACATTCTTCTTATAAAATTAGTTTTGCCCCATTGTTACAAAATCGATCATTAATGAGTTGAGATAAACAAGCTTTAAATCAAAAGAATTTGTTCAATAAAAGCCATTTACTTATTGTTTTGCCCGAATAATTGAATTGAATGACAAGACAGTTGCTTTGAAAACCTGATCCAATTAAACTTTTTGTTACTATAAGGTAACTTCCTAAAAGAACGATGCTAACGATTAAGCAATGTTTGCTTTCTGCTTCTCGCACATTGTGACTGCTATAACGAGATGGATCTTAAAAGTAATCACTTGTCGTAGTCTTTGTTAACCATTAAGTGTTTGCATTGCACTCCTTTCAATTGTTGTTGATGTTATGGAATCTTTTCTGTCAGAAGATTTCGTTGGAATGATTTGTCATTTATGCAACCAACCTTTGTCAAGGAAGATGGTTACTGTCACTGTTGTCAAAGTAAGTAGAATTTGGGGAATATTTCAAGGACAAAGTTTTGTCGAGAAAGTTAGTTACTGTGACCGTTGTCAAAGTTAAAAGAATTTTGGTAATATTTTATGGTTCAATATTTGAGAAGAAAGATCGTTACTGTGAACGCTGTAAAGGCGAGTAGAATTTTTGGAATATTTTCATGGTTTAACTATTGTCGAGATATATTATCATTGTCAAAGTTAGTAAAATTTTGGGGATTTTAATGGTGAACCTTTGTCAAGATGGATAGTTACTGTGATTGCTATCAAAGTATGTCGAATGTTTCAAGAATGAACCTTGATGAACTGATTATGTTGACTGTTGTCACATTAAGTAAACTTTCGGGAATGTTTCAAGGGAGAACTTTTGTCCAAAAAAACAATTAAGCTAAACGCTGTCAAAGTAAGTAGCAATTTCGGAATATTTCAGGTATGAACCTCTTTCAAGAAGGTTTGTTACTTGAACTTTTGTCAAAGTAAGTAGAAGTTTAGAATATTTCAAGAGCTAACCTTTTGCTAGATAGGTGGTGTGAAACTCTGTTAAGAAAGATGGTCCCTTTTACTCATGTCAAAGTAAATAAACTTTCAGGAATATTTTGATCAGGAACTTTTGTCTTGAAACATAGTAACAGTAGCTCTTGTCAAAGTAAGTCAAATTTTTGGAATATTTCATGGGCTAAAATTTCATACCTTCTATACATATTATCTACTATTTCTTTTCAATAGTGCAATGTATTCCAAGTACAGTTATATTTTTATTAACTACAGTTTTCTTTATGAATAATTTGTGTCAATATTTCCAGATGCTGTTTCTTCCGATCGTAGTGCTGTCAATTGAACCGACTGATCGGATTGGTAAGTAAGCCCATTCAATATGCATTTCAAAAGAGTGCCTACCACCATATGACTAAATAGCTTATCGCGAAGTGGTGGTTTGCGTACTTTAACACATTTAAAATATTGACAATTTCTCAGTTCAAATGTAGACACATTCATATACATATCCATTATACAATCAAATGAATGTTTTTCTAAATTCACCGTGTCATTTCTATTCGAGCTGCACAAGGTTACTGAA
Organism: Phorcus lineatus; assembly: GCA_921293015.1. Taxonomy (NCBI): domain Eukaryota; kingdom Metazoa; phylum Mollusca; class Gastropoda; order Trochida; family Trochidae; genus Phorcus; species Phorcus lineatus. The sequence continues at coordinate 18,734,353 of OV121089.1, forward strand.
GGCAAATAGGTTTTTTATTTCTTACGGATACGTTGTCATCTGACCATTCTCGTGAGCATGATAGTGTTTATTCTATGCACGAGTTATTCTATCGAATAGCTTATACTGATACAAACGGATAATTTTTGACTAGATGTTGAAATAATTTCAACCAAAACTAGTAAACCAAAATTAAGTGAATATTATTGTGAAACTAAAGCTTTTGATGAATTATCTGAATTGCTTAGGAGCACATAGCTAGTAGCTTCAAGGTCAGTGATGAATTTTCCGTTGAAGAATAGATAGCGTTGGTAACATTTTTGTACGCTAATAACGTATGTATCTATGATAGTGTAGTCAGTTGACGTCCACTGACGTTGTGCTGTATGACAGGCATTCACCCATGTTTCATCAAGGTAAATGATCTCGTATCCCTGATATCTTTTCTTTCTGATGGTACGAAGGTAATTGTTCCTTAATGACACAACATCTTTTCTCTCACACAAAACATGTCTTGATTCCCCTAAAATCTTCTTGTAATAGTATCCGAATGAATGGAGTAATTTCCAAATACAGTGTATTGATACGATAAAGGAATGCTCTTTCTTCAATGTAACTTAATGCATGCTGTGTATAAACATTCATGTTGAATTATGTATTTTTGGCCAATGACCTTATACTGAATAAAATCTGTCTGTCTGTCTGTCTGTCTGTCTGTCTTCCTTCAGGTGAGTTTTCAATATTCTTAATAAATTTTCTGCAAAATATCTCCGGATAGTATTTCTGATAATTTCCTTTTGGAAACTGTCCACTATTTGTACTGAGAAAGTCTTTGAGATGGCCCCGCTGCTTGTCTTGTTGGTTTCATCGCGCTTCTGTAAAATGTACGACGAAAGTTTTCGCTCAGTAATACCAAGAGCCGATATTTAGAAGAGGCAAAAATAGGCCTTCCCCTGTCTCCTTCAGTCTTGAAAAATATAACCTTGATGGACAATCTTTTTCATATCATTTGTGAACTTCATTATGTACGTATAAAACTGTGAAATTGTCTCTTACGTTTGATTGATATTTGGTGGACAATTAATGTGATGTAAGTATATAAGGACTTCAATGGAATTATATGTTTATATTGTCACATTCTTACATAAAACACTTAAACGTTTCTCCCTAAAAGGTTTTTGTCAATTCATAGTTTAATAAATGATTTATAGTTATGTCGAACTGTATGATAGTATCTACTGTAAATCCCTTGAGCCACCGACATGCATTTCAGGTGCCAAACGCGGGTCATTGTTCACAGTCATTGTTCTGACTCCCGTGTAATGAGATGTAGTTAATCAACCATATGGTCCGTTCTTAAATAACTTTTTTATTATATGATAAAAAAACAAACTCACATCATGAGTTGGTACATGAAAATAATTCCGAAAGATGTGATAATTGTTGTGAAATTGTTTAAATTTTCTAGTTAATGTTGGATTCATCGCTGCGAATTGGAAGCAAACGGACTATAACAGTTCGAAGGTATCGTTTTATCGTTTTTAATTATAACTTACAGTTCATTTCTTAGTAGTACACTATGTATGAAATTTATATCAAATTAAGATTAACATTTTCATTTTGGGAAGACATTAAGGCAACAGTAGGTGGTTTTGATAAAAACAGTTCAGGAATGTCCTTTCTAGTAAAGGGAATAAGATGGACAAACGACCATAAAATGTATTTCATTGTCAACTGCTGATTTACATAAAGGACAAATTCTTCTATATTTTTCGCTCCACGTTTTTCTACCTTCATTTATCATTAAATCTAACAAACAAAGTCTAAATCTGATGAAATATTTCTTAGGTCTTTAAATTGACAGATAGTTTTGGGGTTGAAGTCAACTTTCAAAGGATCTGTAACATTTATACCGTAAGCTATCATAAAGGATGGAATGCCAATCATGATGAATCATCAATAGCTTGGTTTATAAGATTATATAAAAAGAGATCAATATATCCGATAGTTTGATCCGATATTGGCTTGGGGGAAAAAATCCAAGTTCACTGCCATGACTGATCCCGGTGCAGGGAAATCCAGGTTCAGTGTGTTGAAAACAGTTCACATTAATAACGTCTATGGCCTCACCTTGCCACAATACAAGCATTAACCCTCTGACGCATGGAGAAAATCAAACGTGGTCGTCGTCTTTTACGAATACGACGATCCAAAGCGTCCCAAAGATGTTCGATCGGTGACATGTCAGGCGAGCATGCTGGCCACGGCAAAACGTCGATGTCGTTGTAAGCAAGGAAGTTCTGAGTAACTAGAGCTGTGTGCGCTCGCGCATTGTCTTGTTGAAAGATCAAACCTTGTGCTTATTGTCGAAGAAAGGGAAAGACGACGGGCTGGAGAATGTCGTCGACATCACACTGAGCCATTATATTTCCATTCACGATAACCAGTGCCGTCTTCTCCTCACCAAGTATGCCTCCCCAAACCATGACACTTCCTCCTCCGTAGGGCAACACTCCCAGAACGCAACATGCAGCTGTTTTCTCTCCCTGACGGTGGTAAATACGTACTCTTCAACCTGCTTTGAAGAGACAGAACCGACTTTCGTCAGAGAAAAGCACCCTCTGCCACTGACGTCGCTGCCAACGTAAAACCGTTCTCGCCCATCTCAGTTTTCTTTGGCGATGTCTGGCTGTCGCCGGAACGGTCTGTATGCCCTGATGCCATGGGACCATAGACGTCTGGCCACTGTGCGTCTGCTCACCCAGTGACCCAGGGCATTCGACGCCGATGACGTCACTGTCAGGGAGCGGTTTCTTAGGTGTAACGTGCGCAGATATTGGTCGTCCTGGTGAGTTGTGACTCTAGGTCTGTCTGAGGTCTGTCCCGAATGACGATAAGGTTGCATTAGTCTTGTGACAGTTGTACGGTGACAGCAACGCGTTCTTGCATGGGTGTGGTTGGCTTCAACTTCAACCATCCCGATTGCTTGCTCAAGTTGTTGTAAAGTCAATCTTGTCATTTTCAACTGGTTGTTTTTACAAAGTGGGTGTCTGATAACCAATTCGAATTGGTTTTGTACCCGTCGGGCACGGGGCTATTTTGCTTTGCATGAAAAAGGTTAAAACCATAATTTGACAAAATTTGGGGAAAACATGCGTTTGATACCACAGTTCAATATGAAAAAATCATTGTTGTATCTGGGCGATGTGTTTCGATGCGATTGGGTTTGAATCTGAGTTTGATTTTTTCTTAATTTCAAATCTTAAGTGGTAGCGTTTCTTTTGCCCGTGAGTTTATCTCTTTATCTCTTTTAGAGAAGACCATTGTGTCGTTAAACAAAACACCTAATATATTTATATTGACTATTAACCTGTAAGCGTACCCAATTTAATACCCATTTTTCATTTGCTGATAATGACCCTCCCCTTCTGAAAATAACAATATTTGTTTTGTCATATGTTTTGTTGAGAATTAGGTAAATTAAATATCCTCACACATCACTAGTTCCACCGAGCATTGGAATAAAGCTAACGTTAGTGCCTTAAATTAGCCAATTTGAACTGAAAAAGCGTTCTATAGTGGCTATAGTGTTGTTTCAACTTTAAGGGGACATAACTAACAAAAAGGAAATTGAAAACTACGTTATGATTTAAGTTCTGACACAGGCTAACATATTGATATGGGAAACAACTTAGGCACCCACCGGTTTTCAAAACCTAAATGTGGTACTCTGGGTTGTTAAGATATTTTGCTGAATTTATCGCTCTTAACTTGACAATTGTAGATTTTGTGAATAATTTCTTCACAGAAAGGTTCTTAAGAAATTATGTCTTCAGTTGAAATAGTACTGAATTTCTACTAGAACATGATATTGCTCTCGTTCTGAAACTGCGCGATAAACTTAGGTTTTAGTTATCACAAACAACATTTTTGCTACTCTCCCTCTGAGTATAATGGGAATTGGAATTTTGTATATATTAAGTTCAACTCTTTAATTATATGCTTCTCTTTGCTTTTAAGGACTCATTACAGTTAACACTAACTGGATTTTGGTAAAAGGTCTTTTGCTGAATATGTATTTCTGATTTTGACGTTTCATAGTTGCGTAATTTGTGACTTTTGACTAAAAGGCAGACACTAAAGCTTGACCAGTTGGCAGAAAGAATGGATTTAGTCACATGACAACTAACACTAATATCTTTCATTTCTCAGTATAGTGGAACATGTTTTAGAATTCCAAACATTTTGAAATGCAAATATGCAAGACGTTATTTAAATGATATTTTATTAATCGGCTAAATAATAAATCTATCTTAACAACAATTACTTTTACTGAGACGTTGTCTTGTTTCCTATCAAGCAACCTTTCTTGTAAATATATATATATGACATATAATTTCACTTGTTTAACATTTTCTTAACCGAAAAAGCAATTCTAATCAGAAATTTGTTTTTGCATTTACGTTACCCAAAGAGGAAATAGTAGAAACTATATCATGTGTACATGTATTATCAATGTATAAAATGCTCCAATATCTTCAAAAGGTCCTTTTTATAAAACATTGCTGATCATAGTTTTCAATGCGGATAGATCTTACAGTAAAAAAATCAAGTATGGGAAACTGGAAGATAGGGAGGGAGAATGGAAGGGAAATGGGAGTTCTGGGAAGGATGGGAAAGAGGGAGAGAGAATGAGAGAAAAGGAGCTAAAGTGAAAGAGCATTTTATCCCTCTTGGAGGGGGTGGAGAATGGAAGAGAGGAAGGGTAATGGAGGAGATGGAGGGGGAAATGGGAGAAAGAGAGAAAGCGGCTGAGAGGGAGAATGGAACGGAGGGAGAGACAATGGAAGATACGGAGGAAGAATAGATAGGAGGGAGGGAAAATTTAAGAATGGGATAGAGGGGGGATAATGAAATAGCCTTTTCTCCCTCTGGAAGATGAAGAGGCAGAGACGGGGAGTGGGAGGTAGAATGGAAGGGGGGAAGGAAAATGGAAGAGACGGAGAAAGTGAGGAAGAGGCTGAGAGGAAGAATTGAACAGAGGGTTGGAGAATGGAAGAGAGAGAGGAAGGATGGGAGAGAGGAAGGGAGATTGAAAGAGAGAGGGGGTGAATGTTAGAAAGAGGGGGGGGGGGGGAGAAGGAAAGAGCATTTTCTCCCTCTGGGAAAGACTGAGGGAGAATGGAACGGATGGAGAGAGAATGGAAGAGAGAGAGGGAAAATGTAAGAGGGGGGAGAATCGGAAAGAAGAATGATTTTGAAATAGCTTTTTCTCCCTCTGGAAGAGAAGGGGGGATAGGAGAGAAGGGGGGAGATGTAGAGGCAGAGAGGGGGAGTTGGAGTGAGAATGGAAGAGAGGGGGAAATAGAAGAGGAATTATCGAGGAAATGTAGAGACCTTGAAAATTGGTTGACAATGTCCTTCAAAATCATGCAGGTTTATGCAATAAGCCGCCAATGGATACAGAATGAAATCTTTCTTTTTCAGAAGCAAAAGAACCAGTTGACAAAACCGTGCACCGTGTGAAGAGGGCGGTGTTATTACCACCTGATCAAGACATAGCTCCAATCTATTCAGATCCAGTTGACCCGAATATTGATTCTGTGTATTCAGATTTAGTTGACCAATCTATTGATTTGGTGTATCCAGATTTAATTGACAAGGATGCGGCGCAAGTGGATTCAGATCCAACTGAAATAAAGACTACATTGGCAAATTCTATTGTGGATGTTAATGTTGACCCGATAAACCTACTGGAAACGACGACGTTAACGGAAAACTCTAGGAGCACCGAAAGGGTTTCTGAAGAGACGAGAACCGATTCAAATAAACTAAGCACTACAGACGCAGAAGATCTTGAAAGAACAACCAACTCGTTAGATAAAGATAACAGATTATCGTCGTCATCAACAACTGCAGTTTCAACATCGACCCTGTCGTCTACCCCTCCAGATACGACTTCAACTTCTAAAACGTCGAAGTCAATTACATCAACAACGACACAGTTAACAACTTTATCCACATCAACAATAAGAACATCAGAAAAAACAACAGCGACACAAATACCTAGTACAACACCACAAACAACATCAACCTCAACACCACGATCATATTCTATAGCCTCAACTTCATCAACTCAAATATCTAAATCATCAACATCATCACCAACGTTGAATGCAACATTGCAATTCTCATCAACACCACAAAATGTTCAAACAACACGACAATCTGCTCTCACACCATACATTTCTGAAATAGCCAGTGTTTTGCTAAGCTCTACGTCGTCCTCATCAGACACAGCTTATTCAAAGGATTCTACCCAGGTTAACTCTGATGTGACTTCTGTTTCTCCCTTGGATACGTCCTATTTAGAGAATTCTACCCAATTGTTAGCTGGTAATCCATCCGTCTATGCGTCTACCGTTACTTCCTTACCCATCACTTCTGAAGGGTCTGCAGATGTCACCAGCGATTCTCTTCTTTCAACGCCTTCATTACAAAACTACACCTCCCATGGATCTGCTCTGGTAGATGAAAAAGCATTGATTTCCTCAGCATCAATGTCCTTGCCTTTGTCATCTTCGACCTCACTGTCCATGACGTCATCAATAATGACTTCGTCTCCGTCGACAACAACACGCACGCCGACACCATCAGGTGAGAAAAATACGCATTTTTCATTTTCTGATTTTAGGGATGACAATTACCATTTGTTCTAGCTGATTTCTAGGAATAAACGTCGTTCTAAAACTATCCTTTTTACACACCCCTGGTTAAAAAAATATTAACTGTGCATATAAATATTTTAAAATTTATTTCATAACATATATGTGGTATGGGTGAAGTTATTGCTCGTGTTCTTATTGCTCGTGAAAGATTATTCAGTTTATGTATAGTGTTAGAAATTATTGTTTTAACGCTCCCCCAAATAACTTTATAAATGTTTGTAATTTTAATGTGTCAATGATTCCGCAGTCACCCTAATTGTTGACTGCCAGGGAGTGTAGCTTTAGTTTTATCCTATATCGGCACGTTAGCTTTCACATGTTCATACGAGATTATTAACTCTTTTAATAATTCAGGTGTTACAAGAAGTTTACGTTCCGGTTTTTTTCAACTATTACTTTCAAGCCAACTGGTACATTGATATGCTAATTTAAATTATCTTCCGCTAGGATATCGTTACAAATAGAATTGGGCAGATTTTCTCGCCCTTGAGTCCCTTTACAGGAACGTCTTTGTCAATTTTAAAATAATAACAGTGTTGAGGACGAATGTTTATAGTCTGCTGTAATTTATATACAGATTTAAGATAAGATTCGTGGTAAAAAGTTTCTGTTTCGTCATTTTTATGAAAATCTATGAACATGAACAGATTGTATTCTTTTTATCTGAATATTTTCTACTCAGTTTATCACATTTTAATGCTTAATCGTTTTAGAAGTGTCTCAAAAGTTATTTTTATACGTTATTTGTTATATCTCCCCGATTGTATTTTGCCTATATGCTGTGTGACACTTGAAATAGATAATTTTCTTCTTCTTCTTCTCCTCTTCTTCATGTAATTTCAACCATTGCGTCATAACTTTACCGAATGACGACACGAAGACAGCAAGCGACGTTGTGATACTACGTCATTGTGAACTTACATTACTTACTTACCATTATCAATAGTCTAATGATACAAATTTCCATTTAAGAGAAATGTAGATTTATTTTTTATTTTTATTTCTATCTCATTTCAGGTTCACGTGTCCTTTGCCCATGTTATTTCTGCAGCACAGCCACCAAGCCAGTTAACCTCAAAACCCTTGTCAAAGAGCTTGTAGATCGTCTCAAGGTTGACCAATCAGCTTTATCGACAACGCGGCGCATGCGTGAATCTCAAAATGACGAACGACCGTCCGCAAAGGCAGTAGGATATGTTGGAGTTGTGTTCATGGTTGTAACGCTATTGGTTGTGGTCTTATTCGACATTTCTAGGATTTGTTGCCAATCCAAAACTGAAAAACGACGTTTTAGGCGATGGAATCGATGACATAAGCACGATGATATATAAATAGTGAACAAGATATCTTCAGACTTGAAGATGGTTTACCGAAGTTGTCGATTTAGAAGATAAACCTATTGTGCTTTCATTTTTGTGTGATTCGAACGTAGATTCGAAACCTGTTGATTTTATTCGGAGCCGAACCCGTAGCATGTGGTTTCGAATTTAAAGTCAACAGGTTTCGAATCAACGTTCGAATCACAAAAAAAATAAAAACACAATTGGTTTATCTATATTCTACCATGACGAGTTACATTTCTTTGATGTCGCGAAAGTTTAGGCGTGACGCGGTCACACGAATTTCCATTTGAGATAGGTATAATGAGTAACACCTAAACTAATATTGGAGTGAAAAGATAGAGTAGGGAACGTTAAAAATCAAAGAATTGTCAAGTTCACGTTATAGCATCGAGTTTTTCTTGACACTCATGACGCCAGCACAAAGCATGACAATTTGACTTCCAAAAAGTACTGAAAACCTCCAACAAAATGGCCGATAACAAATTTCTTTAGCTGATCACATGACCAGTCTTGTGACGTCACGTCACATTTCACAAGCCTATGACGTTACCGTGTTAAAATGAAAACTATCGTGGCCGAGTCGGATCCAGTCTTCTCGGCTTGAAATCAAACGTATTCAAATCTAATGTAATCAAGTCATTTGTTTGAGTAATAAACTGTTTATATAAGGGTTAGGAAGTATTATGCCTGGTAGTAATTGGTAACAGAAGGCTATCAAAAGCACGTTTTCATCATGTTTAGCGGTAGAGCTTCAAACTCCGCGCAGTGCTGTCACGTCTCTTCTTTGCGATGTATCCAACGCGATCATTCGGCTGTCTTAAAATAGTAGATGAAATAAACCAATCAAATACAAGGATTTTTAAATGCCATGGTAGAATTAAAATTAGATAACCAATATGTCGATATGTCGGCACTTATTTAAATTAATGTATCGGGGTTTTTCGAATATACATTGAGTAAACCGCATAACCAGTTATCGTTTCCAATGGCCGTGTAAATATTGATTTATCATTTGATGATATATGTACAACAATAGTAATAAGATAGCAAAAATAATTAGTTTTTTTTTAGACAATTTAATTGTTTGCAATAAGAGCATTTAATGCGATGTTTTAGCAATTAATTATATCAATTCGAGTGTCAGTGAGTTATCATTCGCAAAGCATCAGCAATGCAAGGCATAATTATTTAGTTGTGCACCGTTCACACGAGAACATAATCACGTTGGGTTGGGACTTAATTATTAGGATTTCGTTGCCCGAAATTTTGCAGACAGATTCCGTTCCAATTGTCTTTGTCGTTTGGGGAATCTATCGAGTCGAGACAAATCTAAGCTTTGCGTAGGGATATGGATATATAGGACTACAATTATATGACTTGAGCTACTTCTGTTTGTAGAAATTGTGATCAATTGGTGCGATGCTCTACGAAGGTACATGAGAGAATGTTTTAAAGCAAATTAGGAACTGACTCATTATTCCTGAAGCCTTATACAAACTCGAAAATGAAAAAAAAAACAAGAGGCAGGAGAAAAAGAAATTTACATTATTATAAAAATCAGAGAAGCTTAGAGAAATTAGGACGCAAATTAAGTTAGAAAAAAACCAAGTAGGATGTTTTTTAAAGCAGCATCATTCCCGAAATGTACATAACTGTAGGACGATAGTCTAGCTACAAAGATTTCTACGTATACAGGCGCTTTTTAAGATATTTGAAAGAATAGAAAACTTTTTGTACCAAAGATTCGTATATGCTATTTATTTAAACATTCTAATGGATTAATTGTTTTACGTAATCTAAATCTGATTAAAACTAGCTGTAATTTTCTGTCAATACATCTAGAGAATATCTGACTAAGATCCTATTCAGCTGACCTCGGACGAATCTTGAAACTACCAATAAAATGAGAACAGGCGTCAGCTTCCAACCAATCAAAGACTTTCTTTTGCATCTTGGTTAATGTCATATGCTGACGTTTACTTTACGTTTGTCGATATTTATCCTTAAAAACTTCATTTGAGATGAGATAGTTTGACCTAATTTGTTGATTAACTTATGAACAAATGAATAACTAAAGAACACACACTATTCCGTCAACAATGTCTGCACAGAATTGATTCTGTCATTATAATTTCAACACAATTCACTGCGCCACATATTTACCATTCGGATTTTATAATCGATGTGCTCAGAACGCCGAAACAATCGCATTGACCCACGATTCTGAGTGCTGGGTCAGCTCTCTTTTGATTGGATGATGTTCTTGTCTGCGTAACAGGGAATAGATGTATAATTCTCGGAACTTCGGGACGTATCATATCAAAGCTAGATTTAACTACAGCTGCACATCAAAAGTTTGTTCACTTACTACTGTATCTTAGTGCAAATATCATGTAATTTGGGTTTGATTTGAACGTCAATAAAATAACTTCAGCAGAACTGACAAAGAGTCTCAAATTGCCAATGTGTAAAATAAAAAATTTTTTAATTTACTGTGGCATTGTCTCGTGTCATGATAAATAGACAGAAGGGGTCACATTTTCGAAATTCCGATTTCCTGAAATTTTCATTAAAATATTCCATTTCGATTCCCTGAGAACCAAATGAGCAAACTCGTATTGACTTAATACAAACGAACAAACATGACATGCGTTTAAAGCTGTTGATAATTTATTAAGGCTTTTGTATTGAGAAATAAAAATTACTGTTTTCGAAATTTTTACCCCTGGTCACTTCAGTAATCTGCCAAAAATTAGTACGGTTAACTGTTGGATCTGGAATACGATTGCGTTAAGATTTGCTCTTATATATTGAAAATTTAAAATTATCCGTTTCTTTTTCGCAGTGCTACGATGCCTCAAAGACATGCCAAATTATATGATATTTGCACTACGATACGCAGGTATGTGAACAAACTTTGTCATGCAGTTGTAGATTGGTAATAATCTGAGCATTTACTAAGAAATTAAGTTCACTCTATCCCAATGTTTTTTTAAATAAAGTAAAGTCTTGTTCTGAATTATTATAGTTAAAGGAACGACTATACTTTATTACAAAACACATTGGGGTAGAGCGAACATACGGGAACCATCCTGATTTTTATCATCTTCAAATGAAATATAATGATAACATGGCTCACATTGATAATCCATGACCAGGGCCTGCTTTCACAAAGCAACCTTAACTAAGGTTAACCTTAACTCCCATACTTTAACATTGCACTAAGGTTACCTTATTAAGGACTTATGATCACCTCAAATTAGGGCTTTATGAAAGGAGGCCCAGGGCTATTTGCTGGTTATTCCAATTATAGATAAAACCCAACCCTAGTTTAAAACGACATTAGGTGGTTAATGCTTTGGTTATTTCAGTTTTGCACTCTAATTTTGTCATTTATTTAGTTTTGAATAAAATAAATTCAAAGCTCAAACAAACAAAAAGATACCTCTTGTTTTTTTAAAAAAACATTAACGTATACACACTCTTGTCGTTCGATCACGCAGCGCGGGCCACATTGCCCATACAAGGCTTATCACGTGGTTAACATTCCACAAAGAATTATAGGCATTGTTTGATTTGAAAGCGTGATGGCTGATTGAATCCGGACATTCTTTTATTGCTGCTGTCATAAACGTTGAAGTTGATGGTTAAAATCTCTTTAATAAGCAGACTTTAGGGGCTGTACAAGATGAAATTTACTTAATAGGTCGATGGTATTACATTGAGCCCGGTAGAGACGGTAGACGTGAACCAACGTCAGATTGTCACGGGGCGCCATGACATGATATGTAACAACAACCGGGGATGGACAAAGATTTGCTTTCAATTTTTACTTTCTGGTAGATGGAACCCGATGATTCGAGACAACTTTTCGTTAAAAGAAACATTGAAGACGAACGAATTCTTATGGATAGTCAACTATTGCATGGATTGCGACGTTTCGGTGTAGATACTAACACTGTTATCAAGCAAGTGATACATATTATTCGATGAAGGCGAAAATATACATAAATGCGATGGTGTTTTTACAATTAAATGGTTTGATGTACATATTGTTTTGATAAGGAGAGTTTACAGAGGAAAGTAGTTTATACAAGGAAAAAGGTTAATGTACAGGACATGATAGGTTGAGTTAACAGATGATGGAAGCAATCTATGCGATAAAGAAGTTGACTATCCATAAGAACTCGTTCGTCTTCATCAATCCAGCTTCTAAAATGCCCCTTAAAAAAGTTAAAAGAAACATTATCGCAAATCGCCAGTATAATTCATATTGAAAGGGATACCCCATGTTGATCGACAACACCGAGATAAAAAGTTCACATAGACGCGTGATCACGAAGGGGCAGCGGGAAACCGGATAGCGCCCTCTAATTGTTACGTCATGAAAAAAACAATACCTTTATTTTCTGATAGTATTGTTTCATTGTTCTAACCGCTAGGTATCTTAGAATATTTAAGACAGCGCATTGTATGATTTGAATGACAGTCCGCGATTTCTGTACAAATCAGTTATTGTAAGAAGTGAATTGATAAATGATCTGAAAAATGGCCATAAAGAAAAGCACGTTTCCAAAGTATAGTCCTTTTTAGATGAATATAGTGTTAACGTTTATGTATAAACCTTCAATATTCCCTCAATCATAATTGTTGTGATTATGATATTTCCTTATGTACTTTAAATTATTTTTTAAAACATACATGTACATTAAAATGTTAACTCATTGGATTATGATATTTTTTTTATCTTTTTATAGAGTAACAGGTTGAAGCATAATTATTGTGTGCAATTGTCGATTATTCATCTCTCAAGAAAACAAAACGTCTATTAACGATTGGCATTGTGCTTTTGTTTTATTGAATATCTCATTGTCCTTGGAAATATGACATTTAATGATTTTCATAAACGTTTTCGAAACATTTAAGGGTTTTCATTAAATCGTATTAAAAACATAAAATTAAAAACTAGATTAACGTAACACGTGTATCGTTCACATGTTTTTGAATGCCTTTTTCTATCGGTGATAAATCACCTTTGTGAAGTTTAAAACAAGAAATATAAAGATAAGCAATTCTGCCTAAGCGACGAAATAATTTTGTTGTTATTCCTTTAAAAAGGCAAACGGATTGTTGTCTCAAGTTACTTGTAAAACCTTGGTTTATGCCTATACAAAATTTGTAAATAAGATGGGTTTTTTCATCTTGGTGATTATCAATAAAATAGCTATTTATGTATTTACAAATGTATCATTACATTAAACCCATTATATGAACGTGCCTTTATGTTAGGAAACATTGCGTGCTAAAAACTGAAATAGATCTCCAATATTCAATGCGAATCACACGCTAGGCATGCGAGACGGAAGAAGTATCATGTTCTGTCATACCAGTGGCTGTAGAAGATACCATCAACTAATACCAACTACTATCGGTAGCACATCTGTTACTGTGTTCGTATTGTATGAAAGCATGGAAGTTCCATTTTCCTAAATATCGGTTTTTTTAGTCGTGGTTATTTAGTGTTTTAAAGTTATATGCCCCAGATAAACGACTTTTTATTTTCTTAAAGAGCCACTCTTTTCATAACATATTATTTACCTTTGATACGAACCTAAACGTCATATGTGGTGATTTAAAATCAAAACATCTTAACTTTTCATGTCCAAAAGACATATAATAATATGACAAATACTGGTTTTCCTTGAAAATCTAAAAACAGCTTTATAAATGCACAGAGGTGTAGATATCACGTCCACCATACACGGATACTAGTTATATAACAAACACCATCTCTAACACTCCTAACTGTCCTCGTGGCTGTTTTAGATAAGTCACAAAAATTACGTTTGACTATTTGACGCTCGCCACGGTCCGGTTATTGATCATAATTGCGACGTTCTACCTTCATATTGTCACTGTAAAACAAATTAGCTTTAAAATGTTTTTATTTGGTAACAGCCGATTCAAATGACACCCTTGATTAAGTTTGGCATATATGACTCCAACAACTCACGGAGTGGCTCTTTCAGGTCTGGAGTTTTTTTGCTTCAACCCGTGCCCCCCCCCCCCCCCCCCTCCCCCCCCCCCCTCTACAACACATTGGTATTGTTTTTCCATAATCGATCGATTATCGCTTTGGCCAAGATTTCCATGGTTAAGATTCCCATGGATGCAGCGTCTAATTGTTGAGTTTTCGCATTAGCAGAGTTTCCAATTGGTATGATTTTTCATGGCTTAATCGAAGTGTTTTAATCTGTTTGAGTTTGAATTAAAAAGTTTAAATTAACAGCTTTTTATTTTGTGATGAAGAATGAGGGGAGTGGATTCTCTAAAAAAAAGGCGAGATGATTTTTTTCCGGGACAACATACTTCAAATGCATTCTTCACATTAATTCATGTTCAATTGCACGAAACACAATTGTCCCTGTTATGCATTTTGTATATGTATATGTATATAAACTGTATAATCTTTCACGAGCAAGTAGAACAGTTGATAACTTCACCCATACCTCATATATGTTATGAAATAAATTTTGAAATATCTATATATCTCAGTCATAAGTTAATGAACGCAGCCTAAAATCAGCCTGAAATCAATAAGGCCATTTGCTTGCTTTGACATCGTTTCACGCAATTCGATGTGATTGAAAGCAAAAAGTCACCATTGCACATGCTACCAATGTTTTCCTCGGCAACTCCACTGTTTCCCTGTCAAAAGAAGAACGTTAACACTGGACAAGCCAACTAAAAACACGTGGCAGCTTTCCTTAACTTAATGGATAAAAGGCTCGATCAAACAATCCGAGGATTGCACGCTGGAATCTATATGTTTTAGATTTAATATTACTGAAGAATTTTACTAGACGTAACAACAAGACCTAGCAACCGTATGACGGGATAGTCAACGACTAATGAAAATCTGTTAAATAAGCTAATTAAAGCTACTCAATCGTCATGATGATTATCAATTCTTGATGTGATTTTATTTTTATAATCATATATATTTTGCAGTAGTAATAAATCATTTTGCTCATATTAGTTCAATAACTCATATGAATGATGCTGGTTACTCGTACGTGATATGTGTTTGTTGGAGCGATTTTCCATTTTTTTGGCACATCCATCACGTATTTGGAAAGACGGTATTGTCATTTTCTAATTTTCTAATGGGATTGGTAATATATTTATAAACCGTTTCATTTTTCTCATATTTTGTAGTTAACTCGGTTCTTTCAGTGAATAAAGCCCATCAGACTGTGCAGGCGATGATCTTTGTTACTGTTAACCTCAGTGAATTCATTCTAATTTCACATGAAACACAGATTTAATAATATCGTAATCGATTATCTGTTTTATGTGACAAAATTACAATGTTTATTCTATCGTGTGCCTTAAAGAAGACTCTTGACTACATGTATGCGACCAGAAAAATATTTACGTTTTAACCTATCTATCGCTCAATAAAGTAAACAAGGTATTGTTTTTGAGGAGAACTATCCATAAAAAACGAAGCGGAGAACAAATACTCACGTAGTTGTCCGCTATGCTTGTAGCTTCTAAGGATATATGTGATTTGAAGGTAATTAATTTATTGTTTTGTAAATAGAACTTTACGGACAGACAGACAGACAGATAGTTTATTCATGTCTCACCTCAACATAATACAGAAATATATATATACATTCATTAAAATACAAAATCAATGTATTAAAAAGTTGAGCCATTCCCTAAGGAATTACGAGAGACACTTTTCATTCATAATAGCCATTGAAAGTAATTAAAAGTAAAACAGTATTGTACTAGATGTAACTAATACGTCTAACATCACGTAAAGTTGTTGTTTTAAACATATTTGTAAAGGACGCTGCTTCTTTTTACATATCAATTATCTTCTAATGATTGCATTATTCACGTTTCTCATGCAAGAAAACGCGAAAACATGTCATATTTTGATAAAGTAATTCCAATGGGTAGTATTTATTATCCATTTATCATTTTTTAATTCTGAAATGAGTATAAAGGACGAATTTTACACATTTTATAGATTATTTATCAGGGCCTCCTTTCACAAAGTCCTAAGTTGATCTTAAGTCCTTAAGGTAACCTTAGTGCAATGTTAAAGTATGGGAGTTAAGGTTAAGCTTAATTAAGGTTGCTTTGTGAAAGCAGGCCCTGACAGTGATCCTCATATGTCTGAACACACTGTACATATCACGTGTATTTCACGTGTTCGATTCCTTATTTTATGGTGGAAGAACTACGTGCCAATGGTTGTACGGGACATATCACAGTCATCTCATTATACAAATTTCATGCTTTTCTTCTCTGTTGTTATATGATGAGAAACTGACAGCTGAAACTGATGACATCTCAAGCTGCTTTCGGTTTTTAAGGAAATGTTCACAGCTTTTAACCTTTGATATGATTGTTTAATAATTTATAACAATTTCTATAACTGATTTCAAACATCACAATCATTTTAGCTTTCTTTGCTATCACTTTTCTGATTTTCGTATGGATTTGGTATTAGTACATACGTATGTATAGATTTAAAATGTTCTTTCGTTTTTTATCATTATAAAAATGATTAGTGAAACAAGTATACATGTACTTGTACAAGTTTAACTTTTTCGTTTTTCGATAGGCATCTAGGCATAGGCAGTAAAAACTACTTATTTTAACACGAGATACGAGGGGATAGTTCTTTCCTTTCCAAAAATACAAAAGGTGTTGCGTTAAGAAAGCAATAAAGGCACACATGTTTTAAATATTATCCTGATTTGCTGTTAAATGCAGGCAATTTAATTTGTATACACGTTGTTTTGTAAAAAATAATCGTTATTTTGCTCAAAGTTCATTTGTGAATAAAGAGGCGTGTCATAATTTCTTACGAAAGTTCACTAGCCTGCAACCCAACATTTTGGTAAGCTTTGACGCAAATACATATTTCATATTAAGATTCAATATCATTTATAACGTGAATCGCCCTAAACGGAGGCACGAATGCCCTTCCATAGATCCAAGTGGAACAATCACTCTAATGATCGAGCTGATATCACGTGTGTCAAGCGAGGATATATGAATAGATATATACATATATGTCGGACCAATCTAGTACGTATTATTACGTTGCACAGACGCTGGTTCAGTGAGGTAAGTTACAATATTCTTTAATTTACCAAAGTTCCTAGATCATAAATGTGTACTCACATTATCTACATATTTCACTGTAATTATATAATCGAATAAAAATTTACAATTCATGATTATATAATCCTCATGAATACAAAAGTAAAATGATAAAAAGCATAAAGAACATACTAATAT
The DNA here is from genome assembly GCA_921293015.1 of Phorcus lineatus. NCBI lineage: Eukaryota > Metazoa > Mollusca > Gastropoda > Trochida > Trochidae > Phorcus > Phorcus lineatus. Next base: position 18,751,730 of record OV121089.1, read on the forward strand.
AATAACGTCATTCATTTGCATTATAGATGTTGATGTTATGAGAAAAGAAAACAATCTATAGATAATGAACTTCTTAAGTGATTTTGAGTTTAACATTGTCTACGCTAGTGGTTAATTGCTACGAACTAGATCAATGAGCAAAGAATCATGACACATCATAGAGTTAGTTGTTCCCTTTGTTGGTGGTAACGTATAACATAGGTGGTTATCTTTCTACGATGTGAATCTTTAGCATTTTCCTTTTTATAGATCCCTAGATCATTTCTGTTATGTATTACATTGATGAAAGTTTTTAGTTGACCCTTTTGAATTATTCAAAGGTGAAAAATAAGTTTATGTTACGTTCTAATTGTTGTCTTTGGTAATTTTTTAAACCTCATATCAAATATATGAATTAACCTTTCATCTGTTTGCAGATAACGTAATCAACCATCAAAGGTTTATCATGACATCTTTGAAATTGTCTCTTTACAATCGTTTATTCGTTAAAAGAATTCATAGATGAAAGGACGATTTTATGTTTGCCATGATCTTTTAAAAGTAACTCCTCGTTTAAAATGTCACATTGATATGAATTTGAATGATATTTAGTTATTTTAGTCAATGTTTAATGTTTGTAAAATTACAAGAATTGCTATTGCTATTCATGATTATTTTGTAAAATCGTTAACTCTCCTTCTTAAACATTTCAGTTTTTCCCAAATCATCAAACATGAAAACAGCATTTCTTCTTTTTCTGGCGTTCCTTGGTACATCTGGTATGTTTGCTCCTTATTTAGATAGGTATCATTTAAGCTACCATTGCTGTTCTACAAAATATTACAGACCACAAAATATTTCAATATCGTATTAAAATACTGTTGATATGATTAACAATCAGGGCTTTCGGTGATTATATTACTGCAAGAACACGCCGAGGAGCTCCAACTTCAATTATAGATATGTGTACTTCAATAGCGATGAATTGCATTTACCAAGTTTTAAAGTTCAAATGTTTCTAATTTAGAAAAAACATCAATTTTAAGTCTAGCAAGTTTCGGTACTTTTGTTTGTCATACCAGGCTTCCCTGAATATCCAGAAAGGTCTTAATCTTGGAGAAACAAATCACATCTATCCTACAAAGTGTCCACTATGACGTTCCATTCGTAGGTGGGGGCGGGATAGCGCAGTGGTTAGCGCGTTCGGCTTCGAACCAAGAGGTTCGAATCCCGCCAGGGGCTCGGCAACTTTCTCTGCAGTAGAGAACTGTTCTACACGCAGTCAGGTTTGGGTGCAATGCTACACCGAATTTCAGCGCAGTACCACCCATGGTTCGCTAGTTCCAGCCGATGCTCGCAGGTTTCACCGCAATGCATGGACTTTCTTCCTGCAATAATACTAGCAGCCGCGATAGAAGTGAAATAATCTTGAAAGCGGCGTTAAACACCAACTCACTCACTCATTCGTAGGTACTATTGCAAATGTACAAAGCGAAATTAGATGTTTTGCTTGACACATACATGAAGTATTTCTGCTCTGTTTTTTTCGTTATGGCGTTATAGCGTACATAAACGTCGTGCAAGATTATTTCTGCCATGCTGTTTCGTGTTAAAATGCTAAATATATATTTTCGTTGCTTCAGCTTCGGATGGACCACCTCCAGAAGCACCTCCCGAGAACAACAGAGTAATTACTACCCCTCCTTTTCAGTTACCTACCATTAGCTCCACCGTATCCATTGAAGTCAATGGGATTACCTAGTAAGTACAACTCACTGAATGACATACATTTCTCATAGAAGGTTGAACATTCATTAAAAGGATATAAATAATAAAAGTATGGTTTAAGATATTTTGTCCGTAGACTTCTAGATTTCTGTTTCTTTCAATACCCACATATCTACCTGTTTCAACAAACAATTCATGTGAAACATTCAGGAAACCCACAGGAATTTCTTAACATTAGGGTAGGTGATGGAATCAAAACTTTGTGTGACCCGATGACAGTGCAACAGGATCGTACAATGTTAAACCCTTCAACAGTCATACTCATAACAACTGTTTGACTCAGTTGACAACTCATTTGAATCTTAACGAATACAGAGCTATCTTAATTAAGAACTCTTTTGAACTATTTGTAAGTATGGAGTGTGGAGTATAGAGTGTAAAAGTTAACTGTACATACATTTAAGTCAAACACATGGAACATGAAATACAGCAAAATGGAGGATAACTTGCAATTGAATTTTGTATTTTCATATTAATTAATTAAAATAGTCCAATAAAACAAATCAGAAATAAAATTTTGAAATTATTATTTTTATAATGTATTCTTACTTCTTTACAAAACTGCGATATTACAATATCTACATGTATATATTCAGTTATACATCTTTTTCAGCACGGTACAGCTTGATGAATTCGGTGCTGCGGGAAAGGCATTTAAGAAAATGGACGAAAACAAAAACAAGGAACTGACCTTAAAAGAAATAAGGAAAACTTACACGGACGCGAATACGGGTGTGTCAGTTATGATCCGTATTTCACAACCGATCTTACTTTTTTATCACTCAGCTGGAAACATTGGCTGTGACTACGTAACAACGAAAATATCATCTGACGTATTCAATATATTCAGCAGTTAAAAATATGTACTTTTGATTAATTCAAACCTTTAAAAAATTATTTTTATTTTTTATTATCAGTTAGTAATAAATTCTCATCAATTAAGAGAATGTAAAATGTACAGGAAAAATACAAAAGCATACAATAAATTTTACGATTTTTCAAAGTTATCTCAAAACAATTGACAAAAAGTTTATTTAGAATTATATTCATATTTTTATATTTTAAGAGTAAGTACATGTATGTTTCCGTCTTCACATTTCAATAACAGTCCACCATAACTCTCAGGATAAGAAAGTTCGAAGCCACCCAGGATAATATTTAGAATGACATTAAAACAATATTGTTTTTGAAAAAAACCCCCGAAAATCTCCATTGTTAAAAGTTCCAACCCGTAAATTTTTATGACCCACTACACGAGTTCGTGTCCAATTTCAGCAGAAAATAAGACATGTCTGTGAAGGCTTAGTTTTCATTTTCTACATTCAACCATTCTAAAAGCTTTTTTGCTTCACATGAGAACAATTTGCCATGTTTTTCTAGGAAAATATAGTTATTTGATTCTCATTTCAGCTGACCAATCAAATGGCTTGACACCTGCCGAACTTGCGAGCTCCCCTTTTGCGCCTTGGACCTATGAATTAAGTCCTGGTGGGGAAGAAGTTGACATTGAATCTGTTGAGAAGCTGTTCAATGATTTCGATCTTGACGGTCAGTTACATATACCGGGTTTCCTAACTTTCCTGTAAACTCCAAAGAAATTATTCAAAACTTCAAACTGTTATTCGTTTGTTCCATTGTTTGTTCCATATATGTTATAACTTCTTCTAGAACTTGTTCCATTTAATTTTCAATCGATAAGTGTATAATTTTTTGCCAAAACTATAGCTATTCCTTCCATATGCTAATTCTTCATCAACAGTTAGACATGTACAGTTGAAAGATTTAGGTTTGTTTTGATTCGAGGATATGATAATTAGAAAAGGTAGGTATTCGTAGCAGTCCAAAGACAAGACAGTACAAATTCACTTATGTAAAGTCTTATGTAACTTGTCGAAATATCGAAGACGCTGTAAACAGAACTGAACTTTAGGTAGGTCATTTGTGACGCGCCATAACATTCAAAAAGTCTACTTTACGCATGCTATATATTTTACAAAGCCTTTCTGAAAAATCTGGAATAGGTTGCTGTGATTCAGATACTCTGATTCAGACATTCTGATTAAGTCTCCGTGTTGATCCATTGCGACTTGTTGAACCATCTACAATTAGGAACTGGAGGCTCATCTGATGGCCTTTGCTTATTTCTTTGTGAACGTTACCTAGAAATGTTGTCTTAACAGTCTTAACTTAATCTGCTCCTGTCTTCGTGTTGGTCTCTTGTGAATAGTTTAACTATAGAGAATCTAGAACTGGAGGCTGACCTGATGCCAATCCGTTTCTGTCTTTGTGTTGATATCTTATGAATTGGTTAACTATTTAGAATCTAGTTCTTTAGTGAGTCCAAAAATAGCAGTGATGGACGTACAATCCCTTGAACCCCATTAGGGAATGAAACTATGTTTTAATGAATATGAAGGAGATGGGGGGAAAATTAAGTAAACATCTTCCATCTTGTTGTCCAAAAGTTCCTTGTCCTCATCGTGAATTTGTTTGTATAGATACATAGTAATTTTTTTAAGTTACCACATTTCACATCTATGTCCAATAATTCTTTGAAGTCATTCGGATGTCAAGAAAAAACACAACCTTAGCTTATGAGTATTGACTAGTATAATATGATGGTTGAAGAGGTAATGATCTAATTGAATTCGTGATATTTATTATGCACATGTATGTTGCATAAAGCAGGATTTAAACGAATGTATGTTTTGAAATGATCCCCAGGTGTTTTTTAATCTTACAGAAAACGGCACTGTGACACAGAACGAAGTCATTGTATACAAAGTGAGTATATGATACTATTACTGCTTCAGGCAATTTTATTTGTAAAATCTATATTACGCTCATAAAATTAATTTCAATTGCTAAATTATCCTGCTGGTTACTTTGAGTTTTGTAAACGGATGTGAGCCAAATGAAGTTAAACTCAGAAACAATAAGTGAGATTTGTCAGGATATGAGTGCCAAACTCAAGTTTGGACATTTGATCATGAGAACTTGAATCGTTGATACATATCCCCGCTTTGAAATCGTAATCTTGGACACAAGAATTGATCAAACAGTGTTGAAACTGATGTTTCGGGGTCGGTTATTTTAAGGGACGGGGTGAAAAAGGGGTCCTTTCTATGAGGGTGATCTATTTGGCAGGTTTGTTACATCTTTTTGAGGATTTTAAGATTTATATGTTCGCGATGGTATTACATTGAACTTTTTAAGTATATTCTTATATGGATTAAACTAAACACCCAATCTAAATATAAAATATTTAAATCATATTTACCAATTCTATTTATTTTAAACTCAATTAAATTAATCATTTCATAGATATACATTTTGATTGACATTGTTATTCTTATTATGGATTGTTGAGTATTTAACATCTGTTGCAGACGGCAACCAAGCAATGAGGCAACCGTTGAAACAGGAACGTCAAATAGGTATACGTTTTTTTCCCAGAAATATCCTCTGAACATTACAAGACGGATTTTTATTGAACTGACAACACAGCCATATTGTATATTATACACACCTAATATTATAGTTTAACTGAAAATAGCATGTGCGTTACAATCGAGTTTCACTGATAATTAAAACCTGTGTTTCTGTGTCATTGTACTATTTTGATACGACAACATGTTTTTATATTTTTATATGAAATGTTTCCGGTTTAACAAATTGTCAACAATGCAATATTTATTTAACTCAAAAGGGCCTGTAAGCAGAGAAAATTACTTTTGTGTGTGGAGTTATTGTATTCAAATGTATTTTTAGGCATTTACTTTTTTCTTAATTCTGAATCATATCAGGGTGATGTCATTCACCAGAATTACAAAGCTAGCCCAGGCAAACTTTGCTCAACTCACATGGACATGTATCTTAGAATGTTAAATATCTAATATCTAATTAATAAAGGCTAGTTCTTCAACCGCACTTCTTCAATATCATAATCTGCGCGTTATCACATATAAATTGTTTTAAAACTAGGTCATTTCTAAAGTTATTTTCTATTTTATTATTTCAAGCGAGTGAATAAAATTGAAAATGCTTCCAATGACAGTAGCAGACATGTCTAACGTGCTACAACAAATACTGAAAATGTTATTTCTATCTATTTGAGCAGCAGCCTTTCCCAAACGAAGAGGACTTGAGCTAGAAATGTAAACTCTCATTAGTTTTGTCAAAAAGCGTAAAAGGGAATTAACATTGTCTCAAAAAGGTTCAGAGCAATAGACGCGCACAAATTTATTTTGGTTAACAAGCTGCGAAACTAATTCTATTCTTCTGAATAAGACTTAGTCATACATGAGGAATAACTTTTTAGATGTAGGTCACTCAATCAAAAGATTTTCATGCAAAAACTTTGGACATTTAGACCAAGTAACCACAGAAATATTAAGCTACTTACAATAAACCAAGGACTATACAGGTCCCTTATTAAAGCAATCGGTGATTGCACTTGCACCTCGAATTATATTTTCATAAGTGAAGATTATGTAAGATAACATATATAAGGGGTTTTCTCCATTATTTTCAAATTCATCTTTACACATTAATATTCATGTTTAATGAAAAAATCAATTTATCAGTTAATTTCAATCATATTCGTTGATACGCACCATTTATATGTATGTCACCATTGAACGCCGTGTGAATGTTCAAAGAATTAATGTTGTCACTGTACTGATTTTTTTCCTATTGGTTTCAGGCTCAACCAGATTTCAAAAACTTGAATTGGAATTTTTTGACAAATTAAATCCTTCCTTGATATATGTTTTTGTTATTTATAAACATGTATATTTCATATATATTGAATATAGTTATTTACAAAAGTTCTCTTAAATATTAAAAAAATGAAATGTTAATGTATAAGTTTGTCTAATTATCACATAGAAAGGCATGGCATTACTCAACGTGGATTTTATAGAAGGTTGAAATTTTATAGTATGTCTACATGCGTGTACAGCAAATACCACAAGAAGATAATGCCAGTGGTCTTATTTGTACCCTCGAAAAATAGAATAGGAAATTAAAAAGGAGCCAACTTTAAAGAAAAATTCAAATTTGGTTGATGAGCGGAATCTTTAAAAATCATCAGGAATAAACATAAAAATCAGGCAAATGTTATAGCTATGGCAATACCTTTATGTAGTGTCTTCCACAATAGGTAACTTTTAGAGCTTTAACAGAGAAATATAACTATTTCCCCCCGAAAATGTCTCTTTGTATCGTTTTCACAAGCATACAAAGCTTGTACATATAATGTGTAGCAAATTAAAATCTCTAGCAAGTGACAAAAGGCAACAAAGAATCGAAATTGGTTTCTTCTTTGTAATAGCAATCATCTGCACCTACAAAATGTATTATTTTTGATACAAATGTACCAGCACACACCTCCAAGATGCACCTTTACACTCATCTTCCTACGCAAAGCTTAACTATTGCCAGTCTTGAACTGTCCAAGTTAACCCTTGCTGCCGACACAAGACTTTCCTGTGCTAGCTCTCCAGCTCACTGCAAAGGAATTAGACAGTCCAATCAGAAAGCTCCTAGCAAAAGCTACATCCGGGGACTCGAACAAATATGGCTGCGCCCATGTCGCAGTCCGTCGACTGAAACATTTGTAAGAGAAAGTGCTGCCTCCAACGCGATGAGCAATATATACAAGTTCATTTATGTTTATAGTCAATTTGCGTCACCATTTTTTTGACAACCCTATAGCGAACAGCGGCGTGTCAAAGAATTTATTCTTAAATTGCTTCGGTAAACTAATCAAGCTCGATAAAATTGACCATGATTTGAAGCACAAACTCGATGCGTAGCGCCCGGCAAGACTTTATTTCCTGACATCGTACAATTGTTTTATCTTTCGTGCTTGCAAAAACTTCATTGAATACCCGTTGAACCGAAACATTGATTAAATTTTACATAAATTAACCGATAAAATTTGAACATCTCGCGATGTCATAACACTCGAAATGTAGTAGACTGAGACCTCGTTGTATCGCGGTAGTAAACGTTAATCTCAACAAACTTTACTTCTTGCGGTCAAAAACCTGGTATGTTGACGTGTACCATTTAAATATCATGTCGTCAATAAAAAAAAAATAAAAAAGTAAAACAATTGTTATATTTACTTCCATTTTCACTGATTTCACTGGGTCATTTTCATTTTTGAAAATATTACTTTGGTACTTGTTATGTGCTTTGATATAAAAATTATTCTCTCTCCCGTTCCCGTTTGGCTTGTACGTGTGTTTGTGAACAGTTAGATAATATAAAATGAGACTTGTGCACATGATAAAGATAGACAATTGTTATGTTCTTGATATGGCGTCAAAGCTTACCAACTAAAAAGGTGTGCCGGGTAAAACTAAGACAAGTTCAGTCGATTTTTGTAGTAATTGTACCAGAATATTTTTCGTAGTTTTGCAAATGCTTTTATCTAATCTTAATATCAACTAAAATTAAATTAAATTTATTGTAATGATAATATTACTTTGTTTCGTTCTCAGATATTAATTTATCAATTAAATCATAATTGCCCTGAAAACAGGGCACCTCTGTTAATATACATTGCATGGACAATATATACTATTCATTGTATGTCTAAAAATATTTTCTCCCCTATAAATTTGATTTCACATATTTTCCAGGATAATTTTTCAGCTATTTAAAAGTAAACAATGTGTAGACTGTACTTATTTGATGATAAAATACAATTATAAAATGGTAACGACCACGATAAATGGGCCTACATACTTCCCTTTGAAAAATATAAGGGGCGCAGTCATATGTTATTCATTTACCAAAACCGGTCCTAATAACAACAAAAACATCTTTTCCGTCCATCAATACATTTATAACCTGAATCTTCTTGTTTGAAAGGTTTGCAATGCCAACTTCTTTGTAACCTGATCAAACAGGTCACTTTCAATGGGCGCGGCCATTTTGATTATATCGCAAATGACACGGCTTAGCCATAGTAAGGGAGGTAACTGGAGATAACTAAAACTCGCCAGTGAGGGCGCTGGTATCAAGCCAGAAAAGTCTTATCTCGGCAGCAAGGGTTAACTTGGACAGTTCGAGACTGGCAATAGTTAAGCTTTGCGTAGGAAGATGCTTTACACTATGTATTAGTTTGGTGCAAGTCATCTTTTTAACACACTACATTCAAATTATTTCGTTCATAAATGCAACAATCACGTTGATAAGTACATGCATTTAATAACCGTTAACCAAATAACCATTTTTAGAGTTGATGTTATATGTCAAAATCACGACACAAATATGAATGATTTCATGACATTAAGGAAGAATAAAACATACAAAAAGCAGAAATACAGAATAAATTGCTTTATTGTGAAAATACATGTTATCACGAATTTAATGATAACTTTTTAATCACATAGAATAAAAATACTAAAACAACACATGGATAATGAAGAATGTCTTAAAATGAGGGAAACAACAGGAAACAGAATCACAGAAAAAATACGTTCTAAATTAGTGTTCCATAAATTATCTCATCTAAAATCTGGAATCTTAATTCAATGAGTGCATACATTGTATGTTTAAATAATTGACCTCTTTTCAGTATGACATGTCCGATTTTAAAACATACTGGGTTTATATCCTAAACATTAGTACCCACTTGGTGGCCGGCTCCATATGCAAACATATTTATGTTTGCCCTGTCACAACATTTCTATATGCAATTTCAAGAGATGCTTATATTATACGACAAACTGAGTAGTAGCTATAGTGTGTGGTGAGTAGTTTATATGTACCCTACAATACACCGAAAACAATCATTTGGACGAGGATAGAAAATTCAGATTGGTCTAGCATATTGGCTGGATTGAGGAAGATTGGTACGTATTTTTACCCTCTTTAAAAGGGTCAGTACAATTTGGTTTTGTTTCAATTGTGTGAACTTTTAGAGTAATCTGTAAATTGAGTCATGCTTGTAGTGTGATACAGCTGCATTGACAGTATTGAAAATTCAATACTATACGTTTCTTTTTCGCATCGCTACGATACCTCAAAGGCATCTCAAATTACATGATATTTGCACTAGTATATTCAGGTATGTGAACAAACTTTTGGCATGCAGCTATAAACTATTGAGTACTCCCATACAAACTACCTGTTATTGTCTACTTCGATTAAACTCACAAGAAAGCGTTGGACTTGTCGTGGTACATTGTCGGTTTTCAATGTGTTTTACACAACAACATACTCTATTGTCACCCAAAGTTCATAAACTCGTTTATTACTGAATGTTCCATATTATGTGATCCTAGTCGCTATGTTATTTAAAAAGGTATGTGAAGCTTACAACTACACAGATAAAAACATATGTTGACAAAAATCGGAGCTCGAGCATAAACACAAGAAAACAAATACAGTACCCCAGTACTTTGTAAACAGTTTGTAGGTGATATGCATTACCTCGACATTAATGTCGCGTCACGTACGTTCTACATCGGGTGAGTGACATTTCACCTCCGAGCTTGTAATTTTCAAGATAGATGTCAGTTCAGTTAGATATGGAGCCCTTCACTCACACCTGAGCATTTGACGAGCATCTGATAAAGTGCTTGTTGGACATGAATATTTGATGTTTCTTTCGTGGAAATCATTTTAAAGCGTTTCGAATATACACATATAAATAATAACACAGTGCATCTTGACCTCAAGGAAAGCTTTTGAAGGCTTCGTTTTATTTTTACAACTGCAACAAGTGAGTACGTTTTGTTAATGGCAGTGTGCTATATCATTAGCCATCCTTGAACATGAATGCTATTTTTGAGTTGTGTGTATGTATATATATAACAATGATGGTTCGGACCATATGGTCGAAATGAATTCATCGTATCGTATTAAAGAAGACTGATCCAGTCCGAACCATCCGATGTTTACTCTTTCGTATATATAACCTTACTTTACGTGAGAGATCATTTCTCCTCTTTTTAAATATATGCGTGAAACTTAAAGTTGCAAATGAGAACATAAACGTGTAATTCCATTTATATATATGCTCTACATACTATGTATTTAGCTCTCTCATACTGTGAACTGGACAGTATACACATACACACACATATATAGACGAAAAATTGACAGACCCTACTCTCAGGCATATATAGATTAAATAATGTTATTGTAGAATAAGGTACATAATGTGAATGTTAACGTCGCATTTCGACTTGTAAACAAGTCTTTTCAACAGTCTTGTGTATATATATATATATATATATATGTATATATATATATATATATATATATATATATATATGCTACAATGCATATTGCAAACTCAAACAATGAGGCATATAAATTGCCTGTCCTTGAGTATTCATAAGAATGCAATGGTTGAAAAAGCGGGACAAAGCAACCCATAGGGAACTTATGATTTACGAGATTGTGTTTACTTATGTTTACATTCAATGTGACTACACGTGTACGTGTATTTTAGAATTGTGTTACAGATTAACGAAGACGCCTTCAAGATGCCGGAACAACGTTCACTCAATCATCAAAGTAACGGCAGAGGAGGTTGCTGGGAATTATGGCGAGAGACCCTCGTTATAACGCTATCCTTCATGGCTGCCTACACCGCTTACCTCGCTATACAGAGTCTTCAAAGCAGTCTCAACCAAGAAGCTGGACTCGGAGTTGTCTCCCTTGCATGTTTGTATGGAACAATAATTCTTTCCGGGATCCTTACCCCTTCCTTCTTACGTGTTGTCGGAGCTAAGAAATCTCTGATTATAGCTTGGATTTGTCATACCCTCTACACAGCAAGCAACTTTTACCCAACTTGGGCAACCCTGATACCCGGTTCAATACTTCTTGGAGCCATAGCAGGCCCAATGTGGACTGCCCAAGGCTTGTACATTACTGCAAATGGAGAGAGGATGGCAATAAACTCAAAACATACTTTACATGGTATTTTGTCAAAGCTAAACGGCGTGTTCTTCATGTGTTATGAGTCCACACAGATCACAGGCAACCTGATATCCTCGCTTGTCCTCACACAAGGCAACTACGCAGACTCCAACTCGACTCTGATCTGCGGAGCAGACGATTGTCCAACTGCAGCAAACGCGACCCAGATAGCGGAACCGGAACCTCACATCGTCTATACCCTGTTGGGAGTCTTTCTCGTCTGTGACGTCATCGCTCTCCTACTCACCGTCTTCCTTCTTCCCCCGCTGACACAGAACACTGCTGAGAAGGCCTTGGAGAAGGCAGGAGAGAATACTCGCGATGAGAAGACGTCAGAGGGACAGAGTCTTGGCCAGATCCTTGTGTCCTGGTTCACGGCTCTATCTGATCCTAAAGTCCTCTGCCTGGTTCCTTTCTACGTGTCCACATCAATGAGCCAGGGGATCCTATTTGCCGATTTCACAAAGGTATGTATACAAAGCGTGAACCTACACTTGAGCTTAGGACGTCTGGAAAAACTTATCCCAGGATGTCTACACGAGGATTTGAGTTTCGAAAAGGTCCTTGTTATTTCCCATTTCCCTCTGATGTGAACAGAGCATATACTAGTCAGTAGTTTTTGGTCTATTGGAGGTAACATATAGTAAATAGTATATATCATAAATTCACATATTGTAAGAGCAGCGACGGGGGTGATTCAATGGTTGGTTTTACTGTGTGAAGCTTTTGAAGGCATATATTTCCCAGAAACGAATAGAACTCCGTATCCGGATTCTAATTTATGCCGGAGACACTCGTAACGAAAAGTCCATTAAGTAACCCTTCGATGTCTCGATCACGATGTATCGATCACATCCACGCTTTCACCTACGCAGCTATTATCCCTGTTGTATGCTTTACCGTGGGATAGAGTCGTCGTCCTGTCCGGTCGTCCGGCCGTAACCATAATCATCGTATGTGTGAACACCTCAGCGCTAGGGAAACTGAATAACCGAATATTATTATACGTTCCTTTTTATCCCATCAGTGTTATACTATGGGATATAAGCGTCGACCTGTCCGTCCGTCAGAAATCATTTCATTTCCGTAGCAGAATTTGGAAACCATTCTTTAGATCTTTCTATGACCAACCTACTAGAGCAATGGCTTTTGATAATACCAGATTCTGAAAATTTCATTTTCCCCCATATCAATGTGTTGAAGAAGGACTACACATATATAGCTTCATATCAACCCCAAGACTGCTCATTATATCATTCTGAAAATTTGCATGTATGTTACCCACCTAGTGAAGAAGTGCCTTTTGACATTTTCAGATTTTTGAAAAAAAAACTGTTTTTACCGTTTCCAGGAAAACAAGTAAAATATTTATTCCCTGCAGCAACAGGTTCATTACTGGAGAAGACCTTATTAACTACTCTTAAAAGCTTTCTTTAACTCAACTGTTATATAAAGAAATAGGTCACAAACCATGGGGGACCGGTGGGGTATGTCATCTTATGATGACTGTCGTATCATCTATGCGGTCAAACTTACATGATTGCAACACGTGAAGACACCTGATTTGATATCGCGGCAAAGCTGAATGCATGGAAACTAGGAAATCTAGTACATGTATTATTTTCTGGCTAGAAAGTACAAATATTGTTTTTGTCCTTGTGATTAAACAAACAATAATGTCATGGTATTGATTTGAAATTCTACTACATGAACACAAAATCCCATTTTTAAAAAATGCATTACACTTAAAATGAAAATATGGCTTTTTAAAAGATATAAATATTATTGATGAGTAAAACATCTATGATCAACTCTATATAATTGACCAAATCGAGTTTGTATAATGAACACTCTAGGTATAAACATGATTCTGTCAGTATATGTTGTCCATAAGAACTTGGTGAAGTGCTTTGATGTTGCTACCACTAGATACCAAACTTGACATAGCAGAAGGTCAAGTGATTTTTCATTAATATTTTAGAATGGCCCTACATTCTCGGTTCTCTTTAACTCCCACAGAGTCTATTTACTTACAATCTTAATAACAATACACAGTTTGCCGAAAATGATTATACAGATAAATACCAAGAAGGTACAAGTAGTAGAGCTTATAAAGGCATTTACTTTCAACATGAACATTTAAAACATTGACCTGACTTTACCATAAACAAAAACATATAAAACATTAGCTTGTTAAGTCTTTCAGGTTTAACTAACCTGGATGTTTTCGATAAAGGTCGATCTTGAAAAGGTATTTTTAAAATCCGCAGATAAAATAAAATCTTTAGAAAAAATAAATAAAAATGCAGTTTTAAACATTAACTTGACAATGACAATGTAGATTGTAACTTTTGTAATGATGATAATGAAACCTTATGCCTTGTTTATCGGGAATGCAATGTAACCCACACCTTTTGGATGAATCTGGAAAATTGGATTACCCAAAACATAAAGACATTTGTAATAACAAAAACAATGGTTTGGTTTGGGATTTTTATTGATAATCCATTATTGATTCATATTATACTATCTGCCAAAAAGTATATTCATCAATGTACTTTAAAGAAAATAACACCGAAAGTACATAATTTTCTAAAGGTTTTGAAACACATTTTCATTGTTGAAAAGTACATATCCAAAAGGAATAATAAGGAATTGAAAACAAATTGCTTCCATTATTCCCAATATTCAATCATTGAGCCAAGAAATAACATTTGCTGGAAAACATTGTTCCAAAGCTAGAGAGACTGTAAGTTAGATATCAACTGATATGTTATAGTTTGATTGCCGACTGACCTACATGTACATATATTTACGATTTCACTGTTATCTAATGTATCTATGGGAAAAAATAAATAAATTTTAAAAAAACAAAAAACTTGTTGAGTCTTACGAGTTTACCTATCCGGATCCAAATATGGATGTGTTCGATAAAGGTCAATTTTGAAAAGGAATTTTACAAAATAAAACAAGATAGATAAAAATGAAATAAAAATCTTTAGAAAAACTAATAACATTAAACAGAAAAAACAGATCTGAAATGAGTGGCTTTTTTGAGAATCATAAGTATAACCTTTGCATGCTTTATTCTCTAAATTTTACCATCACTTTCTGAGTGAAAAAGACTTGCCAGTGATACTATTTTTAGCTTACAATAAGACCTGAACGTCCTCCTTCCGCCCTTTCCCTCTGACGAACAGCTCCACGACCCTGGTCCACTTTTTTAAGGTCAGTTCTCACGATGCGACAAGTAGTAACTACATATAGTATCGACATGTCGATTTACGAATCGTATATAAATGAGTTGATACGACTTCGAATCTCGCGAAAATCTCGTCCTACTATAGGAAAATGGCGTCTTCAAATGGGGAGGTGACGCTCGCTATAACTGCACTGCATTTGGCAATTGAGATGAAAAATAAAAACAGAAAACTCAAATCTGTTTAGGTACGGCAGTGGATACTGCGCGGACCCGCTGCTGGCGCGTTCAATTCTCTTTTACGTAGTGGCTCTTGAGTTTTCTTCCGTTAAATGTTTGCAAAGGTAGTGAACTCTTTCCATACTAATTCGACGTCTTTGATTGGTCAATTTCCGTACGACCAATCGCAAGAAGTAGGATAGTTTCTATTTCTTTCAACTCGCTTCAAACTGGTTGTGAACTTGTAAAAGTTGTTACGACTCGGCTGTTCTCAAACTGAATCGCGAGTAGATACAACAAGTTGTTACTACAAGTTGCATAGTGAGAATGGGCTTTTAAAGATCTCTCTCTTTCTACGGGAGCTTTTTTTGACTATTACTGCAACACAAACGACAGTCTAAAAACATTGCAAAAGCATATGAATAGCATAAAACAATCACTGCTGGTTGAATTCCAATATTTTTATTTGCCACGGTTGATGAGGAATCCTCTATCATATGAATCGGAAATCAAGCATAAATGGGACTCAAGTACATGTCATAACTCGTAAAAACTTTTCTGGGAACATATACCATTGCATCCATTCATAATGATGCATTCATTTTTCACCAAAATATGAATATTATTCAATATATTTTTCAGTCCTTCATCAGTTGTGTCCTTGGTGTATCAATGGTTGGATTCATCATGGCGTCTCACGGTGCTATTACATCCGCTGTTGCCACAGTTACCAGTCGTGCTGCTGAATACACAGGAAGATACTTTCTGTTCGGCCTAGCTTTTGTGTGTAACCTATCCATGTTGCTCACCTTGTTGCTTTGGAAACCCCAAGGAGATGGTCTGGCACCCTTCTTCATCGTGCCGACTGTTTGGGGAGTAGCAGTTGGAATATTTCATACTCAAATCAACTGTAAGTAGTTTGGTCAAAAGTAAAGAGGTTTTATTATTTGAAATCACAATATTATAAAATATAAACTTTTCGCTGGAGGCAGAATTAGCGATGATCTCGTGGAAAGCTCTGTGCGTTCTGGTGGTCTATACGATTGTATACAAACAAAACCGACAGTCAGATCAAAACTTGTGCTTTGTGACAAACACTTTTAATGGAAAAAGCTCTAAGGTTGTGATACAAATTTTGTTTATGCCAGTTTGGCAGAATCTACATGTAGCTGTCATAAAAATATCGTCGCCAAATAACGAAATTGCAAAGAGGCGTAATTCTGATTTGCTCTCTAATTAGTCGCTAATGCTTTCAATCTCATTGAAATCAGCCCGAAACTAATCGCTCGTACCTCGCTACGCCTCTTGATCTGACCACGGCTCCTGAAGAGCCGCGTCAGACGGCCTTGACCGCCAGACTGTGCCAGCCAACAAGAATCGAGGCTGGAAAGACTTCGGCAACTGTTGAATTGACATTCAAAACATCACATCTAACCTTTGTATCTCAGGATTCGAGCTTTTTCAGAATGGATCCGAGAAAAGCCCAGGAAAAGGATCGTGGTTGTGTTGACTATCATGATGAATACGCTCATGTTTGGTCGGACATTTAGCTACGTCTGCGACTTCGAGGAAGATAGTGATTGAGATGTATGTCGTGACCATATTTACGTTTGATTTGGCATTGTTTTCGTCCAAAAGAGGTTTTCAAAAACAAAACTAAGACATTATTGAATAGGCCTACAAAGCATTTATATCAAAATTAGGTCGACAATCATTTTGTCAAAGGGTTTCGAGGAACTCATTTCAATTTTTAAATTTAAAAGTAAGTATTTTTCTGAATGGGGCAGGTAAATAAATCAACTGGAGAAAGAAAAACAATCGCAGTTGCATTTGATAAATAAAAAAATGTTATATATTTAGAACTCAGAAGAATGCAATGGTTGACCATTCACCCGACACTCTACCCCCGGGGATTATCGACAGTAGAATGAATTACCCCCAGTCGCTCCTTCGCTTTCATTCTAAATTCCTGGAGACGCAAAACTGATTTGTACGCGGACCCATGATTGGTTAGAATAAAACTCGAGGTGAAAGGTCACGGTCAAGGCCGTCGGACACGGCTTTCACAAGGGACGAGTACAAGGGACGAGTTTCGATCTGGTTTCAATGAGATTGATATTATCATCAACGTTTTTTTTCCAAACGTTGAAATATCACAAAGCATCGCCTCAGTGGGTGATAGGAGACGCTACAAAATACTCTAAATTTAAACTTGAGTACCTAGCTACAACTCTGAGGATTAAACTGTAGCAAGTCAAAAAGGAATTAAATTCTATAAAATATCTTCACTTGCTAGTGATGTTCTGCAAACTATTTTCTAGGGAAAATTTATTTCAATTTCAAAATTTCAGCCCTAGTTGGTTTGATGTTCCCTGAAAAGAAAGAAGCAGCCTTTGCCAACTATCATACATGGAACGCCATCGGCTACACCATCACCTTCGCCTACGGGGGAGTCCTTTGTGTCAGAACCAAGCTTTTCGTCTCAGTTGGACTCGTGTGTGTCGGTATGTTGGGATATATGGGAGCAGAGACACTGTATGCAAGACAGAAATCTTCTGAGACAAAGAAAGACCCGCCAATTTCATCTGTAGATACTTTAACAACGCTTGACGGAAGCGAGTACAAAACAAGATTGTGATACGGCAACCAGTTTAGTTTTGTAATCCTAAAACTCTTTTCATTTAGAGTCCAATTTTCTGGTTAGATTTCACTTTTAGTCCAAAAGTGTGGTTAGATTTCACAATATTTTCGATCGCTCTTTCATTTAATGTGACTTTCAAGTATCTATATTCGGGTTAAATTCAATTCAACCTGAATGTAATTACTTTTTGTCATCGTACGCGTTGCATTTCATTCAATTCTCCTTTATTTCATTAAAATTCCATTGACATTTGATATGATTGATTTTTTAAAATTTAGATCACAGCATTAATTTTCGTCTCGACTTCCCTTCTCGTCGTTTTGTATCTAGGTTAAACATATAATTAAAGTAAATTCACAGGCTCTTTGGAGTAAAAGTGGTAAACATCGAAATCTTAAAGAAAATTGTCACACGAGTTAGGAGAAACAGGATTTTACTTCATTCTGTATATGCTTACACGTATTTATTTGAAAACGTTTCGTGTATCTCTTTCGATTTGTAAAATATGTATGATATTATATTTGATATACATTTGGAGGTAGAGAAGGTTGATGATAAATGTGAAGGAGAAGAGAAACATTTTCCTTATTCTATTTTACGGATGTTTGCTCGATTCTTGAAAGCATTGATGAAACTTGATGACAAAATTTTGGCCTATAATTTCTAAAAAGTTAAGTATCTTGTCCATGTGTCCTTCTGTTTATTTAACAATTGTATTGTAATAAAGCATTCTGTATGTATTAGAGCAGTATTTTGTCTATGTGGTTTATCTGCTAGTTACTTGTAGTTTATCCACTCGTTGCTACAAAGCAAAGTACCAAGCCTCAGTGAACAGTATAGGGCAGGGAAAATGCTTGAGGAGGAGGGGATATATAATCAACAAAGTAACAAAAATCAGCAATCCCCCAGAAATCATCAATGATTGGTACACTTTATTGACACAGTGTGTATTTTTTTGGTTCACTCACCCAGGACAGATTCGTTATCACGCTGGAAATAGATTAGTTTATACAAGTTCTCTGGTACAATGATTTCACGCGCTGCAGTGCAATCGAAAGCCGAAACTCCTGCCAATGTTTTCCACGTATAACTCCTAAAACAAAGTTATGTATATCAGCTGCGCAATAAGTAAACTGACACAAAATTTGTTTTTAAATGAATAAAATAACTGCAGCGAAAACGAAAGGGAGAGTACTGATACAATTAGGAGATAATCATATTGCGTTTGTGATTCAAACGGAGATTCGATACAATGATAATAACAATAATAATAATAATAATAATAATAAAGTACATTTGTTGTGCGCATAATCCAGACAGTTAGGCTGCTCAAAGCGCTACAAGAGAGTCATTCGCAGGGGAAAGACTATATACAAGGTAGGGGAACGTTAGATGGAGAACAGGTAGATTTTGAGTTTGGATTTGAATAGTTCGAAGGTTGGAGATAGCTTCAGGTCAGGTGGGAGAGCATTCCACAGCACTCGGACATTGTGTGAGAAGGTTCTGGAGCCGAAGGATTTAAGTCTGTAACTTGGAACTACAAGCAGGTTGCTGTCACTGGAGCGGAGTTGTCGAGCTGGTACATATGGTGTGAGTAATTCCTTGAGGTAGTCAGGGCTCGTGTTGGCAAAACATCTGTAAGCAATTCAGAGCAACTTGTAGTCTATCCTTGCTTTGATAGGAAGCCAGTGGAGCTCTCTAAGCACGGGTGTTATGTGCATATGTTTTCTGGTCCTGGTAACAATCCTTGCCGCTGTATTTTGAATCATTTGGAGTCGTGACAGATGTTTCTCACTGATTCCCTGGAGCAGACTATTACAGTAGCCCAGTCTAGATGTTATGAGACCATGGACCAGGCTCTATTTGCATCAGTTGTCAAAAGATGTCGTATATTTCCAATGGCTCGAAGGTGGTAGAAACATGTTCTGCTGATATTGGAAACTTGTTTTTCTATGGAGAGCTGTGAGTCCAGATGGACACCAAGGTTCTTGGCGTGGTCAAATATTTGGATGGTAGATCCAGCTATCCGAATGGATGATTCTTCCAATTGGATAACTGTTTGATTGTGCCTATCAACATCACCTCGGTCTTGTCTTCATTCAGTTTCAGCATGTTTGCAGACATCCAGGACTTGATTGAAGAAGTACATCCTGTGACTCTATCGAATGATTCCTTCAATTGATTGATCTTGAACTTGTCCATCATCTGTGTACCAACAATGTACCTGTTGATTTTATTCGGAGCCGAACGCGTTGCATGACAAGTTAGTTTACTTTTAAATTGCATGTCTTTGATATCGCAGAAGTTCAGGCGTAGTGCGGCCATACTAATTTCCATTTTATTTGGTATAATTGATAAACCCTCAACTAGTAGCAAAATGAACAGATAGATAAGGAAACGTTGAATTTCAGAGAATTATTAAGATAAACTAAATACCTTGAAATTTTTGTTAACACTCATGATGGCAGCAACAAACTTTTTAATTCGACTTCGTAAAGATACTGAATCACCTTCAATAAAGTGGCCGTTGTCTAGTTCGTTTAGGTGATCGAGTGACCAATCGTGTGACGTCATAACTGCACAAGCCTATGAAGTCACGTTGTTCGAATGAAAACTATCGTGACCGAGTCTGATTCAGTCATCGCGGCTTTCAATCAAAGACTCTTATAATATTGACTGAGTGTTATAGTGTAGATGAAAGCATTAAGAAGTATTCATAGGTAACCTTACAAATTTTATACTCGCTTGAAGGAAAACACAAACCGGAAAGTACGGAAACTGCATGCAACTCCTGTCTTGATCATTTGTATCCTAGCGTAGTTATAATGTCGGTCAGTTTTCGAGAAAATACTCAGTTTTAAATTAGGTCTTAAAAATAAAAACAAGTAGGACTAATGTGAGAATAATAGAAATCGCTAATCATATCGGTTTTGATATTTAGCATCAAACTCCGCACAGTGCTGTTTCGTCTCACCTTTGTTTAAGGGACGATGTATTCCAGCGCGGACATTTGGCTGTCTAAAAATCGTGTTTGTACGAAGATTCGACCATGAACTAAACCAATCAAAAGCAATAATTTTCGAATGTCAGAATGCTCAATTACCCTAAATATTTAAGAGTTGTAGGACGAGATTCAGGCAATGATAATTAGTCTGCCTTTCATCAGAATACCTGTCAAGTCATTTGCAGGTAAGATAGATACATAGATATCAAGAATTTCAAAATATCTGTCATTCAACTGACTGAGGGACATATATTTCATAATAATAGCTGATGACAGTTTTCAATATACAGCTCAAGTGTATCACACACAAGCTAAAAAAAGGTAATTGAAAGAGTGGGAAGGCGGAAGTGAAGAAAAAGTCCAATTTACAAAATAATCGGGCTACACGTTATGATCTTAGTTTGGACACAGGTTTTTATAATTGATAATGTCATGGGAACCTGTAGAGTGAGTCATTACTTCTGAGCTAGAATCACATACTCCTCACAAAATATAACTAATGAGATGAGCACAATAGGCTCGTAAAATAGACTTTACTATCTATCACATCATTTGTTACATTAAATAAATCCTTAAGATATATTATGAAATGAATTGAAATGAATGAGAGAGAGAGAGTGAGAGAGAGAGAGAGAGAGAGACAGAGAGACAGAGAGACAGAGACAGGGAGACAGAGAGAGACACACATAGACAGAGACAGATACAGAGACATGGACAGAAAGAAAGAAACTTATGGAAACACACAGAGAGAAATAGGCAGTGGAAAGAAGTGAAGGATTAGCTAAATTAAGCTCAATTGTTAAATTTTTTCAAGTAAAATTGATGAGGTAATCCAAACAACTCGCAATACGTGAAGAGTGAATTGATTGGATCTGTATCAGTGTAGCATTGCACCCTAACCTTACTCCGTGTGGAACGATTCTCTACCCAAGACAAAGTTGCCTAGCCCCTGGCGGGATTCGATCCTCTTGATCCGAAATTCAGAGGTGAGGAACTGTCATGACATCATGAATGGTCTTACACCACCGTGTACATTTTGCATTGAAAAACAAGCAATTATTTGCTATTTCCCGTTGATGAAAAACTCGGTCCCTCTGAATCTCTATCTTTATAAATGTACAAAAACACAAGACTTTCCATACAAACCAACCCTAGTCTTCCGCTCCCTCATCACAATAGATATTAAATAATTATTACAAAAAGAATTAACAATAACTTAATTTTAAAAAACTAGCTCATTTTCAATGTTCATATATGTTTATGCTTGAAATTTTTTGTTATCTTAAAATTTATGTCGTCAGAGCCATTGGTCAAATAATAATATCAAAACAGAATCCCAAATTTATTTCAAAATCACGTGCAGATACATTTTTGGTTGTTTTTTTCTCTGTGCTCAAATATAAAATGTACTTCCTTATGCAACATGAGGAGGTGTTTGTGTTTTAAATTCGAATAAACAACAAACATGATGTTTTTGTATATTTATTTTGTATTGTAAACTTATTTCTCAATCTAACTTAAAGACTTTATTTCGGCACACTGAAGTTTCATTGTTCACAGTTTTTTTTAAATCCTTTCAAATGAATGGTCTATATCAGAACTTATGAGTAATGACTCATATTTGTACATTCCAACATATTGAGATTGAATTTTCTAAAAGATGTTAGTTCAAAATTATGTAAATTTTTTTGGTAGGTAGTTCTGCATGGTTTTATGTTTGAGGAGAGGTGAAATGGGGTTTGACGCCGCTTTCAAAAGTATTTCACTGCGGCTGCTAGTATTATTGCAGGGAGAAAGCCAGCAACACCATAGCGGTGAAACCTGCGAGCATCGACTGGAAGTAGCAAACCATGGGCGGTAATACTGACACTCAGTGTAGCAATGCACCGAAACCGGACTGGGTGTGAAACACCTCTCTACTGCAGACAAGGTTGCCGAGTCCCTGGCGGGATTCGAACCACGGTCCGCTATGGTCGCTCTTTCATTCAATTTGACTTTCAAGTATCTATATTCGAGTTAAATTTATTTCAAACTGAATGTTGTTACTTCTTGTCATAATAAGCGTTGCATTTCATTTAACTCTCCTTTATTTCATTAAAAAACATTTGATATGATTGATTTTTTTAAAAATTTAGATCACAGCATTAATTTTCGTCTCGACTTCCCTTCTCGTCGTTTTTTTTATCTAGGTTAAACATATAATTAAAGTAAATTCACAGGCTCTCACAACCCGTTTTGGAGTAAAAGTGGTAAACATCGAAATCTTAAAGACACATGTCACACGAGTTAGGAGAAACAGGATTTTACTTCATTCTGTATATGCTTACACGTATTTATTTGAAAACGTTTCGTGTAACTCTTTCGATTTTTTAAAATATGTATGATATTATATTTGATATACATTTGGAGGTAGAGAGGGTTGATGATAAATGTGAAGGAGAAGAGAAACATTTTCCTTATTCTGTATTACGGATGTTTGCTCGGTTCTTGAAAGCATTGATGAAACTGGATGACAAAAATTTTGCCTATAATTTCTAAAAAGTTAATTATCTTGTCCATGTCCTTCTGTTTATTTAACAATTGTATTGTAATAAAGCATTCTGTATGTATTAGAGCAGTATTTTGTCTATGTGGTTTAGTTTAGTTGTGCTAGTTACTTGTAGTTTATCCACTCGTTGCTACAAAGCAAAGTACCAAGCCTCAGTGAACAGTATAGGGCAGGGAAAATGCTTGAGGAGGAGGGGATATATAATCAACAAAGTAACAAAAATCAGCGATCCCAAGAAATCATCAATGATTGTTACACTTTATTGACACAGTGTGTATTTTTTTGGTTCACTCACCCAGGACAGATTATACGCTGGAAATAGATTAGTTTATACAAGTTCTCTGGTACAATGATTTCACGCGCTGCAGTGCAATCGAAAGCCGAAACTCCTGCCAATGTTTTCCATGTATAACTCCTATTACAATGTTACGAATATCAGCTGCGCAATAAGTAAACTGACACAAAATTTGTTTTTAAATGATTAAAATAACTGTAGCGAAAACGAAAGTGAGAGTACTGATACAATTAGGAGATAATCATATTGTTCAGGCGTAGTGCGGCCATATTAATTTCCATTTTATTTGGTATAATTGATAAACCCTAAACTAGTAGCGAAATGAACAGATAGATAAGGAAACGTTGAATTTCAGAGAAATATAAAGATAGACTAAATACCTTGAAATTTTTGTTAACACTCATGATGGCAGCAACAAACTTTTCAATTCGACGTTGTAAAGATACTGAATCACCTTCAATAAAGTGGCCGTTATCTAGTTCCTTTAGGTGATCGAGTGACCAATCGTGTGACGTCATAACTGCACAAGCCTATGAAGTCATGTTGTTCGAATGAAAACTATCGTGACCGAGTCTGATTCAGTCATCGCGGCTTTCAATCAAAGACTCTTATAATATTGACTGAGTGTTAGAGTGTTGATGAAAGCATGAAGAAGTATTCATAGGTAACCTTACAAATTTTATGCTCGCTTGAAGGAAAACACAAACCGGAAAGTTCGGAAACTGCATGCAACTCCTGTCTTGATCATTTGTATGTTAGTGTAGATATAATGTCTGTCAGTTTTCGAGAAAATACTCAGTTTTAAATCAGGTCTTAAAAATAAAAACAAGAAGGTCTAATGTGAGAATAATAGAAATCGCTAATCATATCGGTTTTGATGTTTAGCATCAAACTCCGCACAGTGCTGTTTCGTCTCACCTTTGTTTAAGGGACGATGTATTCCGCCGCGAACATTTGACTGTCTAAAAATCGTGTTTGTACGAAGATTCGACCATGAACTAAACCAATCAAAAGAAATGATTTTCGAATGTCAGAATGCTCAATTACCCTAAATATTTAAGAGTTGTAGGACGAGATTCAGGCAATGATAATTAGTCTGCCTTTCATCAGAGTTACCTGTCAAGTCATTTGCAGGTAAGATAGATACATAGATATCAAGAAATTCAAAACATCTGTCATTCAACTAACTGAGAGACATACATTTCATAATAATAGCTGATGACAGTTTTCAATATACAGCTCAAGTGTATCACACACAAGCTAAAAATGGTTATTGAAAGAGTGGGAAGGAGGAAGTGAAGAAAAAGTCCAATTTACAAAACAATCGGGCTTAACGTTATGATCTTAGTTTGGACACAGGTTTTTATAATTGATAATGTCATGGGAACCTGTAGAGTGAGTCATTACTTCTGAGCTAGAATGACATACTCCTCACAAAATATAACTAATGAGATGAGCACAATAGGCTCGTAAAATAGACTTTACTATCTATCACATCATTTGTTACATTAAATAAATCCTTAAGATATATTATGAAATGAATTGAAATGAATGAGAGAGAGAGAGAGAGAGACAGAGAGACAGAGAGAGACACGCATAGACAGAGACAGATACAGAGACATGGACAGAAAGAAAGAAACTTATAGAAACACACAGAGAGAAATAGGCAGTGGAAAGAAGTGAAGGATTAGCTAAATTAAGCTCAATTGTTCAATTTTTTCAAGTAAAATTGATGAGGTAATCCAAACAACTCGCAATACGTGAAGAGTGAACTGATTGGATCTGTATCAGTGTAGCATTGCACCCTAACCTTACTGCGTGTGGAACGATTCTCTACCGCAGACAAAGTTGCCTAGCCCCTGGCGGGATTCGATCCTCTTGATCCGAAATTCAGAGGTGAGGAACTGTCATGACATCATGAATGGTCTTAAACCACCGTGTACATTTTGCATTGAAAAACAAGCAATTATTTGCTATTTCCCGTTGATGAAAAACTCGGTCCCTCTGAATCTCTATCTTTATAAATGTACAAAAACACAAGACTTTCCATACACACCAACCCTAGTCTTCCGCGCCCTCATCACAATAGATATTAAATAATTATTACAGAAAGAATTAACAATAACTTAATTTAAAAAAACTAGCTCATTTTCAATGTTCATATATGTTTATGCTTAAAATTTATTGTTATCTTAAAATTTATGTCGTCAGAGCCATTGGTCAAATAATAATATCAAAACAGAATCCCAAATTTATTTCAAAATCACGTGCAGATACATTTTTTCTTGTTTTTTATCTGTGCTCAAATATAAAATGTACTTCCTTATGCAACATGAGGAGGTGTTTGTGTTTTAAATTCGAATAAACAACAAACATGATGTTTTTTTATATTTATTTTGTATTGTAAACTTATTTCTCAATCTAACTTAAAGACTTTATTTCGGCACACTGAAGTTTCATTGTTCACAGTTTTTTTAAAAATCCATTCAAATGAATGGTCTATATCAGAACTTATGAGTTATGACTCATATTTGTACATTCCAACATATTGAGATTGAATTTTTTAAAAGATGTCAGTTCAAAATTATGTAAATTTTTTTGGTAGGTAGTTCTGCATGGTTTTATGTTTGAGGAGAGGTGAAATGGGGTTTGACGCCGCTTTCAAAAGTATTTCACTGCGGCTGCTAGTATTATTGCAGGGAGAAAGCCAGCAACACCATAGCGGTGAAACCTGCGAGCATCGACTGGAAGTAGCAAACCATGGGCGGTAATACTGACACTCAGTGTAGCAATGCACCGAAACCGGACTGGGTGTGTGTCACGGGGTAACGATATCTAAACTCAGGAGAGAACCGTTATCCGACAGAAAGTTAATAAAATAAAATATACAAGCCAATAAATAACTAGAGAGAAGCCAATCCGTGAATCAAGTGATTTATTTACAGTCAACACAAGACGATAACCGGGTACAGCGACAAACTACCCGTAATCCACTCAACAGGAGTTAACAACTAATTAATGAAGTCAACAACCCATGAATAAACCAATAGACAAACTGCAGGGAATAAAAATAGATACATGAATATAAAGTACAAAATATGTACTTTCGATATATACAATAATTGATGATATTTAATGAAAGTACATTAGAGGAGAGGCGAAAAATAGGTCACACGCTCGAACTGCGTGACACCTCCCCCCTTAAAAAAGAAGAGATTTGCACATTAAAACATGTGAAAATGTCTGATAAATGGACATATACATATAGACAATAATACAGGATTTAACCACAAGGCAGTGTCCCGAGAATGCACGGCAATCTCCCACGTGACCCGTCCGCCGGGTATGAATCATCTGTAGCACCGCGAAGTCCAAGGGAACTTGTGTAGTGTGTATTCGGGCCTCACAGAAGTCGTCCCTGGCGGATCAGAAGAAGGTAATCTGTGGATTCTGGTCCGTACAGTTCTCGGTCAGGGATTGCGTAATCCCCTTCACGCCTCGTGGTCCTGCCTCGTAAAGAGTCCGTCGTCGCGGCTGGGTGACTCCACTTGAGTCACCGAAGGGTTTTGATGGCGCCGGCTTGGCACCAGGTGCGCTGTCTCCCACGGTAGCGATCGGGGCCATCTGGTCGTCGCGTCGGGACTCCCTCTTTGAAGTAGGCCGACAGGGTTCCGCGATGGGCTCGTCATCGGCGCGCTGTCGGTCCTTTTCTTCATGTGGCTCCAGTCTGGCCGTCTCGGTTGGGTGGGTCCGAGAAGTCGCTGATCTCGAACGTGAGGACGGCTGTACGGAGGACGACGATGTCGAGATGTCTGTCGTCTCCATGAAGGTCTCGGAACACTGGCGTTGGTTCCGGGACGGGAGCTCTCTTGGCTCCTCTCTGCAGGAATGGACGCTGGTCCATTTGGCACGTCCCGCAGCTGTATCTGGTTGGCGTAGTGTGGGTGCGGGTTGGCGAGTGGAACAGTAGGTTTCGCCTGGAACGCTTTCAGTTGGCTGGCGAAACAATACCTAGATTTTCTCCTTCGATCTGGAGTACTGATCACGTATTTATCTTCGCTAACCCTACGCCTAACCGTATATGGGCCATACTTGACCTTAAGAGAGGACTTGGGGACGGGGAGGTATAAAAGAACCTGATCGCCTGCCTTGAAATGTCCTAACTGTGCACTCCCATCAAAACGATCATTAGCCGTCGTCTGAGTGAGAGAAACTGGAGTAACTACCTGTCTGAGCTTATCTTTGCCTAAGCTACAATCCACAGGACAACAACTAGAAGCCAAATCATTACCAAGTAATACATCAACTCCTGTGATTGGCAAATCATCAACAACACCAACAATAACTTCACCTGAGATAAACTCGCTATGGAGCCATACCTTATGCAAGGGAACAGAAAAAGCCTTCTCGCCTATCCAAGTAACAACTACATAATCACCAGTAGCCGACTTAATTGGATTAGTCAAAACAGAAGACACGGCAAGCGTCTGGAAAGAACCTGTATCCCTATAAACTGACACCGGAATAGACTGGCCATGCTTGCTTACAGAAACTGAACCAGAATGTATATACTTGTCAGGAACTGAAGACCGAGATACCTTAACAAGACCTATAGCTGAAGCACTATCCTTCTTGCGCTGAAAGCAAGTCTCAACTGTATGATTCGTCATGGAACAATAACTACACCTAGGCCTACCCTGACCAACTTGGCTAGAACTTGAACTACCCTTTCCACTAGGGTTACCATGACTACCAGCCTGAACACTAGACTTGGAATGAGAACTCTTGAAATGAGCAGTATCCTTGTGAGCCAGAACATAGTTGTCTGCGACCTCACCTGCTGTAGCCAAACTACGAACTCTCTGCTCTGACAACAATAATCTTAGACCAGGAGACATATGATTCTTCACCTCCTCTAACAACATCAACTCTCTAGGTTCGGACAACTCCTTGACAGACTCGGACCTTAACCACTTGTCAAAAATAACCCCTTTCTTAGAGATAAACTCAGCATAAGTTTCAGACTCTAGTTTTTTAACCGAACGAAACTGCTGACGATACGCCTCACTGGTTATCTCATAGGCACGAAGAATAGAAGCTTTAACCTGCTGAAAATCCTTAGCCTGTTCGTCACTCAGGGCATTGAATGCTACCGTAGCCTTGCCTCGGAACTTGGACTGAACTAAAATATGCCAAAACTCTCTAGGCCATTCCAACTCTAAAGCTATCCTTTCAAACTGCTTAAAGAAACCTTCTACATCAACCTCATCAAAATTTGGAAGCGACCTGTAACACTCGTTAATCTTAAACGAAGAAGTAGCTGGAGCGCTAGCCTGTCGTAACTCAAGCTCTCGGAGACGGAACTCGTGCTCCTGAGCCTGCCTTCTTTCCTCAGACTCTAACCTTTTAGCCTCCTGATCTGCCTCTAAGCGTTTAGCTTCCTGTTCTGCCTCTAAGCGTTTACCTTCCTGTTCTCCCTCTAATTTTCTAATCTCTTGCCTTTCCTGCATCTCCATCTGCATCTGCATCTCCATCCTCTTAGCCTCTAACTCTAGCTTCCTTAACTCTACCCTCTCTGAGTAAGAAACAACCTCTGAGCTATCACTACCGGCATTATCCTCCATTACAGAAATCTCCACCTCGTCTGACCATAACTCATCAATAATGTTGTCCCTAATCTGCCGAACTCCTAAACCTTCTTCTGAAGATAGCCCATACTCATCTGATAGCTTAAACAACTGATCCTTCGACATACGCTTAATCTGCGCTACAGATGGCTTACCTGAATCAGCCATGATGCAAAACTAATCACCTCACTATAACTGAACAACTCTCTAAACAATGGCTAAAATAAAAACCCAGGCGGTCAAAGAACAATAAGACCAAATCTATCAACTAGAATAGAATAATCCCGGACGAGAGCCCCCAACTAACTCCTGTCACGGGGTAACGATGTCTAAACTCAGGAGAGAACCGTTATCCGACAGAAAGTTAATAAAATAAAATATACAAGCCAATAAATAACTAGAGAGAAGCCAATCCGTGAATCAAGTGATTTATTTACAGTCAACACAAGACGATAACCGGGTACAGCGACAAACTACCCGTAATCCACTCAACAGGAGTTAACAACTAATTAATGAAGTCAACAACCCATGAATAAACCAATAGACAAACTGCAGGGAATCACTCCAGCGTAACCCCAGACGTTGTAATAACAAGATAAGCTAATAGCCGTCTTAACGAGATAGCATACATAAGACAAAGCAACACTTGGCGAATATACAAAGGGGAATGGGGGACGGGTGACCTAACAATAGGGATATATAAAAATATCAAGCACACAGTACTTTAGATTATCCCTAATCACTACTTGAGTGAGTAAATGAATAAGAACACTAGATTGGGTATAGTAGAACTTATCAAATAATGGGAGGGAAGGTAAAGGTTAAAACTGTAAGTTCTTAAAGGAAGTGATCACATACTCCAGAAAGGTACAGAGAAAATAAGGAATATAACCTCACCAATTCACCTCCAACGTACCAGGTCACCCGTGACCTCTCCCCGCAAGGTTCCAGCCAAGACTGCTGGTACCAGTGCTCTCTTGGCTTATAAAGGTTAAGTTCGGACGTCAAAGAAGACAAGGCCTAGCTCTAGCAGGAGAACTTTAGCTTAGCGTAAGGGATCGGGAATCTGTGTTTGTTTGTGAAACTAAATTATCCCTAGCTCCATTAATATAAAAGGTATGGGGCCCTACAATGGCTTATTGTAAAGGGCGCAAACTCTTCTACAAGAAGATATAAATATATTTATCATGAGCGTAGGCATATAAATGCTACATGTAATAAGGCTGATAAATGGAGCATGAAAATGACATTGAAACATATAAAAATAGCCACAGTCGGCAAATAAACACATGAATGATAAAAATAGATACATGAATATAAAGTACAAAATATGTACTTTCGATATATACAATAATTGATGATATTTAATGAAAGTACATTAGAGGAGAGGCGAAAAATAGGTCACACGCTCGAACTGCGTGACAGTGTGAAACACCTCTCTACTGCAGACAAGGTTGCCGAGTCCCTGGCGGGATTCGAACCACGGTCCGCTACGGTCGCTCTTTCATTCAATTTGACTTTCAAGTATCTATATTCGAGTTAAATTTATTTCAAACTGAATGTTGTTACTTCTTGTCATAATAAGCGTTGCATTTCATTTAACTCTCCTTTATTTCATTAAAATTCCATTGACATTTGATATGATTGATTTTTTTAAAATTTAGATCACAGCATTAATTTTCGTCTCGACTTCCCTTCTCGTCGTTTTTTTTATCTAGGTTAAACATATAATTAAAGTAAATTCACAGGCTCTCACAAACCGTTTTGGAGTAAAAGTGGTGAACATCGAAATCTTAAAGACACATGTCACACGAGTTAGGAGAAACAGGATTTTACTTCATTCTGTATATGCTTACACGTATTTATTTGAAAACGTTTCGTGTAACTCTTTCGATTTTTTAAAATATGTATGATATTATATTTGATATACATTTGGAGGTAGAGAGGGTTGATGATAAATGTGAAGGAGAAGAGAAACATTTTCCTTATTCTGTATTACGGATGTTTGCTCGGTTCTTGAAAGCATTGATGAAACTGGATGACAAAAATTTTGCCTATAATTTGTAAAAAGTTAATTATCTTGTCCATGTCCTTCTGTTTATTTAACAATTGTATTGTAATAAAGCATTCTGTATGTATTAGACCAGTATTTTGTCTATGTGGTTTATCTGCTAGTTACTAGTAGTTTGTCCACTCGTTGATACAAACCAAAGTACCAAGCCTCAGTGAACAGTATAGGGCAGGGAAAATGCTTGAGGAGGAGGGGATATATAATCAACAAAATAACAAAAATCAGCGATCCTAAGAAATCATCAATGATTGGTACACTTTATTGACACAGTGTGTATTTTTTTGGTTCACTCACCCAGGACAGATTATACGCTGGAAATAGATTAGTTTATACAAGTTCTCTGGTACAATGATTTCACGCGCTGCAGTGCAATCGAAAGCCGAAACTCCTGCCAATGTTTTCCATGTATAACTCCTAAAACAATGTTATGAATATCAGCTGCGCAATAAGTAAACTGACACAAAATTTGTTTTTAAATGAATAAAATAACTGCAGCGAAAACGAAAGTGAGAGTACTGATACAATTAGGAGATAATCATATTGTGTTTTTAATTGTTTTGTGATTCGAACGTAGATTCGATACAATGTACCTGTTGATTTTATTCGGAGCCGAACGCGTTGCATGACAAGTTAGTTTACTTTTAAATTGCAAGTCTTTGATATCGCAGAAGTTCAGGCGTGGTGCGGTCATACTAATTTCCATTTTATTTGGTATAATTGATAAACCCTAAACTAGTAGCGAAATGAACAGATAGATAAGGAAACGTTGAATTTCAGAGAATTATAGAGATAAACTAAATACACTGAAGTTTTTATAAACACTCATGATGGCAGCAACAAACCTTTCAATTCGACGTTGTAAAGATACTGAATCACCTTCAATAAAATGGCCGTTATCAAGTTCCTTTAGGTGATCGAGTGACCAATCGTGTGACGTCATAACTGCACAAGCCTATGAAGTCACGTTGTTCGAATGAAAACTATCGTGACCGAGTCTGATTCAGTCATCGCGGCTTTCAATCAAAGACTCTTAATCATATTGATACGA
Source organism: Phorcus lineatus (assembly GCA_921293015.1). Classification (NCBI taxonomy): domain Eukaryota; kingdom Metazoa; phylum Mollusca; class Gastropoda; order Trochida; family Trochidae; genus Phorcus; species Phorcus lineatus. The sequence continues at coordinate 18,784,100 of OV121089.1, forward strand.
ACAAGTTATACGACTGAGTGTTAGAGTGTTGATGAAAGCATTAAGAAGTATTCATAGGTAACCTTACAAAGTTTATGATCGCTTGAAGGAAAACACAACCCGGAAAGTTCGGAAACTGCATGCAACTCCTGTCTTGATCATTTGTATGTTAGTGTAGATATAATGTCGGTCAGTTTTTGAGAAAATCCATAGTTTTAAATCAGGTCTTTAAAATAAAAACAAGTAGGACTAATGTGAGAATAATAGAAATCGCTGATCATATCGGTTTTGATATTTAGCATCAAACTCCGCACAGTGCTGTTTCGTCTCACCTTTGTTTAAGGGACGATGTATTCCACAGCGGACATTTGGCTGTCTAAAAATGGTGTTCGTACAAAGATTCGACCATGAACTAAACCAATCAAAAACAATAATTTTCAAATGTCAGAAAGCTCAATTACCCTAAAAATTTAAGAGTGGTAGGAAGAGATTCATGCAATGATATTTAGTCTGCCTTTCAGGCGTTTTACCTGTCAAATCATTTGCAGGTAAGATAGATATATAGATATCAAGGATTTCAAAACATCTGTCATTCAACTAACTGAGAGACATACATTTCATAATAATAGCTGATGAAAGTTGCAATATACAGCTCAAGTGTATCACACACAAGCTAAAAATGGTTATTGAAAGAGTGGGAAGGCGGAAGGGAAGAAAAAGTCCAATTTTAAAAATAATCGGGCTACACGTTATGATCTTAGTTTGGACACAGGTTTTTATAATTGATAATGTCATGGGAACCTGTAGAGTGAGTCATTACTTCTGAGCTAGAATGACATACTCCTCACAAAATATAACTAATGAGATGAGCACAATAGGCTCGTAAAATAGGCTTTACTATCTATCACATCATTTGTTACATTAAATAAATCCTTGAGACATATTATGAAATGAATTGAAATGAATGAGAGAGAGAGAGAGAGAGAGAGAGAGAGAGAGAGAGAGAGAGAGAGAGAGACAGAGAGACACAGAGAGAGAGACAGAGAGAGAGAGAGAGAGAGAGAGAGACACAGAGAGAGACAGAGAGAGAGACAGAGAGAGAGAGACAGAGAGAGACAGAGACAGAAACAGAGACAGAGAGACAGGGAGACAGAGAGAGACACGCATAGACAGAGACAGATACAGAGACATGGACAGAAAGAAAGAAACTTATAGAAACACACAGAGAGAAATAGGCAGTGGAAAGAAGTGAAGGATTAGCTAAATTAAGCTCAAGTGTTCAATTTTTTCAAGTAAAATTGATGAGGTAATCCAAACAACTCGCAATACGTGAAGAGTGAACTGATTGGATCTGTATCAGTGTAGCATTGCACCCTAACCTTACTGCGTGTGGAACGATTCTCTACCGCAGACAAAGTTGCCTAGTCCCTGGCGGGATTCGATCCTCTTGATCCGAAATTCAGAGGTGAGGAACTGTCATGACATCATGAATGGTCTTAAACCACCGTGTACATTTCGCATTGAAAAACAAGCAATTATTTGCTATTTCCCGTTGATGAAAAACTCGGTCCCTCTGAATCTCTATCTTTATAAATGTACAAAAACACAGGACTTTCCATACACACCAACCCTAGTCTTCCGCTCTCCATCAGAATACTTAAATCATAACTTAAATTAAACAACTAGCTCATTTTCAATGTTCATATATGCTTATGCTTGAAATTTATTGTTATCTTAAAATTTATGTCGTCAGAGCCATTGGTCAAATAATAATATCAAAACAGAATCCCAAATTTATTTCAAAATCACGTGCAGATACATTTTTGGTTGTTTTCTATCTGTGCTCAAATATAAAATGTATTTCCTTATGCAACATGAGGAGGAGTTTGTGTTTTAAATTCGAATAAACAACAAACATGATGTTTTTTTATATTTATTTTGTATTGTAAACTTATTTCTCAATCTAACTTAAAGACTTTATTTCGGCACACTGAAGTTTCATTGTTCACAGTTTTTTTTAAAAATCCTTTCAAATGAATGGTCTATATCAGAACTTATGAGTTATGACTCATAAATGTACATTCCAACATATTGAGATTGAATTTTTTAAAAGATCTTAGTTCAAAATTATGTAAAAAAAAATTGTAGGTAGTTCTGCATGGTTTTATGTTTGAGGAGAGGTGAAATGGGGTTTGACGCCGCTTTCAAAAGTATTTCACTGCGGCTGCTAGTATTATTGCAGGGAGTAAGCCCGCAACACCATTGTGGCTATGGATGGCGGTGAAACCTACGAGCAACAACTGGAAGTGGTAACACTGACACTCAGTGTAGAAATGCACCGAAACCGGACTGCGTGTAGAACAGTTCTCTACTGTAGACAAAGTTACCGAGCCCCTGGCGGGATTTGAACCACAGACCGCTTGATCCGAAGCCGAACGCGCTAACCACTGCGCTATCCAGGGCCCGCTGTTATATTTGTAAACTGATATTTTGAAATCAGTGAAACTCGTCAAATTGCGAAGATTGAAAGTCGAAAGGACATCAACCTATTTCAGTTTTGCATTAGACAAATATCACATTTAATGCGATAACAAATTGTAGTTTTATTTGCGAATGTGAATTTAAAACCACAAATTTCACGGGAATTTCCTTTATCCTTCTAAACGTGTCATATCTTGTGAACACATATTTGTCACAATGGTACTAAGCTATACATACATGTTGAATATCGCCAGCTAACCAAAGCCAAAGCGTAAATAAAAGTGTAAATGGCAGGTGAGATAATATGTGTCGCATTTGAAATATTTCACTGATTAAAAGCTGATGACACATTTCTATATACAGCTCAAGTGAATCACACAAGCTTAAAACAGTAAATGAAAGAGTGGGAAGGCCGAAATGTGACATCATTGCTTTTAAATGAAAAGGGTTTTAAATTGACAAAATGCATGGACTTTACTATAAAATGTACATGATAACTAAAGATGCTTTATTAAGCTATACATACATACATATTGTTTATGGAACATGTTGTATGCTTTACAAAACGGTATTAAATCGGATCAAGAGGTTCGGGGTTCGAATCCCGCCATGCGCTCGAGGACTCTTGGAAATTCTTCTACACGCAGTAAAGTTTTCAGGTTTCATCGCAATGCAAAGCCACGTTAGCAGCCATGTTCAAAGTAAAATACTCTTGAAAGCGGCGTTAAACCCCATATCATCAAACCTTTTTCAGACCCACCATTGGGATTACCAATTTGTTGCACAAAGTGTCAGGTCATGCCAACCCATAGCGTAACCCTTTTGGTATTCAAAGGGCAGTTAATTTTTCCTGTGATCTTTGTTATAACAAATGGCTTTTAGCAAAACTGATGACAACACTGACGCCACATTTAGTTTTCTTAACCTTTAGATGGAATGGGGAACTGCTTGGAGTTTGTGATAAAAGCAACAAGCTGATATTTCTGATACAATTTGGCGACATCAGAGAAACTCCCGCTTTGATTCATCTCTTTGTTTGACAGTTCCCTCATTTTTTGTAAACAATACTTGTGTTGTTATGTATTTTGTAAGTCAACTGACTATCTTCTCTAATGTTTTCTTCTCAAAATCATAATTTCCTATCTTCCGTTCAGACAATAAGTATGTGCAAATAAGTTCACTTCAAGTTTACACACTCATATTTATATATAGAAAAATAGATATTACTTGTTTTACTTGGATTTTTAAAATATTGGATTAATTAAATGAGGAATTGAATTGAGACTTTTGCCCCTTAACTGATTCAATTGATAAAAATATTTGTATTGACATATCCAATGTAGATTTCATATTCATTATTTTAATTTCATTATACACACATTTCAAGACATTCATTTATGCTTACATTCACGTCGAAAATCCATTTTGATCTATCAAGTTATTGTAAAATTGTCCCATATTATCTATTTTGGATTGATTAATTCTTAAACTCGTTGTTTTGTTGGTTTTCGTATTCACCAATTCATGCATTCTCTCTCAACAGAGGTAGCTCCGTCATAAATTTCAATATTACCTCTGTCTTAATTCGAAGGTTTCTTTTGCTTGCGGCAGTTGCCCCTACCGGCGCTATAGTGCATCTTAACTACCTGGCAATATTGCAGCCTATGAAAACACCGAATGCATGAAGAACATATTTGTTGACACACAGGCCTATCTAATGATGCAGTCGCAAAATGAGACGTTTGTGTTCTGTAAAGAAGACTCAAAGTGCAAGGTGAATATTCGAATTAAGTTTAGCTTTTGGAAAGCTTACGGAAATAATTTAGACGATTTAAATTATCCCATTAGAAACGGCGTAGCTGACTGCTCAACTAACTTTGATTGCATCCAATCAGATCTCTACATTTCGTGCACAAGAAACCTTCTTATTAAGACAGAGGTAGTATAGGGATTTATGATAGATCTACCTCTGTTGGGAGAGAATGCAATTCATCATGTTAATGTGATACTGAGAATGTTTCATGATTTCATGACTTAGAATTCTGATTTTCTGAAACAACCACTATATCTCGATATAATAACACTATTTATTAAGTTTGACATATTTTACTCCAACTACATACTCTGTGGCCCTAACAGTTATGGTTGTTCTAAGAAAGCTTTTGATATATAGGAAAACATTTACGTCAGAATTAAGTTGATATATAGGACAAAGCTTAACATTTGTAAAATACAACTGCGTTGACTTCGCATGGTATATACATTACATTTAAATGTGAATGGTAGCAATAACTGTATAAAGTTCTCCAACTATACTGCAATGGAGGGTCTAAGGAAGGTAACCCTTTTTAACTTTCATCGTATCCAAATGAAGGAATCATACATAAAATCACAGGTCTATGCTGGTTGCATTTATTGCAGACCATTTAGAACTTATTAAAAGTAAATGAGTAGAACTTGTGTATGCCATAAAGGTTATTGTTTGTGTCACAAATGTTTATGTTCAAATGGTGTTAGTTTAATCAAGAACAATTGACAGTTATTAAAATAATTGATATTTTGGGAGCAAAATCCAAATGGAGATGTTTTGCATTAAAATCATTTCTTCGTATTTTGACGCGCATAAAACCAAATTAAATGTTGTTATTATGTATGATAAAGCAATGACTTCGCCATTAAGGATGTTTATGTTAAGGATGCAAATATCCTAATCGGCGTTTCGAATTCCTTTCTACACAAATACACAGACCATCCCTACATGTTGTTTCCTTGTTTGTAATTCATCTTTAAACATAAACGTCCACAATTAAAATGTTGCCTAATACCTAATGTTACAGCAACAACGACATTTCAACGCAGTAGGGGAAAAACAGTTAAAGTTTGTGGAGTCCCTTCTCTCGGCAAACCCAAATTAACGGAAATGTTACCGTAAGTTACATTTTTCGACTGTGTTGCTTTATATCTTGTGCTTTTTATAAATATGAATAAAAAGTAACTTTCCCTTCAATTTCGTTTCCACAAAAGATAGATGTACCCCGATAGGGCTGTCCTTTTAAATAACCAGATATGTATGAGTTACCACAGGACCCATTACATGTTAAATAACAAGACACAACTGTTCACAAGCTGACCATTGCTGAGTGGGTTGTTTATATTATAATAATTCATTTTTAAATGCAATTAACATCTCAATCAATGTATGAATTCATGTAACGTGATATACATTTTGTACAACATGAGACACAGCCCAACGACTCTCCTAAAATGGACTCATCCATATGATTTGAGTCTGTATTAACAAACATTTCCTAAATGTCCAAAACCGACAATTAGCAATAGATTATTGAATAATCTACTATTAACTCAAACGATTGATGTTATCACCATGAAAGAACAAGTCATATAGATCATTACGATCGAGCTCTTTTCAATGAGTTGAACTTTGCGATATATTGAGCAGAATTACGATTCAGTTGACAAAAAATTTCTGTAAAGGTCGCCTCAATAATATTAATATGAAGTCATGATGACAGGCAGTATACTGTTCCCTGTGAACCGACACAGCTTGGGATGGGAGAGAATCTTTATTTTGCGGATGTCATTTAAGAAGAAGTTCGGAAATGAAACTACAAATACCAACGTTTAGGCCAGTGATTTAGTCTGAAATATTTAAATAATGTTCTGTTCCTTCATCCACAAAATTCTTATCTTCAGGCTATTCATTTCATGTGTATAATGCCAAGTCTAACCTTGTCGAATGAGAAACCAGACTGTATTAAAGGCTCATGTTTGATACACAGTTACACAGTCTTTTGAGCTTGTTGGCCAATCCCTTCATGTAATATATCATGAATAAATATGTTTAAAGCATACACAGTTATATGTAGCTAGAACAGGGCCTTGGGTTAATTGAACCACACCCTACCCTACTACTATATAAAAGGTCCTTTTATATAGTAGTAGGGTAGGGTGTATAGGTATATATGTCTTTCTAAAGCTATTTCTAAGCGTTACACGCCCCTGTGAATTGAACCGGTTTCAAATATTAAAATTAGTTAAATTGAAAAACTATGTTTACAAAAATGTTTCGGCTCTTTGATTTGATTAAAATTTGCACGTCTCCGAATACTCAAAATAAACTTTAATATATTTTCATATATTTTCCATATCGACATTTTCAGAATAAACATTTCATTATTGACACATTTTTGTCTGTGTCTTGAGTTTGACGAAGAATTTGTTTAGATATAGACCATGTTCATTTCACATTCTTCGATCTGAATAAATGAAGACAAACAACTGGCATGTTTATTTACCAATCTGTGTATTCAATGAGCAATTTGTAAATATAGGTTTTCAACTTTCTTTCTTGAAATTTCAAAAACGTAAGTTGAAATTTCGAGATACCATTTGAAAGTTCGAGATATTATGTTGAAATTTCAATAAAATAAGTGGAAATTCATGATATTACGTTGAAATATCAAGTTACAAATTAAAAAAAAAATTCTAATGTTGGCCCTATTTGGCTTCCGTAGATTATGTTCCGATTGGGTGCACTGTATACATTTGCAATTTACAAAGCAGGTATAATAGTGAAAATACGAATATTAGCCAATGAAAGTGTATTTCATTGATATAATCCCTGTCTACTAAATATAACAATTTTCTTCTCCTTCCACGCCCTCTGTTCATATCATATTTTACAGCGAGACTTCAACTTAAACTTTTCGAGTGTGTTGTGTAATATATATATAATGAATTTCAAATCAGATCATTAACTAGCTTTACTTCGAATCGATGGTAACCTAAGTTACAAGCAAACAGTAATACGCTCAACATTTACAGTATGTCTTGCCTCACCGATCTATTTATAACTCAGCGTTATAACGAGGGTGCACTGCACCTTCCCATTGACGGCTCGTCCATGCGTCTGGGTTCGCCTCGTTACAAAGCATCTCACAAAGGGCGTTGACACATGTGAAAACGTTGAACGAGTCAATATGTGACTGGTAGGGACAACAGCAAGTATAAGTTACTCACTGCAGAAGGTTATAGATAGTTAATAATGATCGTTATCCGACCCATGAAATCTGTCGTGTCATGGTCAAATACCACGTGTAAGGTACGTAATGTATATTTCACTGTTATTTGAATGAAACCTGCCTTTGACTGATTACATCCGCGTTTAAGTGATATATTCAACCTCACTCAACTAGAAAGTATGTATTTTCTAACAAAACCGTGACCTGACTGTGACAACATTTGTAATTCAAAGGGGCATAGCTAGGGAATGATGTTGGGGTCAAATTTCATAAATGATGTTATTTAATCGAGACGTATAGTGGTTGTTTCTGAAAATCATAAGCTAATGATTATCAGTTTTTTGTAGTGACAATAAAAAGGTAAAAGTCGTGATTTTTGATGGAAAACCGGACAGGGGCGCGCGCTATTTATGTCTCAAACGTATTTAGGGGCGGGATAGCGCAGTGGTTAGCGCGGTGGCGGATCGGCTTCGGATCAGGAGGTCCATGGTTCGAATCCCGCCAGGGGCTCGGCAACTTTGTCTGCAGTAGAGAACTGTTCTACACGCAGTCAAGTTTGGGCGCAATGCTTCACTGAAATTCAGCGCAGTACCACCCATGGTTCGCTAGTTCCAGCCGATGCTCGCAGGTTTCACCGCAATGCATAGCCACCATGGTGTTGCGGGCTTTCTTCCTGCAATAATACTAGCAGCCGCGATATAAGTGAAATAATCTTGAAAGCGGCGTTAAACACCAACTCACCTCACCTCAAATGTATTTAAGTTATATGCTGGAGAAAACATCGACAATTTTATATAGGTAATGCTTGATAGGTAGTTTAACTAATATATATGTAAATGAAACGCAGAATTCCGTCTTCTTTACATTTCAATGACCGTTTTTCATTTATAATTAAACAAAGAAAATATCATAATGTTGCAACGATGCAACTTAAGACATATGATTTGAATTAGATTAAAGTCGTATGGTATTTCGGTTCTTATATGAATTTATGAAACATACTCTGTTCCACTTTTAAGTAAGTCTAGCGAGATGAATGACTTTATTGGAATAAATGAAGTAAGGCAAAATTTGAATATGTCTAACGAAACGTTTCCATATTTCATGTCAGAAATATTTAGTCGCTGCCTAGGCTTATGTGTACATGTATAACGACTATACCCTGAACTTGTTATGGCTTTATTAATAATTAAAGTAAGGCTAGAATATACTATAGATATAAGGTATAATTCTAACCCTAATTACATGAGAATGTTAATGAATTAAAGGATATTTTCCGCAGATACAAAGAGGAACGACTTGAGATACAACGTTGTTTGTCTAATGGAGCCCGTCGGGTACATTTCCTATGTCTATTGTCTTCGGTGTCGCCATTGTTGACCGGAATAAGAAAAAACCCTAAATCAAGATAACAGAACTTATCAGTTTGACTTAATATATGAACCTCTTATGAGTAACTCATATCATACAACTCATAGTGAGAAAATAAGCTGAGGAACAAGAAATGGAACTGCTGAAAAGGTCAGTTCTATGTTATTTGATTCATTCACATGAGCATACGCGTGTTTGCAATTCTATGAAAATAGATGTTGCAAATAGTCGAAAGTTTTGGGCTACAGATCAAGTGAACATACGTATTTCAAAAAGTCAAGCAAACTTTAGAAATGAAATTAACAGTCCTACAAGTAGTTCAGAAATATGTTTACCTTTAAATAATAAATAACCAATGTTTGGCTATAAAGCTGTTATTCATGGATGTTGCTAATAGGCGGAAAAACTCGATTAATTCAAATTAAAGTACACAGAATTTCGAGTATTTGAGCTAATCTGTCGCCAAAAATCAAGCGTTCATGATTTTTACAATGGGTTTGTCAAACTTACAACCCTTAAATTAACAGATGCTGCAGAGAGTTGAGCAAACGTTTATCTAATTTATAAATACTAAAACAAGTGTTGCAAATAGTTGGCCAAAGGTTGAATTTATAGTTAACTAATATTGCAAATAGTTGAGCACATTTTAGTTTCAAATAGAACATGGTTGCATATTTTTGAACCTATGTTCCAGCTGAAAGTAAACATATGCAATTGAGTTATAATATAGTTACATATAGAATTAGAAAGATTTTTAAATATTTGAAACGACATAAGACTCTGAGTTAAATTACACACATTTTGCAAATATTTAACTTTGTTTCCATGGACAATTTCGTAAGTATTAGATGAACATGAAGGTGCAACATTTTAATGAAGCTAAACTACGCCTACCTTAAAGGCTGAACAGCGAGATTATACTTACAAGTGATTCATACGTTCATGGAACATACCTTGCAAAACCTGTACTGTTGCCTTTGGCAAAGTGGCTTTGTTTGAAAGTGTCCACCTTAACAAAAACAGTTGTAGCAACTAGCAATGGCTGTGAAACTACATAAATGAAACACCATTTAAACAGCACTTTGGGGCCGGTAAGTTGTCTTTGTTACTAAAACATAAGGGTTTTTTCATGTTGAAATAGTTTAATTTTTTGTTTTTTAATATTGTTTTTATTTTATGTTAAAATCATACCTTAAGTTAATGTTTTATGTTTTTGACTCATTTACAATTTATACATTGATAAGATTTTAGAATCTTATCTTTAACTACAGCCCAGTTTGGGTCAATGTCGTGGCCAGATGAAGTCATCATCAAGTTTAAGATACATTGCAGTGAAATTCGACATATTTATTATTACATATAGTGGTTGTTACATTAAAATTTTTAATCAGCATTATTCTGTATCCTTTATTTCGTGGATCATTTCATACTATATATGTAAATAAAAACAATGCCCTTTTTTCTATAAAGGTCAATAATATCAGTTCTGTGTTTTTATACTGGCTAATCATATCTTTGTTTTGATATTTTGGTATCTGCAGTTTTTTTATTTAAAATTTACGTTACATGTGCATTCCGCTTATGTATAAACATAAAAAACGTAATGAAACAATTCATATAAAACTGTCCATACTAAATAAACAATTCTATTCAATTATCAAGTAAAATTATATATGTAACATACAAATTAATCAAGTCGTCCAATCTAGCCATTGATTGTGTTGTTAAAAAGTATACTTGACCATTGAATATATGAAATTCAATATCAACCGAGTCAACAGCTGTCCTCAGTTGTCAAGAACACCTGTTCCATGTGTAATTGTCTTCAATCGATGAATCAACAATGCATGTAGATGACATCTGAACAGGGTTCAATCTGTTGAATTACATGAGTGACTGTTTGATTCGTATAAAATTCACTGCACTTGCAACAGATGTTTATTTTACCTAGTTCATAGAGATTACTACCCGATGAAGTAAGCCATATGATTTTTACGAAACGAGTTTGAATATTTGTAATTTGAGCGATAGCGATGGTTAATCGCAAATGTCATATGACAAACTTTCAAGTTTAATAGAAAAATATTACCGATTCCATTCCACTTGAATCGCAAGTAAATATCAACATAACGACCTGCTTTTATTTCGACGGCCCGCTACAGTGACGTCACGAACATTTGTTTTATGAAACCAAAGATGGCGAAATAAGGACCTTGCTCATGTCAATACTAATGTTTCACTATTTTGGTATAAACTCTTTTACTTACCATGAAAAAAGTCAATTTAGTTTTATGAAAATTCTACATTTCAACAAATAAGAAGGCTTATGTATGTGTCATGTCCACTTATGTAAGTATTGACATATTTCAGATCAGATCAGACTATTCTTGAGAAGCAAACATAATCTAGTCAGAACAACGTATTCATTTTTTAAAACTTGGGAATACTAAGACAATGAATAGATTGCTACGATAAGTATAAAACAAAAGTTGATAGCAAAAGTATTAAAAAACGGTCAGCTTTACCTGCGAGCTTGTTTCAATGACGTCATAAACAATTGAAAATACGAAAACTGTTTACACTAATCGCTGCTAGGCATAAGTTCTATGTGTTCAAGTGCACATTTAACGAATATATCACTTCCTCCAATATGCTTTTACGTTGACGATAAATAGACAAATATCCTTAAATTACATTCCCTATAAATCCTAAAAGAAACAAAATACATTAGTGTACATGTTTGTGTGTGGTTTCCAAGTACCGGCAATCTAGTTAAAACTAGCTGTAATCATTTCGGGACGTATAATGTTACAACTAGTTTTAACTAGATTGAAGTACCGGCTTCTATGTTATATATAACAGATAGTGTTGTAATCATTAATATCTAATCAGGGCAAAATTCGATAAAGATAAGTCATACATTTTAGGAAGTTAAGAGTGTTATATCGGAATAACATTCAGTTATTGATTTTTAAAAAAAATGACAACTTTGTCTCATTTGTGAAACAATTGAAAATGATTTTATCCATTTGTTTAAACGATCAAGAACATTTAATTGCCTTTCAATTTATTCATCGATATAATTTTGTATATCCCTTTATAATTCCCTGATAATTACAAAAGTAAAAGATTTTGTTCAGTCGTGAGAACTTATTGAGAAAACTTGCAATTTCTTAATTAACGAAATTATAACATGATAAGCTTTTTGATAAAGTTGTACTATTATATAATTAATACTATAGTTTGTACCCTATGGTATACTTTATATAAGTATTCTATAGTATCGTTTATACATTAGTTTCTTTAGGCATAGTTGACATTATAGTTGGTAAACCTTTTCTGCAAAGTACAAAACAGGTTCGTACAACCTTTACAAATGATAAACATTGCAAAATAAGGTCTCAGAGGTGGTTTACACGAGAATGTTATCAGAACTGTACATGTAGGTCAGATGAGATATGGGGTGAACTTGTGGTTCGCACATACCTAAGATAACCAATGGCGGTGTTGTAAAAATCGTAAGTATCTCCTTTGTAACTTCGCAAACCGTTTAATTCTAATAATTTTACTGCACGTACGTCAACTAGCATCAACAAAGACTAGAAGGTTAGTATTTCCTATTTTTGGAATAAGCATGCATAACTTAGCTGGATGATTTTAAAATCAAATACGTGTAAGGATATTCTTTGGCCTCATTTTAAAAGTAGCTCAGTATATATATGAAACAAAACATATTTATAATATCAACACCTGCTATGTTACATGGTAAAATCAGGTAAACATTAAATCTTAAAGAGGTTTTGAAGGCAATATTCACCCAGGAAAGGATGGCATGAACAGCAGCAAGACTTTTCTAAAAATTTTAATTGCTGATTATCATTTTCCATCCAAGCCTTCGATAAAATGTTGTCATTGTTCTCCAGGGGAGGTACGGCGGGCAGGATGGACACGAAAGGAACTCTGATCTCCAGCAGCAAGGACCGTGAGGTGTCCGTAGGATTTGAGGAGCAGAGCATATGGCAATCATGGCGGGAAACCATCGTCCTGACCTTGTCCTTCATGGCTGCCTACACCGCTTACCTCGCCATTCAGAGTCTTCAGAGCAGTCTCAACCAGGAAGCTGGACTCGGAGTTGTCTCCCTTGCATGTTTGTATGGAACCATAATTCTGTCTGGAGTGGTGACACCGATATTCCTGCGATTTGTTGGAGCAAAGAAAACATTGATTATAGCCTGGGTTTGTCATTTGATATACACCGGAAGTAACTTCTACCCGACATGGGGAACCCTGATTCCATCCTCTGTCATCCTTGGGGGTATCGCAGCACCTATGTGGACAGCCCAGGGATTGTACATAACGGCAAATGGCGAAAGAATTGCCAAAACGTCCAGTGATAGTCTTCATGCAATTTTGTCCAAGCTAAACGGCGTGTTCTTCATGTGTTATGAGTCCACACAGATCACAGGCAACCTGATATCCTCGCTTGTCCTCACACAAGGCAACTACGCAGACTCCAACTCGACTCTGATCTGCGGAGCAGACGATTGTCCAACTGCAGCAAACGCGACCACGATAGCGGAACCGGAACCCCACATCGTCTACATCCTGTTGGGAGTCTTCCTCCTCTGTGACGTCATCGCTCTCCTGCTCACTGTCATCCTTCTTCCTTCGTTGCAGAAGGATGTATCAGCGGCAGACTCTGAGCTCGTGGGACCAAGTCCAGGATTGGGACGAACGTTAGTGTCCTGGTTCACTGCTCTCTCAGACCCGAAACTTATTGGACTTGTCATCTTCTTTGTGTCAACGTCAATGGGACAGGGGATTCTGTTTGCAGATTACACAAAGGTGTGTTTTTTTCTCTGTTAGATCTATGTTTTCATTTGCGTTAATTGTTATATCGATTTTTATGATTTAATGCCCCTTTTATCTATATATAGATATTGTCAATTGACATTAAGATTAGTTTTCATTTTGTAAATGCATGACTTTTTGGCATTCTTTTGCCATAGATGGCTCCTTAGAATATTAAGGATGTCAAACAGAATATGTATTGGTTGCAGTCGAGCTAGTTTTGCAATCTTTTGCTGTTACCGTCACTGGCGTTTCTTTACCTGTGGTTTGCGCACATATTGTATCGCAAGACGATATTTGACTAGATGATTCAAGGCGGGTTCAAGAGGAGTTCACTTTGCATATTTTCTACAGCTAAGGTTGTACAGCATACGTGAAAGCATGGTCAACTTGAAATAGATTAAACACCGACCTAATCAGCCTGTATTGGGGAAAATGAAGTGTGGAAACGAGATAAATCACAGGTCCCCCCTAATGAGTAATGTTGAACAAGGCTTTTATCTTTACAAAAAATGTCCAAATTACCAAACCGAAGTAAACTTAAATGAACAAATTCGTATGTGAAAAAGTACGGCGAATCTCGACGGCATCTTACCAGGACCTCACAAGATTTCCAAGCAACCTGACCATTTTAAGCAAAACTTTTACCTTTTATATCAAGGGTTATATTAGTCTTTTGACGATGGTGATGAACACTAATAAGTGTACATGTATACTACTTTTAATGAGCATGTATATACCTGATCAAGATATGATTTGCTGTATGTTTCAGTCATTCATCAGCTGTGCTCTCGGCATATCAATGGTTGGCTACATCATGGCAAGTCATGGAGCTATTACGTCACTGGTTGCCACTGTTTCTAGTCGAGTCGCAAAGTACTCTGGAAGATATGTACTCTTTGGCTTTGCCTTGTTATGCAACGTTTCAATGACATTGACTTTGTTACTATGGAAACCAGAACAGAAGAATGTAGCCCCCTTTTTCCTTGTCCCTCTCATCTGGGGGTTGGCCATTGGAATATTTCATACCCAAATCAATTGTAAGTATTTAGAGACTGACATTTATTCCTCTTAATCTAAATACATATCTTAAATATGAATTCGTCGATCTGTTGAGGTAAATTCTGTTTATCCGGAAGCAAAAGCAAAGGATTGAAGTCTATACTTTTGAGCGTAACTCCTACAAAGGCGGGAACTATATTGAAAACAATTATAGAGTAAAACCGCCTCGTCTAACTAGTTTGATAACATTAAAACAGTATTTCAAAATTCAAAGAAGCGGTAATAAAATCGTTACATTCTATTAAGACAAACGTTGCTGAATATTTGACGATTGCATTAGATCTACTGCGAATTCTGAAGTCGAGTCATCTTTTTTAATCAAATCACACTAAGTCATCTATCTCAATCACGTAATGACTCGTTTTCAAAGTGGTTAATATTTTAGGACACTCAGTGTTTTTTTTATCTGTCTGAACATTATACAGTAAAATACGCTATCGCGATATTTGGTCATTATTTAGTTTATATAATTTTAATATAATGCTCTCCGCTTTTAGTGTGTGCTTCACTATCGAACTGAGTATCAAAACGTAAATATTATAATGATAACAGCTAATGTTTTACTACACAATATCTGTCTGATACTTTTGAAGAAGTTTTCCCCAATAGAACTGATAACATGCAGCTCTGATAAGACTGATAAGAAAACAACTCGTAATAGAACCACAAATATATTTTACGTGACCAAAAATAAAACGTTTTTTTTTTTGTTACATTAGTTCTCTATCATATTAAATGTTATTCTGCTGAGACTTGTAAAAGAACACGAATATTTTTGAAGATGTGATCCCAAATATAAATTTTTGATAAGAATAGTTACTGTGCAGTTATGTTAAAACTAATATTAACGGTTCTTCATTTTCCCTGATTTGCAGATGAAGAAATATTTCAAAAAAAATTTTCGTTCATAAATTGAAAATTAAGCTCTCTTTTACTCATTTTAGCCCTAGTTGGCCTGATGTTTCCTGAGAAGAAAGAAGCAGCATTTGCCAACTATCACACATGGAACGCCATCGGCTACACCATCACCTTCGCCTACGGGGGAGTGTTATGTGTCAGAACCAAGCTTTTTATATGTATTGGAACAGTCACTCTTGGAATTATAGGATACATTGCGGCTGAAGCCATCTATGCTCAAGAAAATCGCAAAACCAAAGAAACGATAAATAGTAAAGATGAGGATAAACGGATGTTACAAAAAGGAAGGAAAACGAATATAAGTTATTCATAGCGACGTAGATAATGAAAGAGATTGACTTTTTCTTTCGATTTGTGCTTGTACTATCGATAGGACGTATATCAAAGGCATTATTCGAATATGCTATCGTTATGCTACAGGTCAAGCTAAATGTTCATCGTCTTTTTTTACATATTACTGAATACGTAGCAAATTGTATTGATATAATTTATGTAGGCCTTCACCAGTGTTAAAAAGATTGATTTAGAATTTTTTTAAATTAGAAAAATGCGTCCATATCGGTAACAGGATTACTACAAATGATTGCGAATTGTGCAACAAATGAACGATGATAGTAAAACCGTATTTCCCTAATTGCAGAAATATTGCGTCATTTCTTTTAAAAAGATAAAAATCTGTTTCAGTCGTTTGCCACGTTCCATTTAAAGTCTTGTTGAAGAAGTATCTTGCCACAAAGACCATGTGACAACAATGGAGAGTAATAATAAAACACAAAACGTAGAATGATATTGAAATACAAAGTGTTCTCTAAGAATTGATTTGGTCTGAAACCAAATGGGCATCAAAGTAAATTGCCAATGACAGTGTCGCGTTCCATTTACCCATTATCTCTACGTAAATTCCATTACATGTACTAACCTCTGTCCTAATACGAGCGGCCTAAAAGGTAAACAACCTTACTGAGTCATTCGGAGTTAGATGTGCAATCAGTGAGGGCGTTTCAAAACTAGTCGAAAACAAAAGCCTCGTTTATATGCCGCGTGCTTCGGAAAACTTTATTCGAATGTGCACTTTTCACTTGGAACACATTTGACTTATTTAGCTACTGCATCATTGTATAGGTCTCGGTGACAAGAAATGACAAACACACAAGTGTAATTAAGATAAAAAAAAATCCATAGATAGCATATTACGAAATAATGATTTCCCATCTAGTTGTGACTATTTAGTTCAATTCTTCTCAACTTTCATTTAAGCTTCCTACGTTACAAAGTGGAAGTAAAATTTATGAAATTATCGGGAAAAGGTCGTAACTCATGTCAATATTTCTTCAGCTTTGTTCACTAAATCAGGAAGCAAGCATCGGCAATAGCCACTTCAAATGGTTGATAACAGCAAAACAGTTTTAATCGAATACAAATCCAAGGATAGTCTAAACTCTAACAAGATTGAAATGGTGGATTATCATTAACGACATTAGTGTTAAGAATATAAATTGTTTTACAATTTATTTATTACATGATTATATAAAATGAATGAAATGTTTTTGTCTTGTTATGAATGTTGTTTTCATAAATGATAATTGAATTTGTGAATTTATTGAGAATTATACTTGCATAAAATAAATGAATGAATAACAAAGTGATTGAAGCTCTTCATCTTTAAGAGGTCACCATTTATATGATATTTATATTGAATTCTGTGAATAACTAATATGCTTTTGATTGATACGCATATTATTATATTAAAACAGATAGACAAGCCCAGAAATTTCAGAGTTCATTTCAGAGGATCTTTTTTCAATCTTTAATTGGTATAAAGACATGCGTATTATATGAGAGCAGGAATTCCACTATGAGATCATATGTATGATGTGTATAAGTCTGCAGAGGTAGTAACTCTAAAACAAGTGTTTTTGATGTGCCTAGTGTTAATCTGCCAGAGGCAGATATCCAGCATGAAAGTGTTGTAAGCGAAGCACATGATGTGTCTGTTCTACTCGAGGAGGGACTGTAGGTTTCCTCACCTCCCACCCCCATGCATCGACGCTCATGTAGAGTGAGAAAACCGCCAGCTTATTTCAAGGACTTAGTGTCAAAATAGTGTAGGTCAGTGTGACCTAGTGACGTCAGAGTGACCTTATGTAAGAACGACAGACTAAGATTTGAAATAATGTTTTTATTTGCTATTTTCAGTACAACAGCCAGAGGACATTTAATTTGAAGCAAATCTGATTACTTAACTTATAAGTTAAAAGATAAAGATAAGGATCAGATAAAGTTTTCAAAAGATTTGTTTAGGGACCTTATACATAACTAACTAACGTAACTTAAATCTTAGAGGAGGCGGATGTTATATCTAAAATAATTTTATGTTAAGTTAAGATGAGTAAATCTTTGGACTACCACTACAGGCTTCTTTTAGTTTGATAAGTAATAACTGTGGCATTTTGCACGTGCAATGAATGACTCGATGAGGTAAAAGGTTCTTTAGTTTTGTCATAGCCGTCTCTAGTCGACAGTTTTGTTTCCTATGTGGTAAAATTGAAGCTCGAACGTATAACATATTGATTCTCGGTTTCGTAGAAAGGTAAAGATAGGCCGAATTTTTAATGAGATATATCCCTAATTCAAACGACACACTACCTAACATATCTAAATCTGTCTTGAGAGTGGATTGGGGTATGTCGGCCTCTCCACTAGACGTCGTTTCTACAAGGATGAGAAGCAACTCAGAAAGCAGAGTTGTTTTTGGGCCGTTAGGTGGCTACCCACCACCCGGAGCAAACAACCAACCTGTGACGTTATTTACTCAACGCAACAGCATCAACATCAAACCGAAGCCAAATATTTGTCCTCATCTACTTTTTATCAAAAACGTTATTATGTAGCCTGCCAAAAATTGAAAATACGGATTACGAGAATAATATTAAGGACGGAAAATTCACAGAAAGAATCAGTTTATTGAATGACTAAAATTGAATGGTCGTCATCAACCTATTTTCAATTAAAAACACGCACTATAAATGTGTGGCCATCGCCTTTCCCCCACAAAATTTTGGTGAAGAAGTATGCAGCAAATGGACCCGAAGTCGAAGAATCATAAATAGCTGCAATATTCCGGATCCGTGGGAGTCCATAGGTCTTTTCATATATGCCATAACAAAGATTGTTCGAGTGATTAAACATTTTGTATCTATGATTGACATATGAATAGAGGAAGGGAAACAGCCGTCTGTCATTACATTTTTAAAAGAACTTTTATCTCAAGCTTATATAAAGACAAAATAACAATACCTGTACTCATTACCTATTCCCAAAGAAGAAGAAGAAGAAGAAGAAGATATAAGAATATATGAAAGGAAACGTGCTGACATCGCTTCAGAAAACAGCTGTGACGACCGAAGATATACTAATTGGGAGGTGTAACGTATAATTTTTAATAAATGCCAACTATTTCAGTGTTTGCATCAATGATGAAAATAAAAAGAGCCACAAAATGGGAAAAAAAATTAATCCGACTACAAAGACATCTTTTATACCTCGGTTTCGCCGCCTCATCAGACTGGGGAAAGTTTTGAGAGCTTATTCAACAACCAACATAGGGACAAATGTATGACCGAAAGAACCCCAAAATACGATAACACTGCCTCAAGATATCAAATTTTTAAAAAGTCGTCATATCCACCTATATCTTTTGTTTCCTTTGTTTCCTCGATTTGGTTTATATAAAAGTTTTGAGAACTTGGGTGGTGAGGGATCCGCCGATATTTAATAACACGTATTGTTATGTTATGTATGTATGATGTGTAATTTGTCTTGAAAGAAAAAAACGTTTTTAATGAATGGGATACGATGTAATTTATGTTTACAGTGTTCAGATTTGTATCATATTTTCAGACAAGTTTTCTTTCTTTTATTTAAATTTCATGACAACTTAGTTATTAAGTGAATTATTTGTTTCACATATTTTTTTATCTATTTATACAACTTTCATTGTGTGGCTACATGTATGTATCTGTCTTTGAATGTAACAATCAATGAGATAATGACATACCTGGCTCAAGCTTTAGAAACATATTATAAAATCCTTAAGAATTTGGGTAACCGTTCCAAACGATTCATTTTTAAATGACTGTCATCATCGGTTGAAACGCATGAGTCCAACCTACTTACTAACTCATATTGATTTTACAAGCGCTTCTAGCTTAGCTGATTTCGCACATGGACCAAAAAGGCCGTGAAAAAAAGACAAATTCTACCATTATCGAAACATGTGATATTGGGATTTGAAATGAGTTAAGTTAAATGAAAGAGAAAGGAAGGAAGAGAGAAGGAGTAGAGAGAAGGACCTTTTTAGACAAAACACTGGCTTATGATGAATTTTGTGAAATTGTGAAAGGATTTTGGAGAGTTGGTTTGATGTGTTCGGCTGTGGTGCTGTTTAGGAATCGTTTGTGCCATGTGGCCCTAGTACATAGTTTGGCAGGGCTTTAGACCTCACGTTTAGCATGTGGCATTTTTGGAAAATTGAAGTTTTGCTGCTTGCTCAGCTTTTTCGTTGAAAAAGACGGCGACATGGGCAGGTATGCACAGGAGCATGATAGTTTTAATAAGTGGTGTATAAGATGAAGAAATTGGCGAGTCTGAAAATATTACAATTTTAGAGTGATGTTTAATAAAGTGATTATGAAGTGCTACCTAAATGGCCATGAGCTCTGCCGCGAAGACAGATTGGTGATTAGTGTGAAGTTGTTGTGTGTGTTGTGTGTGGTGAATGTGGTAGCCGAAGCCTGTAGTGCGAGCCTCAGTATCCTTGTATCCGTCGGTCTATAGATTGCACCAATTTGGCGAGTTTTCTTGTATTATGCAGTGTGCAGGGTTTGTTTGTATGTGACATTAGTGAGGCGTTTTGCTGTTGCTTAAGATGTGAATAATGTTGATGTATGTTGTTTTCTGGTAGTGAGATGTGTTTGAGGTGTGCTTGTTTTATGAGGTTGTTTATTACCAGAAACATTGGAGTGGTGAGTTGGGTTGTTTGCTGGTGCGGTTTTGCGTTTGGGTATGTTGAATATAAGAGCTTTTCTTTAATGGGTCAAGGGTCGAAGTCGGCAACAAATTTGACAGTGAGATGGCCCCTCCTTAAATAAGATGAATTTCACCACTTACCAATGAGGTCAGATTTTGTGAACGAGTGTTTTAGGCCGAAGGATATCAGGGTATATGATGGAGCTAGGCGGAGACAAATACCCTGATGTAGCAGGATGGGCTTTGTAAAGTTCAATAACGATTTTTTAGCTCCCAAGTCTTTGCCGGAGATAGTACGTTTACGACATTAGGGTACTTGGTGTACTTAATTCCAATATCTTTGGCTTGTGCATCCCTGTAGAGATATATTAAGTTTTGTTTAGAAGTTGATTTTACTATTTCGAAAATATTATTTAGGGTAGATGGGGCGCATTTTTTAAAATGAAAATACTACTGCAATGTTTTTTTCCGCATTAAGTGTTAATCCATTATTGAGGACTTTTTTGGAGATTCCCTTGAAGGGGTCAACCATGATGATGTAACGTGTGGTAATTAAAATGCTGCCTTGAGGTTTACCGTTTTCGAGGGGACAGTTTTACGAAAATTTATTGCTAAAGATATCATTACCACATATCATTTCACTATTTTCTTTGGAATGTTTGGTTACAATATTATATAGTGCGTCAAAGTTTGCTACTGAAATATATTCAGTTTGGTAATGTAAGCCGTATTTGAATGCCACTTTTGATGGGCTGTTAAGATCTATCTGGCCATAAACTAGTGAATGCATGACTGGTCACACGCGTTGTTTGTGACGCCATAAACAGAATTATTGATTCTCCTAATCTACACATTTATCGTTACAATATCACAGAAAAACCACAATAACTAACGACTTTCAGAGAATGTTTGCCACACATTTAGATAAATCATTTGACGATGTAACACTGTTTGTAAGTGTAAGTGTTTGGTGTAAAAAAAAGATATCCACATCAATGGTAATTAAACAATTATTTAAGGCGCTATTTAAGTTGAAATAATGATGCGACACTCTGTACAGTCTGTTTATTACGTCAGACCCGCTCGAATTTTATGGCTCCTAGCCCCTGCAGGTGGGTTTTTGACAGCCGATACTTACGCTGTCTTAATGAAAGGCTAATTACATGTGCTTATTGGACAAATTAACAAAATTCAAGCCCAGTTCTTATTTTGTTGAAAAATTTTTGAACGAAAATCTAGAAGTGATAAAGTCGAGGTTAGCGGTTGTTTGATCCAAAGGACGTCCCAGATGAAATTACTAATGTTGCGGGAATGGGCTTTATTTAGTGATTTATGTATAAACTATAATAACTATAATAAACTAATAATAAAGCTTTAGAGATATCCAGAAGGATTGCTTGTAGTGTATTGTAGTGTAGTGTAAGGTTTGTGTAATTGACTGGTTTTTATTTCTTGGCTTACATGCTAGGGATATAGGCCTGTAAGAAATTGAAACCCCAGAGGGCTTATTTGGTTTAGGATTTGGTATATATAAAACTTTCTTCAAGGTGGGGGCAGGTTTACAAAGATGCCAAAATGAGGTTATTATAAGTTATAACCTTCCGTCGAGGGTGAGGGATTTATTATTCCCGCGAAAGGGAAGATGTGCAAGATATTTTGTATTGATGTTATCTTTCAAGTTTTGATTTAACCTCCAAGTTATATAAGATATAATATGATTACCCCGAATTTTTTTTTTTAAATCCTGATCTGACGAACAGTTATCTAGCAAATACTAACATCATCAAACAGTCCATCACAGCAAGGTGAAGTTGAAAAAACAGCAGGAGGTTTTATTCATTACGGAATGTGATGTACATATGCAACCAGCGCGGGACTGTACAGGTTTGTGTGCATAAGGAGGGAAAACATAGCCGCGGCATTATTAACATCAAGCTATATGCAAATAACAAAGAAGTAATAATAACCAACAGTTCCTTTAAAGAAGTAAGAAAGTGAAAACCTTTTATTGTTTACGTTGTGGGGAGGGTAGAACGAATCGACAGAGAGAGTGTTTGGTTATTTTTTGTCTCTTGAATGTTGTCACCATGTGCGTGTGTGTGTCGAGAGAGAGAGAGAGAGAGAGAGAGAGAGAGAGAGAGAGAGAGAGAGATTGAGAGAGAGAGAGAGAGAGAGAGAGAGAGAGAGAGAGAGAGAGAGAGAGAGAGAGAGAGAGAGAGAGAGAGAGAGAGAAATATCGTATTATCTTGCTCTTGGAAGTGTCACGGGTCAGAACCACATTTATTTCCTTTAAATGTTTTCTTCAGCTGCATACCAAAAGTTTGTTCACATACCTGGGTATACTAGTACAAATAAGATGTAATCTAAGATGCCTTATAAGTTATCAACTACTTTAAAAATTTGTCGTGATTGTTACGGAGCTTAAAGCTAATGTGATTATGCTGATTTTAATCTCATACAGTCGATGTGGAACATTTCATTTAACATTTAACGAAATCGAAAATTCGAGAATAGGACTCCATCAGTCTGCCAAAATTCAAATATTTGAACGGGAGACCAGACGATCCCAAGATGAGTTCAGTATTTGCTGTATATTTTACACATTGAATAGTTGTCAGTTTTGCCGAAGTTATTCTATTGACGTTCAAACGAAACCCAAATTACATTATATTTTCAGAACGATTCAGTGGTAAGTAAACAAACTTTCGGTGTGCAGCTGTACGTTTAGAATTCACATTTGTTTTGATTCGCTTCCTCTGTTAAAAATATCATAAGATCTTTTCCTTGTGAGAGCCTCTGTTCAGAACTAAATCTTTTATATTTGAATGTTTTCTACGTTTTGAGTTCACATTTTTCTTGACTTCCCAATTCTGTTCAAAACATAATGTAAAACTCGAAGAGCCCTTTCAAATTTCAACAAATTGGTAGGTACGCAAAAGGAGTGTATGTTATTCAACTGTTTATAAGTAATTGTCATGTCAGTGTCGATAATATTTACGTTTGTAAGATTTCCGTGATTCATTGATTATTCAACACCCACCAATTTAGGCATTAACATCCTCGGTTTTATGCAGATGATATATAACAATGATAACTAAAAATTTTACAAACGCAACCATTTATCTCATAATCATACAGTTAGCATGAAATAATTGATATGAATAAAATTGATCTACAGCCAGAAATCAGAAGATTATGTAGCAATATTGTAAGTACTAAAACAATTAATTTGACTAAATTTGCTCCTTAAAATATTTTTTGCGTGACATAAACGTTGCTTTTACTAGCATTGTTCATGAGTTTTTAAGGACTAAATCCAAAAATGCCAAGTTTATTCCAAGGTAGGAAGTATCCTTGTCAAACTAGCATAAACTATGAGAAACAACTTAATGTCTTACTGTTATCCTACTAGCTGAATAAACTGACCGAGTCACTTCTGCAAAAGAAGTTTTAGATTTAATGAATTATTATTCTCCTTAAAACAAATATTTACAATTCGGAAACGTCTTTTAGAGAAATAAATCATATAAAAATATTAAATTAGAAAAAAAATGACACAAACCCTCTTTATGAGTTATTTGATACTGAAATTCAATATCTTTGAAAACTTCCAAAAAAAATCAACTAAAATCATTTTACATAACCATCACCTTTTTTAATTGCGACCAAACATTATATCAAACATTATCATATTCTAATGTGTCTAATTCTAAACAATGATGATGAATAATTAACAAAGAGGTATACCTTCTCGAACTGTCATATTTGGCAATAAAAAGTAACATTTTATTAATAAAATGGTATAGTAAATAATGTTTTAAAAAAATCGTAGGTAATTAATGACTTTCAAACATTCATAAATGCTTATAACTAATGACATAATTTTATAATGATTAAATTGATTATAAAATAACAAGTCAAGGAACTTGGTAACTGATGATATTGAATACCAGACTACATTATGAAATTAAATGACTGGAAAAAACTCGCAAGCGTAGAAAAGACAAACAAACAAGAAATACATGAATTATATTCACTACACTTATGTGAATGTGCCTGATTAATAATAATTTACAAAACCTAATCAAATGTTTTAAAAATATAACGCATTTCAATTATTAAATTATCTTTTTTTTAAATCCCAGTAGTATTACGTACTACAACATGTTCATAGATTTTCAAATGGGAAGAAAATTATAGCTCAGTGTAAAACTTCAAATGACCATGGAGGGTCATTACATTACTTTTGGATATCACAATACGAATATATACAAAATCTCAAATATTTGTCAGTGTTTTCTGCTTCGAATAAATGAAGAGACATTCCAACTATGTTTTAGCTGGTCAGGAATTATCTTACAGATGTTAACTTCCCTTAAGCTTACCTTGATCATTTGTGATGTTGTTATTTATTCAACTTGGGGGAACAATTCAGAAATGTTTATTACCTTTCTGAGTACGAAGTCGATCAAGAAGTACGTATTGGGTACTTGAGTGTGGACGTCAGTACGCTTGGTTTGCAACAAATTAATACTGTTTATGAAAAGTTTCAATATAAAAGGTTTTTATAGTTCATGCTATAATCTTGCATAAAAATTAAGAATTAAAAGTTGCAAGTAAACTTGGTCATTGTATTCATGCGCGACGAACAACGACTTTGTTATGGCGCAGTAAATATAGTGTAGTCTAAGCAACTCATTACATGTTTGTTGATCATATATTAATCAAGACTATCAGCAGTATACCGATTAAATTTTCAAGTGTCTTTCTTAAGTGCTTTCTCAAGTTCATCCCAGAATGGGTGACTTTTTCTAAGTTCACGAGGAACATGGAAGATGCAGGATTCTGGAACAACTTGAAGCAGACACTCTGGTACCCGAGGGTTTTCATTCTCTGGCAGGAGTAAGATCAGACGTTCTGGATTGAGATTATCCACACAGTTGATCGCAGCCATCGTTGTCAAGTAACTCCAGGCATCTCGTTCATAGTTCTCTGTGAAGTACAAGATCGTCTTCCAGCACTGGTTCACATTTTCTGTAATCACTTCAGCAGTACAATCTCCAGGGATAGAGTCCCTGTCCCAGATGAAGAGACTTAAGTTTCTTTCTTCTAGTATTGTACCAATTTCGAAACAGGCCCAACGATAATCTGTATCAGCATAAGATAGATATACATCTTTATTGAAATCCTTTCGCTTTCGTTTTGGGACCTGATATTTCAAAGCATTTAAAAGACTGTAGACAAGTTTTGTTTTATTTGTGTCAATAAGTAGAGCCATGAGGATGCCACACAAAAGAAGAGTGCCAAGTATGACACTTATGGTAAAAGTTCCATACCCTTTACATTTCCTCCAGAACGTCGTCATGTGTTTGGTTATGTGCTTTGTCTTAGTGATTGTTCCTTCTTCTGTAAGGCACGAAAGGTCGTCATTATGTTCTGCAAACACTTCTGTCTCAAACAACCAATAAAGGAAAGGCAAGTTGTGACAACTACATTCGAAAAAGTTGCCTTTGAGTTGTAACTGAAACAAGCTTCTAGTATAGTCATAATGATTTTCAATATCATCAGTCGTCTTCTTATCCAGAGACCCAAAGGAGTTCGAGGACACATTAAGCAGGAGGAGATTGGGCAGGAGATTGAGATGCACTGGTATTGAGATGAAGATGTTCCTGGAAAGGTCAAGGTGCTCCAGCAGAGGGTTGAGCCGGAACAGATCTGGTGGAAGTTGTACAAGACGATTGCCACTTAAATCCAAATGCTTTAGCTGGGGTAGACAGATAAAGAACATCACACCTTCAGCATCTATTATTGTTTGCCGAAATGAAAGATCTGTCATTTTTAACGTTTCAACTTTTTTACAACTACAAAAGAAGTCTTTGGGTAAATCAAGTTCTTCATTTCCAGACACATCAATATACTTTACATTTGGAATTCCATACAAATGCTGTATGGACGTAAGTCCATTGAATGAAAAATCAATCTTTTCTACTCTTGTGCCGTTTACAATGGTAATATCACTGTCAACAGCACCCAATCTGTCGGAAACTCCTCTTACTATAACAACTTTAAGATATTGTGGTACACTTATTATCAAGCCTTTGTACTCGGTATGATCGACTAACATGTCAGGAAATATCAGTTGGCTTTCTACTGGTGACTTTTTTATTGGTAGAATATCTTGATCCGAAATGTCCACATATTCCAGCTTTGTAAGTTTCAACGTTTGAGACAATTCCGTAATTGTGATTGTTGTAATCATATTTTTTCTGAGGTCGATGTGTTTTAAGCATTTAGCAATAGATGAGTTCTCGATATAATTTAAGTCAATGAACAATATCCGGTTGTTTGGTGCCGAAAAGTTTTTAACGCACATCTGACAAAGATATTTCAACCTCTCTTTAGTTAAGATTTTATCATCTATTTCCTTTAAAGAGTTGAATCCAACATTGCTTTTGGCATTATCTATTACTAGTGTTTCTAACTCTCGTCCTCGTAAAGCATACAGAGCATCGAAGGGTTTAGAGAGACCAGTAACAGTATCAATAAACATAAGCTCTTTCAAGTGTTGCAGTGGAGCCAATGCATTTATCTCCATATGAATAAGTGTAGCGTAAATCTTCAATGATACAATCTTTGAACTGTTTAATTTCTCAAATGTATCATTGCGACAATAGAAAACCCCACCGATACGGAGATTCGTTAAATTTATGAGGTAATAAAAACCATCAAAATTACATTCGGTGTTAGCATTAATATTTATTGTTACCAGTCCTAAAAGAGGTTGGAGGACCTGGGCATCGTACGAACAATCAATGGACAGCTCTGTAAGATTAACCAGGGATTCAAATACGCTGCCATTCACATATACGTTGTTTTGTTGAATGTTAAGATTCTCTAGTGAAGGACATTTCCAGAATGCATGGCTTTCTATGCGTGATAATTCATTAGAACTCAAGTCAAGATATAGCAGCTTAGGGGCGCCTATAAAACTGTTGTTTGTCACTGATGTGATAAAATTACCACTGAGATTGATTGACGTGGTGTTGACTGGGAAATGTTTTGGAATCTCTTTTAGACCTCTACCACTACAATCAACATGAACCCCACTCTCCTCATGAAAAATTGTACACGTTGATATAGGCGAACAGCTGACCCTCACTGGTGCGCCACACAGGAACAGGAGTAGCATGAACACCATTGTTGATTGCGATCTGAAATAAGAAATTATTGATATAAGCATTCTACTTTAAAGGTTGAAAGGGCCAAAAGCATTTTTCAGACAAATAAAACGAAGACGATATAGATGCTTCTAATTGAAAGACAATAATTTAATTCAAAAGAAAAACTTTTAAATTGAGCGTACAACTTTCATTTTTCTATGCGGATTCATTCCCTAATTTAATGGTGAATAGGTGTTCACACACGAATGACAGAAATAGGTTTAGATTTGATTATTACTCTATGTCTACCGATGATTTGGTTGCAGCTAGAAATGTTTTGACCATTTGAAGATAATTCCTTTTGCTTAAACTAATGTTTATTGTGAGAAAATTTGAAGAAATAAATGCATATGCTTCTGCACCTTCATCAATGATTAACATTGTATGGTAGTAAGCTATTTGCTACTTCTGTGGCTTACTAGTGAAAGCCAGTGACCAATGAGTGTCTCAGGCTTGTATCTGTTGGCTGGATAATCGAGGGTCTACTACAGGCCAGACACGAAAAAACCCGGAGCTGTTCTCATGTGGCGAAATATTCAGTTTGAAGGTTATCTCGACTTTGGTGAAAGTTTGATTTCGATAGATAATTTCATTTCATGTTGACTTTTTAAAATCTTTCAACAATTTTAGATATTTAAGTTTGAGAGCTTCATTCACTATTGAAGAAAAGTAGACTTTCGTCATTTAATTTTTATATATTGAGTTTATTTTCGATTCAATGAAAGACGTCAAAAGATTTTTGACTTTGGTTTTCTACACTAAATTTCAGTGCAGTATGAGCCATTGTTAGCTAGTTCCAGCCGATGCTCGCAGGTTTCACTGCAAAGCATAGCCACAAAGGTACCGTGAGCTTTCTCCCTGATATGATACTATTATCGTTAGCTATAACAAGATTCCACAAAGAGCGTGACTAAAGTTTCCAATCATTGAACATGTGAGATAATCTAAACCTTAGGCTGTTGCAGATTTAGCCGTGACGAACATTGAACAGTGACGGTAACTCATCCTGTAAAGTGCATGTGTTGACTAAAACTTGTGTATGACTGTTCAAGTTGTGTATTACAGTATCAACATGCAATATTATTTATTCTCTTAAACAACACAGGGTGGTACATGAGCAATTTTACAAAGAGAAATAAAGATACAGTTAGCGCATGTGATATAATATATATGTGACAAGTTCTTTTGATATATTACTTTTTAGTAGTAGACAGAATTTATAAGAGTTTGGCCAATTTGGGTAATCCAATGGTATACATTGCACTCTAATGGTATTCAAACCTACTAACAGACGATCCTTTGTTAGACTCACATTGATTCAGTTCGCTGGCATATGACACAAGCAGTCGACGGGTATGAGAAGGACCCGCCCGGGCCGTCTATTTACAAGGTATACGTCAAGAGACTATCAATTATACAACCGTCATTTTGTTTCACATTTCTCTTTTGATAACTTGTTTCCGTTCTACTGATTCCATTTTATTTCGTGATGAATTCTTCGTCAAGGTTTGTAACTTTCCCATTTTCTATGGCACAGTTGGACGTCAAGTACAGATTCGCTTGAGTATTGATGTCGTATATAATAACAGTTAAATTAACATAAGTAAGCTCAAAGCCATGGAGGATACCCGCTGAAAGCATATGAAATAATGTATTCTTTAGATGTTGCTAATCGTCATACATATGCTTCTTCGGTTAAGCATGTCTTGTATACCGATTGTTTTGGCTACGTATGGGTGTTGGCTATACACCCACCTTGCATTGCGTCTAAGACAATTGTTATGAAATTATTCAACCTTCTCACTGTTACCTGTTAAAGAATCTGAGTTGAGGGCTTTTGCTTTCAAGGTAAAGCATTACAAATAAATGTTAAAGGAGAATGTTTTTGATAAATACACACACAACTTTCCACTAGAAATAATTTTATATGGACCTCCTTCTCTAACCATTGTAACTTTGATCTGAAATATTAAAATCAATTCGCAAATTCATAAACTAATCCAAACGTTTGGCTTAAATGCTCATATTATGTTATTGACTGCAATGGTCACAAATGCATTTCACCATCATTGCTAATACACCTTGGTTTGTCATGATTTGTTATTATTTGTACCATGTCGATTTTATTGTTGTCATATTCATGTTACATAGATATTTGTTGTTCGAGCTTCCTTCATATAAGTTCTGTTGAGCATGTAATAAATATGTTTAAACCACATCGTCAGAGGATGCAAGGGACTCTGTAGTAACTTAGTTACTATAGTGCAGCCAAGCAGTGTGACATGTGTAAAACCACATGCATGATAGGAATATTTTATGAAATAAATATCAAACTTCTTCAAATAAGAAAGCGTGAAATGTCTTGTGGAGTAATATTTGTTATTGACATTATCAATCTTCTCTCAAACAAATTTCATTTTATTTACTTCAAATGGATCAAGTGGAAGAGTCCATTATCAAACATAGGGTGGAGGAACCCGATACACAAACATGCATGGATTTGTTTTGATAGCAGTGTCGGCAAACTGCACCTGGGCTGTAGGCACATGGGAAACATACCGGTTCCCCCTCATTAAGTAAATACATCAATCATGCATAGACGTGGTATTTTATTGTAAAAGGTAATGAATATCCACCTGTGTGTGACACAAGAGTTCAACTGACAGCAGTGATCAACCATTCTGGTAGGGGAGAAAAATACTTGAGCCAAGAAAATAATAACCATAATCATCTATACAAAGTGTAGGATGACGGAAATCGCTCAGTTATGATAATTGACTCATGTAAAATACTTAACTAAACTAAAATGCTTTATTAAATGAGTGATGCAAATATATAACCGATCCACACTTCTGGTATAAACTAACTTATAAAATCTACATTTACACACACATACACACATAAAAACTCTCATCACTTTCATAAATACATGTATCTCCTGAAAAAAGCTTACTTATCAGTATTTATTTCACGTATGCATTTATATTTATATAATTAATGTTACCTAATTACTTACCTTAGATGATGAATATGACTTGTTTTGTAAGCACATCGGGTGATGGCGGAAGTTGCAGTGTACATGATATATGGGTGTGACGTATTGATATAGAATAAGCCACACTCGATCAGTTTGAGTGATCACAACAGTGAAAGCACTGTCAGAAAGATTGAATTATTTGACTTTCCTTTTAAAAGAAAATGGGCTGATACAATCAGGTCAAAGATATAACTGAACCATTAAAATACGACTTGTCAGCATATATTTATTGCCAAACAAATGAACCTCGGTTGATAATCAAAACATAAACACGTCAATACCCTTAAATAAAAAAACAACAGAAAACATATGAGAATTATGTTTTCTTTCATAATATGACGAATTAGAAACCTTTACTCGTAAAAAAGCTCGTGTCATTTTAAATGTCGATGAACTGGTGCCCTGCATCAACACAGGCAGAAATTGTATTATAGTCTCATAATGCATTTACAAATGAAAGTAAAAAATTTACATAAGAGTGCAACGAGCCACCAAGAATAGGTTAAGAGAGGCGTAAGTTGAATGATTTTAGAAATATTCATTTCATGAAAATTACATGAACTAGATTGGCCAACAAGCTAGAAAAAACAAATATCTATAAAATATGATCATGACAAGAACAATAACAGCGAACATGATAAAAAAAATTATCAAAGATGTATATCGAAAAGGATGGTTAAACCATTTGTGACCTTTACAATCAGTATCATAATACATACTACAAAGTGTTTAGTTTCGATTGGGAATTGGTGAGCTGACTTTGATGTTTAGATTGAATTGCAGTGCTCAGCGAAGGAAGTCTATTAAATTATTTCTAATGAAAATCCTTTTGTGTTTTAACTCTGTTTGAATTTTTCAATGAGAATCTGTTACATACCAATAGGTTGTTGAGGTCTACGTATTTGCTGTTGTTATCTTTCCGTCAATGTAATTTTAGAAGTGCTCAGTGGGACTCATATCCGGCGATCTGGCAGAACAAAGGAAAACGCGAATGTTGTTGGCATGGAGGAATTTTAACTTCTGTCTTGCGAAATGAGGTCGATTGTTGTCCTGTTGGAAATCGTGTTCGGGATTCTCTTGCATAATTTGGACGACCAGTGGCTGTAGGATCCTGCCAATCACCGCTGTGCGGAGAGACTGCAGTCAATCATGACAATACCTTGCCATGTATTTCACTCGAGACCATGAGGCTGCCTCCACTGTAAGGGATAACCTCCTGTAGGCAACAACGTGCCTGCCTTCCACTCCAACGACGGCTGACACTCCTTCTTCCGTCTGCTATGAGCTGGAACCGACTTTCTATAGAACAACAACACCCTCTGCCAGTTTTTGAATTGCCAATGTCTTAATAATTGTGGCCCAAGCATCGTATTTTGTCAATGTCGACGTGTAAATGCTGAGCTTGAATCAGCAAGTATGCCCTCAGTGCATATTTTTGGAGCCTTCTTCTCTTCGACATCAAATTGCCAACACAGTTGCTGTTTGAAACTTGTTCCTGAGGTGAATTTGACGAATTATCCATCTTAATCTTTACAGGTAACCGTTGGTCTCCCGCTTCTAGGTCTATCCTGTGTTGTTCCAGACTGCTATAAACGTATACGCAACATTAGAATGTTGAGACAATAACATCGGAATGCAGCAGCGACATATAACAGTCGCCTAAGTCTGCACCATACCAATGGCTCTTTCCCGCTCTACTGATGTTAATTTCGGTATTGTAATAGAATTATAAAATGATGAATAATAGGGCCATTTATAAACGTCCAACTGTTTTCACGTGCATTTCATGCAAGATGAAAATTACAAATGCTTCTTTCTTGGGACATAATTTTTCAGATGAAAACTCAAGTGTGCAACATATTCATTAGTAAGCTGTTACATTTTCATTAGTTAGTAAAATTTAAGAAAGAAATTAAGTCGGTTAACAGGTATCAAAGCTTTCAAAAACCTTTGTGGAATTCTGTTTAGAAGAGAAAGGTAACAAATCTCCATATTTTTTCAAGAAAATAACGAATAAATCTTATCCAACAAATCTGTAACACGTGCATTGTGCCTATATGGCCAAATCCTGTTCAGTGAACGTGCATCTTAACAATCTAGCCAGCACAATCTTAATACACATGCAACGTTGCTATCTTTTCCGTCCCTTATGCACGTGCAAACCATTGGAATCTGCAATCAGCTAGGCATTTGGTATAAAGGTATGTTATCTTATTTCAACTTTGACATTATCTACAGCAATTTTGATGTTGAGTGGGACGACATGGCTGGATATTCTCACTTCGAAGACATTAACACAGGCTTCAAAGAAAATTGAAGAATCGCATCCAAGTACCTTTTTGACTTTGAAAAAAGATTTGTCATCGGATGACGGCCATTTCCTATCTCAGAGTGCACGTCAAATTGAAGAACAGTTTGATGTGCCAAAACGTGAATCTGAAATTGCTTTAATGAGCAAACAACAGTAAATCCTGTTCCTATGTCTTTCTTATGAGTTTGCAATAGTAAATAATTAGGCAATAATTTTTTAATGCTTTTGTAATTCGAAATACCTTCTTTAATCGGTGTCTAACCAAATTCTGAGATTTAGTTGATAGGACTGTGTCTGAACAGAAATTAACAATTATTGATTCCAATATCCGAGAGTATCAGGAACAAGTTCAAATGGGCTGTTAAAACTTACAGAGAGTGGGCCGAAAATAAAAATAAAAACACTGTTACGAAGCGGCAAGGAAAAGGCCGAAATTTCATAGTGAATATGAAAGAAACGACTGCGGAGGAGATGGATATCACCCTAAGTAGATTCATCACGGAAGTCCGGAAAGTCAACAATACGGATCACATCAATCAAGATCTCTACCTAGAGTATCGATGAGGTGAGATGATATGGAGTCCGCTAGTATTATTGCAGGGAGAAAGCCTGCAACACCATGATGGCTATGCATTGCGATGAACTTGCGATCATCGGCTGGAACTAGCTAACCATTGGTGGTACTGCACTGAAATTGAGGCCCCTCCCCCTCTCTCCCTACCTGGTAAAGTGAGATGTTGAAGTTTGTTTGTTTATCTGAGCCAGAAAAAAACCCACTTGATTCCGAAATGCTGTAGGGTTCGGTATGTCATAACGTCAAGCTCAAGGAATTAGTGTGGGGGTGGAAAACTTGATATGGCAGAAGAATATCCTGAATCGGCAGCAGTTGCATAACACTAGCTGTATCTTCTTGGAATTAAGAGATCACAGAGCCCTGCGAATGCAACATACTCAACTGAGCCTGACAACGGGTTCCAGAGGTAAAATTGTACTGCGTTATACCGAAGATGCACAACATGGAAGACTGAAGCACAGAAAAAAACCTACAGAAATTTTTGATGCCTACCAAAATGAATGTGATTGCAGTCGATGTGCAGTGACAATACATAAGAAATATGTTCATTTATGGTAAGTAATATACTTTTATAATCAAGATGCAGTCAATTTCATTTTACTTATAACAAATGCATGACAGGCAATGCTACAATATAAATCATTACGTTTTCAATATTTTATGAAAGAATATTAAACATTTGGATAAAGACTTATTTTCTGTTTTTCAGCCCGCCTGTTGCAAAGGACTTTTACCTGAGACCTTTGACCGAACTACGTCAAGGCCAGTGGTACAGTCTTACACCTGTCTGAATATACACTAAAGCTGCAACAGTATCGAAAATGGCAGAAGCTGCTCCATTTCTTCGCTACCGAACAAATAATTATTTGAGGGCTACTGCAGCCACGCGTTTGTATCGTCACAATGTAGTTGAGCAACTGATCAAGGAAACAACGGGCCATTCTTCAGACGCAATCCAAGCGTACAAAAGAACATCTGAAGAACATAAGGAAGCAGTCAGTCGCGTTCTGCAGTGCCAAGATCCAGGACCAGTGAACAGAACAATCGCCATGGACAGAAAGAACAACCGTCTACAATGCATTTTCAATATCAGTCAATATTCTGTAAAATCTGGGTACAATTAAAATGCTGAATCCCAATGGGTTTTTTTGTCTTTCAATCAAAATGTTATGTAAAAAAGCGTTACATATTGAAATAGTGAGCCAGTACTAAAACCGTGGCGGAGACCATCTAAAAATTATTATTGTTCAATAGCTCACATGGACAGAAGATTCCTGAAGGATAAAGTATGATTATAACAATACAATGACGTTTTCGCTTTTTTCTAATTACAAATAAAAGCTTTAAATACCTCAAATATAATGACTATAATGCTTTTAACTTTACTGATACAAACATTAAGATGGATATTTTCCCATTCAAAAATTGGAGACCTGTAACAAATACCTACCAATAGGAAAGGTTCAATGGCATTTGATTCCAAATAGGACATTTGGATAAACTGTAATGCTAGTTACTGTTTGAGATGAGCTGCACTATCTTTTTAACGTGACACCGTCAATGTGCAACTATACCATTTACAATACCATGTTCAAGTCATTTCTTAATGCATTGTTGAGTACCAATCAGGTACTCTGTCTAGTCACGTGACATGTATAAATGGTATTGAACGTCATCCATGCTCTCACGTACCATCATTGATTGAGAAATGAAATGCTCTACCTATTTGTATGGTTTTCTTTACGGTGTTTTTTTTCAGTTTAAAAATAGATTTTGTTGGCACGTTTCTGTATTGAGCTTAGCTCAATCCTCGCGATTATATATCATATATAAGGGTCTTTCATAGAGAAAACGGGGCGGGATAGCGCTGTGATATTCGCGTTTCGGTTTCAGATCAAGAGGTGAGGGGTTAGAATCCCGCCTGGGGCTCGTCAACTTTGAGGTCAGAATTCATTTACATGTATACTACATAAATGACCTACTATGCAACACCGATATTTGACCTGGCTATTATCACGATGTTAACTAATAAGCATTGATATCGTAATTTTCAGAAGCAACCTTTCCTCGTCGATTAAATAACACAATTTATGAAGTTTGACATATTTGACGATAACAACATACTCTGTGCCACTTTAAGTAGAAAGATGTTCTACATGCAATAACCTTACGTTTTTTTGGAGAGTAAGTTAACTGGCATATATACCTAAATAACGGGCAGAGGAAACAGAAAAAAGTCTTGTCAAACTAAAAATGACAAAAAGTATATAGGACATGTTTGTCTTCATTTTAATTATTAAAACCGGTGAATGAACTGTTTAAAGTTGGTATTTTTCGAGTTGCAGAAAGTTAATAATAAGAATTTCATAAAGTGCTCGTAGCAAATTGTTGGCATCGAAACTTCTTTAAAAACCATGACAAACCCCAGCCTTGACCTATGTCCGAACCCGACGTCACTGCTAAGAATATCCGACGTAGGATGTTACGGTCTAGTATACCCTACCACTCTAAGGGCTTGAGTGGGTTGGGGTTTAACGTGTTTCGAACAATATTCCAGTTATTAAACAGGTGGATGACAACCATCCAAAATATAGTGGACAAAACATGGAGAAGAGGATATCATATAAATGGTCTCCGGCCCACATACAAATCTACATTTAAAGAGCCACTCCCTGATTTTTATAACATATTAGTTACATTTGATACGAACCTAAATGTCATATGTGGTGATATAAAATCAAAACATCTTCACTTTTCATGTCCAAAAGACATATATACATGTTTGACAACTTGTATAACTAAACAAACACTATCAACTCCTAAGTGCCCCCTGGCTGTTTAAGATAAGTCTCCAAAATTACGTTTGACTATTTGACGCGCGCCACTGTCCTGTTTTCGATCATAACGCCAACAACTCACGGAGTGCCTCTTTAAAATATAATTTTTTAATGTGATTCAAAATATAAAAAATACACAGGGACACTGTCCCCCAGACCAATGAAAATCACATTCGTTACTGATTCTGTTACATCCAGGAAACTTTTTCTTAGACGGAACGGGTTGTCCTCCGCGTTTGCGTGTAAGTTTTTTGTGATTTCCAAAACGTTGTCGTCGCTACATGTGCGTTCATTTCACTAATCGCTATTTCCAACGACTGTTTCCTTTAATTCAGTGTTTTAATGTTTCTTCCGACTGTGTAATTCGACACTCTCATTATATCGATATTATATCTTCATATAAGTTCATTACAAACCGGTTTCACAACATAGTGATCATCAGGGTAACTTATACATTGTGTTGCTAATGGTAATTACTCATTACGTCATATGCATACCACCAAAACTAGATATAGTAAATGTGACGTCAACATGATTTGATATTAGTTACAGTTCAATTTAGGGGTATATCCATCAATAAGGAATCGTTCTTTTATGTTCCTCAGCTCTTCATTATATGTGCGCATTTTATAAATAGGACAGATTGTGAACTGGGGACTGCAATTCTTTGCGTATTCATCTATTTGTGCGCTCAGGGGTATACATCTATAGTTTAGTGTTTTAATCTGTTGTTAATGCAATTGGACTGTCGCCCGTAATGTATACGTATCCCCCGTTTGACCAATATATTCTTCGCAACAACCAGCGCATATTATTACATATATTAGATTTCTGGAGGCGCAACCCAGCAGGCACAAGACGTCTATTAGACGTCTAGATTAGGTTTAAATCTGGTTTAGACGTATAACGACGTTTTCTAGACGTTTATTAAACGTATCCATTTCGACGTCTAAGCCTAGACGTTTCAAAGTCCTTGAAAGGAAGAAATGATGCTTACACGGAAATGACCTAAGCTCTTCAAATGCTCCGTGGATTTGGTTGCTGAAACTATTATGTGTGAGGAAAGTGGCATTATAAACTATACTTATCATGACAAGGACTATAAAAAGTTAAAAATAAACATGTCTGAAATAGCTCTTTTCATGATGATAATATCTGAAATCGTTTAGTACAAATATGCAGTATCTAATCTCTGTAAAAAAAAAAAAGCGAAACAATACGATGGATTAGTGTATTCATTGTACTGAATAAATTTATTTTACATTCTTTAACATTGTTCATGTTATTAATTTTTGTATTGTTTTAAAAAGGAAAAATTGCACTTTATATTTTCTGCTGAAATACAAAACATTGTTTTCGATGAAAATATGATATTCATAATGAAATTGAGTTATTTTTGTTATAAAATGGAATATACATCTGCTCAATGTTGGCAGGTATATATTGATATTGTGCACTTGTGCCTTACCTACACATACTATTAAGAGTATTATCCTTGAATCCCGGAAAAGATAAACCACGATTTCATCACGTTATCATGGCTAATATTTTGCCAAAATTTCATTAAATAATCTTTGTCAATTATTGAATCTTTAAAAGAAAGTACATAAACATATTAGCATAATTGATTAGATGGTCTTAGTAAAATGCCTTTTTGTAAAATGCTTGAAATATATTACAATATATCAAATGAATTAAGTTAATATATATGTCCTTGTCCTATATTATTTTTTTATATATGAATTGGTAGTAAAATGTCAGAGTGTTAATTTAATTGAATTTAGTGAAGTTTTGGTAATATCTCGCTAATTGTAACATGTTAATGAGGTGCAACGCCACATTGACAGAAATATTAGAGGTTAAAGGACTATTAAACGTCCAACAGGCCTCTATCAAACGTCTTAATAGGCGTCTATAAAACGTCTTATAGGCGTCTATAAAACGTCTAATAGACGTCTATTAAACATCCAATGGACGTTTACTTGACGTCTAAGTTTAGACGTCTATTAAACGTCTTGGCTTCAACGTCTTCTCAACTTTCATTTTAGACTAAATCTAGACCTCTTTTCACCGTCTGGGTAAGACGTTGTTTAGACGTCTAATAGACGTCTTTAATTAGACGTCTTTGTGCCTGCTGGGAAGACATATTTTCCATTATTTTGAATTTTGAATTATTCCTAAAGGTAAATTAATTTAACTCTAAAATGTGTGTACATGTGCCGCAATTCGGCCTATCAAATTTTGTGACACTCCTACCTAAACCAGGTTTTTTATCTTTAAAGCACGCTTTAGATCACAGGGTGGATATACCCTGAATCCGGCAGCCGGATCCCTTGCCGGATCCGCCGGATCCTCGCAACAATGGTATACTGGGATCCGTCGCCGGATCCCTCACCGGATCCGGGATCCGGGCGGACACCGCCGGATCCCTTGCCGGATTCTCAGTAGATAAGAATACAGGGATCCGTCGCCGGATCCCTCACCGGATCCTCTCCAAGTGGTAAGAGTAAGGCAAGAATGTAAAAACGTTTTATCATCTCATGATTAATATTCTTAGAATCTTCAAGAATGTGCGCGTATGAAGATTTTCCTAAAAAAGTAGACATCATACTAGTATCTTCTACCTTCTACTATCATATTCCTGAAATGATATTGTCACTTGACTATTAACATTATCATATAAATGACAAGTGTTTGTTTTAACCTATAGCTTTTAAAATATTTGTTTGTGTAAGTGTGCTATCCTGAGTGGACAAAGTCAGGATTAACAGAAACTTATTGCTTGAAAACAACTTCTCTAAATTAAAACTATTAAGTCTTAACTTTTCTTTTCAGTAGACATTAATATCAAAGTCAATATTACCCAGCAATATCATTTTAAAAACTTTTTCTTTGAAGTTTCATTAACGATAAGATTTCATCGCAACATCCCAATGAGATATTACAATAAGAAAGGAATTCTCAACAGGCTGCTTTAATTTTATCGAAGTACGGTTCAATATTCAACACTGTCACGCTTGAAAACACACACTTGATCAATACACCTGTCAGCGTATACACATTCACCTAGACTTATTTGTGTCTTATTGCTGCAACAGGTGGAAGTGCAAGTAATTCTGCGGTAAGTGGGTATGCTTTAACCGACAAGACGGCGCATTATAACATTCATGATTAATGAAAGTTATTCTTAGTATTGAATAATATATGAATAGTAAACAATAACAAACACATATGTACATTGTCAAACATGTATTCATTTCATCATGATGTACATTAAGATCAAACCATTTTAACAAGATATCAAAAGAATCACATGTATGTAAATAATTAAATAAATATCATCTCATTGAAATAAATTAGATTGTCTAAACAGTTTGGTATCTTTCTTTTGATATAATCCAACACATACACAGATTTCTCAAATTTCATGCATTAAAGGAATTCAGAAATATCCATATTTCCATAATATTGGGTAAGTGCATTTCACATTTTGAAGAGCCACTCCGTGAGCTTCATAACATATTATTAACCTTTGATACGAACCTAAATGTCACATGTGGTGATATAAAATCAAAACATCTTAAGTTTTCATGTCCAAAAGACATATATATGACAAATACTAGTTTTCCATGAAAATATAAAAACATTCTTATAAATTCACAGAGGTGTAGCTATCACGTCCAATAGACATTGTTAATAGTTATATAACCTGACAAGCACTATCAAATCCTAACTGCCCTCCTGGCTGTTTTAGATAAGTCTTCAAAATTACGTTTGACAATTTCACGCGCGCTACTGTCCGGTTTTCGATCAATATTGCGACTTTCTATCTTCATATTGTCACTGTAATATCACAATAAGCTTGAAAATGTGTTTTATTGGTAACAGTCGATACTTTGCGATGAAATGACACTATGTATTAAGTTCGGCAACCCCCAACAACTCACGGAGTGGCTCTTTAAAGTTGATTATGTATAGTATACTGATATGAAACACGATGGACATATTTATGTTATAGATGTATAAAGTTGCTATATTTTATGTCATGGTTTGAATAAAATATCAGCACCATAATTGATTGCATGATATTTTTTACCAACATATTTGTGTAAACGTTATGCATTATGATGCTGATCATGTTTGCTACAGTACAGCCGCATGGAATCGGTATTTCAATTGAAGGGAAAAACAATTTAAACTTATTCGTTTTTCTATTTAATAAAGCAATCAGGCAAATGAAATTTTAGCAAAATACTTCAAATATAGATCGTTTCATGAAATCGATAGTAAATTTGTTCAACGATCAAGAGTATGTATTGCAGGAATATAAATGATATATTTAATATGTGTTCAACTTATTTTACTTACATTATAGAAAGATTTTCAAATAACTAAGTTCTTAAATTAATCTTATATTTTACAGTGTAAGGTAAGTCTAATTCTTCGCCCAAATCATTATGGTGTATGTTCGCGGATGTGTATTCGTACCCCACAAAAGGGTTAGATACCTCCGGTGGTTAGTCAATACACAGTGTCATGTATATAGGGAATACCATATACCAGTAAATATTTTATGTGTATGTGCCGTCAATTTAATCCGATGACTTCAAGTAGTCCCGCGTAATTATACTCCTTTTGTTAGTTCCCTGCCTATAAGCATTTTGGGGTCATAAAACGCCTGCATACAATTACAGGCAATCAAACAGGAGACAGGTAGACGCCTTAAACGGCCAGTTCGACCGGGTATTTTCTGTTCCACAAATATTCGGGAGGGAATTCCCTTTTGCACGCGACACGTAACTTTTTTATATATTCGATTTGTTTTCTATTTTCTGTGTTTACAACTTTTTCATGTTTGGTAATTAGTTGTAATCCGTCCTTCAAACTGAAAAAAATAGCGAAAACAATCGAAGCCACTGACCAGCACTACCAAGGGGCTTAACTCTATTGCGATCATGGCGGCCATTAGATTGTTGTCCGCTGCATGATTGATCTGCGTTGTAGTAACCTTGTAGTTACTTGGATGTTTTGATTGTTGGGGATTAATAATGTAAATAATGTTTGCATAACTAATTATGACATCTCAAATGGCTAAGCTCAATCAATATGACACTGAGGAGAAAAGTGGCTTCGCTCCGGCTTCCCAATATAAACAAAGATTCGTCCAGACTATCGCACTCCAAATTACTCACAGTGCTGCAGTTTTCCGTACATTAAAAACTTTATGTGAAGTAACTTAGATATCTTTCTTAAAAAAGAAGAGTTTTACTATGAGTGAAGTTGTGCGAAGTCGAGGGCGACCGCGAAAGTACGATGGAAATTCGCCTGCGAGACGACAACAAGAGAGAAATGCCAAGCGGATTTATTTGGGAGACCTTGCTCAAAAATGGAAAGACCTGAAATCGGCACTGAAATTTACGGACTTTGAACTGGCAAAGCATTTGCTTGACAACCATGAGTTGACATGTGACTGCAAGTAAGTACAACTGTTTTTACTGTTGTTCACATGATAGGCTAATATAAACATGGTTATTTCTCTGGATGAAATTGCTTTTATCAACATGTCAATTCCATGATTTCATAAAGGAGTGACTGTTTTTGAAAAAAATGAAGGGAACTGTACTGTACAGTAGTTGTCAAAATTTGATGGGCATTGAAAAGATAGGTTCAACCAAAATTATTACTGCATAGTAAGGAAATACACATTTGAAGTTCATATATATCATAATTTTATTTCAGCCATAAGTAATACTAATTGAAACGAATAAATAAATATAATTCAAGTATTATTGTAAGAATTCAATTTTAATGCTGGCATATATTGTTTAGCATTTTAGAGCTTATCATCTCCAACTTTGATAATATTGATGAAACTGAATGTCTTTCATGTCCTTTTCCTTATAGTCCATATATGTATACTAACTGATTCAATTATTGTTGTAATTTGCAGTTCCAAAACAGACCTGCCAGCACCTGAGATGCTGGGGGATCCGTGGGACAGAACCCCCCAACAAGAATGTCTCAAGCTCCCAACAGTGAGCACACCTCAGAAAAACCGAGATTTGGATATCATATCAAATGTTGCTGGTGGGTATTGACATTTTCAAAGGTATAAAATACAATATAGATGCTAGAGAGGTCTTTCCTGATATCAAGCATATATCAATAACATTAATTTTAAACAGTTATGAATATCTGAGATTTGCTGAGGATATATTTCACTCCCATCAATTATGTCATATAAGCATTGTTTGATGATGTCAGGGCCTTCGGCCTTGTTCACAACACCAGAGTTTTGTTTAGATGTCAGAGCGTTCATTGATACTATCAGAGCTTTGTTGCTTTTGTTCAGTTTATTATTTTCAACAGATCTCAGTAATTACCTCTGAATTACCTCCCAATTTATGATTTAGTTTATGGCCCTTACAGAAAGTATGAACATGGAGATGTTTATTACAGAAATTCTGTTTCTATGCCCTTGACAGAAATTAATTTTTTATGAATCTATATATGGCCATACATGATTATATTACCTAATGATCACCTAATGATTTCTAATTTTCAGATCTGTCATTGATATCTATGCCGAGTTCTCCTACCAGTGACATGCAAACTGACGATGTTCCTACATCATGCAATGAGTATGTTTATGTTACAAATCTGGAAATATTCCTATTGTCAATTGTATTGTTCACATGAATTCACATAGATTCTGCATGTGGATATACTTATCCCACATCAAGAAATTTTTCATTAAAAATTTCTCACACATGATTATATGAATTAATTTTTTTTTTTATGAGCATA
Source organism: Phorcus lineatus (assembly GCA_921293015.1). Classification (NCBI taxonomy): domain Eukaryota; kingdom Metazoa; phylum Mollusca; class Gastropoda; order Trochida; family Trochidae; genus Phorcus; species Phorcus lineatus. Next base: position 18,827,618 of record OV121089.1, read on the forward strand.
TGATTAATATAGAAATATATTTTCCTTTACAACAGACAGTTTGAAGATCTCTCTGACCACAACCTAGCTTCACCCTTGGAAGAGTTGAATGATGCTGTCAATTTGACCAGGTATGTGATTTATGCTGTTCTCTGAGCACATAAGAATAAACATTAAAATGTCACACTGAATAAGGATTTTACCAAATACCATCAAATACCGGTAATGACTATTTGCTCAAATATGGGCATAGGAAAGCTGATTTTTTTGGGGGGAATGGCATGGAGGAGACTCATGTTTGTAATTTTCCCCTTTTCCCTGAAACAATTTCTGTAAGGAAGTTAAACTTTTTAGAATACATTCTTTGTTGAATGCATATTAATTTTGATAACTCTTATCACAGATTATGCAATCCCCACCCTATAGTAATAAGACTGTAATAATATTAATAATACCTATTGAATTCAAAATGGTGAATTTATTATCATATTTACAGTGCCACCCTTGGGGAGAGCATCGACAGCATCAGCAGCCAAGATGACTTCCTTAATATGTCACTGCCCGACATGGATGACAACGAGCCTATGCCTGGTCTTGACAGCGGCGAGGATTACCTGGATGCAATATCTTCAAAGAAATGTATAGCCTTTGTACATTCTATTGTAGAATTAGTGAAGAATTCAATTTTACTGTCAACAGTGTCAGAACAGTTTTGTGTTCACTTCAAGAATGGTGGCTACCGCTCTTGTGGTATCCTGGAATTGCCCCAAAGGACATTCCGGACAATGGTGTTCGCAACCAAAAATCAAGTCTATCTTCACAGGTAACCTTCAGATGGCTGCCAATATATTGCTCACCGGAAATTGTTTTTCAAAAATCGACCTGCTGTTTTCCTTCATGAACTTAGGATGTGTCACGAAATCGTTTTTTTACAATGTGCAGAGATACTATTCACTTCCCGCCATAGAATTATACTGGAACTCCATAAATAGACCTGTAAATCTAGCTCAGGACAGTGTATGCTAGCTTTATTTATTGATATATTTAGATGTTGTGGTTTTATTACACATAGGAGATGTGAATAAATATATATACGTACACAGAAAAAATCATTAACTTTGTAAGAATATGCAAGTCCTTTGAATAATCTATTCTTATATACATATGAAGATTAATACATATATACAAATGAAGATTCTATTCTTATATACATACGAATAAATAAAAAAGTTGACACTCCATAAAATGTCTTGTCTTCACTGTACTACCAACTTCTAGAATACCATTTTATCACATTTGTTGTGCATGATAAAATATCCATGTACTGGATTCAATTATATTTGATGGATCACATCTATTTTTGGCTACTCTTTGTTTGAACATAACAAATTAAATAAGAGGCGCTGAACGAAAGCCTGTGTATTGTCCATCTGTAGAGGGGTAACGTTGTCTGATTGCTAAAACCACGCATGAAGGGACAACTTTCCTTTGTCCAGCACGCAAAACACCGTATGTCATCAGGATGAATTGTCTGTATGCTGTGTGTCGAAACATACGATTATTTCTCACATGGTCGTAGGCATATAAATCGTTCCTGTAGGCTCCGGCTGCGTCGAGAACATCTTCATCCATAACAACACGATTGAACTTTTCTTTAGTTGTAACACACTGTCCTCCCCTCTTTACACAACACCTGTTCTCGGCTTCTGTGGGCATTGGCTTGCAATTCCCACAATGACACCACCTAACTGGAGCTTGGTCTGCAGGGGGCTGGGGATCCGGATCATCAAAGGCTGATACTGCTGTCTGAAGTGCTGTGTCATCCCGCAAGATCATCTTAGTCAGTAGCTCCCTTTTCGCTACCTCGTCCAAACCGTCAATGTACTTCTGCAATTGTAATATCAAAATAAATACAAAAAATTCAAGAATCAGATGTTGGTAATGGTAATGTACTGACAGGTTTGCAAATATTGTTTTTAATATCCTTATTTCAAATCAATTTATATTCAGTTTGTAAATAATAATCTTACATTGGTGATTATATCTACAGAGAATAAATTATTAATTATATATTAATTACCTTGATAATAGGAACACTTCAGATAAAATACATAACACAGATAAGAATTTTTATATTTATGTCAAAAATTATATTTTCCATAGATAGAAGTTTAATTAACATATTTTGGAAGGATATATGTGCAGAGCTTAAAAACAAGAAACAATATTTAGATTGTACTCATTTAGAGGGAAATATACATGTGACGCAATAAGACCCACGATAATAGGGACCACCTTCATAGTAGATAATTATATTATGATTCTTGTGAACAAGGTAATGTTTTCTGGAAGAAAGACTCGCCGCACTTACCTCCGCAAAGGACAGGTCGCCGTCAATCGGTTGATCTTCGCGGTTTGTACACGGAAGTAAATGACCACACTGACATAGATCGCTGCAATATCTCTTCATCTGCTTACAAGGACATGATCCACGTTTTCCTGACCGAGAACAAGTGTTGTTGCACTGACAGCTCGCCATGATCGAAATTGAGGAAAAAACGCATGGTCATCTGTATTTATATGTTCATTTTGATTGATTCGTGGACATGTCACAATGTCCCTTCTCTTTTGACACTGGCACATGACCAAGTACCCCGCATCACCCCTCAGACCCATTCGACACGCTGACACAAACGTGATTGTCGCCATGTTGTGAAAACATGCAGCGTTGCATTATGGGAAGGGACTTTTCTCATTCTATTTATAGATCTACTTAACTGCTGACGCACTGTATCTAAAAATAGCTTCGTTAGCAGCATAAGCTTATCGCTGAAAACGTAATCGAACTGGCCGTTTAAGCGCAGCTCAACGATCCGAGACAAGAGAGACAGTGGAGAGAGAAAGGGGGGGGGGGGGGGGGGGGGACTGGGGAGGGGGGGTTGATTTCATTACTATCCAAATGAATGTAACATTTCCATTCATCATTAAATATTTTAATAGAAGTAATTGTAACCCATATATAATATACTGTTTATAATCAGTTCTTTCTTGAAATATGAATGCCGCTCAATGACAAGATATACTTTAAATCTTAAAGACCTACCAATTTCAAAATGTAAACACTGTAGATGTCCTTGTCACTCCTGAGTACAACAGATTTTTGGAGGTCAAATCAGCCATAGCCTAAATTTTAATAATCAATAAAACTAACAATTATACAATAAAACCATGTCTCTGTTCATTTTAGTGCTAGTACATACTGATAACATGATTGAAATGGACCGTTAAAAAAACTGAACATATTTCATCACTAGGCAGTCTTTTGGATCCATAGCCAGTACCTTTTTAGAGGATTACCGTATATTACAATGTATAAGGTGAACCCCCCCGCTCAATAACGTATATAGTTAGGCTCAAGGCTGCCAGGTCGACATGGTTACGGTAATTTGTTGTAAAATTTGCGAGTTGTGATACGTCAGTGTTTTGGTAATAAGCATTTGTTTTATGAAGGATTGTTGTAAATTTGATTTTTGTAAAAATACATGTACGTTTTAGCTGGTGTTGGCGTACGTCAAATGTAAAGAAACAAATTGATCTACATGTGACAAATTGCGCTTCGGTTCGAGATTATTATTTCTTAGAAAACAATTTATTTCCATAATTAATATGTAATATTTATAAAAGTTATTTCAGTACGTTATTTTGACGATGAATTGACATCAAGGCTTATTGTTGGAATCTCGTCTGTTCGTCTCTCTCGGCTGGAAGATCGTCACCTAACCCCAGAAATTGAAACATAGACCTCGTAAATGAGGCGACCCCCTCCTTAACCCCTCAATTTCTGGTACAAAAGACTCGCCTGATACATTGTAATATACGGTTTATCATTTCACTCACAGAATGGGTTTCATGATTTTCTGAAATCTGATAATTTTGCAATTAGCTTTTTTCAGGTGTATACTTGATTTTGTATAAATATGTTTATATAAAATCACACATGACATAGCTACAAACACTACCCTCAGGTGCATACAGATTTATAGATATATACACCAACAGGTGTGATGAGCGTGCACTCAAGTGTGACAATTGGTGCTGAATAGTATACGTTACCATGGTTATTTCAGAAAGTATTTTGAATAAATTTTAATAAGAAATAACCCTTTAAAACCTGATTCCGAATAAATAGTAATTCTGAAGATTGTGTTTCAATTTAAATCGAATCATCAAAACTTTATCATTTAAACTTGACTTTGTCAACTTTGGCTAACAAACTTTCACAAAGACATATCAATACTTATTTTTTCTTTATTAATGCAAACGGCCTTTATATGACAATATCATGTAAAGAATATGTAAAAGCTGTCAAAGGAGTATGGTGTTTGGTTTTGACAAAAGCTTACCTAACTTCATTTTCTCAACTACATTCCTACTTTCGCTACAAGGTGAGGATCCGGTAGGGTATCCGGCGACGGATCCCCGTATTCTTATCTACTGAGAATCCGGCAAGGGATCCGGCGGTGTCCGCCCGGATCCCGGATCCGGTGAGGGATCCGGCGACGGATCCCAGTATACCATTGTTGTGAGGATCCGGAGGATCCGGCAAGGGTTCCGGCTGCCGGATTCAGGGTATATCCACCATGTGGATAACAGTTGTTTCAGGTTTTTGCTCTGCTGTTTACTGTTTATCATTTTAGTATCTTTTAGAGCGTGCTTCAGTTTTGGACATGCGTCTAGCGCCCGTACAAAGTTTTTTCACATTTTGATAGATATTTGGATTGCAGGGGTTAAATGTAGCAACAATAGGTAGGGGTGCCGACTTGTTTTCCTGTTGTCTTTGTTTTAGAAGATCTTCCCGGTTAAAGGAACGGGCCTTTGTTATAGCATCCAAAATGATCTTATCAGGCTTTTAATAATTGCTCTATAGACAAAGGGCAAATCGATTGACTAAGTGAACGAGTGGTGACAACTTGGTCAAAATTTAACAAACTTGTCGAAGAGTAGGCTATTGCTTTTGTTATATCATAATAGTGTGATAACTCCCTTTGGATTCTTCCATTAGTTATATTTGACTCTTTATTATGGCATTTCAGAATAATTTGTTTGATCAACAAAATTATAACATTTAATGGGTCGTTGTTTATGGATACAAATCCACGTATCATTTCTTTCTTTGTGAACACTATGTTTAGATGGGCGTTGGATATCTTTCCAAAGAGAGTTAATACATTCACAGTCCCAGAATAAATGGTCAATGTCACATATTTCATTTTTGCAGAATAAGCATAATGGTGAATCAATATAGTTAAGTTTGAAGAGATAGGAACTCACAGGTAAAATTCTATGTATAAGTCGGTATTGAAACCATCTCAATAATCTCTCATTAATCATTTTCCACTCAGAGTCAGAATAAATTTCGTTAAGAATGTGTTCCCATTTATGATTATATTTCATTTTTTGGAAAGAATTATTTAATAATATATCGTAGTAGTGTTTTGATCCTTTACATCCAGCTTGTATTTGCATATGATTGTAAGGCAATATTGGAATTTTAGGCAAGTGATAAGCATTGGGTTGAAATTTATTAAGTTATTCTTTTATAGAATTTTGAAGTTCATAGTAGGTCACCAGGTCACATTTAGCTGTGTACAAAGTTATAAATTGTTAATATGATAATAAGCAGTCTGTATCAGTAATTAAATCACTCACAAATTTCACACCAGCGAAGTACATGTTTTTATAGAAAACGGATTGGTTGTTTATCTTTATGTTATCATTGTACCAAATAAATTCAGAATATGTTTCCCTCTTCATGGATTTACAGTTCGATAGATATACACTCCAAGCTTGTAATGTATCTTTCCAGAACTTATCGGTCACATTTGGAACAATAAAATCCTGGATATATTTTGAATCCATCTCTAATATATTTGCCGGTATTGATGGGACTTTAATACCTCCATTAGGTATACTGCCTACTATAATTTCTCGCTTTTCTTTGTTCGGTTTTCCTTTCCATATAAAATCAAAACATTTTGATTGGAAAGCTTTTATGATATGGTCAGATGGCGATGGGAGAGATGCGCAAATATGAGTTATTTTGGGTAGCAGCAATGATTTAAGGACTATATTTCAACCTATATTTCGAGGGGTCAATATTCGACAGTTCCAGATTTTCATGTTGTTTTCAATATCTTTGAATCTATCCAAATAGTTGATTTCAATCATATTTTCAAGATCAATATGAAACATTATTCCTAATAGCTTAAAAGAATGTTCCTATTCGAGATTCCACTCGTTACAGAGCTTAATCCTACTGAGTGTCTGTGAGCCGATCCAAATCATTCAAGTTTTTACCACATTTACCTTAACTCCAGAGAAGCGCTCAAAAAGGGTAAGAGTAGCAAGAACTGCATAGAGGCATTTTTCAGATCCATCTATCGTCAAGGACATATCGTCAGCAAGCTGAGCTAGAAGATGTTCAATATTTCCTATTTTGATACCTTTAATCTGCTTGTTATTTTTTAATAATTTTGTCAATATTTCCGTACACAGAATAAACAGATAAGGTGAGATGGGATCTCCTTGACGACATCCTCTACCGAGCCTAAAGAATGAGATAAGAAATCCATTAATTTAAACACATGATTCAGAATTGTGATATAGAATTTTAACCATTTACGAAAAGAAGGTTCGAAATTCAAAAAATTCAGGACATTTTGTATGAATTTCCACTCAACAGAAACAGAAGCTTTTTCACAGTCTACCGACATCAAAAGGCCCGGAATTTGATATTTCTCTGGGTGTTCCATTACGTCATATATTTGTCTTGAGACTTCAGCTATATACATACCGGGAAGGAATCCTTTTTGTTCTTCGCTTATTATAGTTACAAGAACTGATTTAAGACGACCTGCGATTGCGGCGGAGGCTAGTTTATAAGTAACATTTACTAGAGATATTGGTCTCCAATTTGTTTAGTATCTTTAAGGTTTATTTTCCTTTTGAATACATGTTATAACACTGTGTTTGAGTAACTGATAGTGAACCATTCTTGTAAGCATTATTAAGAGAGTTTGATACACTGTCGTCAAGTTTATTACAGGAATGTTCTGGGACTATTTCCTATATAATGATTTATAAAGATTTTCAGTTTCATCCAAGATTTCACAGGTTGTTGAAATGTTTTCCCATCTTCATCCTCAAACTCCGTGATTGCCTAATTTCAAAAAGAATTTTGTTGGTTTCTCACCGTTTTCTACCCATTTATCTTTTGATCTAATAAAACTTCCCTTAGCTCTTATACTACTAATTTCTTCTAATTCTCTATTTATAGATTTTATGTCCTTCAAAATATCTTCTTTTTGAGTAATGTTTGTTTCGTCTAACTCTACAGTTAATAGATTTAATGACGTATTCAGTTTAGTTTCAAGATATTCCATTTTCTTCTTTTTTGTACTCGCAAATAGTATAGATTTCCCCCTTATCATCAATGGTATAGTTTCCCAAAGAAGCTGGTCACATATTGAAAAGAGATTTTCATGTTCCCTTATCCGATATTGGTTCAATGTTTCTGTTAGGGGTTAATAGAGGTAGATGTTGGAGACGAGAGTAGGTTGTGTGAGATTAGAAAATAATCAAGTCGAGATTGCTTTAATGGTGTCGATTGACGCCAGGTATATATCTACTGTCATCTAAATTGTGCTCACGCCATAAATCTTTCAGATCATATACAAGTTGCATTTCTAACACCTTATTTCTAGCACTAGGGTTATTGACATGTTTGTAGATAAATTGATCAATCCTTGGGTCTATCACCAGATTCCAATCACCACAAAGTATCTAAAATTCTCCTTCAGATTCCTCTATTATTTCAGAGAGTTTATCATACAATTCTGAGGTGTCGTCATTAGGGCCATATATATTTAATAGGAAATAAATACAATTCTCTATTTCTATATCAAGAGCATTAACATTGCCATTTTCATCAGAGTATTCCTTTATCACTTTATATTCAAAATAATTATTTTAAAAAATAACCGTACCTCTTGCATTAGATTTAAATGAACTGAAATAGCACTCGGAATATCCACATTGCTGTTTAATAAGTTGTTCTTTATCTTTTGGGAAATAATAATAAATTGAGGCCTTTTTCTTTTTTAAGATATGAAATACCTGTCTGCGTTTTTTCGTATCACAAATACCCCTACAGTTCATTGAAACTACCGATAGATCTGTCATGGTTTTTCGAAGAGATTAAACGTATCCAAAAGTGTCTATCCGATGAAATGAAAGAGTGTATTGATTTCAATATTTGAACAATGTGCTGTTTTGTGACTTCCAATTTCATAAACATAGTGGAATCTAAAATATGGGAAGAAAATTTAAATTCAACATAAGAAAGAAGACTATCAATCGATTGCTTGTCTTTACGTGAATGGCTAATGGAGGCGCAATAAAAACAAATAAACAGAAAAGAACCATTTAAATATTCTCCAAAGTTAATCCGATCCACGGGTAAATAGTTTAATAGGGGAAACCTTATTGTACTCTAAAAAGTATCCTTACGACAACCCCGATACTTCAGTAAACATTTAATCATATATTTATGATAATATGTTGAAATAGGTGAAAATTAAGAAAACAAAAACACTCAAGCAATGAGGTTCAGCTGGAGTGTGTACCGACACACACACAAAAACAATTATCGCTCAAACACACCTGTACGAAACGATCTGGTTCTCTATCGCGGTACATGTACATTGACGTGTAAACATCCCTGGCCTAGATTTTCCATAATGGATACCATAAATAAAAACAAAATTCACTAAATGGATATGTCCACTCAAACTTTGGTAAGTAAATTTTGATACATGTATTTCATAAACATATTGGTGTGCTGATATATATATAAAATGTAAGAAGTATCAATCGTGGAGAAGTATATATGAAAGTATTAAAAAATACAGAGAAGATGTAAATCAACTTTCACAATCATGACTTTATCTTTTTTCCAATATGCATATTTCTGCTTCTTGATTCGAAGCTTCTTCAGGGAATGTATATATATATACATATATATATATATATATATATATTCGATAAATTGATTCAGCCTGACCTTACTGAGTTACATATTATAAATATCACTTGTACTATTTGACACTAACGTCAGATTATAATTGTTACATTGTAAGTGAAACATGCCAACGTTAATATTTGACTTATCTCAAACTGTTTCCATTGTAAGTGACTTAGCCTTTTAAATGAAATAATAGTTTTATATTGTGTATCAAGAAACCGTCCTAACCAGTATATCATGAATATACATATAACAAACGACACTTGCACTGTCATACGTTAGAGTTCAGATTGTTCACGATTAAAGTTCATTGTTCAGAGTGTTATGATACGTAATCGTTTATAAATGATCCTAATTCACTGATTGGTTTTGAAAGAAGTATTGTTGTCAACAAACATATTTACAGTTCAAATATTCACCTGAAAAAAGTTTATGTATACGGCGTCCAAGCCGCTTTTGGGTCTTTCGCATCTTTGGTCTCCAAGATGACATCTACATCAGCCATTCTTGACGTGCAAATACACCTTCTTTCATGAGGTCAAACGCTGTTTCTTTAGTTTGAAAGGTAAATCCGTTCTGATGCTTTTCCCCTTAACATCAGAAACTTAGCATTTGATAGCACAAATTAATCACGATCCGGCGTGTACACAAATGAAGCAATAATGGGGTTTGGTGCGTCCGGGGTGGGGTCGTTGCGAAATGGCTTCAATCAAATTTGGGCGTCGGTCATGAATAGCAAAGTATTCTCAAAATGTTTAGCCTGTTTCGTCATATTTTGCTTGAGTCGTTCAACTTCATTTCGTAGGTCATTTACTTCGTCTTGCTGAAACCATGTTGTCTAGCGCATTGACTTTAGCGGTTACCGTAACGATTTCGGCTTTTACACTTGAGATAGAAGTTTCAATTTCCGACTGTGTTTGTTTAAATAAAAGTTCAAATTTTGCAGTGATTCTGCTCTCAACATTTAGAATTAATTATTCCAAATTTGTGTTGGTGGTAGACGAACGTGTAGCGACGTTAGACTTGATCGTCATAATGGCGATATGGGTAGCTACTAACTGTTGAAGTCTATAAAATATCTTTCAGAGTTCTTTTCAAAATTCACAAATAAAGTTCTTTCATCTTCTTACCCATTTAATTTTTCAAGATGGTAATTTAGTAATTCATTTCTTCATGGATGGCTATGATACCCGTGGATTTTCGGAGAGCTCCAACAACGTGCGTGCGTCACTCACTCACTCATGCGCAACCGGAAGTCAATATTGAAGGTGTTGATATTTATAATAATACTTAACTGTTTGTTAATGTGAAAGAAATGCTATAACCTAAAGCAAACACTTTGATACAAATAAGAAACCTTCGAGCTTCGGATGACTAGTGAACCATGGATAGAGCTGCGCTGAAAGTCAGTGAAGCATCGCACTCAATGTATGTAGAGCAGTTGGCTTCTAAAGAGAAAGCTGCCGAGTCCGACAGATCTACTTATATGTTGGTAAATGATATATCAGAATTATAATACCATAGAAATAAGGATATAATGGTATAATAACGAGAAATCGTGTGAACAATTTTTTACAAAGTGATGACATTAAAAGTGTCGTGATAACCTTGAAATTGAGGTCAAGGTCACCAAAGTCCACTGATGCCCGAGTCATCCGCCGTTGTAGGCTGTTGTCAAATATGAAAACTGTAGGTGCTAAGCTTTAGGAGATGTCGTGTAAACGTATTACACAGTGGTCAAAATGTCGTAGTGACCTTGAAAATGAGATCAAGGTCACCAATGTCAACTGGCGTTTGAGTCTTCCTCCATTGAAGGCTGTCACCAAATATGAACACTCTAGGTGTTTAGCTTTAAGAGTTATCACGTTAGCAAGAATCCGGACGTACAGACAGACGCCGCTGAATTCATAGTCCCCCGTTCCGCGTTGTGGCGGGGGACAACAAAAGCATATGTAATGTCTGCTTTTTTTGAGTCAGTGAGTTGGGTTTTAACGCGCTTTCAACAATATTTTCAAGTATAAAGCACGTGGATGACAAGCATCCAATTGAGAGTGCTTGATAAGGGAGAAAGGGATCGACAGGATGAGGGGAAAGAAAAGGCATACTGAGAGATAGACAACAGGGTCTCTGAAGCGCGCAAACCACCACACAACGATAAGGTATTGAGTCAAGTAGTAATGCTTTTATTGACAGTCAATTGCTAAACCAACAATCTATCACATTAATATTGTCGACCTGTTCAGTTTCACTAAAAAAGAAAAATCTACATCTAGTGCAGACACTGTCGCAATTACCTACCTAGTCAGTCAGTGTGTGATACTTCATTATACTATCCAAGGCCCGGCTCTAATCCAAAATGCTATCCAGTTTGCCTTCCCATCTCCTCGCCTCCTTACGAAAACACTAGAGTAATTTCAACGCCCATTTCAATGGCAAAGTCCCCCGTTAGTCCGATGTGTGGAGGGCTGTAACAAAAGAGTAGTTGGTTTTGAAGTGAATGGCATATGGGCCGACTTCTTCTTTAAAGGTAAATTTAACGTCCCATTGTTCACTTTCCACTTTTGAGTGACACACTGCGAAAGAGTTGCTTTCAGTTCGCAATCGAACGCAACCAGGTTGCAGTAGCTATATATAGGTTGCAGTATATAGGCGTCTACTAATGCATACAGGAAATTTTTAGTTATAGTAATACAATCCACCACATGATTTAAATACAAGGGCGTCGTGTGGTATTCGGAGTGTTTTTGTGATCATGAGAGCATTGCCAATCGATGCCTACGGATACAAACCACACCAAATTTTAGTCTATTTATCTCTCATTTTGCCTTTTCTACTTTAATCTGTTTCCTCTCTTGAGGATGATTCAAATCTAACTGAGTCGAAGTACTAAAATTCTGTTGAGGCACGTTATACTTATTCGCTATTCACACGCTCGACTCAATACCAGACAGACAGGTTCTTTAGAAGGCCCTTGGGTCAAAAGGGTAAATTTGTCAATGGAAAAGTAAAAAAAGCCGAAAATACCACTGTGGCTATGCATTCCGTTAAAACATGATAATATCGGCCGGCCCTATCGAACAATGGGTGGTACTGCACTGAAATTTTAAATATTGCCACTATATTTCAATGTGAACAGTGATTTCTAACAACTAATGATCAAGGTCCGTCACTGATTATAAAACTGTATGACACGTCATGACAATGTGTTAAGAGAACCAACTACACCTTCCCACAGATGTGAGATTTTACAGGCCTTTTAAATTTTTACTGAAGTCATCCACACAAACTCAAAATTTTTGTTGTGTTAAAATTCACGAATTGACGTGGATCTGGAAAACCGGAAATGTCGACCACTGCTGACTTAAGAATGGTTAACTACAAAACTCATTTCATTTTTAAAATTCCGTAGTTCGAAACCCGCTAGTGGCTCGACAACCTTGTCTGCAGTATAGAACTGATCTATACGCAGTAAGGTGCAATGCTACACGGAACTTCAGCGCACTACCACCGGTGGTTGGCTACTTCCTGCCGATCCACCGGTATCGTGTACCGTGCATAGACTCAATGGTGTTGTGGGCTTTCTCCGTGCAAAAATACCGTTATAAAAGTGATATACTCATAAAACGGACGTCAAATTACAGGCCCTCGGATCATTAAAAAATACTTTTTAAAATTTGTTAATAGTATATTCATATACTTTAAACAAATTCGATTCAGGGGGGTGTTATAAAAAAATGATTTAAAAGATAAAAATGTTTTTAATTGCTTTTAATGATCCGAGGGTCTTTGCTTTAAACCTCTAGCACCTCTAGTACCTATTCTTTAAAATTGTGGTCTTGTGTGTTTTATAGAATTACATATCTTTACGAGGTACTTCTATGTGCTTTCTTGAGATCAAAGTTAATGCTTTCTTTTACTGTCGTTTAATAGACAAATTCAATTGCATCAAGAAAGTTGTTTGACTCGTTGGACAATGCTGCCAACTAAACTTATATATGTTGCAAATAACTAAGGATGCGCGGTATTACCCTATATAGGTACATTGCAATACAGAAACAACTCGATACGTACCGGTACACTTTTTTGAAAATATCCAATATTTCGCATGATAAAGAATTATTAATTTCCATGTAAAATTGCAGAAAAATATAAAATAAAAAAAGGTTATTTGAAAAGTCGCACGGACATAATAAAAGTCCGAAACCATTCACGTAATTATCTCTCCGAGCAAGAAGAAATTTCATCACTGTTCTTATTTCTGTTACAAAGTCAGGAGAGCATGGAAAAATATAAATATGAAAGGTGCCAATATATTGCAATAATTGCGATACCGAAATGAGTAGCGATACCTATCCTTCCAAATAACTTAAATGTCTAATGGTGTCAACGTCCTCAAAAACTTTAGTAATTGATCACCGCGTATCTGCTGACATGAATCTGGAAGACAAGGAATCGTCGATTAGTTTATCTATTCTGCCACCGCTGGACTCAATACCTTATCGTGGTGTGGTGGTTTGCGTGCTTCAGAGACCCTGAGAGCTAAGCCAGCTGGAGCTAACATGCTCCTGGTAGGGGCACCCACGCTGGACAGGTCGACTGGTAGAAGCCAGACCAAATTTGAGTCCTAAAACCTGCTGTCTGTCTCTCACCATGCCTTTCTTTCCGTCTTTTCTCTCATCCTGTCGATCCCTTTCTCCCTTATCTGTCCACTCTCTTTTGGATGCTTGTCATCCACGTGCTTAATAACTGAAATATTGTTCAAAGCACGTTAAACCCAAACTCACTCATTTATCTATTCTGACCATGGAACATTAAAGTACAAAACTGGTTTTATCATTTTTAGAATTAAGAGTCTTAGTGTATTATGTAATGGTTTCATCATTAAAGTTACTTATATCGTATTTTCCATCCTCTATAGCTGCTTTAATAGAATCATTACAAGTTTCTTTTGAATTTCAGCATATATCTGTACTGGCCGTTTCGACTATGCACCAAGAATGCTCATAAGGAAGGTAAAGGAAACATGATGAATATTGTTAAATCAACGTTTTATTCTGGTTGGGTCATTTTGCAACAATTAAGTCAAATTCAATCATCCACATTCAAAAAAACATTTCCAAAAGAAATCAGAAAGTTGGAGATTTAGAATTTATTTTGGTGTTCACTTTATAATTATTTAAGCCTTCTACGTGGGATGCATGTGCTTTCATCTAAAAGAAACAATAAAATAAATCAGTAGGGCTTGAAATAGATCAGGGTATTAGGAGAGAGCGAGGGCGGATTCAAAAACGCTTACGTAGCAGGGGGTGCCTGCCGTGGTGTGTCGGTTTGAGTGTTACAGTGCCATGCATGCCGGTGCTTACATGCTTAATTAGGAAGCGAGATATTGTTGAAGACACGTTAAACTTGTCTTGTTAACAATATATACCCTCAAATAGCTCAAGAAAAACTTGACAAGGAAGTAAGTCAAGGCAGAATGACTGGATCCTTCATGAAACCCCAATTAATAAATAAATCTGCGGGGTACTTGGCGTACCAATAGCAGAGAATAAGACTGTCTACCAAACCACTAACGTGTCTTTTTAGGAATAGTGAGTGAGTGAGTTGGGGTTAAAAGTACTTTGAAAAATATTTCAGTTATTAAACACGTGTTTTTTAGGAATACAAATTGACACTATAAAATGGCAGACAAAATTTCCTGTTAAAAGCATCCTGTCTCAGGGTAAGACGTTTAGCTGACGCTCCACTCTACTTACCCTGGGATTATTCCCCGCCAAAAACTTCGCGCCGCAACCCATATATGATTCAGCCACTCAAATACTTTTATGTGTGCGATAGTGTGCGATAACAATTTCAGCCAACCAAAGAGAGCCTCTCACACTGGAGTTGGCTTTCGCATTTACTCAAGTGGCGACGTTCATAGTTAAACGAACTGAAATCTAAAGTTTGTTAACTGATCGACCATGGTGATAATGTCCCAAGTACAATTTTGCGATTCTGATTAGTTTATTATACCCCCGCCTTACAGCGTAAGCGGGGGTATATAGCGTTCATTCTGTCCGTCCGTCTGTCTGTCCGTCACAAATCTTTGTCCGGAGCATATCTTCCAAACCGTACATGCTATCTTCACCAAACTTCATACACCTATCAACCATGATCCCTAGATGTGCCTTTTGAGGGTTAGACCAACAAATGATTTTTATTTTTTGCGGTTTCCATGGAAACATGACTAAAATAGTGACTCTATGACCAAGTCCTTTGTCCGGAGCATATCTCCTAAACTATACATGCTAGCTCCACCAAACTTCATACACTTATCAACCATGATCCCTAGATGTGCCTTTTGAGGGTTAGACCAACAAACAGTTTTTATTTTTTTGCGTTTTCCATGGAAATATTACTAAAACAGTGACTCTATGACCAAGTCCTTTGTCCGGAGCATATCTCCTAAACTATACATGCTAGCTTCACCTAACTTCATACACTTATCAACCATAATCCCTACATGTCCCTTTTGAGGGTAAGACCAACAAATGATTTTTATTTTTTGCGGTTTCCATGGAAACATGACTAAAACAGTGAATTTATGACTAAGTCGTTTGTCTGGAGTATATTTCTAAACCGTAATGCTATCTTCACCAAACTTCATACACTTATCAACCATGATCCATTGGTGGGCCTCTTGAGGGTAAGACCAAAAAATTATTTTTATTTTTTGCGGTTCACATGGAAATGTTACTAAAACAATGACTATCTGACAAAGTGCTTTTTCCTGAGCATATCTCCTAAACTATACATGCTAGCTTCAACAACCTTAATACACTTATCAAGCATGTCCCCTAAGTGAGCTTTTTGAGGGTAAGACCAACAAAGAAAGCCAGACTATAGTTTGAAGCGGGGGTATGTGAGCTGTGCTCACTTCTTTACTTGTTACAACAAATCATACATCCAGTTTAAAGAGATCGGTTTGATTTTCCGCAACTTAACTCAATACCTTAACCTGGTAGTTTCAGTTATCTTGAGGCCCCTAGAGCTGTGCCAGCAGGAGCTTACGTGCTCCTTGCAGCCAAGCTTGATAGGTCGTCGGGTAGAAGTCAGATTAAATTTTAGTCGTTCTAAAACCTGTTCACAATGCCTTTCATTCCGTCTTTTCCTCTATTGGATGCTTGCAATTGTCATCCACGTGTTTAATAACTGAGATATTGTTCAAAACACGTTATATCAAACTAACTCACTCACTCGCTCGGTTTGAACTCGAAGGGATAGGCGCTGCCATATCAAATTGCCTAATCGCCTTTCAAGCACAGTCATTGGTTGATTATTTTTAGAAAGTTTGTAGGGAACAGGCGCAAATTTTTGGTGGGGTTTACACCCAGGGTAAGTAGAGTGGAGCGTCAGCTATACGTCTTACCCTGAGACAGGTTGCTCAGTGTATTAACAAAATCAAGACCTTTGTCACTAAAATGAAAGTTACATTTAAAGAAATACAGTCCCTTCTCGGCTTGTTGAAGTTAATATGCCAGGTTATTCCTAAGGGACGCCCATTTTCACGTCGCTTGATTAATATTTCTAAGGGGATTAAAGAACCTCAACATAGGGTGAGAATAACCAGAACAGTGCGCCAGGATGGTTGTCATTTTTAGATTATCACAAAGGAATAACATTATTTCCTGAGAGGTTCTGGGATCACAGTGACAATCGTAAACTAATGGTGCAGGGGATGACATATGGAAGGGATCACCCGTGATTTAACATATTTGGAAGTTTTTCCAATTGTTGTAGCTTTAATATATGGGGAGATTTACTCAGACACTTACAAACGTTATTTAATTATTTTTAACTGCACCGTTGATAATTCTCGACTTATATGTACGTCACTTTCAGATGTCTGGGTGTTGGGCTCTTCTTATATTTACTGGGCAAAGAAAGCCAGCAGGTCACTTGGTTTTGGGGTCAACCTTGGACTGGAAGCACATGGAAACAACCTGAGGTGGATTGGGAGAAAAGTGATGAAGGGGGATCAATTTGCCATCACCGTAAAGACATGTCTACGCTCGTCGCCGCCGCAGGTCAAGGTCGTCAATCTTGGCGCTCAAGATCTGGTTGATGAGGTAATGAGGCAAGACCTTCCCAATATTAACTCGCTTTTCCCAGCAACAATGTTAATTGGTTGGAATTGCTACCTAGGAGAAATTGACATGTGCAATTAGTGGCTCAGCAATAGAGCGAAAGCGGAAGAGGCTCAATCGACGCATAACTTCCCTTGTTCATCAAAATGGCGGCGCGGCAGTAAGATATAACATTATTTCAAGTGACTCTGCTCTTTGTAGAGAAGGTGTTCATCTTTCCAATATTGGTATATCTATATTTTTAAATACTGTGCAGGAATTACTTGCTGCTCTTCTCTCTTAGTATACTTCCATTGGTGGTAGTCGTGTAGGTTCACGATTCGTGGCGGCAGCCTTACCCCAAATGCTTAACATATTAGTTAAGGTATGAATCTGTCGCTGAGATCACCCGCGCAGATTAATTTTACTGGGTATTTGGGGTTACAGGAAAACAAGCAGTTAAGTAGCCGTTGCGGTGGCCCTCGCTGCTTTAATTTATTGCCGTATACGGATGTTTGTCTGAGAGCAGGATGTACTTTGTTGTACTCATGTCATATCTGTTTTCACTGGCCGCATTTCAGTGGTGTTATCCGCAATGGTGTGAGCTACTATTTCCTTGTTTAAAATACCGGTAAAAAGGGAGGGAGCTTACCTTTTTCTCCCTTAGTCCACTCTCTTCTTGCAGATGAGGGTAAAGGGCTTACCGTTGGTTCCCCAAGGAAGTCTTATTTTATACTAAAATAAAGTTAAAGGGGTGGAGGGGGTTGGTAGATTTAAAAGTAAGTTAGTTTGTAGGGGTGCCGGTACAAGTCTATTTCATTAACATTGAATAAACCGGTGCCCTTTTACTGCCATACTGTCTCTGTATTTTTTGTTCATGTTTGCAGTACTAATACTCTACCTGGATATGGGGTAATGTTGCAGAACATGACTTTGGCTGTGTGTTAAAAAAATTTCAAGTTTGAAATTTAGTGACTAATTTTTACCATTAAGCTTTCAGCTTACAGTGCTATTTGAAGTACTAATAAGCTCAGAAAACGGTCAATCCAGCAAAATATTTTCTCTCTTTACTATTAAGAACGACCAAAGAAGAAACGCTTTATTATTCAACATTCGACAAGGTTCTATACTGTATATATACATATACTGAACAAATTTAGTTAGGTACAGTGGCGGTCATAAGTCACTTCTCTTGTCTTGGAGTCTGGCTGCAGAATTATCGCTAAATTATCGCGAACGAAATGCTGTCCTGTCGCGGTCAAGTCACGACAATATCGCGTGTCGGTTGCGGGGATTTTGCGAGTCTATCGCAAACAGCCACGCGCACGGTTCAGTGCATTTATCGAGTAGGCGGAGCTAAGGTCACGTGATTAATTAGCCCCGATGAGGCAATTGCATGAAGGTGTCGTAAATGTATTCGGAAAGAAAAGCTTTCTGAAGTGGCCTCTGTTGGGTGACTGACCTACCCACCCCCCAAGTCGTATTTCAGTGTTTTGTTGGTAGAAATGTTGGTAAATGAATGAGAAGAAAAAGAAATAAGGTCATAGAGAGACATTTGTTATAATGTCACCAAATACAATATTTATGTTAGTATTACTAAGACAATATGTTGAAATATATGAAATAAATCCCTTTTTGGATTGGCTACCCAAAAGGGCAACTTAAAACATCAGTTTCGCTAAGATATATTAATATCAAACAATACTTAAACAAACGTCATGTTTTTCTTACAAATAAAAAAAAATTTACAATCCTTCCAAAATCAAGGACAATATCCCCCTCTATAAACAATATGAACCTATCGTCAATTGATCAAAATGCTCATGCGGTGTTCTTTTTACAAAATAAGTCTACCCTAAAGTCAGTGAATCTCCGCACACATATGATACCGTGCCTCTTCTAACACAATTTAACACTCATCTATTGATATCCTATGTACTTTAAAAAACAAATTAACAAGCGAATCCAGGAATAATAAGGAAGGGCGGGGGAGCGGCTAGCTCTAGTAAGGCAGCGGGAGTAGGGGATTGCATTACTTAGTTATGTAATGTTAATTGTAGTGTGAGATGCATATCGTTAACGTAAACCAGACTCTCCAATGACATATAACTGTAATTTGCCAAATACCTGCCGAATATCTTGCAAAGAAACTACATCACAAACTAATAGTTGATGTGTAAATGGTCATATATTTATACTAGTCTATCATGGTTGTAAAACAGCTTTTGAATCCGTACGTAAAAGTTAGGTTAGAAAGCCTTAAGGATGATGTGATACCTCTGATATTTCACAGACACGCTGTATGAACCTGCACAAATATTGTAAAAAAATTACCACTTCAGACACATGTTGGAAAATTTTAACTCTATAACTTAACTTTTAACTTTAATATTCTGATCAACACACTTTCCTTAATTAAAATGACAGGTGTACAGTTGAAAATTCTCTCATCTGAGGTGATATATAATGTCTCAATGTATATGTATCATCCCAACTTGGAATCGCGTCCCATCTTAAGATGGGACGTCCGATATTGAGATGGGACGGCGGATATTTTAACATGTTCATAATATTCTTATTCTAATGTTGAATCTAGTAATAACATCATATCATGAATCATTTAGATAAGCGCTTTAAGGACATCAAAAGATATTTTGATATTATGTTGATTTTCATGACTTTTTGGCTATATCTATCTCTAATCGCATACGAGTCTTTCATCATAGCCAAATACGATTTCAAAAGTAATTCTTATGCGAAATTTTATAAATTATTTCATTATATTGTTAAATATTTTTTTATTATGACAGCATGTTAATCAAATAAAAAAAAAGAAATTACATTCAATTATACACTCAAAACCTACTCTTAGTGAATACCAAGAATGCTAATCTAATGCCTTGTAATCAGTTCAATTTCTTACACATAAACCGTTCCGTTAAGCAAGATTCCAATGTACTTATTGTGTTTGATGTTTCTTAATCATAATTCACAAACACTACCCTACAAGTGGCGTTCCGTCAATGCTTATAAGATGTCCAGTAAATAAATCCAGTTATGCCTCCTCATCTCATCAATGTAGGGATGCAAATGGCAAACATACCTGCTTGGTAGTTCAGAGATGGGTGTGGGGTGGGTGGAGGGAGGGGGGGGAGAGGGAGGGGGGCGTCCGAAGGAGGGATTTTTGTAAACATCCGGTTCGGTTTTGACACTAATACCTTTGTGTCACCTTCCAATCAATGACAAGAATGGGCACCAATTGTACATGAGCATACTACATTGTAGTAACACTACAAAGGTACACGCCGAGCGTTTGTTGTTTAAGTCAATGATCATAATTCATATTTATCAAGGCATTTGCCCCTATCGGCAAAATATCTGATAGGTGGAAGCAGACGTGATCAAACCCTAACCAAAAACAACAACAAGTGTTTATGTTTATTCTTATTGTATTGTTATTCGATGAAAGTTGTTTTGCCACACTAAATATATTCAAAATATTTTTTTCATTAACAGAACGATTATTATAAGAACTTAGTTTGCAAGATTTACGAAGGAAGATTTTGGTTTAAAAATACTTTTTTCATTTTTATAAAAAGCAATTAGATTTGTAGGCAAGCTGGAAGCTTATATTAATGCCGCTCCAACAAAATTATATTTTAAAACCATCCAACATAAAACACAAAGTCAAACAAATACGATGTACAGTTGTAGCACAATACGTTAAGATATTCAATATTGTAAAGGCAATCTCTTCATGCTAACTTAGAAATGCAATATTTCAACTCATTTCTTATCAATACTACAAGAAGATTATAAACGGAGTTTGATGACTTTGAGTTCATTACAAAAAATTTGTTTACCTTCACATGATTTTTTTTGGACACAAACCAGGGTACAGAGTTGAGAAAAATTATTCTACTATTTCTCTACTTGGCCCGAGGTAACATATGATTTTGATCAGTATTTAAAGGTTTTTTTTTTACAAACGTCTATCTAGGCTTGTTGGAAGCATTGAATTGAGAAAATTGTTGTGTGTTCATACTACTAATACGTTAATGAACTGATCCATTCTGTTCTCACGTGGCAAATTATTTTTCCAATTATAAAGGTAAACCATGACGATATTTCCTATTGTAAGTCTCAACAGTACAACGCCAGTAAGATCTCAAACCAGTTTCTTCAAGGAAGTGAATTAGTGGATAAAATAAACTCTGTTATCACAAAACTTGAATCAAAACTTGCTTCATCTATAAATATCAACGAAGCTTATGCTGAATTCATAACATTTATGTACTCAGAATTGGATAAGGTTGCCAAGCCTAAAGTGTTTACTCGATCGAACTCCAAATCCAAGTATAAACCATATTGGTGTGACGACCTGCAGTTCCAGTGGGATAAAGCATGCGAGTACGAAAAGAACTATTTATCTTGTAAGTGTACAAGAAGGCGTAAATACCTCAAAGAACTGTTTGTTTCAGAAGGGAAGCGTTTTGATAAGTTATTACGAAAGCATAAACGTGCATATCAGTTATCTGAGCAACAGAATTTACTTGATAGATATAATGACAATGATTCTCGGACTTTCTGGAGGACAATCGGTAAACTCGGCATCGCCAACGACAGGTCTAATGTCATTCCTTGTATAACTTCCTTATCTTAACACTGTAACATGCGAGGGCTATACTTGGCTTCCAACAGATTCAACAATTTCTTGGCTGAACAAATTCTTTTATTTTTTATTTTCTTTCCGTTCATACATTCTGGTAAACATTGTAAACAATTCATTCTTCTTATTCTTGTATTCTAATGTATCCTCTTCTTTCTTATTCTTGTATTATTATATCTTCCTATTCTATTCTTCCTATTCTATTCTTGTATCCTAATGTATCCTCTTCTTTCTTATATCTTCCTATTCTATTCTTCCTATTCTATTCTTCCTATTCTATTCTTCCTATTTTATTCTTGTGTTCTTATGTTATATCTTCTTAGTAAGGATTACAGATTGACTGAAACATTAACAAACCTTGTGTAAGTTAAGTTCCTTATGCAAATATTCAGTCAATATTTCTAAACAAAGTTATCAAAATTAGCAAACAAAAGATACCTAACTCTAGCAAAATACACATGTAAATATATCAAAACACTTCAATGAAATACTGAACTTAGAAGATTTGAATTAAAAGTTAAATTAGCTTGGCAGGTAAAGGGTTGACCAAAGTCAAACATGAAAAGCACATGTAAAGCAATTGAAATTATGTTAGAACTCTTACAGCAAATATCCTACTAATTTAGACCTAATTCATAAATATATCATTTTAAAATATGAAAATTACAAATGAAATTGTCCTAGAAACCCTAAAAAGCTTAACTCACCATTATTTTAGACCCTTTAATGTAGCCCTCATGGCTTCTGTTTACAGTAGCTGCATGCCTAAAGCATGCCACTTGACAAACAAGCTTGAAAGCAGTTGTCTCCCTTATTTATAAAGATTCTTGAAATCATAAAAAAAACAAAAGGAAATGAAATAGGATTTTTAAATAAAATAAAAAATGAAAAATGATTGATAAACTAAATTACCTATTTTAATGGAAAATAATAAAAAGGGTGTATTTTGGCCATTACATCCCGGCCTCCTAATTGTGAAATATCAATGGAACAATTATTCAACAAATGGTCAAAATCTTTGACGAAAAATAAATCATTGCTGTAAAGCGCATCATTATAATACAACATGTATATTATGACGCTTGTCATCACTTGGTAATGACTGTACTGTCACTACATTTTCAGTTCATTCATCACATGTCATCAGCAGGCATAACTTGTCAACTGGACGGACAAGCTCAGTTGTTGCTGTCTTTATCTTTGCCACTCTGACAAAGCCTCATCTATCTGCGATTGCCTCGACTACTCTGCCAAGGCACCAAGCATTACGAGGGGAATTCTCCATGATAAGTACTATATCTCCTGGAACCAGGTTTCTTCGTCTGATACGCCATTTCTGGCGCTGCTGCATCAACGGAAGGTATTCCTTTGACCAACGTCTCCAGAACAAGTCGGTGAGATACTGCACCTGTCGCCATCGTCGACGACAATAAATGTCATTCTTGTCAAAAACACCAGGAGGCAGTGTCTCTCCATGGCTGAAGAGTAGGTGGTTTGGCGTCAGTGCTGTCAGGTCATCTACATTCATGGAGACATCGGTGATAGGTCTGTTATTCAGGATGCCTTCTACTTCGCAAAATAACGTATAAAGGCCTTCATCGTCGAGTCTTATAACTTGTTCCTTAATAATTGAAAACAGGACCTTTCGTACAGAGCGGATCATGCGTTCCCACACTCCTCCATGGTGGGACGCGGCAGGGGGGTTGAAAGTCCACTCAATGCCCTTGTCAATCATAACATTGTGAATTTTCCTCTTATCTATTCTCTCCAACTCTTCTTTAAGTTCTCTTTGACTCCCAACTAGATTTGTTCCATTGTCAGATCTTATGATGCTTGGAGGTCCGCGTCTGGCAATGAATCGGCAGATAGCGTTAATACAAGAGTCTGTATCCAAGCTGTGGGCCATCTCTAAATGAATAGCTCTGATACTAAGGCATGTAAATAGCACTCCATACCTTTTCACACTTGATCTCCCTCGCTTGACGTGAAACGGGCCAAAATAGTCCATACCTTCATTGCTAAAGGGAGGTAATTCTGGTGTGACTCTGTCAGTTGGCAGGTTGGCCATCATCTGTTCTGCAGGTCTGGCTTGATGTCTGCGGCATGTCACACACTTTGAGACTAACTTCTTGATTGCTGGACCTGCTCCAAGTATCCAGTAACGCTGCCTCAGACTGGACAGCATGGCATTTCTCCCTAGGTGACCTACTTGTTTATGGGTATGGCTCAGAATGAGGTTGGACACAGGCGAGTTCTTCGGCAATATAATGGGATGTTTAGCATCATAACTTATCGCTGCTCCCTGCAGACGCCCGCCTACTCTAAGTACTTGGTCTTTCAGGAAAGGATTGAGTTTACACAAGGGGCTGGACTTTGTGACGCTTCTTACTGCTGGGTTCTTTTCATCACTCGCCCTCAGAGCTGCTATTTCTTTCTCAAAGTGTTGACGCTGTGTGTATGTGATCAAATTTCTTTCTGCTTTTTCTAGATCTTCTAAGGATAGCTTCAATCCTATGTCTCCATCTTTTGTCAGTCTTTCCTTTTGCTTTTTTCTTCTTGTCTGTCTTTGTTCCTCTTTGATTTCCTTTGACATTTCTGTGCGTCTCTTCAGCATTTGGATGAAAACTACTAACCATGCAACTGCTCTTTTTAGTCTTCTCCAGTCAGAATAGTGGTGGATGAGCTTGTCGATAGGATCTTGGAACTCTTGATCTTCAGTTTTCATCATGCCGACGGTTTTCTTGACCTCCGGATCATTTTCTGAGATGACAGTGAGGTTGATAGGTTGCGAAGGCCATTCTTTCTCCTCTTGTTTCAAAAAGTCTGGACCGCTAAACCACTTACGGCAGCTTACTAGTTTGTCAAGACGCATTCCCCTTGAGGCACAATCAGCAGGATTGCACTTGGTAGGTACGTACCTCAATTGTTGTACTTGTGACCCGTCTCTTATCACTGTTATCCTGTTGGCTACAAATGTCTGAAACCTTGAGGTTTCATTGTGGATGTATCGCAAGACGGACATGCTGTCTGTCCAGTAGGTGATACTATCAATTTTCAACCTGAGTTCTCTTACTGTGAACTTGCAAAGCTTGACGGCAACTGTGGCGGCAGTTAACTCCATTCGGGGCATTGTGACTTTCTTAAGGGGAGCAACTCTCGACTTGGATATTACAAAGGCACAGTGAACAACATCTTTCTCGTTGGACATACGAAGGTATATCACCACTCCATATCCATTTTCGCTTGCATCGCAGAATACATGAAGTTGGTAGATTTTCACTTGTCCAAATTCAATGGGCTTGTAGCAACGGCTTAGCTGTATGCTTGAAAGTTTAGGAAGACTTGCTTGCCATTCATTCCATTGTTTCTGTGAAAATCTGTCTATCTCTTGGTCCCATTCGTAACTTTTACAAAGTCTCTGAAGCAGGATTTTAGCAAGTAAGATGAAAGGCGATGCCATACCTAGTGGGTCGTAGACACTTCCTATTACTGATAAGATTCCTCTTCTTGTGCTTGGCTTCCATTTTTCAGTGATCTTGAAGCTCAGGAAGTCATTCTCAACAGACTAAAATATCCCAAGCGCTCTTTCACAAGGTAAAGAGTCAAACTCTAGGTCAAGGTTTCTTACTGACTTTTCTCTTTCCTCAACTGGGATTGACTTCATGACTTGATGGCTGTTGCTAATCCACTTTGTCAACCTGAATCCTCATTCATTACAAAGTTTGGTGACTTCGTCTACGACTTTGATCATCTCTTCTTCAGAATTTTCTGATGCCAAGCAGTCGTCAACGTAGAAATTAGATGTAATCATCTCTGTGATCTTACTTTCATAAGTGTTCTTGTTATCTCTTGCAGTCTGTTGTAGAGCGAAGGATGCACAGCTGGCAGACGATACGGCGCCAAAGAGGTGTACAAGCATTCTAAATACTTTCGGCTCCTCTTCAAAGTTACCCTTCGGCCACCACAAGAACCTCAGGAAGTCGCAGTCTTTCTTTGGAACTCTCACTTGATAATACATCGATTCGATGTTGGCCGTTGCTGCGATTGGTTCCTCTCTGAAGCGCATCAGTATGCCGATCAAACTTGTTGCAAGATCTGGTCCTTGTAAGAGTGAGTTGTTAAGGGACACGCCTTGAGTACTTGCTGTGCAGTCAAATACCACTCTAATTTTTCCGGGTTTTCTTGGGTGGTATACACCGTGGTGTGGAATATACCAGGTTCTACCTGGAGAGCCCTCAATTTCAATTCCTGGGACTTCTTCTGCATATCCTTTTGATATGATAGTTTCCATGAAATTCTTATAATCTTCATGGAACTGTGTATCCTTTTCAAATCTTTTCTTTAATCCTTGCAGTCTCTTCAAGGCTTGTCCTTGATTGTCAGGCATTTGAGGGTTCGAGTTTCTGAAGGGTAAGCTTATGCTGTAGTGTCCATCTTGTAAAAGAATCGATTCTGTTGCTTTCTCAATAAACCTTTTATCTTCCTGTGACATTTCCTTCTTATCATGTAATGCCTTCTCAGGAAAGTCAAAGTTCATGGAGTGGAGCATCAATTTGTCAAGTTGCTTGGTTTCTTCAAGTTCTTGACATTCCAATATCTCTGTCCTCATAACTGGGTGTTTTATTTTCTCTTTCGTTGCAGGTCTCATAACATTCCATAGTGTCCAGCCGAGTCTTGTTCGAGTTGCGTGGGGACTTCCACTTGGACCTGTTCTTGTTTCAAAAGGAGAATACGCATCAGGTACATTACATCCTATCAACAGTCCAACATCAGAATCTATCTCTGTCAGGTGCACATCTGCTAGATGAGGCCAGGAAGCAATGTCGTCACTTGTTGGTATGTGCCTCTTCAAAACTGGCAACTTTTCCTTTGAATAGACTGTAGGAAGTGATACTGTGCTGCTGCAGTCTAAGTTGTGAATCTCAATTCCGTTAATTGCTGTCACTTCTGATGTGTATGTAGTTCCCATGGTATCAATGGTGATCTTCTGTCTTCTCCCACTGCAGCCCAGTAGTTTAGCTAGTGAATCTGAACAAAATGAGATAGTACTTCCTGGGTCAAGAAAAGCATATGTGGTACAAGTCTTCACACTGTCCTTTAGTGAAACAACAACAGGAATGATTGCTAGTGTACTCTCACCCTCTCCGGCCTCCATTATGCCTCTCTCTATTTCTTCAAATTCTGTACAGGCACTCAACATCTTTCTGCATGTGTCAGGGTTCATGTGCAAAATGGTTTGATGGTTTCTGCCACATATGTCACATCTTACTTGAATTTGGCAATCCTTGCTCATATGACCTTGTGCTAAACATCTAAAGCATAATCCTTTCGATCTAATGAATGATATCTTTTCACTAGGTGGTCTTGCAGATAGTTCATTACAGAAGTCAAGTCGATGAGAAGTCTTACCACAGAAAAGACAAGGTTTCTTTGCTTTGTATTCAAACGTATGAGAAGAATTCATGCTCTGGTCTGGTCTGTCACTGGTCTGATTGTTTCCCATGGTTTGCGTACTGTATGACCCTTTAGGCTTGGACATGCGACTTGGAACTTGGAACCTTGGAGAATCTGTAGCCCTTAGTGCCTCTTTGCCATACATGGGATCTGTAGCCTTTCTTGCCTCGCGCTTAACAAAGGTAACTAAGTCTTTCAACTGCACTGTGTTTCCATTTTCTTTAATCTGTAGCATGATGTTCCTCCATTTCTCATGATGATAAATTGGCAACTTCATGACAAGTTTTCTAAGATTATCTGGATATTCAAGAACTTGAGAAGATTGAATAGTCTTGACTGCATTCTCACATTCTGACAAGAAGATTCCAAACTCATCTAAAGCCTTGGGGTTATCTGGTCTTATGCTTGGCCAACTGAGCATGAGAGCTTTCTTCACTAACGCACTAGCCAGGGCGTCATCATTCCCATATCTTTCATCTAGTTCAACCAGTGCTGCTCTATAACCTACCCTAGCACTAAGATAGCTGAACCCTGTCACCACCCTATGAGCCTCCCCTACAGTAAACTGCTCCAGGTAACTCATCTTCTCGTCGTCATCTTCACAATTGGCAATTACCTTATTCCTAAACTGTATCATAAACTTTGGATAATCAAGAGGGTTACCACTGAACTTTTGAATATCAGCTACAGGTTTCCTTAAATGTTTGACAAAAGATTCCAAACTAGTAGCACCACCTATGTCTCGATGCTCTTCCTTCTGTTCCAATTTATTAGCTGTCGCCTGCTTTACTTTATTCTTCATTTCAGGAAAAGTAACTTCAAAGCTATCAAGGACATGGGATTTAGCCTTAGAAATCTCTATCTGAGTCTGTAAATCAAGTTCTTCCTCTTTCATCTTAATCATCATCTTTTCCATGTCTAATTTCTGTTTCTCTTTCAGAGCTGTAGCCATAGCTTTTAATTCAGCTTCTCTTTGTTTCACTTCTAACTTTGCAGACGCTACGGAGTTAGCAATTGAGCCGCTGGCTTTTGAATGAACTGACCCTTTCAAAGACGAAATGACACTCTTATTTGAAACACTTCTCTGAACTGGACCATGTTTAATAAAGTACTGTTCAACAGAATCTTTGAGACTTAACAAGACCTCATTCTCAGATTGGCATTCAGTTAGAAATTTCAATTTTGCTGGTTCATCTAACAACTTAGAATATTCATCCCTCTCAATGAAAAACCTGTCATACAATGAAAGCCAACTTGAATGCTGTTTTCTTAAATCCTCTATCTTTTCCTTTGAATCTTCACCTTCCAACATACAAGTCCTAATTCTTTCATATTCCTTGGTTAACTGTTTATACAAACTTATCAGATTCTTTGACTTTACTTCAAGTGTATACTCCTGCCCCTTTTCTGTAAGTTTTCTTTGTCTAGTTTCCTTTTCTTCCATCTTTGGTCAATAATGTCAATGCTATAACTTCCTTATCTCAACATTGTAACATGCGAGGGCTATACTTGGCTTCCAACAGATTCAACAATTTCTTGGCTGAACAAATTCTTTTATTTTTGATTTTCTTTCCGTTCATACATTCTGGTAAACATTGTAAACAATTCATTCTTCTTATTCTTGTATTCTAATGTATCCTACTTCTTTCTTATTCTTGTATTATTATATCTTCCTATTCTATTCTTCCTATTCTATTCTTGTATCCTAATGTATCCTCTTCTTTCTTATATCTTCCTATTCTATTCTTCCTATTCTATTCTTCCTATTTTATTCTTGTGTTCTTATGTTATATCTTCTTAGTAAGGATTACAGATTGACTGAAACATTAACAAACCTTGTGTAAGTTAAGTGCCTTATGCAAATATTCAGTCAATATTTCTAAACAAAGTTATCAAAATTAGCAAACAAAAGATACCTAACTCTAGCAAAATACACATGTAAATATATCAAAACACTTCAATGAAATACTAAACTTAGAAGATTTGAATTAAAAGTTAAATTAGCTTGGCAGGTAAAGGGTTGACCAAAGTCAAACGTGAAAAGCACATGTAAAGCAATTGAAATTATGTTAGAACTCTTACA
Source organism: Phorcus lineatus (assembly GCA_921293015.1). Lineage (NCBI taxonomy): Eukaryota > Metazoa > Mollusca > Gastropoda > Trochida > Trochidae > Phorcus > Phorcus lineatus. Next base: position 18,856,993 of record OV121089.1, read on the forward strand.
GCAAATATCCTACTAATTTAGACCTAATTCATAAATATATCATTTTAAAATATGAAAATTACAAATGAAATTGTCCTAGAAACCCTAAAAAAGCTTAACTCACCATTATTTTAGACCCTTTAATGTAGCCCTCATGGCTTCTGTTTACAGTAGCTGCATGCCTAAAGCATGCCACTTGACAAACAAGCTTGAAAGCAGTTGTCTCCCTTATTTATAAAGATTCTTGAAATCATAAAAAAACAAAAGGAAATGAAATAGGATTTTTAAATAAAATAAAAAATGAAAAATGATTCTTAAACTAAATTACCTATTTTAATGGAAAATAATAAAAAAGGTGTGTTTTGGCCATTACACCTTGGGAGGTGGAGATAAATGGCAACCTTAGCACAGATAAGACAGTTGTTTTGAATAAATGGAAACAGGACTATTCTTCTCTTTTTGCAGACTTATCGCCGCCAGATCACGATGACATTCACTACCAAAACATCCGGAATGAAATCAACAATGGTCACGTGACATGTGACACTACTGACCTAAATTCGCCAATCACTTTCCAGGAAGTCGAGCGTGGCAAGTCTGCCGGTGTGGACTTGCTCCCTGCTGAGTCTCTTACAAACAATACATGTATAAAACTTCTGTCTAAACTTATGACATTTTGTTTTGAAAACGGCGTGTGCCCTGAACTGTGGCAAAAAAGTATTATTTACCCAATCAAGAAATTGGACTCTGATGCACGTGACCCGCTTGGCTATAGAGGCATTTCGCTGCTGTGTGTGCCTTGTAAGATTTATTCAGACATTTTAAATATTCGCCTTAGTAATTGGTTGGAAGCTAACGGTTTATTAGCTGAAGTTCAAAATGGCTTCCGCTCTTCAAGAAGTACACATGAACATTTATACAGTTTGTTTTCAATTGTTAATAATAGAAAATTAGCTAAGCAATCTACATTTGTATGTTTTATTGACGCAATGAAGGCCTTTGATAAGTTTAATAGGAATTGTTTATGGTACAAGTTGATGAAGCTTGGCATTAATGGCAAGTTTCTCCATGCAGTCCAGTCGATGTATGAAGGCACATCATCACGAGTCCGTATTAATGATAGCTTCACTGATGTGTTTGAAGTGAACTCTGGTGTTCGTCAAGGGTGTGTTTTGTCACCGACACTTTTTTCAGTTTATATTAATGACCATGCTAGCGAAATAGATAACTTAAATTGTGGTATTAACATTGATGGACATATGTTAAGCTCATTGTTTTATGCTGATGATGTTGCTTTGATTGCACGTGATGAACAGTCTTTACAGCGTATGCTAGATTGTGTTGCATTGTTCACGTTGGCGGATCATAGTTAATACTAACAAGACTAAAGTTGTTCATTACCGTCCTTGTTCTGTTAAACGTTCAGAGTTCGTATTTTTATTACGTAGTGAGGTTGTTTCTTATTGTTGTGCTTATAAATATTTGGGTCTGTGGCTGCATGAGAATCTTGATTTGGATTTTACTGTTAAGGAAATAGCTAAGTCTGCTAATAGAGCTTTAGGTGTAATATTTTGTAAGTTCAAGGCAGTTGGTGGTATGGATTATAAAGTTTACAATAAGTTATATGATAATCTTGCAGACGATTGTCCAACTGCAGCAAACGCGACCACGATAACGGAACCGGAACCCCACATTGTCTACATCCTGTTGGGAGTCTTCCTCCTCTGTGACGTCATCGCTCTCCTGCTCACTGTCATCCTTCTTCCTCCGTTACAGAAGGATGTATCAGCGGCAGACTCCGATCTCGTGGGACCAAGTCCAGGATTGGGACGAACATTAGTGTCCTGGTTCACTGCTCTTTCAGACCCAAAACTTATTGGACTTGTCATCTTCTTTGTGTCAACGTCAATGGGACAGGGGATTCTGTTTGCAGATTACACAAAGGTGTGTTTTTTTCTCTGTTAGATCTATGTTTTCATTTGCGTTAATTGTTATATCGATTTTTATGATTTAATGCCCCTTTATCTATATATAGATCTATATAATTGACATTAAGATTATTTTTCATTTTGTAAATGCATGACTTTTTGGTATTCTTTTGCCACAGACGGTATTCAGCTCCTTAGAATATTTAGGCTGTCAAACCGAATATGTATTGGTTGCAGTCGACCAGGTTTTGCAATCTTTTGTTGTTACCGTCACTGGCGTTTCTTTACCTGTGGTTTGCGCACATATTGTATCGCAAGACAGACGATATTTGACTAGATGATTCAAGGCGAGTTCAAGATGAGTTCACTTTGCATATTTTCTACAGCTTAAGTTGTACAGCATACGTGAACGTATGGTCAACTTGAAATAGATGTAACACCGACCTATATAACTTAAGCAGCCTGTATTGGGGAAAATGAAGTGTGGAAACGAGATAAATCACAGGTTCCCCCCTAAGTAAAGGTAGACATAAAATAGAAAAAACTATGAGTAAAGTTGAACAAAGCTTATAACTTTACAAATAATGTCCAAATTACCACAACGAAGTAAACTTAAATGAACAAATTCGTATGTGAAAAAGTACGGCGAACCTCGAGGGCATCTTACCAGAACCTCACAAGATTTCCAAGCATTTTCCTTGACCATTTTAAGCAAAACTTTTACCTTTTATATCAAGGGTTATATTGGTCTATTGACGATGATGATGAACACTGTTAATTGTATACTACTTTTTATTAGCATGTATATACCTGATCAAGATATGATTTGCGATATGTTTCAGTCTTTCATCAGTTGTGCGCTCGGCATATCAATGGTTGGTTACATCATGGCAAGTCATGGAGCTATTACGTCACTGGTTGCCACAGTTTCTAGTCGAGTCGCAAAGTACTCTGGAAGATATGTACTCTTTGGCTTTGCCTTGTTATGCAACGTTTCAATGACATTGACTTTGTTACTATGGAAACCAGAACAGAAGAATGTAGCACCCTTTTTCCTTGTCCCTCTCATCTGGGGGTGGGCCATTGGAATATTTCATACCCAAATCAACTGTAAGTATTTAGAGACTGACATTTATTCCTCTTAATCTAAATACATATCTTAAATATGAATTCGTCGATGTAAATCTGTTGGGGTAAATTCTGTTTATCCGGAAGCAAAAGCAAAGGATTGAAGTCTATACTTTTGAGCGTAACTCCTACAAAAGCGGGAACTATATTGAAAACAATAATGGAGTAAGCCGACTCGTCTAAGTAGTTTGATAACATTAAAACAGTATTTCGAGATTCTAAGAAGCGGTAATAAAATCGTTACATTCTTTTAAGACAAACGTTGCTGACTATTTGGCGATTGCATTAGATCTACTCCAAATTCTGAAGTCGAGTCATCTTTTTGATTCAAATCACAATAAGTCATCTATCTCAATCACGTAATGACTCGTTGTCAAAGTGGTTAATAATTTAGGACACTCAGTGGGTTTTTTTATATGTCTGAACATTATACAGTAGAATACGCTATCGCGATATTTGGTCATTATTTAGTTTATATAATTTTGATATAATGCTCTCCGCTTTTAGTTTGTGCTTTACTATCGAATTGAACGTCAAAAAGTAAATATGAAAATGATAACAGCCAATGTTTTTACTATACAAACTAGGTCCAAGAATGGCGTTTGGTTAAAAATAAAGTAATAAACCCGACTCGTGTATAGGAACCACGAAAACTTTTAAAGAAGTTTTCCTAACTAAAACACTTTTATAATCCATCTCTAATTGATAAAAGACTCATAAAAACGACTCGTAATTGAACCACAAATATATTTTACGTGACCAAAAATAAAACGTTTTTTAAATTAGTTCTTTATCTAATTAAATGTGTTTCTGTTGAAACTCATTAAAAAAACACGAATATTTTTGAAGATGTGATCCCAAATAGATTTGAAAAGAACAGTAACTGTGTAGATAAGTTGAGACTCATACTAAAGATTTCTCAAATCGCCCTGTTTAAAAACTATTTTGAATAATATTATTTCGTTCATTAGTTGAAATTTCAGCTCTCTTTTACTCATTTTAGCCCTGGTTGGCCTTATGTTTCCTGAGAAGAAAGAAGCAGCCTTCGCCAACTATCATACATGGAACGCCATCGGCTACACCATCACCTTCGCCTACGGGGGAGTCCTTTGTGTCAGAACCAAGCTTTTTATATGTATTGGAACAGTCATTTTAGGAATTATAGGATACATTGCGGCTGAAGCCATCTATGCTCAAGACAATCGCAAAACCAAAGAAACGATAAATAGTAAAGATGAGGATAAACGGATGTTACATAAAGGAAGGAAAACTAATATAAGTTATTCATAGCGACGTGATAATATAGAGATTGAATTTCTTTTTCGATTTGTACTTATACTATCGATAGGACGTATATCAAAGGCATTATTTGAATATGCTATCGTTATGCTACAGGTCACTATTGCCATTGACGTGAGTAACCCTAAATGTTCGTTGTCTTTTTTATATATTACTGAATGCGTAGCAAATTGTATTAATATGAGCCTTCACCAGTGTTAAAAAGATCGATTATGAATATTTTTAAATTAGAAAAATGCCTCCATATCTGTAACAGGATTAATACAAATAATTGCGAATTTTGCAACAAATGAACGATGATAGTAAAACTGTATTTTCCTAATTGCAGAAATATTGCGCCAGTTCTTTTTAAAATATAAAATCTGTTCCAGTCGTTTGCCACGTTCCATTTAATGTCTTGTTGAAGACCGTATTTTGGCACAAAGACCATGTGACAACAACGGAGAGTGATAATAAAACACAAAACGTAAAATGATATTGAAATACATAGTGTACTTTAAGAATCGATTGGGTCTGAAACCAAATGGGCATCAAGGTAATTTACCAATGACAGTGTCACGTTTCCATTTACCCATTATCTCTATGTAAATTCCATTACATGTACTAACCTCTGCCCTAATACGAGCGGCCTAAAAGGTAAAAAAACCTTACTTAGTAATTCGGAGTAAGTTGTGCAATCAATGAGGCCGTTTAAACAGTAGTCGAAAAGCCTTGTTTATTTCCGCGTGCTTCGGAAACCTTTATTCGAATGTGCACTTTGCATTTTGAGTCTTTTTAGAACACATTTGACTTATTTAGCAACTGCATCATTGTATTGGCCTCGGTGACATCAGATGAAACAAACACACAAGTGTAATTAAGATAAAAAGATCAACAGATAGCATAATGCGAAAATTGATTTCCCACCTAGTTGTGACTATTTAGTTAAAATCTTCTCAACTTTCGTTTAAGCTTCCTATGTTACAAAGTGGAAGTAAAATTTGTGAAATTATCGGGAAAAGGTCGTAACTCATGTAAATATTTCTTCAGCTTTGCTAATTAAATCAGGATGCAAGCATAGGCAATATCCACTTCAAATGGTTGATAACAGCACAGCAGTTTTAATCAAATACAAAGCTAAGGATAGTCTAAACTCTAACAAGATAGAAATCATGAACGACATTAGTATTAAGAATGTAAATTGTTTTACAATTTATTTATTACATGATTATATAAAATGAATGAAATGTTTTTGTCTTGTTATGAATATCGTTTGCATAAATGATAATAGAATTTGTGAATATTGACAATTATACTTGCATAAAATAAATGAATGAATAACAATGTGAGGTCAGCATTTATATGATATTTATATTAAATTCTTTGATTAACTAATATGCATTTGATTAGTAGGCATATAATTATAAAAGAGAGATCGACAAGCCAAGAAATTTCGGAGTTCATTTCATAGGATTTTTAAAAAAAATTTCATTTGTTCTTGCATAAAGTTTTTTATGCACACAAAATTATCCTTGGTACGTATCCGTGTTTACATAATTGACTTTTTACTATTAAGGAATCCCCCGTGACTTATGATCCATGAAGGGACACAGAAATGTTATTTCGAGGTAGCAACATACTTTTACTGAACAAATTCTATGTCAGAATCCATTCCAACATTCCATCCTACAAACGAAGCTCAATTCATAAAATCTTAAGCTTACCTCTGGTTTTAATCAAGCACTTCTCAAATAGAAAAGGAGAGGAATGAGATGCGTGTTAAATGTAATCTTTTATAAGCACTCCGAAAGCTTCTGAAAAGCTATAATTATTTCGACGTTGCTCTTTGACCGTTGTGTCTCACACATCACGTGATGTAGCGACTGAATCGTGATATACTGAAAGGCACATTTTTTTACAATATCTGAAGACAATTTACCTTATATTCTCAGACGTCTGTACATTGAAATGGATATTCTATATAGTATTCTTAAATACAGTATTTCTTTAAGTTCTATATATTCTTATAGTGAACAAGAATTCTGGATCGATTGTGAAAATCCGTCTTTGACAATACACTTACAATAAAATAGTATTTTCCTAACTTCCAGACACATATTATTTTTGCACATAACAAATTACCTAAAAAGTAAGTTTTAACATTTTGCGTTAAATGTGCTTGTAGCCGCGATATAAAATCTACTATAACAGTTACTGCTAGACTCCCAAATAGCATTATCAAGAATAGTATGCTACGCTGTCATAAAGGTACTTACTTTGACCTTGAAGAGCTGAAACCATTCGTTTGTTGACATCTTGAAAGTTTTCTGGATTTCTCACCATGAAAGTTATTTACAAAGGATTAATAACCTTTCAAAGTTTTGGTAGGCGATATTCGTATTTTTAAAACAATTATAAAACAGGAATCAATATAGAAAATATGTATATTGTTATATACCCCTCCATATATGCTTTTTGAAATGATTAATCAATAACGATGGTTTTTGATTGATCATTTCATTTGATGGTTTGACAATAAATGATCGTATTGACAATCGAGCAATCGTTTGCTATATTAATTCCTTTCCCTGCAGTATACTAACATATGTTTGAAAGGAAGAAATATCATACTTAAATAGCATAAACATATTAAGATTGATAAGTTGGCTAACACTATGGTATTTACTTACAATATAATGTCAATGTAAGTAAACAACTTTCCTAAAATTTCCTTTAATTCTGTCTTTCTTTGTAAATCCATTAATATTAGAAATATTTTTTCAAGGGTTCTTAATAAGTTGAACAGGAAAGGAGAGTTATATAATTAATGAAGCAATAATATTTCATATTTAGGAATTCTTTCGCTCTTGATTTTGCCTCTATGTGGCTGTTGAATTAGCTCAAAAATACAGAGAAAATCAAAGAGCCGGAGTTTCAGCTATCTACTAACACGTCACACACTGGGCGCGCGGCTTCGAGTCATGCTTCGATGATTTTATCAAAACGTTCGCCAGTCCCATTAGATAGTTATCGATAACAGGGGCATAAAAGGTCTTCCGATGGTTAAATTAAAACGAATATCTTCTCATTTCGGGGCTCTATTGATTCTTATAAGTGATACGAATACAGATAATAATTTGTAATAATCAGATAATGTGTTACGTCTCTTCTTTGAAGGTAGAAATGAGTGCCCGTTATGAATGATTTATGGTGAACTTGGTGGAATCCTCTCTGTGTTGATGTGCAAACCCGTTTTTTGACCTTTTGGTCATAATTAATCTTAATTATGGCTGGATTTCATGGATCCATATCATCTTGAACAACATAGGTCTAATCTATGTATGGTTGTAACAGTCTCCTCTTATGGCTGGATTTCATGGCTCTATAATCTATAAGCTCTCCCCAAAAACTTCTTTGTACACGAACTATCTAGATGGATTGGATGTTTGAAAAAATATGGAGCTGAAAGTAAAGAGAACACAAGGTAAATTGGTTGAACAGCCTACAAGAATGAAATACAGAAAAATTTTAGAATGGGTTAGGAACTTCACGGCAGGATAAGAGAACAGATTGGGAGTGTTACTGGTCCATTGTCATACATCGTCAAGCTGACCAATGGCACAGTGGTATAAAGACCAGAGGCAGAAATCCAGCATGAAAGTGTTGTGAGTGAAGCACATGATGTGTCTGTGCTACCCGATGAGGGACTGTAGGTTTCCTCACCTCCCACCCCCATGCTTCAACGCTCATGTAGAGTGAGCAAACCACCAGCTTATTTCGAAGACTTTGTGTCAAAATAGTGTAGGTCAGTGTGACCTAGTGACGTCAGAGTGACCTTATGTAAGATCGACAGATTTGAAATAATATTTTGTTTGCTATTTTCAGTACAACAGCCAAGGACATTAAATTTGAAGGAACTCTGATTACTTGACTTATAAGTTAAAAGTCAAGACAAGGATCAGATTAAGTTTTCAAAAGATTTGTTTAGGGACTTTATACATAACTAATGTAATCTTAGAGGAGGCTGATGTTTTATCTAAAATTATTTTGTGTAAAGTTAAGATAAGTAAATATTTGGACTACCCCTACAGGCTTTTTTTTAGTCTGATAAGTCGTCACTGTGGCATTTTGCACGTGCAATATATGACTCGATGAATAAAAGGTTCTACAGTTTTGTCAAAGCCGTCTCTAGTCGAGAGGTTTGTTTCCTATGTGGTAAAATTGAAGCTCGAACGTATAACATATTGATTCTCGTTTTCGTAGAAAGGTAAAGATAGGCCGAATTTTTAATGAGATATATCCTTTATCCCTAATCCAAAGGGTTTATTATGACACACTACCTAACATTTCTAAATCTGTCTTGAGAGTGGATTGTGGTATGTCGGTCTCTCCACTCTCTCGTTTCTACAAGGATGAGAACCACCCACCACCCTGAGCAAACAACCTACCTGTGACGTTATGTAACTGTCAACATGAAACCGAAGCCTTGAACCAAGTATTTGTCCTCATCCACTTTTTATCAAAAACGTTATTATGTAGCCTGTCAAAAATTGAAAATATGGATTACGAGAATAATATGAAGGACGGAACATTCACAGAAAGAATCACTCTATTGCATGACTGAAATTGAATGATCGTCATCAACCTATTTTCAATTAGAAAAGGGCAATATGAATGGGTGGCCATCGCATTTCCCCCACGACATTTTGGTGAAGAAGGATTCGTTTCAACCTGCAGCAAATGGACCTGAAGTCGCTGTGTTTAAAAGGCATAGATACTCAAAGAAGAATCATAAATAGCTGCAATATTCCGGATCCGTGGGAGTCCATAGGTCTTTTCATATATGCCATAACAAAGATTGTTCGGGGACAGGTTTACCTAGATGCGGTGATTATAAGTTATAACATTCCGTCGAGGATGACATAGGGATATATTATTTCCGCGAAAAGGAAGAGGGGTAAGATAATGTGTATTGATGTTAGTTTTCAACTTTTGATTTAACCTCCAAGTTATATAAGATTTATATGATTACCCCGAAGGTGAAGTTGAAAAAAACAGCAGGATCGGCGAGGTTTTATTCATTTCGGAATGTGATGTGTCAACCAGCGCGGGACTGTAAAGGTTTGTGTGCAGAAGGAGAACAAATATAGCCGCGACATTATTAACATCCAACTATATGCAAATAACAAAGAAGTGATAATAACCAACAGCTCCTTTAAGAGGTAAGAAAGTGTACACAAAAATATTCTGAAACCCTTATATTGTTAACGTTGTGGGGAGGGTAGAACCAATCGCCAGATAGAGAGTGTCTGAGTGTTTCCGTCGCTTGAATTGTTTGTCACCATGTGTGTGCGTGTCGAGAGAGAGAGAGGTCGTGAGAGAGAGGTAGTGAGAGGGTGGAGAGAGAGAGAGAGAGAGAGAGAGAGAGAGAGAGAGAGAGAGAGAGAGAGAGAGAGAGAGAGAGAGAGAGAGAGAGAGAGAGAGAGACTTCAGGTATGAAGCTGTACGTTTGGAATTCACTTTTGTTTTGATATCCTTCCTCTGTTAAAAACATCGTAAGATCTTTCCCTTGTGAGTGCCTCTGTTCAGAACTAAATCTTTTATATTTAAATGTTTTCTCCGTTTTGAATTAACGTTTTTCTTTACTTCCCAATCTGTTTAAAACAAAATGTAAAACTCGAAGAGCTCTTTCAAATTTCAACAAATTGGTAGGTACGCAAAAAGAGTGTATGTTATTCAACTGTTTATAAGTAATTGTCATGTCAGTGTCGATAATATTTACGTTTGTAAGATTTCCGTGATTCATTGTTTTTCAATACCCACCAATTTGGGCATTAACATCCTCGGTTTTATGCAGATGATAAATAATAATGATAACTGAAAATTTTACAGACACAACCATTTATCTCATAATCATACACTTAGCATGAAATAAGTGACATGAATAAAATTGATCTACAGCCAGAAATCAGAAGACAATGTAGCAATATTGTAAGTAATAAAACAATTATCTGACTGAATTTGCTCCTCAAAATATTTTCTGCCTGACATAAACGTTGCTTTTATATTACTAACAATGTTCATGAGTTTTAAATGACTAAATCATACAAAGCCATGGTTATTCCAAGGTATGAAGTATCCTTGTCAAACTAACAAAAACTATGAGAAAAAACTTCATGTTTAACTAAGATCCTACTACCTGAATAAACTGACCCAGACACTTCTGCAAAAGAAGCATTAGATTTTATGAATTATTATTCTACTTGAAAAAAAATATTTACAATTCGGAAACGTCTTTTAGAGAAATAAATCATAAAGAAATATTAAATTAGAAAGAAAAAGATGACACAAGCCCTCTATATGAGTTATTTGATACTGAAATTCAATATCGTTGAAAACTATAGTATATAGGATTATTGAAAAAAAATCAACTAAAATCATTTTACATTACCATCACCTTTTTAATTGCGACCAAACATTATACCAAACATTATACCAAACATTATCATATCCTTATGTGTCTAATTCTAAACAATGATGATGAAGAATTAACAAAGAGGTATACCTTCTCGAACTGTCATATTTGGCAATAAAAAGTAACATTTTATTAATAAAATGGTATAGTAAATAATGTTTTAAAAAAATCGTAGGTAATTAATGACTTTCAAACATTCATAAATGCTTATAACTAATGACATAATATTATAATGATTAAATTGATTGTAAAATAACAAGTCAAGAAACTTGGTAACTGATGATATTAAATACTAAAATAATTTAAGACTAAATTATACAATTAAATGACTGGAAAAAAATGAACATATGAAAAAAAAATTTAAGCATAGAAAAGGACAAACAAACAAGAAATAAATGAATTATATTATTATATTCACTACACTTATCAGACGAAAGTAACTCAGTGAGAACAAATAAAATACATACCACTAAAAATCTAGAATGTGCCTGATTAATAATAATTCACAGAACCTAATCAAATGTTTTAAAAAATATAACGCATTTCAATAATTAAATTATCTTTTTTTAAACCAGTAATATTATGTACTACAACATGTTCATAGATTTTCAAATGGGAAGAAAATTATAACTCGGTGAAAAACTTCAAATGACCAAGGAGGGTCATTACATTACTTTTGGATATCACAATACGAATATATACAAAATCTCAAATATTTGTCAGTGTTTTCTGCTTCAAATAAATGAAGAGACATTCCTACTAGGTTTTAGTTGGTCAGGAATTATCTTACAGAGGTTAACTTCCCTTAAGCTTACCTTGAGCATTTGTGATGTTGTTATTTATTCAACTTGGGGGAACAATTCAGAAATGTTTATTCCCTTTCTGAGTACGAAGTCGAACAAGAAGTACGTATTGGTACCTGAGTGTCTACGTCAGTACTTTTGGTTTGGTATAAATTGATACTGTTTATGAAAAGTTTCAATATAAAAGGTTTTTATAGTTCATGTAATAATCTTGCATAAAAACTAAAAATTAAAAGTTGCAAGTAAACTTGGTCATTGTATTCATGCGCGACGAACAACGACTTTGTTATGGCGCAGTTAATGTAGTGTAGTCAAAGCAATTCATTACATTATTCTTGATCATATATTAAACAAGACTATCATCAGTATACCGATAAAATTTTCAAGTGTCTTTCTTAATAGCTTTCTCAAGTTCATCCCAGAATGTGTGACCTTTTCTAAGTTCACGAGGAACATAGAAGATGCAGGATTCGGGAACAACTTGAAGCAGACACTCTGGTACCCGAGGGTTTTCATTCTCTGGCAGGAGTAAGATCAGACGTTCTGGGTTGAGATTGTCCACACAGTTGATCGCAGCCATCGTGGTCAAGTAACTCCAGGCATCTCGTTCATAGTTCTCTGTGAAGTACAAGATCGTCTTCCAGCACTGGTTCACATTTTCTGTAATCACTTCAGCAGTACAATCTCCAGGGACCGAGTCCCTGTCCCAGATGAAGAGATTCAAGTTTCTCTCTTCTAGTCTTGATCCAAGTTCTAAACAGGCCCAACGATAATCTGTGTCAGCATAAGATAGATATACATCTTTATTGAAATCCTTTCGCTTTCGTTTTGGGACCTGATATTTCAAAGCATTTAAAAGATTGTAGACAAGTTTTGTTTTATTTGTGTCAATAAGTAGAGCCATGAGGATGCCACACAAAAGAAGAGTTCCAAGTATGACACTTATGGTAAAAGTTCCATACCCTTTACATTTCCTCCAGAACGACGTCATGTGTTTGGTTATGTTCTTTGTCTTAGTGATTGTTCCTTCTTCTGTAAGGCACGAAAGGTCGTCATTATGTTCTGCAAACACTTCTGTCTCAAACAACCAATAAAGGAAAGGCAAGTTGTGACAACTACATTCGAAAAAGTTGCCTTTGAGTTGTAACTGAAACAAGCTTCTAGTATAGTCATAATGATTTTCAATATCATTAGTCATGTCCTTTTCGAGAGATCCCAACGAGTTTGAGGACACATCAAGCAGTAGGAGATTGGGCAGGAGATTTAGATGCACTGGTATTGAGATGAAGATGTTCCTTGAAAGGTCAAGGTGCACCAGTAGAGGGTTGAGCTTGAACAGATCTGTTTGGAGGTGTACAAGACGGTTGCCACTCAAATCCAAATACTTTAGCTGGGGAAGACAGCTAAACAACACCTCACCTTGCGCATCCATTATTCTTTGTCGGAATGAAAGATCTGTCATTTTTAATGTTTCAACTTTTTTACAACTACAAAAGAAGTCCTTGGGTAAAAGAAGTTCTTCGTTTCCAGAAATATCGATATACTTTACATTTGGAATTCCATACAAATGCTTAATGGACTTTAATCCATTGAATGAAATATCAATCTTTTCTACTCTTGCACCGTTGTTAATGGTAACATCAGAATCAATAACACCAATTCTATCGGAAATTCCTCTTATCATGACAACTTTAAGGTATTTTGGTATTGTTAATATCAATCCTTCGTTATCAGTATGATCAACTAACATTTCAGGAAATATCAGTTGGCTTTCTACTGGTGACTTTTTTATTGGTAAAATAGCTTGATCCGAAACATCGACATATGATAGATTTGTAATTTTGTACATATTAAACACTTCCAGAACTGCGATTGTTGTAATCATATTTTTTCTGAGGTCGATGTGTCTTAAGCATTTAGAAATGGGTGAGTTCTCGATAAAATGAAAATCAATGTACAATATACGGTTGTTTTGTGCTGAAAAATTTGAAACACAGATCTGACAAAAATATTTCATCCTCTCTTTAGTTAACGTTCTACCATCTATTTCATTTAAAAAGTTTGATCCAAAATTGCTTTTGGCATTATCTATTACTAGTGTTGCTAACGTTCGGTTGCGTAAAGCATACAGAGCATCGAAGGGTTTAGAAAGACCAGTAACAGTATCAATAAACATTAGCTCTTGCAAGTGTTGCAGTGGAGCCAATGCATTTATGTCCATAATACTGAGTGTAGCGTAAATCTTCAATGATACAATCTTTGAACTGTTTAATTTCTCAAAGGTATCATTGCGACAATAGAAAACCCCACCGATACGGAGATTACTTAAATTTATGAGGTAATAAAAACCATCAAAATTACATTCTTGGTTAGCATAAATATTTATTGTTACAAGGCCTAAAAGTGGTTGGAGGACCTGGGCATCGTACGAACAATCAATGGATAGCTCTTTGAGATTACCCAGGTCTTTAAATACGCTGCCATTCACATATACGTTGTTTTGTTGAATGTTGAGATTCTCTAGTGAAAGACATTTCCAGAATGCATGGGTTTCTATGCGTGATATTTTATTAGAACTCAAGTCAAGATATAGCAGTTTAGGGGTGCCTATAAAACTGTTGTTTGTCACTGATGTGATAAAATTACCACTGAGATTGATTGACGTGGTGTTGACTGGGAAATGTTTTGGAATCTCTTTTAGACCTCTACCACTACAATCAACACGAACCCCACTCTCCTCATGAAAGATTGTACACGTTGATATAGGCGAACAGCTGACCCTCACTGGTGCGCCACACAGGAACAGGAGTAGCATGAACATCATTGTTGATTGCGATCTGAAATTAGAAATTAATGTTATAAGCATTCCACTAAAAGGTTGAAAGGGCCAGTAGCACTTTTCAGACAAATAAAACGAAGACGAATATATATGCTTCTAATTGAAAGACAATGATTTCCTTCGAAAGAAAAACTTTTAAATTGAGCGTACAACTTACATTTTTCTATGCGAATTCATTCCCTAATTTAATGGTGAATAGGTGTTCACACACAAACGACAGAAATAGGTTTTTAAGATTTGATTATTACTCTATGTCTACCGATGATTTGGTTGCAGGTACAAATGGTTTGACCATTTGAAGATAATTCCTAATGTTTATTGTGAGAAAATTTTAAGATATAAATGTTTCAATAAGACGTGCTTCTGCACCTTCATCAATGGTTAACATTGTATGGAAGTAAGCTATTCCTACTTCAGTGGCTTACTAGTGAAAGCCCAGTGACCAATGAGTGTTTCAGGCTTGTACCTGTTGGCTGGATAATCGAAGGTCTACTACAGGCCATACACGAAAAAACGGAGCTGTTCTCATTTGGCGAAATATTCAGTTTGAAGGTTATCTCGACTTTGGTGAAAGTTTGATTTCGATAGATATTTTCATTTCATGTTGACTTTTTAAAATATTTCAAAAATTTTAGAATTTTTAAGTTTGAAAGATACATTCATCATTGAAGAAAAGAAGACTTTGGTCTTTTAATTATTATATACTGAGTTTATTTTCGATTCAATGAAAGACGTTAGAAGATTTTTGACTTTGGTTAATATGATTTTCTACACTAAATTTCAGTGCAGTATCACCCATGGTTAGCTAGTTCCAGCCGATGCTAGCAGGTTTCACTGCAAAGCATAGCCTTTCTCCCTGATATGATACTATTAAGCTATTATCGTTAGCTATTTAAAGATTCTACAAAGAGAGTGACTAAAGTTTCCAATCATTGAACATGTGAGATAATCTAAACCTGAGGCTGTGGCAGATTTAGTCGCGACGAAAATTGAAGGTGACGGTAACTCATCTTGTAAAGTGCATGTGTTTACTAAACCTTGATTGTGACTGTTCAAGTTGTGTATTACAGTATCAAGATTCAATATTCTTTATTCTCTTAAACAACACACGGTGGTACATGAGCAATTTTACAAAGAGAAATAAAGATACAGTTAGCGCATGAAGTTAGCATGACATGTGATAATATATATATATGTGACAAGTTATTTAAATATCAGAATTTGTTACTTTTTAATAGTAGATTAAATTTATAAGGGTTTGGCAAATTTGGGTAATCCAATGGTATACATTGCACTCTAATGGTATTAAAACCTTCACATCTGAACATTTCGTCAGCAACTACCGATTTTCATGCATTTTAGTGCTCTTCTGTTTTAGCACCATCTTGATTCAATTACGGATGACTACCTCACAATCCTCGTGTGTATCTAGACTAGGTTCGGAATTGTTAGTGAAGATAAGGTAACTTTCACAGACAAGGTGAGCACCTGACTCCAGTAAGGGAACTCATTTTATCAGTTTATCAATCACTTGGACTTCAATTTGATGTTGACGATATTTATTTCTAAAGCATTCATGTCTTTAACAATATCGTTTTACTTGGTGAGTTAAAGTGATACAGAGTATATTTATAATTTTTGTATAAAAGTGGCTTAAAAAAGAGCCGCAATATCATATGAACTGTGCCAAGTTAAAATCGACTTTCTACAGTTGCATCTTTATTTCTTAAACGCCAATATCATGATAAGTATGATACTTAAATTACCTATTACGTAGCACTAACATATATTTTACCTTGTTTTTGCTTTAAATAAGTTTCCAAGTTTGAGGCATTAGCTTGGGCATTAGCTTGGATAGGCTAGAGAATGTAGTGTTTAAAGGGAAGTTTGGGGAAAGGTTGGTTAGTGTAGAGCAGTAGGAAAGTATAGTTTTGAATAGTCACCTTCTGCAGTTTTTTCCGCCTTTGTTTGGGGTATGCTCCGCAGATTATCTGAATGTTTTTGTGACTATATATCAGAACTCATTTCTAAGTATTCCACAGAATTCCCTATTCCTTATTTTTTCTGTCACTTCTCCGTACTTGTCTAACTATGTGTCCCGAAGGATCCATGACTGTACTGAAAGTATCCTGATATGAGGGTTTTATGGTCTAGCATGATATGATCTAGTAGCAATGACGTAGAATACTGGTTTCATGGGGAAGCATTTTCCATTTCATATGTGTGCAGCGTATCTTTTGTGGTTCAGTATATATAGTTTCTATACTGAGGAAATGATGTTATGAGATGTTCTAAACAGTTCACTGTTGGTTGGTATGTATATACACAGTAGGTAATAGTTGTCTCATACTTATTGGTGACAAACCGGTGATCTTTTGCGATACATTTACATTCATTGACACTCGACTAACAGACGATCCTTCGTTAGTTGGACAGTGATCCAGTGCGCTTATAGATGATACTAGCAGACGATCATCCGTTAGATGCACATTGATCTAGTGCGCTTATAGATGATACTAGCAGACGATCATCCGTTAGATGGACAGTGATCCAGTGCGCTTATAGATGATACTAGCAGACGATCATCCGTTAGATGCACATTGATCTAGTGCGCATATAGATGATACTAGCAGACGATCATCCGTTAGTTGCACATTGATCCGATTCGCTAACAGATGATACTAGCAGACGATCATCCGTTAGATGCACATTGATCCGATTCGCTAACAGATGATACTAGCAGACGATCATCCGTTAGATGCACGTTGATCCGATTCGCTAACAGATGATACTAGCAGACGATCATCCTTTACATGCATATTCATCCGATTCGCTAACAGATGATACTAGCAGACGATCATCCGTTAGATGGACAGTGATCCGATTCGCTAACAGATGATACTATAGCAGACGATCATCCGTTAGATGCACATTGATCTAGTGCGCTTATAGATGATACTAGCAGACGATCATCCGTTAGTTGCACATTGATCCGATTCGCTAACAGATGATACTAGCAGACGATCATCCGGTAGATGCACATTGATATAGTGCGCTTATAGATGATACTAGCAGACGATCATCCGTTAGATGCACATTGATCCGATTCGCTAACAGATGATACTAGCAGACGATCATGCGGTAGATGCACATTGATCTAGTGCGCTTATAGATGATACTAGCAGACGATCATCCGTGAGATGGACAGTGATCCAGTGCGCTTATAGATGATACTAGCAGACGATCATCCGTTAGTTGCACATTGATCCGATTCGCTTAAATATGATACTAGCAGAAAATCATCCGTTAGATGCACATTGATCTAGTGCGCTTATGGATGATACTAGCAGACGATCATTCGTTAGATGCACATTGATCAAGTGCGCTTATAGATGATACTAGCAGACGATCATCCGTTAGTTGCACACTGTTCTAGTGCGCTTATAGATGATACTAGCAGACGATCATTTGTTAGATGCACATTGATCTAGTGCGCTTTTAGATGATACTAGCAGACGATCATCCGTTAGCTGCACATTGATGTAGTGCGCTTATAGATGATACTAGCAGACGATCATTCGTTAGATGCACATTGATCCAGTTCGCTGGCAGATGATACTAGCAGACTACCCTTCGCTAGATCATTTTAGTTTCAGTTCTCTAGCATATGATACTAGCAGACGATCCTTCGTTATATAGATATTGATCCAATTTGCATGCAGATGATACTAGAAGATGGTCCTTCGTTAGGTGCACATTGATTCAATTCATTTGCAGATGATACTAGCAAACGATCCTTCGCTGATTGACATTGATTCAATACGCTGGCATATGATACTAACAGACGATCCTTTGTTAGACTCACATTGATTCAATTCGCTGTCAAATGATACTAGCAGACGATCCTTCGTGAGATGGACACTGATTCAATAGGCTGGCATATGACACTAGCAGTCGACGGGTGTATATAGGACCCGCCCTGCCTGTCTATTAACATGGTATACGTCGAGAGACTATTAATAATACAACCGTCATTTTGTTTGATATTTCTCTTTTGATAACTTGTTTCCGTTCTATTGATTCCATTTGTATTGATAAATGCTTCGTCATGTTTGTAACTTTCCCATTTTCTATGGTACAGTTGAACGGCGAGTACAGATTCGCTTGAGCAGTGATGTCTTATAGTTAACTTAACATAAGTATGCTCAAAGCGCTGGAGGAAAAGAGTTCTTAGGCTGAAGGATAGGCAAGACAGAACAATATTTACACACACACACAAACTCACACACACACACACACACACACACACATTCCGCCATATGATAATTCCAAACGTTACGTATTACACTTTCATAAATATCTCCTGAAAAAAAGCTTAATTATCAGTATTCCTTTTACGTATGCATTTATATTTATATCATTAATGTTACCTAATTACTTACCTTAGATACAGAATATGACTTGTTTTTGTGTGCACATCGGGTGATGATGGAAGTTGCAGTGTAAATAATATATGGTTGTGACGTAGTGATATAGAATAAGCCACACCCGATCAGCTTGAGTGATCACAACACTGACAGCACTGTCAGAAAGATTGAATTATTTGACTTTCCTTTTAAAAGAGAATGGGCTGATACAATCCAGTCAAAGATACAATTGAACCATTAAAATACGACTTGCCAGCATATATTTATTGCCAACTTCGCTTGATAACCAAAACATAAACACGTCAATACCCTTGAATAAAAAAACAACAGAAAACATATGAGAATTATGTTTTCTTTCATAATATGACGAAGTAGAAACCTTTACTCGTAAAAAAGCTCGTGTCATTTTAAATGTCGATGAACTGGTGCCCTGTAACAACACTGACAAACAGGCAGAAATTGTATTGAAGTCTCACAATGCATTTACAAATGAAAGTAAAAAAATGTACATAAAAGTGCAACGAGCCACCAAGAATAGGTTAAGAGAGGCGTTAGTTGAATGATTTTAGAAATATTCATTTCATGAAAATTACATGAACTAGATTGGTCAACAAGCTAGAAAAAAAAATCTATAAAATATGATCATGACAAGAACAATAACAGCGAACATGATAAAATTTGATCAAAGATGTATATTAAACCATTAGCGACATTTACAATCAGTATCATAATACATACATACAGAGTGTTTAGTTTCGATTGGGAATTGGTGAGCTGACTTTGATGTTAAGATTGAATTACAGTGCTCAGCGAAGAAAGTCTATTAAAATTATTTCTAATGAAAATCCTTTTGTGTTTTAAGTCTGCTTGAATTTATCAATGAGAATCTGTTACCTACCAATAAGTTGTTAAGGTCTATGTAGTTGCTGTTGTTATCATTCCGTAAATGTAATCCTAGTATTGCTCAATGGGACTCATATCCGGCGATCTGGCAGAACAAAGGAAAACGCGAATGTTGTTAGGGTGGAGGAATTTTAACTCCTGTCTTGCGAAATGAGGTCGAGTGTTGTCCTGTTCGAAATCGTGTTCGGGATTCTCTTGCATAATTGGGACGACCAGTGGCTGTAAGATCCTGCAAATAACCGCTGTGCGAAGAGACTGCCGTCAATCATGACAATAAGTTGCCATGTATTCCACTCGAGACCATGAGCCTGCCTCCACTGTAAGGGATAACATCCTGTAGGCAACAACGTGCCTCCCTTCCACTCCAACGACGGTTGACACTCGTTCTTCCGTCTGCCATGAGCTGGAACGACTTTCTTTAGAACAACACCCTCTGCCAGTTTTTTGAATTGCCAATGTCTTAATATTTGTGGCCCAAGCATCGTATCTTGTCAATGTCGACGTGTCAAATTGCTTAACTTGAATCAGCAGGTACGGCCTCAGTCCATATTTTTGAACCTTCTTCTCTTCGACATCAAATTGCCAACACAGTTGCTGTTTGAAACCTGTTCCTGAGGTGAATTTGACGAATTGCCCATCTTAATTTTTACATGTAACCGTTGATCACCCGCTTCTAGGTCTATCCTGTGTTGTTCCAGTCTGCTATAAACGTATATGCAACATTATAATGTTGAGATAATAACAGCGGAATGCAGCAGCGACATTTGCCAGTCACCCAAGTCTGGATCATACCAATGGCTCTTTCCCGCTCTACTGCTGTTAATTTCGGTATTGTAATCGAATTACGGTATAAAATGATGACTACAAGGGCCTCTTATAAACGTCCAACTGTTTTCACGTGCATTTCATGCAAGATAAAAATTCCAAATGCTGCTTTCTTGGGACATAATTTTTCACATGAAAACTCAAATGTGAAACATATTCATTAGTAAGGTGTAACATTTTCATTAGTAGATTTAAGAAAGAAATTAAGTCGGTTAACAGGTGTCAAAGCTTTCAAAAACCTTTGTGGAATTGTGTTTAGAAGAGAAAGGTTTCAAATCTCCATATTTTTTTAAGAAAATAACGAATAAGTCTTATCCAACAGATCTGTAACACGTGCATTGTGCCTACATGTATATGGCCAATTCATACTCAGTGAACGTGTATCTCAACCATCTAGCCAGCACATTCTTAATACACGTGCAATGTTGCTATCTTTTCCGTCCCTTATGCACGTGCAAACCATTGGAAACTGCAATGAGCAAGGCATTTGGTATAAAAGGTACGTTGTCTTAATTCAACTTTGACATTATGTACAGCAATTTTGTTTGGGACGACATGGCTGGATATTCTCACTTCGAAGACATTATCACAGGCTTCAAAGTAAACTGAAGAACCGCATCCAAGTACCTTTTCGACTGTGAAAAAAGATTTGTCATCGGATGACGGCCATTTCCTATCTCAGAGTGCACGTCAAATTGAAGAACAGTTTGATGTGCCAAAACGTGAATCTGAAATTGCTTTAATGAGCAAACAACAGTAAATCCTGTTCCTATGTCTTTCTTAATAGCTTGCAATAGTAAATAATTAGGCAATATTTTTTTAATGCGTTTGTAATTCGAAATACCTTCTTTAATCAGTGTCTAACCAAATTCTGAGATTTAGTTGATAGGACTGTGTCTGAACAGAAATTAACAATTATTGATTCCAATATCCGAGAGTATCAAGAACAAGTTCAAAAGGGCTGTTAAAACTTACAGAGAGTGGGTCGAAAATAAAAATAAAAACACTGTTACGAAGCGGCAAGGAAAAGGCCGAAATTTCATAGTGAATATGAAAGAAACGACTGCGGAGGAGATGGATATCACCCTAAGTAGATTCATCACGGAAGTCCGGAAAGTCAACAATACGGATCACATCAATCAAGATCTCTACCTAGAGTAGAGATGAGGTGAGATGATATGGGGTTATACGCCGCTTTCACTTATATCGAGTCCGCTACTATTATTGCAGGGAGAAAGCCTGCAACACCATGATGGCTATGCATTGCGATGAACTTGCGATCATCGGCTGGAACTAGCTAACCATTGGTGGTACTGCACTGAAATTGAAGCCCCTCCCCCTCTCTCCCTACCTGGTAAAGTGCGATGTTGAAGTTTGTTTGTTTTTCTGAGCCAGAAAAAAACCCACTTGATTCCGAAATGAGACAACGTTCTGCTGTAGGGTTCGGTATGTCATAACGTCAAGCTCAAGTAATAAGTGTGGGGGTGGAAAACTTGATGTGGCAGAAGAATATCCTGAATTGGCAGCAGTTGCATAACACTAGCTGTATCTTCTTGGAATTAAGAGAACACAGAGCCCTGCGAATGCAACATACTCAACTGAGCCTGACAACGGGTTCCAGAGGTAAAATTGTACTGCGTTATACCGAAGATGCACAACATGGAAGACTGAAGCACAGAAAAAAACCTACAGAAAATTGTTGATGCCCACCAAAATTAATGTGATTGCAGTCGATGTGTAGTGACAATACTTAAGAAATATGTTCATTAATGGTAAGTAATATACTTTTATAATCAACATGCAGTCAATTTCATTTTACATAATAACAAATGCATGACAGGCAACGCTACGAAATAAATCATTATGTTTTCAATATTTTATCAAAGAATATTAAACATTTGGATAAAGACTTCTTTTCTGTTTTTCAGCCCGCCTGTTGCAAAGGACTTTTACCTGAGACCTTTGACCGAAGTACGTCAAGGCCAGTGGTACAGTCTTACACCTGTCTGAATATACACTAAAGCTGCAACAGTATCGAAAATGGCAGCCGCTGCGCATGCTCCATTTCTTCACTACCGAACAAATAATTATTTGAGGGCTACTGCAGCCACACGTTTGTATCGTCACAATGTAGTTGAGCAACTGATCAAGGAAACAACGGGCCATTCTTCAGACGCGCAGTCCAAGCGTACAAAAGAACATCTGAAGAACAGAAGGAAGCAGTCAGTCGCGTTCTGCAGTGCCAAGATCCAGGACCCGTGAACAGAACAATCGCCATGGACAGAAAGAACAACCGTCCACAATGCATTTTCAATATCAGTCAACATTCTGTAAAATCTGGGTACAATTAAAATGCTCAATCCCAATGGGTTGTTTTGTCTTTCAATCAAAATGTTATGAAAAAAAGCGTTACATATTGAAATAGTGAGCCAGTACTAAAACCGTTGCGGAGACCATCTAAAAATTATTATTGTTCAATTGCTCACATGGACAGAAGATTCCTGAAGGATAAAGTATGATTATAACTATACAATGACGTTTTTGCTTTTTTCTAATTACAAATAAAGGCTTTAAATACCTCAAATATAATGACTATAATGCTTTTAACTTTACTGATACAAACATTAAGATAGATATTTTCCCATTTAAAAATTGGAGACCTGTAACAAATACCTACCAATAGGAAAGGTTCGATGGCATTTGATTCCAAATAGGACATTTGGATAAACTGTAATGCTAGTTACTGTTTGAGATGAGCTGCACTATCTTTTTAACGTGACACCGTCAATGTGCAACTATACCATTTACAATACCATGTGCAAGTCATTTCTTAATGCATTGTTGAGTACCAGTCAGTTACTCTGTCTAGTCACGTGACATGTATGAATGGTATTGAACGTCATTCATGCTCTCACGTACCTTCATTGATCGAGAAATTCAATGCTCTCCCTATTTGTATGGTTTTCTTTACGGTTTTTTTTTTCAGTTTAAAAATAGATTTTGTTGGCACGTTTCTGTATTGAGCTTAGCTCTATCCTCGCGATTATATATAATATAATAGGGTCTTTCATAGAGAAAACGGGGCGGGATAGCGCTGTGATATTCGCGTTTCGGTTTCAGATCAAGAGGTGAGGGGTTGGAATCCCGCCTGGGGCTCGTCAACTTTGAGGTCAGAATTCATTTACATGTACACTACATAAATGACCTACTATGCAACACCGATATTTGTCCTGGTTATTATCACGATGTTAACTAATAAGCATTGATATCGTAATTTTCAGAAGCAACCTTTCCTTGTCGATTAAATAACACAATTTATGAAGTTTGACATATTTGACAATAACAACATACTCTGTGCCACTTTAAGTAGAAAGATGTTCTACTTACAATAACCTAAAGTGACCTTACGTTTATTTGGAGAGTAAGTTAACTGGCATATCTACCTAAATAACGGGCAGAGGAAACAGAAAAAAGTCTTGTCAAACTAAAAATGACAAAAAGTATATAGGACATGTTTGTCTTCATTTTAATTCTTAAAACCGGTGAATGAACTGTTTAAAGTTGGTATTTTTCGAGTTGCAGAAAGTTAATAATAAGAATTTCATAAAGTGCTCGTAGCAAATTGTTGGCATCGAAACTTCTTTAAAACCATGACAAACCCCAGCCTTGACCCATGTCCGAACCCGACGTCACTGCTAAGAATATCCGACGTAGGATGTTACGGTCTAGTATACCCTACCACTCTAAGGGCTTGAGTGGGTTGGGGTTTAACGTGTTTCGAACAATATTCCAGTTATTAAACAGGTGGATGACAACCATCCAAAATATAGTGGACAAAACATGGAGAAGGGGATATTATATAAATGGTCTCCGGCCCACATACAAATCTACATTTAAAGAGCCACTCCGTGATTTTTAAAACATATTATTTACCTTTGATACGAACATAAATGTCATATGTGGTGATATAAAATCAAAACATCTTCACTTTTCATGTCCAAAAGACATATATATGACAAATATTGGTTTTCCATGAAAACCTAAAAACAGCCTTATAAATACACAGAGGTGTAGATATCACGTCCAATATACATGGATACTAGTTGTATAACCTAAAAAACACTATCAACTCCTAACTGTCATCCTTGCTGTTTTAGATAAGTCTCCAAAATTACGTTTGACTATTTGACGCGCGCGCCACTGTCCGGTTTTCGATCATAATTGCGACGTTCTACCGTCTTATTGTCATTGTAAAAAAAACAATATTTAAAATGTGTATTTTTGGTAACAGTCGATACTTCGCGATCAAATGACGCTATTGATTAAGTTTGGCATATATGACGCCAACAACTCACGGAGTGGCTCTTTCAAAACATATAAAATGCACATGGACACTGTCCCCCAGACCAATGTTCAACGCATTCGTTACTGATTCTGTTACATCCAGGAAACTGTTTCTTAGACGGAACGGGGTTTCCCCTCTGTCCTCCGTGTCTGCGTGTAAGTTCTCATTATCCTGGTGATTTCCAAAACGTTGTCGCTACATGTGCGAATATTTCACTAATCGCTATTTCCAACGACTGTTTCCTTTAATTTAGTGATAACCATCTCATTTTTCTTCGTGCTGTGGGGTTTAACTTTCGTACAGCATGTTTGATGCAATTCTGATTGGCCTGTTTGTTGTTCTAACAATTAGACTGCGTCCATGCTTGCAAGCGTGGAAGTGCTTCCACACAAAAGTATTTTATATGTTTAATACGATAACTAAACTTTTGATATATGGATGAAGAACCATGAGATTTTTACAGTTATATTTAGATCTCTTCTGACGATGCATCCACACAGACATGGAACGTATGGCCTCACAGACAGCTAAGTCACTAGTTCAGTAAAGTCACTAGTTCAGTAAAGTCACTAGTTCAGGAAAGAGGGAGACCTTTTATAGCAATCAATTGTGCTCATTCGGGCTTCGTCAAATATGGAAGGAGTTGATGTTTATAAACTGTGTTATTACTTAAGTGTTTGTTAATTTGAAAGAAATGCTATAACCTAAAACAAACACTTTGATATAAATAAGAAACCTGCGAGGATCGGATGACTAGTGAACCATGGGTAGAGCTGCGCTGAAAGTCAGTGAAGCATCGCACTCAAACCATATTGTATGTAGAGCAATTGGCTACTAAAGAGAAAGCTGCCGAGACCGACAGATCTACTTATATATTGGTAAATGATATATCAGAAATATAATACCATGGAAATAAGGGTCGACATGCTTCCTTAACCCCGGTTAAATAATTATCTGGATTAACGACATATCGTAACAAGTGTTTGCCACTAACATGGCAATGTCCCCCGCCGTTATGAGATATTTGACATAATTACGAGAAATCGTGTTAACAATGTATTACAACGTGATGACAGTGTCGTGGTAACCTTGAAAATGAGGTCAAGGTCACCAAAGTCCACTGATGCCCGAGTCATCCGCCGTTGTAGGCTGTCGTCAAATATGAAAACTGTAGGTGCTAAGATTTAGGAGATATCGCGTAAACAATGTATTACACAGTGGTCAAAATGTCGTAGTGACCTTGAAAATGAGATCTAGGTCACCGATGTCAACTGGCGTCTGAGTCTTCCTCCATTGAAGGCTGTCACCTAATATGAACACTCTAGGTGCTAAGCTTTAAGAGTTATCGCGTTAGCAAGAATCCAGGCGTACGGACGGACGTACAGACAGACGCCGCTGAATTCATAGTCCGCCGTTCCGCGTTGTGGCGGGGGACAACAAAAGCATATCTAATGTCTGCTTTTAATGAGTCAGTGAGTTGGGGTTTAACGTGCTTTCAACAATATTTCTGTTTATTAGACACGTGGATGACAAGCATCCAAACGAGAGTGCTGGATAAGGGAGAAAGGGATCGACAGGATGAGGGAAAGACAGGATGAGGGAAAAGACGGAAAGAAAGGCATAGTGAGAGATAGACAACAGGTTTTAGAAAGACTCAAATTTGGTCTGGCTTCTACCCGTCGACCGGTCTAGCTTGGGTGACCCTACCAGCTGGTTTAGCTCTCCGGGTCTCTGAAGGGGGGCCTACCTGGAAGAAGACACCTATTGTTATAGTAAAAATCCTTTGATGTTTGGGATTAACTGTGTGTGTTGTTTTAAGGGATTAAGTCACTGGGTAATACTAAATTCTCAACTGTCAAATGACATGAGCTAAAAGTGTTTCAACAATAAGGCTCTTTATACCGCATTTGAAACGAAACGTACAAGAATAGGGCGTTGATCGGGTGTACTGTGTTCGAGTCCTTGGGACTCTGTGGCTAACATCTATATCATGGGCAGTGATTTTAACTCCGATATTTTTAGCAATTTTAAGAACAATTTCTTCGCTATCTTCGCCCTCACGTTCAGGGATTCCTGATATGCGCACATTATTTCGGCGAGAACATTGTTCTCCCCGGTCAACTTTGTACTTCAACTCCTTGATAATGGACTTTTGCTCGGATACTTTCGTTTCAAGGGATGACACTTTATCGTTCAGTTCTTTGTTCTGAGGAGTAAGTACGGGCGTTATGATTTCTGTTACAGTATTGCCAAGTGCTATTATGACT